>OX336369.1:69773466-70458466 GCA_946902895.1 Fragum fragum
AAGAAGAAATTGCTTGTAACAAGCAATTTCTTCTTTTTTCCATAATATTTTCTATAATTTAGGATGGCTACTTTATTATGTACTTACTTTAAATTATGTTTGCTATCCCTTTGAATTTGGACAAGTCTAACTTTTTGAAAAAAACAGTAAAAGGTTAAGTCCGGACCTAACGAGTTATATTTTCGTATGTGCAATCTAATAAATTCTCACTATGTCCTCTGTATATAGTTACTAACATAAAGGTTAATCAGATGTCGAGCAATTATTCTTACATCCGGTCCAGATTGATCCGTGGTTGCGCTTAATGCAAACGTGAAATTCATAAGGTCGCATGCCGAGCCCACCGCACCCTGACAGGACGTTAGATTTAGAAATTAAACAGCGTTGTTGGTGTTGTTGTTGTTTTAATTTATAGCGATGTAACATAAAAACAAAACAAAAACAACAACAACAACAACAACAAAAAACAAACCCTGGTTGGTTGGCTACCTAAAGGGTGTAACTTCGCCTTGAATAAGCTGTAGCCACAACTTTTTCACCATACCTTCAAAGGTACTTCACATATATGTTGGCTAATATCGGATTACAAAGTTCACATCAGGTCTAAATGAATGATTTGATTGGTCAACTGGATAGAGGTGTATATTTGACAATCAAACAATGTTAAATTCCGAAGAAGTAACACCGGTTGTCCTGTGTTAGAAACGTCATGGATTTCACGTTTGGTCGTACAGCAGAAGACTGGTTTGCCCGGCATAAACGGTGTATAGTTTTTAGCCTGAGATTGCGTAAGCAATCTGAGGCTAAAGTTACAATGCTAAAAATTCAAACCCATGCAGAGTTTAATGTGGAAACATAATGTAAAAACATCTACCGCAATCAATGTGATCTTCTGTCGCATGAAAAGTAGATCGGATCTAACCATAAATTAATACGCCCGATTGAGGCGAGAAAGACGAAGGCGAGATATGACTCATTGAAAGCTGTCGGCTTGACGTACAGTACTTTCGTGTGAGTGTTCTGAATTTGGCAAAATTATCAAAACTTGACGAGTGAATGGAAAGAAAGAAAGGGGATATATAGTATATTGGAAATTACTAAATATACATAATCTTATCATATTGTTAAGAAAAAATAAGGTGTTTGTTTGATACCAAAATAATATTACTTATTCTAGAGTAACAATGTTAAAACGGTCCGGTTAGACGAAGTTGCCGTATAAAGCTGATAAGCGAAGCTGTCGGTTTTACGCACGATTGGAATGTTTTGTTAATAAATTAATTGGTCATTCATAGGATCATATTCGCACAGTTTGGTCGTGCTCGGACTTTGTGTCTATATATTTTGTCCGAATTCTACCCAAAGGATGCAACGCCTACATGCCGCTTTTGAGAGGTGTACATAATCATGTTAACCTGGTAAACGACCGCCGCCCTCTCTCGCTCTCTTTATCTAGAGATTATAAAGCGCATATTTACAAAATATAACGAAATTGGTCTGTGTGGTAGAATACTCACATCGCACGCAAGAGCCTCCTAGTTCGAACCTGGCCACACGCTCCATTCCCCCATCTCTCTCACTCTCTAGTTTTCTCTCGCTAGCTCCACTGGCTGAAAGCCAACGAGCTTTTGTTATGATGTGGTGTCCGTCGTCCGTCCGTCCGCCAACTTTTACGTAAAAAATCTTCTTCTCAGAAAGTACTGAACATTATTCAACCAAACTCAACCAAAATTCAAAGGAAGGATCCTTGGTTGGCCTTTATCAGATCCCTTCAAAGCATTCTGATCGGGTGAAAAATATGTAACGATATATACATATAAATATATCGTTACAATACCTAAACGGGATGAAAATTATTGCGGGCAGATACATATCTCAGGTTTTCAGCGCTTTCAGCGCTTTGATCAGTAATACTCACGATACGGCTCATCTCATAAACCCACATTTTTGGCTTCGTATGCTTAACCCATACCCGCACAACAAAATTTAGACTGATCCCAATTCAAAGAAATTACAGACTACAATTTTAAGATGGTAGAATTTTAAAATTCTTTGTCTAGTAGGATAGAAAACTTTGACAAGCAATTTTTTCATTATCAAAAATGTTTTTAGCCCCAAAGACAAGTGCATTTAAAATTCCATTAGCTGAAAAATGTCATCTGCAACTTCTTTCAATTAGGATCAGTCTAAAATTCTGGTAATAGGTTGAAGTCCCAGTAGCAGTTTGTCCCAAACAGAATGACTGGAGTGATACCAGACCTCAAACGCTTCTTATTTTAGGTCCTATGGGTAACATTTAATCAAAATACATTAAAAAGTTTTAAATCTATAAACATGAAAATTCAACATGATCTATACCTTTTTGGCAAATAGACAATTAGAGTTCGGCTTTTAAGAAGCAATTTCTCCTTTTCTCACAGCGTTGAATGTTCTTACACGTAAGTATGCGTAATTTACGTGGTGATCACATAAAAGAACAAAGCATCAAAAGATACCATGCGTAGATTGCAATATTTTCAAAATCCTCTCATTTGGTAATTGTGTTTACAAGATGTATTTACCCGCCATGCTTTAAGGGACCATCCAGCTTTCCCAAAATGCAGAGATCAACCATGCCTTCATAATCTGGAGGTCACGTGTTCGAGCCCTATCGTCACCGGGGTGTGTTCACTGACAAGACACTTAAAAGCCTGCCTTAGTCCGGCTTGCTGTAATAGTCCATTGCAAACTATGTACGATTATATAAAAAAGTAATTGTCAAGTTTTCTTTTTTCGCTCAGCATATTCAAACAGGAATGTGTTTCAGTGTAAGCTTGTTGTGGTAAAATATAATTTGCCAAATTTTCCGGGTAGCATCGGTCTCCTCCTTCTATAGACTGGTAAACCTGTCCCATATACGCTACTCTCCAATCCGATATCTCCTTTACAATGGGACATACGTTATTTTACAGGAGTTGGGCTAGAAAAATAGAACATAAAAATGAAGTGGTTGGAAGGCGGCCTAAACGACGTAACTACAGCTTAAATAAGCCCACTTTCGACGTTCAAGTCGCAAAACAAGCAAAAATGATTCACATAATTGTCGGCCAATATCGAAGTTCAAAGTTCATACTCGGTTTTAATAAATGATTTAATTGCGTTTGTTCCGTCCTTTAAACTACAATGTAGTAAATTGATAATATATATTTATTTTGTTCCATTTAGGTATGAAATTAAATTCTTATCATACTGAACTTCGAAATTCACCAGTTAGAGATAGTTTTCGATAGAACTACGTAGCCCATTAACACAAAAACGTTTCGTACTATTTTTTTATCATTTAACCCTTTCTTGTATAATCACTGGTCTTTACGTGCTTATGATTCTATACTTGAGAAAAGATTGTGAAAAAAGAAGAATTTTTTTCTTTTTCCACAATAATTTCTACCCTAATGAATGGTTATTTTTCAAATTAAATCCACTCAAAATTTTCGTCTGCAAAATCTTTCAATTTTGAGAGGTCTACAAAATTTTGAAACAGGAAAGGGGTAAGAAAAGATGAGAATATTTTTGTTTTCATTGAGGTATGAGCCTTAAAACTGAATCACAGTATGAATGAGCGATGATTAAGTTTTTAGGTTTATACCTGAATGAGAACAAAAAATAATCTCGTCGTGTCGTACAATTTAAAGCAAAATAAAGCAAATGAGCCTGTGCGTGACATTTCCAACAATTTCGAAGGTGCGTGACTCGCACAAATTGAGCACGCTGAACGGCCATTCCGGGACAAATAGAATATTCACTGATTGTTTAAAGAAGCTTTGGGTCAGTATCTATCTACAGAGCGCAGAGTGAAGACTCTGATCAGTCTGTGCGGATGCACAGGCTGATCTGAGTCTTTACTTGGCGCACATGTGTTATGGTTGGAAATGTCACGCACACGCTCAAATATTTACTAGTTTGAATTTTATGATCTATTTTTAGGCGCAAGCATTTCTACGATTGCGAGGTCAAAATTTTGTTCATTGAAGTACGAGAAGAAAAATGCAACCAATCAAAGCGCTTGATTCTTGATAAAATAAACTAAAATTAAGTCATTTATGCATCGAAAAATATTTCAGCAAATCAAAATGCAGGCATTCAAATATACACAAGTAAAATGAAATACACAAATATATTCTATCTAAGAAAGAAACTGCTCTAAGAAAGAAAGTTCAAGGACATATGTACTACAAAATAAGATCACAAGGTTACATTAATTCTAGACTAGGTGCTGTGTTTTAACGTCAGTAGGTCTGGTTGGAATGTTCTGTAAATTGACTTTCTAATTACTTTTTCGGACATAATGTAATGAGTTTCTCTGAAGTGTAAAGAAAAAAATGTGGAATCAGATAATTGTGAAAGAAAATCTGATTAGTCTTGTATAAAACTCCTTTCAAAAATGTAGATCCGTTTTCCTTTCTAGGAAATGTATTCTAGTTGTCGTTAACAATTTGCTGGTGTTGATTTTTGTTGTTGTTGTTTGCAAATTTAGAATGGTCCAAATTGATAGAGATTGCGGACGAACACGAAAATTCGATGTAATTTGAAATGAAACCACCCTATGTGGAATAAAATATTGTGGGAAAAGGAGAAACAATAAAGAGAAGCGCCGACGGTTTAAATCATTACCAAACGACACGATTTATAGACTGGTCTAAATTGGAAGAATTTAAAAGTAAGTATACATGGAAGATAAATGCCAAATGTGGTAAAGACATTTTGAAAAAAGGAGTAATTGTTTGTTACAAGCAATTCTCCGTTTACTGCAATGTTTTCTACAGCTATTCACTTGAGCACACGGAATTTGGGATTGTGTGAGAATGGGTTATGACAGAAAAGTTTATGTATTAAATATTCCAATCTTTTTTTTCATCTCGAATTCAATTTAACCCATTACCAGACGAAGAAATCTGAGACTAGTCTAAATGAAAGGTGTTGCAGACGACAATATCAAGTCGGTGAAATTTGAAAAAAATGTTTGTCTTTTAGATTAGAGAACATCTTGGACATAGAAGAAATTGCTTATAACAAGCAATTTTTTCTATGTCCACAATGTTTTCCACATCCTTTTTCTTTGGGGCGTCAAAAGCGGGATTGTGTGGGAACGGATTTAAGGTTTCAATGAAATAGAATTAACCTATTCGCTGGCCTCGAATATCTAACATCGTTTCTTTCATCATTGCCCCATTTCAAAACTCCGGTCAAAGATTTATTACTTAGAGGAATCAGCTTTTAAATCGTGTTTGATGAAAAAAATTGGATTAACCTAAATCGGTATTTTTCGTCAGAAGATAACATTATCTGGCACGATATAATATACAAAAACCTACAGACAGGAATTGCCTAATTACTGCAGAATGTTATATCAACATGTGTTCGTATATGCAGACCTTCTCACTTTTACTGTCTGGTATACAAACGAGAAATCTGTCCAGAAGATTATAGTAACATACTCCGGATCTATAGATATGATTCACCTCTAAAAGGGAATACATGGAATTATACTGGCGGATCGCTGGTAATGTGGACTGACTTCCACTATAAAACTAATTATTTAGTAAACATGTATAAATGGGCATAATTTCAGATAGAATATGTAAAAATAAAATAGCATTTTCAAGCTGTAGTTTCTACGTTTATGTCTTCAATCAATAATTTTACTTTTTGTTATATGTTACTGGGCATAAAATTTGCAAATTAAGGCCGTTTGATAATCCCTGTTGGGGTCAGTGGGCGTGGTCAGCGGAGTCAGTCGGTGGTGCAAGTGACCCGTCAATTGTTTGCAGACAACAGACAGAATACGTGAAATTGTCATGATAAAGAGAGAATGATTTCTTCTATTTCTTTGGCTTGTTGTACATTTGCCATAGACGATATACCACATCGTATCCTGCGTTTTTCTGAGGGATATTTTTGACATCGTAACGATCGAGTCGTAGGTTACGATCTTTGTTTATTCATTATCTTGCCGTAATCGCACGGTTTTTGCTCCGATTGCACAGAAATCACAAAGGCCGTCAGGTGTGTCAATGGCTTTCGTACAACGTCCAAAGATAATTTTGTCTACATCTAGTACCAAAACATCTCATCATATGGAACCCCTACAGCGAGCGTGAGATGCATTGATAGCGTGTCTACGAGCTCTGGTCGTACTCTCTTTCGATTTTCAAAGATATTTGAACTTCGAAAAAGTAAACTAGTTCGTATAAAAGGTACCGTAATTATCAAACGGCTACGATCATCTCAGCATTTTACCGACGGTTTTCCAGACTGCTATGAAATTAATATAGCGTTGAGTGTTTGGCAAGTGGTGAAGATTCAATAAAAAAACATACATTAAACTGATTTTTATCACCGGAAGAATAGATGTGCAGTAGGTTAGATAAGTTGACGGAACTCCTCTGTCAATCAAACAATCGTTCGACCAATCAACGTTTTCGTCTTCACCGGAAATGCAATGTCTATTTCCCACACTGATTTAAACCCATTACCAGACAAAAAGGCTGGTTCATTGTAGATATAGATGAAAAATTTAAGTCGGTGAAATTTAAAAAAAAAACTTTAACCTTTTGGGTAGAACACATTGTGGATAACAAGCAATATCTTCATTATTCAGAATGTTGACCGAAGCTTTTATCGGGGAAGGGGAACAATGGGTTAAAATAATTTCGTAGTGTCTAACTAGGCGTTGAAGCTTACGGCTTTAAGTCGGCCTTCACTTTTCTTAGCCCATTACCAGACGGCCAAATTTAAGACTGCTCAAAATTGAAAGGAGTTGCAGACGACAATTTAAAATTTATGAAATTTTAGATTTTTGAACATTTCTGGATAGAAAAAAAAATGTTTAAAATGAAGAAATTGCTTCTCACAAGCAATTCTTCATTTAACACGATTTTTTCCCAATTTTTTTCTTTAGGGGCGTCAAAAAAAACGTCATTGAGTGCGAAAAGGTTACTCCCCCCCCCCCCCCAAAAAAAAAAAGCCCAGCCCTGTCCTTTTTCCTACATGAAAATCTTTTATTGAAAAATTCAGTCGTTTGTTATCTCCGTCAAAATACCTGGTATGGGTTAAGCTCGCCGTAATTTGTCTAGAATGTCAAATAGACAAAACAGTATTGTCAGATAGACGGTAACATCTTCTAGATTTACTGCTGGCAGAAATGCATGAATTGGCATATCCTGGCAGTCTATTGTACTTTCTGTGTGCAAAGTTTGATTAACGTTAAAAATAATTGTCATCGCGTGTTTAAAGTAATTTCTTATTGGTAAAGGGTAAATAAGAAGAATTAAGAAAGTGAACTGAATTTTTATCGTGAATACAAAAAAACAATCTCTCTTCTCTCTTCACGCCTCATTTCAAAATTATACGACGACCTAAATAAATTCTCTCTGAAAGCTTAATATTTACACTTTACCAACAAAGTAAACAGAAAATAATGTTGAACTCGGGGATACAACTAACCCATTGCGGCCTTCAATCAAGGAATCAATTGACCGATCAAATTATTCGTTAAAACCGGAAGTGAACTTTGAACTCCAACATTGGCCGAAATTTGTGTAAACTGTTTTCGTTGGTTTGGCTACATAAGCTTCTATCGCCAACCAACAATCATATTTTTATTGCGTGTTGCTGGCCAGAAACGATTTCAGAAAACCCTGGTCGTTTAAAACATTACCAGACGGCAACATTTTAGGTTGGTCCAAATTAAGAGAAGTGACATGGTTTGTGAAATTTTAGATTTGTTCAAGTTTGTGGATAGAACCTTTGTGGAAAATGAAGATGTTACTAGTTACAATTCTTCATTTAACAAAATGTTTTCTTAGTTGCTTTACGGAGTTTTACTCGTTTCTATTTTGTTATTTAACTCGTTTCCACACTATCTCATTTTTTACGACCTTCAAACACAAAGATTGGAAAAAATGTGGAAATGAAGAAATTGGTTGTTACAAGAAAGTTCTTCATTTTTCTCTTTGTTTCCTATTGATGTACTTGAAATCGTCGTTTTGATTTTCTAAACAGACTAGATTTAGGCATCAATGTAATGGGAATGTTTTATCTTGACTAAGCGACATCTAGTTTTTGATATTTCACAGTTCCCTATGAAATGACCTGCTTATCAAGTAAAAATTAAAACAGAATCATATCTGTTGAGAAATTTATTTTCCCAGAAACAAATATATTTAGTATAATGTCGCGTTTCGTCGGTGCAATAGCTAAAACATCTTAACTACAGCTTGCTTCAAGCTGTAGTAACGAGGTTTAAGAGTTATATCGACGATTTGTTATTGCAAACGGCGTTTACTATCCGTAAACAGGGTCGTGTTTAAAAAAAGAAGGGTTTACTTTAAAAATGTACTCTGTATGCATCTTTTTGCATTAAAATACAACATTCGGTGCAGATTTTATGATGTGAAGATAAGATACATATTCCTCAGTTTTTATCCTTAGCATTTAACATGTTTAAGACTTTTAACCCTTGTCATGCTGAACGCGGAATATTTTGGTTTTGGCAGGTGCTATAGACTAAGATCAGCCTGCACATTAGTTCAGTCTGATCTTAGTCTACACCATCTGCTAGATCCTTTTAATTCCAAAGTTGTTTATGAAACAACTTACCAACAAAGATATTTACCGTCAATTATTGCCTCCGGTGCTTACAGCTCTTTGATTTTTATCCAATTTTACGGAGAATTATATTCAGCATGGTTATAACTTATCTTTAAAATCAGGCAGAAAGTGTAGGCGTAAATCATACTTAAGTTATTTATCGCAAACATGTTTATCATATTTAGAGGAAGGTATCGACCTAGATATGAAAAAAAAAAAAAACAAAGTGCCGAAAAATACACTCAAACGAACATTTAATACTTTGAGTTGAGTCGGGTATTGTTTTGGCGGTAATCTAATAATAGGCCTAAGGTGCTTTTTTGTTGTTATATCGGAAAGGTTCCTCGGAATTCCAGGTTATTTTTAGGTATCACGAATTCGGGTGTCGACATCGAATAACCTAATTTGCATATGACTCAAAGTCAACTGAGGTAAAAAATTTACTAGCGAAACAGCAAACGTTATAAATCGTGTCACATGAAAGGATTAGCGCAAAACTGTGGTAATTGTTTATATTCGTAATAACGCTTACGACAGTTTTTGACTGTTCTTACAAAATTAAAGACCGGCTAGCGAACATAACTCTATATGACGTAACGATGACGTTGGTTTGATGTAATTTAAACTAAATGCAAGGTTCCAACGGTTATTTGCACCACGTGAGTGATCCTATATTCTTTGCAACTGTCTCAGATTAATCTAAAAATAGTTTAATAGCCTATGTGGGCTATTAGGGAAATATCCTGCTTTTTTCTGATAAGCGACCTCAGATTTTTGTAAAACTACTTTTAGGAATATCTTATTCAAATAGTATATGGGATGACATAAAATAATTAAAATCTGTGACATGAAAAAAAACATCGATACTTTTAACATTGCATGGCATTTTAGCAGATATTTGAAAATGACATTCGACCGACGCAGTACTATAATTGACCAATCGCTGACTTCGCCCACTTATTCCATTTGTCACAGAAAGTCCCGCTTTGATATTAAACGGTGGTATCTTGTAAAATTTTATGACCAGTAGCAAGTTAATAAAAAAAGTAGAATAATTGGTTTGCGACTTAACGTCGTAACTATAGCTTGAGAAAGCTGTAGTTACGACGTTTAAGTCACCAAACCAACCGAAAGGTTAACAAACTGGCGGGCAATATCTGAGGTTTAAAATCAATTTTTGGTCAAAATGAATGATTTCATTTGTCAACGGGTTACTTGATTGACAATCTCGATTGTTCAATTAATACTTGATATTAAAGTACTACGAAAAGTATTGTTCAAATGTAGTTATTCGATACACTTTGTCTGATCAGTACATCTGGCATTTTGTTTTATTTTAAATGTGTTATTTCATTTCTGATATTGAAGTTTTAAAACAATAGAGATATACTGCGTAGGTTTTTGTTTTGTTTTTTTAATTCTTTTTGCTATCCACGATACTTTCTTTTAAAAAAAAAATATTGTTTCGTTTTTGAACAATACAACATTTGAATCTTAACCAATAGACTTGACGTTAAAAACAAATGCAAATCAAAGCATCTAATGGAGACAGACTTTGTAGTCATCTGGCGTTTTGCTATCTTTCTCATTCTTACAAGCATTTTTCTATTTCCAAATGTTTTCTATACAATAAAACAATCTTAAAAAAAGAAAAAAAAAAAAAAAAAAAAAGGAAATCAACAACTTAAAATTGTTGTCTATAACATCTTGTAATTGGACCAGTCTTAATTATTGTCGTCTATTAACGTGTTAAAACAACTACGAAAGCTGCAGGATGCCGTGCGGAGAAATTCTGCATATTTGTGCATGTTTGTGCCTTGGGGGATATCTTAATGTGTCTAGTAAATTGCTCGAAACGCCCTGCATCCTGAAGTGCATGATATAATAGAAATTTCTACTCGGAAAGCCATAAAATACTTGTGCATTGTACATTTCCCCCATTAAATGCGCGATTAGAACTTAATGAAGGATGGAGATTGTGTTGGGGTTGACGTAAAGGCGTTCATGCTGAGTTTTTGTTACATGTATGGTTGACCCATTACCACTCAATGACGCTTTTTGACCCCAAGAAAATAAGCTTTTGAAAACTTTGTGGAAAATAAAGAAATTGGTTGTATCAAGCAATTTCTTCATTAGTCACAATGTTTTCTATTCCAAAAAGATGAAAAAAAAATCCATAAACTTGAAAAAAAAAATCCATAAACTTGAAATTATCGTCTGCAATTTCTTTCAATTTGGACCAGTTTACATTTTCATTGTGTGGGAATGGGTTCAACTATTTCACTCTTTAGAAGACGAAAACAACTTATATGCAACGAGGCCATTCACGAAAGACTAATTAATGCCATAGATCCAACACTATATAAATTTACCTACAATAAGAACCCCTCCCTTGTTTCCAAGTCAACAAGGTGTATTAGTTTCCAAGTTGTACCGAGGGAATGTGTTGAGATTGACGGATCGCTGGCCCTGCCCACTTACTCCGCTGACAACGCTCTCTATCTTAAAACGTTAATCCTACAGTCAGAAAACGTATTCAAATTGAAGACGGTCGATTCTGGTCAGCTTGCGCAGTCTGACAAGGGGCGATACTTATCGCACCTCTCAGTAATGCTTTTTCGGACAGATATTGCTGGCTTACAGTGTATTCTTAATTGAACAATCGCGACTTACAATCAAAAAACGCCAATCAAATCATTAATTTTGATCTAAAGTGTAGTTTGCCGCCATTAATGATGATTATTTTTGGTTTGGCAATTTTAAACGTCGTAAGTAGGGTCAATCAACCACTCTACTTTTTCTTGCATGCTGCTGGCCATAAATTTTTCAAAATAGCACCTTTCAAAATCGAAGTGAAACTTCCTGTTGGAGTGAATATGCGGGGTTAACGAAGTAAGTGGGCGGGCCATTGATTGGTCTATTGGTACAGCTGAGACAGAAACAGCAATCTCGAGTTATACTTGAGAAATAACAAATCTAGATAACCTACATGCGGAAATCCGTGTCAGAGCTTGATAGTTCCTGAAATGTCACAAATGTTTTAATGAAATAGACAGGCAGCCACACGAGTCGTTATTTACAATTCATGAGACCTGTAGTAAGCACATGGTCTCTATTGTTAATTCTGTTATATACCGAGATAGAAAGGTGTGTAAAATACAAGAAGTCAGCTGTTCATGGAAATATCGTATTGTACTTTCAGACAAAATGCAAGGGTACAGGTGTTTGTTTGTGTTGTTTGTGGTTTGGATACTTTATGGGGAGTCCAAGGCCGCCTGGAAATTTACGAAGAAATCTAGGAAACAGACTCTAAAATACCAGAGTGATGCTGCAACATACGGGTAAGCCGAAATGCTTTATTTATTTCACGTCAGTATTATGTGTTCGTATTCCTCAAAAATACGTAAAAATTCCGGTAAAAACTAGTTCTCGAAAGGGATGACAACGCCCCTGAAACCTGCAAAAAGGATGTTAGTTTGCAAAATAAATGACTGGTACCATGCAACTAGAGGCAAACATATTGAGGGCTAAAAACGCCGTAATATCAACTTGAATTTACTGTAGTTACAACTTTAACCATTTCCTGTTCGAAAACGCGATTTTACGTTCCTTTGATTTTACACTTTAGAAATATTGTGGAAAAAGAGGAAATTTGCTTATGACAAGCAATATATCCTTTTCCCACATTATTTTCTACTACAATGGATGGCTTCATTTCAAATGGCATCCAGTTTTCATTGTCGTCTGCAACCTCTTTCAATGTGGACTAGTCTAAAATTTCCAAAAACAGGAAAGGTTTAAGTCGCCAGACGAACAAAAAAATTGATTGACCGCGACAATCCGTCATTTCCGTTGAACAAAAACGTAAAAAGGGATCTATTAAAGGGGTCAATCAGACAATTTTTAAACCCATTATACCAGACAACAAATTTTTAGACTAGTCTAATTCAAAGCAGTTGCAAACGACAATTCATAGCTCTTGAAGTCTTTGTCCAAATATTGTTGACAATGAGGAAATTACTCGTAAAAAGCTTTATTCTTGATGGACGTAAAAAAGTTGGATTGTGTGGGAATGGGTTAAAAAATTTAATTCTATTATTCATATAAATTTAAAAAATCTACAGAGAAGTATCGACTCTGGTCAGTGAGAGTGATTCGCTCTTTCAAACTGTTTCCCATTCGTTTGGCGAGTTGTATATTCATTCCTAAAGCAAACATGCCCTCCCTCTTTCTCTTTCTCTCTTTGTTTCTCTTTCTCTTTGTCTTTCTATCTCTCCCACTCTCTCTTTCTCTCTCTCCTCCCTCTCTCTCTAGTTCTGTCTCTCCCTCTTTCTCTCTCTCCCCTCTCTTTCTCTCTCTCTCTTTCCGTATCTGTCTTATACCTCCCACTCTCTGTCTTTCGTTTCTTCTACCTTTCTGTCTTTTTCCATTTTTCTTTTTTGCTCTAACCTTGTTTCTCTATTTATCTATTTTTTGTGTCTGTTACTCTCTCTTGTGTCTATCTCTTGGTCTGTGTGAACATATTTGTCTCTGTCTTTCCCCAAATTCACGAATACATATTTGTCCATATGTCTGTCTCTCCTTCTCTATCTCTCTCCTCCCCTCTCTCTCTCGCATTCCCCCCCTCTCTCTCTCTCTCTCTCTCTCTCTCTCTTATTTCTCTCTCTCCCTCTGTCTCTCTCTCTCACTCTCTCTTTATCTATCTAATTGTCGCTTCCCTGCATGTCTATTTTCTCTGTTTTTTTTTATCTCCTTGCATATGTCGATTTCTTAATATTTCATTTTCGTCTTTCTGTTTTGTCTTCATCCGTTCTCACACAACTCCATTTTTTGACGTCGTCAAGAAGAAAATTTGGAAAACATTGTTGAACATTTAACAACAAATTTCTTCATTACCCACGATGTTTTCTATCTCGAAAGACACGCATTCGCACAAAAAAATCGTGAATATTGAATTGTCGTCTGTAACACTTTTAAATTCAGACCAGTCTAAAATTGTGTCGTCTGATAATGGGTTAAACTCTCAAAAGTGGAAGGGTTCATTATCCTTCTTTGACGAATATCACTGTTATGAGAGTATGTTAGTATTGATCAAAAACTCCTTTTTGGTTAGACAATTTACTCAAAAACAAACATTAATTCTTTGATCGTTCATTTCTCTGAATTTCTACAGAAAACGCTTTGATATATAGCCTATGAAGCCCTGCAGTAAGACAAACGTGAAGATAATTTAACTTTGCTTACTACCGGAACATAAACAAACAAATGTCAGACATTGTTTCGGAGCATTCCATCTTTGATTCACTCTACATTGTTTTGATGTATTGCCTGTCTGTAGGAAGTCAGTCATGACCATCTGACAACAGTCCAAAAGTATTTTAACCCATTCCGACGTGTCTAAAGCAAACAACTTTGGAAAACATTGTGGAAAATAAAAATATTGCTTGTATCAAGCAAGTTCTTCATTATCCACAATGTTTCTTTCTAAAAATAAGAAAGAAAAGATGAATTTCTTTCAACTTGAAATTATCGTCTACATCTTCTTTCAATTCGGACCAGCCTAAAATTTTGTTGAGTGGGAATGGGTAATAGGTTAAATGAGGTTTTTTTTTTACTTTACTCCCAGTTTCTCAGAGTATTTCCTTTGTATTTATCACGTTACTTAATCTAATTTACGCCTTGTTATGTCCAGTGACCGTTTCCTTTGACTAGAATTACAAATACATTTGTCATATAGTCTAGCAAAATACATTATCTGGAAAACAAACGAACAACAACAGCTCGTGAATTGAAACAGTGAAAACATTTTAACATCTTAACAGAAGACAAAACCTTTGACTGGTCTAAGTTTTAAAAGCTATAGAAGACCATTCAAAGTTGATAGAATTTACAATATCATAGTCTTTCTGAAGAAACAACGTGGAAAAATGGAGCAACTGTAAGCCATTTCTCTTTTTTCAATGTGCGTTAAAGAGTGGATTTGTGCGGGAATGCATTTAAGATTTTTCTTAGCGAACGATTTATCTTTTATGATAACTTTATTAATATTATTCAAATATTCAAAATTTAGTTTCAGGCTATAAAAGACCTTATTGATTCAACTTTTAACAAAGAGAAATAGTTATTGAAATATTTCCAATCAGTTATTGCTGTATGGAAACCTATCTCAAGGTCGATTTTTAATGACAATAACCTTTGTCGAATAAGAACTGTTAAAGGTATTTTGAAAGGCATCTAGTTACCTTTGAACTCAATAAGGTACTTGTTGAAATAAATGTCGTAGGGGTTGAATTGACTTATTAGTTTGAAAAACAGACACTTGTAAACCTGAAAAAAATTGACTATTTCGATCCCTGTACACCAGTTCTGTTTCTAGGTGACGTGAGGTGTAGACTAATGGTAGTGACGGTATCCCAAATGAATATGATTATTCATTCTTTACCCATTCCCATTCAGTGACGCTTTTAAACGCCTCTCATTATGAAAGCTTTGGAAAACATCGTTGAAAATGAAGTAATTGCTTGTTACAAGATAACAACCAGTTTCTACATTATCGAAAATGTTTTCTGTCCCTCAAACAACAATAATTTTAAAGATTTCACCGACTTAGAATTGTCGTCTGTGACTTCTTTGAATTTTGACGAATCTAAAATTTTGTCGTTTGGTAATGGGTTAGATAGACCGAGTTTATAGTTAAGAATTGTTGTAAACTAGCGCATGTCTCCAAAGTAATCGTACTTTCTTTAAGATTCTGTAAATCATGAACCAAATTACTGATCGCTTGCCCCGCCCACTGACCTCCGACAAGGTATCTTAACCCTTGTCATGATGTTTAAATAATCTTACTGAATGGCTATTAAATCAAAGGGCTAAAAGCACTGATAGAACGTGTTAAAAATCGATATTTCTTTTATAAATCAATTTCATTTACAACTCTGACAGGAAAGTACAAGAAGGAAGCGTAGATCAAGAACAGGCTGCACTTTTGTGCAGGCTGATCATGAACTACACCTCCTGTCATGACCGGAATATTCCGGCATGACAAGGGTTAATTGAGATATAAAAGTTATTATTTCGCAATTTTATGGTCAAAGATATTAAACAAAGAAGCAAATCTGTGGTGGGCGGCCTAAACGTCGCAACTACAGCTTGAAAGGCAGAACTTATGATTTCAAACCGCACAACAACACAAATGTTAGACGTGGATGTCGGAGATCAACACAACTTTGGTCTAAATGAGTTATTTGATTGGCATTTTTTTGTTGTTAATTACGGCGGTGATCTATCGATTATCGGACTTAATCGTTTAAGATTTCCCCGATTAAAAAGAAGTTACAAATGGCAACTTGTAGTGGGTGGAAATTGAAAAACCGGCTTCTTACGCTCGTACAGTGTAATTATCGTTATAGGAAATAAAGAGTTGCATGTTAGAAGCAACATATTCCTTATTTCACAATATTTTTTACATTTTTACTTTCTCTCAGGTGTCTTCAAGGACGAGATCGTGTGACACAGATTTAACCATTTACCCATGTATTTTCCCGCTTTATGACGCCTACAAGAAATATACTTTCGGAAACCTTTTGGGAAAAGAAGAAACCGCTGATAAAAAGCATTGTCTCCTTTACACCTTTCGACTTTGTTTGCCACCGTTTCAAAATTTAGCGCTCTTTTAAATATTGTTTTCATCTTCTTTAAATTTGGTCCCTTCGTAGCTTTTTGTCGTCTGGTAATGGGTGAAGAGCTTGTCTAGGTCAATTTTTAAGGATGACGTGATTCATTCATCGTAAAAATGAAAGATAAGGCTTACGTTTTTGCCATAAAATTCAAACTATTTAATCCCCATTCACTGTATAGGTAATAGGTTAAACTCATGCTGTCATCATATGAATAATAAGCAGTAAATAATTTAATGCAGGCCTAACCCTTACCTGTAGCTTCCCTGAAGTATACGTCCCTTATATTATACTTGAGAAAATATTGTGGAAAAAGAAGAAATCGCTTGTAATAAGCAATTTATTCTTTTTCCGCAATATTTTTCTATTATCTGGGATAGTTACTTGACGAATAGTACTAAATTTTTAATATCGACTATTATCCATTTCAATTTGAAAAAGTGTTCAATTTTGAAAAACAGTAAAGGGTTGATATATGCAAACCAGGACATTTGAATAATATAGGTGCTCTAGATAGACAAGGTCTTGCTAACCTTCCTTGTATCAATTATTCACAGCATCTACTGATCGTATAAACTGTTCGTTTCAACCCGAGTTGGATAATGGACAGATCGACTAGTCAATCTAAAAACAATCGACCAATCAAATCACTCATTTAGACCAGATGTGAACTTTGCCCTCAGACAACGGCTCCAACATGTGAGTCATTCTTTTTTTATTGTCTGACGACTTCAACGTCGTAACTACAGCTTATTCAAGCCAACAATTTTACTATTTTGTTACACATTACTGGCCATAAATTTTGCAAAATAATATCGAAGTGGTACTTCCTGCTGGAGCTCAGTAGGCGTGGCCAGTCATTCTTAAATTTAGAATTACTAATAAAGTTATTGTAAACAGTGATATCTACGCTTATTAGAAATATGCGGTTACATCTGTCAATAAAAGAATCAATTAACCGACCACATCATTTATTTAGATCGGTAGTGAATGAAGAATTCCGAAAATTTCTGTCAAGAATTTTTGCGATTTTGCTCAAGTAAAGCTTATTCAAGCTTTTGCCATGCGAAGTTTAGATCGCCGACAAAAGTTTTACGACTAGTTTTGTGCCCTTGACCTTTTATTTTGTACCCGAAAAACTGATATGGTATCCGAACTGCGGAACAAGTGATTCGTCAACTGTCCGCCCTAGTGCTAAACGGTTGTAAGTGCACATGTATAGTCGACCTTTATGCACTTGAATGTAGTATAACTCTTCTAATCTTTAAGTTAAAGCTGGAGCTGATATACCAATACATAGACCATTTAGCGACCACGCTTCGCCCTGCCCATTGGCATCAACAGGAACTTCCGCTTCAATTTCAAACGGCGTTATTTTGCAAAATGCGTGGCCAGCAGCATGTAGCAAAAGAAAGGGATGGTTGTTTAGCGCCCTGGACGTTGTAACTACAGCTTGAAAAAAAATGTTTTACGACGTCTAAGTCGCCAAACAGTTTAGACGTCGTTATTGCGTTGTTGTTGTTGTTGTTTTTCGTTTTGTTTTTTGTATCGTTTCTACAAAGTACATAGTAATGCATCGCTATATAAGCGTCTCTTGAACCGATTTTTATGAAGATTTGAAGTAGTTGTATCTATTTCTGCAATATTTATTAATGCCATATTCATGACAAATGTTCTTTCTTCGAGATAAATCAACTTAATTCCCTATATATATAAATTATTGCAGTATGTTCCGAATGCTCTACTTTGCAACATCATAATTTATCGGTTGGGGTCGTTAGTCTTCGGCCGATTTCGAATACGACTGAATTACCAGCGTAATTAATACGCCATGGAAACTACAATTAAGGCAATGTTCGGTGAAATCGAAACAAAACGTATTTACCCGATGAATTCCGGTTTTATTCGAGCTGTACTAAGTGTTACATAATGCGATTTTCTCAGCTTCTCTTTCTTTCAAAGTTACGAACAGTCGTTTTCTTTATTGTATAATAAGCTCAATCCCATTCTTTCATTTGTCTGAGTGCATCAAAGTTAGGATTTTGGAAATTGAGAGCCAAAATTATGAAATTGTTCATCAATAATATGTATAAGAACCGCTTTAAAGTTTTTACCAATAACGGCTTCTCGCAATAATTATTCATTTCGATAACTCTGTTTACGACAGTTAGATTTATTCCGAATTGGAATTAATCTGTTATTATTCTGTAAAATAAAAATTCATGACGTATCCAACGCTTCATATCGACGGTGTGCGAGCAAAAATGTCGTAATAGTAGATTTACTAAAGCTGTAGTTACGACAGTTTGCTTGCAGACCGGCTACATGTCAAATCTCCACCGCTGTTATTAACCTTTCACTCTTCGACTTGTCCCGATTCAAATAGGTAGAAGAGGGCAGTAAAGTAATTCAAAAAGCAACCATCATGTAAGATAGAAATATTGTACGGAAAGTAGAAATTGCTCTTCTGAAACCTCTTTCAATTTGTACCAGTATAATATTTAAAAAAAAAGGCTAAAAGAGACCTGACCGCTTCGTATTTGATATAGATTTTATAGTGTTAACAATGATTGCGGTTTATAGTGAACAATGATTGTTAGTTTGATTCAGACACGGTAATAAGGTGTTTCGAGTGAATTTATACCTAACACTAGGATTCTCATAAACGTATTTTTACTGAAGCCAATCTATATGCTGTGTAACGACGTTAAAGTCGTACATTGACCTCAACATTGGATTGTTAACAGCTTCTGAAAAAGATATATAGTCGATGCACCAACAAGTTACGACATTTTACTCGCGCACCCGATGATATGATCTTTAATTTTTATATTGATATTGTACCACTGGGAAAAGAGCGCACGGAATATAAAATGTATAAACATTTCAAAAAGTATATTAAGTAAACGACATCGTGTGCTCAGTCCGACTTACATGAAACGATTTCAATTCATTTTTTAGAATTGGCCCATTAATAGCTTCAATTGCGACAGTTGTTTTAAAGCAGTTCAGAAATGATTGGCGCATACTCGAAGCACGTTTGCTGTAGGAAATACAAAAACTGCAATAGGAACGATATTCAACCGAGATACTCACCACTCTTTCGGCAGGCTAATCAGATATATCTTTGATGTCTAAATCTATAAAGAAAACATAAATATAAACGTCAGTTTACATACATAAATCTGTTCAAAGCATTCGGGATTTTTGGGTATGTTTTTGTTTTTTCTGGAAGCTACGAGTTGGAATTGCTTATATCAGAACAAAGCTAAAAGACTTAAACACAACATCAAATTTTTGTCACTCGAATAACTGAAATGAAAGGAATAATCACATGAATATATGAATAAACAAATTAACTAATTGATAAAAGAGGATTGGGTCCAGCGAATGCTAATCATAATCTGTTTATCAATTGATTTTCGGAGGCAAGCATCACTTCCGGTCTGCATGAATGCTTTTATTAGATTGTTTCATTGATATCGGCGATCCAGATAGTGCGGGCCCTAGAATGAAACATTTTATCTGTAGAGAGTTGATAGTTACATTATCATGTATCATGATTATCTTACCTTACAAATTAATGAAGCCTTCACAAAAGGTTTACCGTGTAAGTTTGGTGGTCTTCAAAAACGATATTGTAGCTGGTTTTACTAACTAATTAGATTAATCATTTACGCGACAATAAAATTTTTAAACAGCTGCTTGAAATTATTTTACAAATTCTGGTAATTTTGAATTCAATTTCTATATAGAAATATGAATAACACCAGAATTGGTTTTATCTACGATGAGGGCAAGCTCAAGACTAAAACATAGTTAACACTGTATAGACCCAATATATGTTTTTGCTCCAAGTCCTCGAATTGTGTGACATTTCAAGCTAACAATTAAGGTCTTCCTACGTAAAATAAACATTTGAAAAACAGATAAGATCCAGCACATGTCAATCGTATTTTGAAAAAAAAAAAACAACAAAAAAAACAAAAAAAAAAAAAAAAAAAAAAAAAAAACCTGACGGATCGCCAGCCATGACCGCTGAGATCCAACAGGAAGTTCCACTTAGATATCAAAACAGCGATATTTAAGAAAAGTATGATCAGTAACATGTTATAATTTAATATTTAGTTTCGTCTATCAAAATCGGGCGTTCTGATTGGTCGAAAAAAATTGTACTCCATGAGCACGCAGCGATTTTGTATGCTTCCGCACAAAATAGTCCCATACAAAAAGGTATCAAAATTTGTAAAGCTTTTGTTTTTTTCGCTCGATGCTATTATATTATAAGAAATGAAGAGAATATTTTTTGCGTATTCATACAGTGTGATTAGGTTTTTCGGTTCATACCTCCATGAAAACAAAGAATATTCTCTTCATCTCTTAAATAAAAAAAGAAAAAGTTGGTTTGCGATCTTAACGCCGTAACTATAGTTACGAAGTTTAGGTCGCCAAGGAAATTCACGAGGGCATGGCAGCATCATAAGGGGGGGGGGGCTTATTCTATGTTAAAGCACGGTGAAGAAATGAGTCGATGAATTTAAAAGTGAATTAGAGATTCTTGTAGATGGTCCAAGACCTGACAGACCACCAACTGTCACCTCAATAGACCTCATCAATAAAATCCAAAAATTACTGGATTGATCAACCGATACATTGCTTACAACGGCAATAAATTAATTAAATCGTTTACTATTGGTATTACATAAAACACCCCCATGAATTAAAGATTTAAATATAGTATTTGGACAATTGATAAATCTTCTTTTTGAACAGTTCTCTAATTATTATATGAAATCAAGTTATTTGATTTAAAAAAACTAAAAGCGCCCCATGCATTTTGATAGCTGACATGGTTATATTAACGAAGTAGGTGGTTTTTCCTGACACAGATAATATTTATGTTTATGAATCCACTTCAGAATCAATAAACAAGGCGGCAGATTTGGCACTGCGGCAGAAACAAGTAGAAATGGATAGTTTAGTGAACACTGTTAATGAAGAATTCGTTATTTTATCACAGATTTAGCAGACAAAAAATATAATCAAAGTACTGGAAAGTACTGTAAGCTAGCAAAGCATCAGTTTGTTCAGTAATCTTTAAACGTTCTCATGATAAGAAACGAGGTTAAAGTAACCAAGGAGTTAACCCATTCCCACACAATCCCCCACCCTTTTTACGCCCATCAAGAAAAAAGGAAAAGAATGTGGAAAATGAAGAAATTGCTTGTCCTCAAATACATAAGGACTACTTTTTTATGGCGTAGGCATTTATTGGATTTAGTGATTAAGCCTCCAGTGGCAGTTTGCACACGTTGAACTTTGAGACGACCTCACAATTTTGTCTGTTAACTTAAGCTATCAAAGTTGACGCTTTGCTGGCTAAAACCCACACATCAGGTACTTAATGTGGTCTGTCAGGCGGACGGGAACCTCATGGGATATGCGGAAGTATCGCGGACTGCGCAGTCTTCCCGGGGTCGATGTTTTTGCTTTTTGATGATTTCATTAATTCTGTATCATCATTTTACTTTACCATATATGCAATAATTTTACGGAACTACAGTAAGTTCCTTATTACTTGCCGGATCACTGACATTTTTTTCCATTATTTGGATTAACGTTGGTTTAATATCAGATTTTGATGAACGTCCCATCGCTCACCTGTGGTACCACGTTTCGAAAATCCGGTGGTGTAGAAATTAAGCTCAGTTTATCTTTTTCAAAGCCTTCTTTCCGCAAACAAGCCATATATTTTAAAAGAGCTTGTTGTAAGAATTCAATATAATACATTAATCGCGTAAAAACACCTTTTGTTTATAAAACAACTTAAACCACGCTTTATCCAGCTTCGGTATTGCTGTACACTATATATAGTGAGTAAATTGCCGGCTGTTTGGAAGGCTACATCGCTTCGCTTTCCAACAAATTGTGATTTACTTCGCCTATTCAAAAAAAATTATTTTAGAACCCATCATGTAAGTTGTACACCGCGGAGTCGATGAGCCATGTTTTCAGAAAATTCACCAAAAGCCTGTCAGAAGTTTTACAGTTAAAACATCAAACTGCTGGAACGAAAATAATTTAAAGCATCTCATGAATGACTACAGATTGATACAAAATTTTTACATAAGATCAGAAGTGACAACCACTTGAAGGAACAAAACAAGGGATTTGTTAAGCTGACTTATCAGTCAATATAAAATTATCATTTCAGTATGCTGTGCGTATATTCAAAGGCATTTCCTTGATGTTTTTTATTATTATTTTTGAATAAGTCTTTTTAAGCTATTACTGGGTCGCAGGAGGTTAAAAAGATACACAATCTCTCATATTAATAATTCTGAATGAATCGCTAATCCCATCTAGTCCAAGTTTCGTATATAGGACATTTCGAAAAGGTTATAAGGTATTGATCTTGAAAGCTATTTAGAGTTCGATTAAATGATTTTGGTTTAACGTCACTTTCAGTAGTACTTCAATAATACAACGGTTGCTAGATGAACTTCACCATGTCATTTTCTCACCAGGACATATTCAACATTGAAGTCAGCCATTAGCTGCTCACCCAACTTATTAAGCAAATCACTCATATTTTCATCAGTGGAAGACTAAAGACGCGTGTTACTATTGCGTTTTTTGCCGAACTGGTTATTGTTCTCATGATACTACAGTAGAAAACACCCTGAATTGCCTATATCACTAGCCAGGCTAGGCGACACATCTTGTTTTAGTCAGATAACCTATATGAAAAATACCATTTTGTACACTACTTTACTATGCCAACACGGACCTCTACCATCCGTGTTATATATATGTATTTCAAATTGTGTGAATTAGGTAAGGACCTAACCCGGACAATCTCCCGAACAAATACAGCAAATATTTGAGAGAAAATTGGATCTAACATAGGTTAACCAGAATTTGCGTTTCAATAAGCGAGATTTAAGAAATCTTCTTTATGCAAAACATTGAACTAGCCGGCGAAATGCTAACAGTCTGACAATCGTCCGTACTAATAAATTAACCAACTTCTGCGAAATGCATGTCGCTATTAACACGCCAGTACCTCATTTAAGAGAATGTTTTAAAATTATTTTGCTTATACATCATTATTTCTGCATTACCATATTATCATATCCCTAAAATTACCTTAGGTTGTATTTTTTACATTATTTAACAATAAATTCAGTGAATGAGATCGTAAAACTTTATGGAGATCTCTTTACTTTCAAGTTAAACTCTTTTGACCTTTGAATAGTCTAGATGAATGATCGTAAACTATTTCTATGATTAGAGAGAAGAAAAAAAGAAGCTTTATATCAGTCCATATTTTAATTTAACATATTCCGCTTTTTAAGTCCTTCACGAAAAGAGCTTGGAAAACAATACGAAAATGAAGATGTTGCTTGTAACAAGCAATTTCTTCATTCAACACAATGTTTTTTTCTATCCAGAAGGATAAAGATTTTTTTTTCAATTTCATCAATTATTGAATGACGTCTGTAACATGTTTTATTGCGTTTGGTAGTAATGGGTTAAACGTTCGAAATTAAAATCGAATCAAATGACAGAAAAACCTGAAAGCAAATGAAATGATTTTCAAGAGGCCTATGGTTTCATCACGCCAACGATAATTTCCCAGTGTAAATCTAATGAATTATGGGGAAAAGAACGATATAAGTAGTCGTAGAAATTATTTAAAACGACATAAAACGCACATAAAATAAACACGATTCGAGCCACAATTTCTGATTTAACTGAAGATTGTCGAATGTGTCATTCAATCATGTTAAAAACAAATGCATTGAATGGCATCTATTAAATGCAAAGGGAAATGTAATACCACCAGAAGGCATGGTTAAAGCTCTCGAAACTTGACATCTTTATAAATATTTACTCGTCGTAAAGATTCAACCGTGAATTTAATTAAGTATCTTTGATTTATTTTACCGCCTTTCAATTTAGTTGATCTAAGCCAGTTTTTCGCCACCGTGACTATAATAAACATTACAAATTAAATGATAAGGTTTGATCTAGGTTTGAAATAGAAGTCCCTTGGTTTGCAAAAAGCTACAGTCAGCGTTTATAACGCGATATTTTAAAATCAAGCACACATTTCCTACGCAACCAAGGATAAGAGCAGGAACGAGTATAGCATGGCATATAGTGAGAGTAGGGTATGGTGTAAGGCAAATCGAACACAATCAAATTATTCATTTAGTCTGTAATGATATCTCTCTCTCTCTCTCTCCACTCTCTCTCTGTCTATCTCTCTCTATCTCTCTCTCATTCTCTGTCTCTCCCTCTCACCCTACCTATTGCCATAATATATATTTTTGATCAAGAGATGAACTTGTATTTGTCTCTATCTATCAAACGGGAGAGGGACTATATTACTGGTATAGCTGTTGTTGAATTTGTAGCATATTATGTTAGTCAAATAAAATATGTTTAAACTAAACTTATACCCTGCCGCGGTAAAAGCGCAGTTGGAAGCGCGTCAGACTCTCTATCGCGAGGTCAAGGATTCGATCCCCGGTCATGGCAAATATACTTTCCGGCCAGTGAGTGGATAATCGTAAAGTTGGAGTCTCGTAAAGAACTTAGAGGTAGAACTGGCGTTAGAAATACCAGAAATCCATGGTTGGGTGTCACCAGCCTCAGCTATTTATATATCTAGCCGATTCAAATGAAAATGACCTATCCATTCAACAATCACATCAATCATTCAGTGTGAAAACTTGAATGTGTATTTTCGAGTGTAAATAACCTATTTTACTTATCCATTGGACAACACCATATAATTGATTTCGTCTGGAAGCTGGAATACTTGTTTACGAGATATATACTTAAATGTTTCATTAGCGGGAGACCAAAAGATGGAGCAAACACGTCATTCAGCCCTGAATTCGCAATATCTATCTAAAGCATTAATTTGGAGGGTGACGGAAATATTCTACAATCCAGTCTATAATATTTATCTCTGAGGTTCATATTTATCTGTTCCGTTATTGGATGACCAAGAGATGGACCAATCAGTTGCTGCATTAATTCTTGAAGCTGTCATGTTAATCTCTCGGGTGTATTATAAATCGTTCATTGGTGAGTGACCAATCAATTGAACATATTATAGTTTTTCGTTTGAATGGGGTTTTAACATTATTTTAGTCATATCGTGGCGGCTGGAGCACCTTACCATTGATTCCTTGTATTTCTTACACCAGTACTACTACTAGCTCCTTTCTGAACCCTCACGTATTTTTAACAGACTAGAAGCTGTAATAGCTAGCAACGCGTATATAAAAGCCTTCCATTTCAGTATGTAGTTGAAACGTTGAGGCTACCAGCAAACGGTTAGATTTTTATATTAATGTCTCAAAACACGTTATTGTCATTGAGATTTAATTTGTCCTGTCGAAAAGACAAGTTGGAATGGCTAGCGATCTCTCAATGTTTCATGTGGAAATCGACTTTCTAGATAATTTCATTATCGAGATCATTTTTTTTTTTTTGGGGGGGGGTATGGTTGATTTCATTTCTTTTATTATTTACTTTATAAGAAGTGATGATATTTTTTTCAATAAAATCCATAAATGAAAACTTTCTACAAGCCATTAATCTGCGAAGCGTTTAAAGCAAAGAGTGAATAGGCTTTTATTCAAACTTTCGCAATACGAAAAAAGTATCTTTATTTCATATTCTATCTTCGATGTATACTGAGCAAAATGAAAGCTTTACACTCCGAAATTTTAAGACAATATTACTATAGTAAATAGTAGATATTTTCAAGAATTTATTGTGCATTAAGATCACAAAACACCTGGCTATTCGTAGGGGTATACAAATTTCTCAGCGGTAGGGTGTTATATTGATAAACGATTAAAGAGTACCCCAAAATATACTCGCATGATGATCAAAAGATAATGCTTATGTTTTCAATATCGATTGTGTTCACCTCTAGCATCCCTTATAGCAACACAACGCTCCCTCATTTGTAAACACTACCTGAGGAAGATGTTTCCTCTGTTTAACAAGGGTACGTTCAAGATCCTTGAACGTCTGGGGTAGACTAACTTGCTGACGGACACGGCGGCCTTGCTCGTCCCAGATATGCTAAAGTTGATGAGAAACGATGTGTTTGGCCTAGCATTGTCGTGCAGAAACGTAAGATCAGGGCAGTGTCTCTGCATAAATGGGACCAAAACAGTTGTAAAATATTATCCCTGTACTGGTAAGAGATTAAGTTACTTTGAACAACTATAAGAAGAGCATGTCTTTGAGAACAAAAAGATTCCATACCATAAGACTGCCATAAGAAAGCCGCAATTCGAATCGCGATTCATCAGGGTTGTGTGAAGGCCAATCTTAGACGTCAAAACCGACATTTCTCAGAAATTCTTACCTTGGAAATGCTGTGTGTGACCTAGCATTGTAGTCCAGAGACCATTACCTTGAGATCTTACCTCAGAATTTGTCTATTTCTTTGACAAATGCTGAAGCATGACTCATCCAGGCCTGAGGTATACACGTACCCTACCATCAGCAAACTGCAATGTGAATCGCGATTCGTCACTTAAGACAATCGAGTTCCATTGTCTTTGATCATAACGTAGGTACCGAGTTCTCAAGTTAATTATTGTTTATCGTAAGCAATTCATTGCTCTTACAAGAGCGGTCACAGACTGACCAGCCAAAAGCCTCCAAATGGCTTGACGCTGATTATTTAAAAGTCGTGGCATTTCCACAATAGTGAAGAGACCAAATGTTTCTTAAGCTTAAGCCTCTTCTAGCGATCGTGTATAACGTAAACCATATACGCGTTGCGTTAAACTTGGTACACAGATCACAAAAGGTAGGACAAACATAACTTAGTTACCAGTATAAAAAACATGGTCTGCTGGTGATAAATTCATTAAATACTTTGATTCAGTTTCAACTCAGTTTTAAATGTTATTACCATAGCCATGCACTGATAAGCGCTTCTTTCCATTTATTGTTTTTCGTCATGTCTCAAACAGAGATGAACAGCATCTGTTAAGGAAAAGATAAAATGCTGAATATCCGCTTTGGGCCTACTTGCATGCACTTGATTATCCAAAGATCTAGACAAGTGAATTTTACATAAATCAGTTTCAAATTTCCAGTTATTTAATGTGCAATTTAATAAAAACTGAAATATGATTACAACATTTGCGGTGTAGGCGTGGGCATGCCGATTAAAACTTTCGTAACACGTCGGTATCTTTAAAGGAAACTTGATTTTTTAGATATGACTTTAAAGAAAAACAGAAAAAAATGAGTTCAGTTATCTACAAAAAGGTAAATAGAATTTTTTATTGTTTATGTGTCTTCATACAAGAGAATTAGTGTTGGTTTTCCTGTTTCAGATTATGCATACACTGTTTATATAAAAATACTAATCTACATTCTATTGCGTTTGCCTCGGGTATCCATTTTTAATGCAAAATCGCCGGAAAGCGACCAAAGTAGCTACAGCTTTTTCTAGTTAAAGCAGTATTTTCGACACTAATTTACGATGTTCACTTTGTCATAAACTAAAATTATACTGTTGATTCCATGAACTATGCACAGGTACTTGGAAACTTAAATATCATTTACCAAGACAATATAATAATAACGATAAAGATAATAATAATACAAAAGTATCAGTATTTTTTACAACTAATATTTGTAAACGTCTTTAAAAATTTTAGGTGTGGTTAACAGTGAAATTAAGTTGATTAAAATCATCTCTTCTGAACCATTACATTATATCTCCGTTACGTAGATCCCACACGCAGGGACGTAACAATAGGCTATTATGGTGGATCTATTTTTAATCTGATTACAGTAAGAAAATATCTTCTACTACAATTATACATGTGGGTTAAGTAAAGGGTCGGATCAGCCTATGCAGCTTGATCAGCCCTGTAGATAGAAAGTCAACGAGTATATAAAAACCCCGTGTAGATGCCATAGCTGCTCCTTGTTTTTTCGCTTCTCGCACACGTAGAATTTTGTTGGAAACATTACGCATGGACCCAATTAGTCTTGTTTTTTATTCTGTTATCTAAATGTGCAATTTGAAGATTTATGTCGGCGTGGGTGATCCATAATGGCACAAACTTATTTATACACATTATAACGACAACAAAATGCTCTTAGAGATGTTTGTCAGAATAAAATAAAACTTATCCTTGGTCTAGAGTAAAGAATAGGACACTTACATCCCTAACATACATAGACGGTGACTAAATGTAAGGTTTGAAACCAGACCATTTGTCTGTGATTGCTTTTAATACTTAATAAAAGAGTAAAATAATTCGACTTAATAGAATTCGGTAAATGTTTATGTTCATTTGATGGATTATATATAGAGAAAAAAGAGGGGACAGTTTAATTTTGTTATCGACTCGCGAATAAGCCTATTACAACGCGACATAATTTTAGACTACTCCAAATTGAAAGAAGTTGCACACGACAATTTCAAGTTTGTGATACTTGAAAAAATGCCTTTCATAGTTGAAAATGATGTGGATACTGAAGAAATTGCTTGTTACAAGCAATTTCTTCAGTGCCTATAATGTTTTCTAAAGCTGATTTCTTGGTGGGAATGAAAAATTGGGATTGTGCGGGAATGGGTTAAAATATAGATGCAAGTAAACATATCAAACGACTAATATCAAACAAATCACTAATACCGGAAATGTATTACTATCTTTTTGCAAGATACCGACCTTTTTTGTTTTGAACGCTAGATCATCATCAGCATTGAAAATGGGATATGAAACTGCACACAAATTACCTCGAGTCCAAGAACACAGATTGGTTGTTCGTTCCTGTTACAAGTAAAACAAGATTTTACATGTATAGCGCTTTAATAGGCGCGATCTTGCTTACGAAATTTGTAGTAGAATAGCTTGATAACTGAAAAAATCCATTTGTAGAAATGAAATAGAAATGTCGCATATGTTCCGGAAAGGTGGAACTATCACAAAAATACAACCATGACGCTTTCCTTGGGCAAACCCTTCGTATCTAAGTTGGTAAATAGTACTTGGACCATGTCCTTTATCACATATATCATCAACGTCAAAAAGATTTTGACAGATAATGCACACATTGAAAACAATTGATGGATCGCTGACCACGCTCACTGACCTCCGACAGGAAGTCTCACTGGGACGAATTAAATGTCATGCCTACATTTTGAAAAAGATGTAGTTATGATGTTTAACTGGCCAAAACATCAGAAATGCTATATAAATGTTCGCCATTGTTGGAGACCAAAGTTCACTTCCGGTATAAATGAATGATTTGATTGGTCGATTGTTTTTTTTTTTTTTTTATTTTTTGTTTTTTGTTTTTAATTGAAATCCATTATCCGCTATTAGATCGGTTCAAATTCTGAGCTGCATTCTCGTCCAACGATCAGTGTTTCTGGAAACGGATTGAATGGTGCGAACTGAGTTCACATATTTTAGTTAGTATAGTTAGCATCAAGTGCCAGTAAACTATTCACACCCCAAAATAACGACCAAGAAGTAATCATTAAAAGAAAAGTCCGCTGAATAAAGACTATGATCCGAGATATAGAATAAATGTATTTAGTATATATTAACCAATTCACAATGCACACGAAACCCTAAGTTGTTTTCACTCATTAGAATCGACTCGCAGAGACAGTTGGTGTGAGTATTTACTGCAAAGGGTTTGGTTTCGAATAAATATATACTACTCAAAATTGACTAAGGATAACCTTTTCGTTAAATGATTTAATGCTAAAAAAATGGACTCAAAAAAGACTTTTCTAATAAAGATAGGTTTAAAATTGGGACTTGATGACCCTGTAGCAAAAATATTAACTCTGCATGTATACTACGTACAAGGATCTCGGGAGATGACATATCCCCTAAAACGTTTCATTCTTCACGTGTATTAGTACTTTTGGAGAACTTTCAACAAAGTTATTACACAATTTAGATTGATTTCCATTTCAATATAGCAGATATACGTTTAAGAGGCCATCTTAGTCAAGATGAGATGAATAGAGGCATTGGAATGCTATATTCTGAGTTTTCCCAAAGGTCTTTGGTTTGTACCAGAATGTTGTTTCGAGAATGTCGAATCGGTTTATTACGACCGGAAATGTTAGAAATTTACATGCTGGGGCCAGAACCTTCAACTACGTAGGGATATCCGGAACGTTACCGGTGTGTCCATAAGTATCCAAACCACCAGAAATCGGTTGTATTATGCTACCCTGAGATCAATACAACCTTCAATCTGTATGCCGTTGACCCGAAATCACATACAAATGCGTTTAGCATGGGCACGGGGTCATGTGACTCGGATAAAAAAAATGACTGGTCTCAAGTCCTGTTTACAGATTATATGGATTTTACCGATAGACGTGCTAGGGTATGGAGAATGCAAAAAGTGTTTGTTCCAGTCTGTGTAGCATAATATGATCGATTTGTCGGGGGCTCTGTCAATGTTTGCGCGGGATTAAGTGCTCATGGGAAACGGACCTCCACGACATTGACAACAGCACGTTGACGGCTCTCAGTTTCAAGAACGGGATCTTGGATGTTTACGTTCGCTCATATGCAGGTGCTGTTTGTGAAATTTTCATTCTGATGGATTACAATGCATGTGCATCACCGACTAATATCTCGAACAAGCCACAATCGTCCATATGGAATGGTCAGCTAGATCCACGGACCTAAATCAAATGGAGTATGATCGGGGTATGTTAGAGACGACTGTTTTATCCGCCACGTGCAAACAATATCATGTACTGGAGATCAGAAAGGTTTTTCTTGAAGAAAGTGATAAAACTGTACCATCACAAGGATCGTTCCTTTCGTAATTGGGGCAGATATATCGAGAAACACGGGCCGTATGGAAATTTAATTAGAAATTCCTCGTTAACACTCTAGATGCCACGGTTTTAATCGGATTCTCTTGAAACTTTCACAGAATGATTGTACCATCATAAGGACCTTTACTTTCGAAATTGGGTCTGATCTGTTAAGAAACAAGGGAAAAGAGGACTTAAAGGGAACTTATGGAATTTTGATTAAAAAACCCTCTTTAATACTACACTGTTTTCATGAATTTCACAGAATGATCGTAACATTATAAGGACTGTCCCTTTCGAAAGAGGATCTGATCCGTCAAGTATCGCGGTAAGGGGGCCTTATAAAAATGATTTAAAAATCCTCGTTAACACTCTAGAGTCCACAGTTGTCAACAAATTCTTTCTAACATTCACAGAATGATTGTACCGTCATAAGGATTGGACCTTTCGAAAGTGGGTCTGCTCCGTCTAGTATTATGGGAAAATGGGCCTTATGAAAATTTAATTTAAAAAATTTCGTTATAAAAATGATGTCCCCAGATTTCACTGGATTCACTTCAAAGTTTCATAGAATGATTATACCATGATAAGGATTTTTCCTTTCGAAATTTGGTCCGATCTGTCAAGAAACACAAGAAAAGGGGCTGTATAAAAATTTAATTTTAATCTAAGTTAATGCAATCAAGTCCACAGATTTCATGAGATTTTCTTCAATATCTCACAGAATAATTATACGATTGTAAGGATAGCTACTACCTAAACTTGGACTGATCCCTCGGTTAACATGGGAAAAGGGGCTGTATGAAAAAAATTAATGAAAAATCCTCGTTAACGCAATTAAGTCCAAAGCTTTTATCGGATTTGTTGAAACTTTCATAGAATAGTTGTAAGTTTAAAACGAGCATTCTTCGAAATGGGGTCTGAACTGTCAGGAAACATTGGAAAAGGGACCTTATGAAAATTTCATTTAGAATTCTTGTTACCAAGTCCAGAGCTTTTGTTGAATTTTCTTCAAACTTTCACAGAATGATTGTACAATAATTACGATTGTTGATGCTGACATTAGAGCTGATCCGTGTCACAAGAAAAGGAGCATTATGAAAATGTCATTTAAAAATCCTTGTACGACACTTTTCATCGTATTCGCTTCAAACTTTCACAGAATGTTTATGAATTTTTTATTAGAAGAACGTCGTTATCACAACAAAGGCCTCAGTCTATATCATTTCCTTCAAACTTTTAGAATGATTGAAGTATCAGTAGGATTGTAAACTGGGTCTAATGTGTGAAGTTTCACGTGCAAAGGAGCCTTATGAAATTTTATTACAAAAAAAATTCTTGACACAATTCAGTCCACTGTTTCCATTGATTCTCTTGAAACCTTTACAGAAAGATTGTAGCCTTCATTAGATTTTTTCGTTTTGAAATTTGGTTTGTTCTGTAGAGAATAGAAAATGGGCCCTATGAAAATTTTACTATAAAAAATAAAGTCCACAGATTACACAGAATGATTGATTTGACAGTGGATCTGGTACGGCAAGTGTTAAAAGAAAGAAAGAAAGAAAAATAGAAAGAAAATGAAAGAGTGTGTGTGAGAGTGAGAGAGAGAGAGATGAGGACAGAAGCGGGAAGAGTGTGTGTGTGTTTATGAGTAGTTTTGTTTAAAGGTCTTATTGACAATAAGTATTACATTGTGTTTTAACTGTATAATGTTATCTTAATGAGTGACCTCCGTTAAATAAAGATATTATTATAATTATTATGAAAAGGGGCCTTATGAAAAACTGGTTAAAATATTGTAGTTAACAAATTAATGTCCCTAGATTTCACAGGATTCACTTCTAACTTTCACGGAATAATAATGCAATCATGATATTTTTTTTCTCAGAATTTGGTACAATCCGTCAAGTATTATGTTAAAAGGGGTCATTTAAACATTCTAGTTAATATAATGAAGTCCCCATATTTGATCGGATTCCGTGTAAACTTTTTTAGAATGATTAAACGAGCAATAAAGTATCACGGGAAAAGGGGCCTTATGAGAACTTGGTCGAAATATCCTTTGATCACAATAAAGTCCGCAGTTTTTATCGGATTCTTTTCCAAGATACATGGAATAATTTTGGTATTTGAAACAAAGGGAAATGGGCCTTATGGATTTTCACTCAAAACAATCTTGTTTACGTAATATAAAGTCCACAATTATTTTCGGATTCTGTTGAAAATGTCACAGGATGATTGTAGGGTCATGAGGAAACTTCCTGTTTGAAATGTAGTGGGTCCATAATGAAACACGGGAAAGGGGCCTTAAGGATTGTTGCTCAAAATAATAAAGGGGATAAAGTCCAATTTGTTATTTCATGTTATGCTGTTTTCTTTAAGCAATTAAGTTCTTTAAATATCAGATTACTTGAACGGACAACCTTATGACCAGTAGAGCGTGTCAGGCCGTTATGGGCCTCTTGTTTTCTTCTTTGTTTTCCCATACATTTCTCTAGAGGGATGTTAAAAACGTGTAGGATTAGGTTAAGTAAGCGCGTTCGAGTGGAATTTGGCTTCTGAAAACGGACGTTTTTACAGGTCCGCTTTATATGAATGGCCTAATAAAAGACGTTGTCGGAATAGTAATATCTATCAAACACTTCAACATCCTTTTATGAACGAAATCTGTTTATGAATGTTGAATTGATTCATTCTTTTCGATATCTTATAGTTTTGTCCAGTTGATTTCGATAAATATATTTACATTCCTATCTTTGTTAAACGTGCAAAATGTCGTAACTGCTGCTTATTCAAGCTGTCTGTAGTTACGACATTTTTATGTCCTTCGACGATATGCCTTTATCGGGTGAAAAATAAAGTGAGAAATACATCTACTCTGTAAGTGAAAGTTTGAAACATTAATTTTGTGAAATTCGATAATGGAGAAAAGCGCTGAGTCTACCCGTCAATTTAAATTAAGTCAACATTAATAAAATATGCAGTTATCAAACGTTAAAACGACATTATCGAAAATGAATCTGAAACTTTCAAAAAGATTTAATGTGATTTGATGCTAATTTCAAACCAGGCGTATGATTTTATTTTCTCTTTCAGACGAATCCGGGATAAGATTGTAGATAATTTCGATGTTATCATTTTCATTACAGAAAATTTGTTAAATAAATAATCCTAAGTATGCCTATTTTCATGACCAACATTGAAAGCCTATATAAAACCATCGTTCTAATGTTGTAAAATATAACAATAATAATAAATCTGGTGTAATGTTATGGAAACTCATTTTTTACCGACTGGGGTAAGAAACAACATAACTTATAAAATGTGTATCTAGGACAAAAAAAACCAACAAAACAATACAAAAAACAACAACAAAAAAACACCAAGCAAATTGTTTGTTTTCGACATGAAAGTCGTGAATACAGGTTGAATAAGCTGTAGTTAAGACGTTTAAATCGCCAAACCAGCTAAAGTTCATAACATTCAAATTTTACACTCGGTTTAAATGGATGATTTGATTGGTTTATCGACTTTTGATTGACAGCGACTATGCTTCGATTGACGGATCGCTAGCGGGTTGAGTGTGTGGGGCCGGTGATCCGTCTATTGCCAGAAACGGTCCCTCTTCGTTAGTTGATCTTTTTGTTGTAGTTGTGTTTCTTTTTAATTCAAGAAAACGAAGTTGTAATAAAATTTGTTGTTACACAGTCGTTTGGCATGCAACATTCGTAACTACAGCTTGAATAAAGCTTCAGTTACGACAAATTGCACGCCCTTCGACAATGTAATCAATCTGAAATCTTCAATATTTCAGGAGGGTCCCGGGTTCGCGGCGAATATTCTTTTCGACATTTGTCTCCCATGCAGCAAATGTGGAAGGTAATCGTAAACCTAAGTGGGATGAGAAGCTGGAGGTTCGAAAAGGATGTTGTGGTAGTACTGGTGTGACAAATACATAGATAGGTACTCCAGCTGCCGCGATATTACTGAAAGACTGTTAAAAGTGGCGTTAAACCCCACTCAATCATTACTTCAGCATTGAGATTCCATCGGCCAATATTCCAGGTTCCGGATATAGAATACATTAATATGAAAGCAATCGTTCTCGAATTTAACTGTATTGGGACATAATCATATAATCACATTGGATACATTTTGTTTATTTAATTAAAATAAAAATCCCGCCGTCGAGATATTTATCAAATAATATTTGTTTATAGACGGTGGTTTTGTCGTTGAATAATACCCGATTGGACGTTCCGATGTATATGAGGTGAAATCCGAGGGAAGGCCCGATTTTTTAAGACATGCATTGGAACTCACAACCAGATATTAGACAACATTATAACAATACTAAATTAATACTAGTTCAGTTCTTACACAAAGTTGATTCCAGAATCAAACCTTCTTGAATGAATTTCAAAATGGAATCTGTCCCGCTTAAACATCTATTACTCGTCTAAATTATAAGCCATATAAGACAACCCTGTCCACTGTTATGTTGGGAAATATGTGTGAATTACCACTTATTCGGTTTTTATATATTATGGAAAAAGAAGAAGTAGATGCTTGTTACAAGCAATTTGTTCTTTTTCTGCATTATTTTCTAAAGTATAAAATCATAGGGAAGTAAAAACCAGGGATCGGACTGGAAAGGGTTAAGTATTAACAATGGTGATATATCTTGCACACACAATTCTAAGGCGAAAATGGTTTAAAAAAATTCAAGAAAATGAATGTCAGAGGAATAAAAAATTGCTAAAAGGTTAATTTCATGGTCACAGAGGAATGTGCGTTGATTAAGAGCTATGGCGATACTAGGAATAGAGATTTGACAGTTGCACGTAAAACCTAAACTAAGAAATTATGAATCTAAAGAGGGCCGAAATTCCGTAATTAAGTGTCAGAGTAATGAATTTTTACCTAGGGTATGACATGATGGTCACAAAGGCATTTCAGAACCATAGCATTAGTTATCATAGAGATATGTCTTCCACGTTTTTTTTTAACAAAGAATTCTTATGTTGAAACAAATAGTCTAAGTTCACCAAAATAAATATCAGAGTAATGCATCTTTGCCTAGTGGATGACATGATGGTCACAAAAGCAAAGAGATATAACAGAAATATGACAGTTGCGCGTAAAACTTAACAAAGAATTTCTAAATAGAAAAGGGTCAGAATTCCACTTAAAAGAATGTCAGAGTAATGAATCTTTGCCTATGGGATGACATGATTGTCATAAAAGCCACGTGCAAAGTTCACACCAGTAGTTTAAATAGAGATAGAGATATGAGACTTGCAAGTGAAACTTCAACTAAATGTCTATGCCGGAAAAAGTGTCAACATTCCACTAAAATGAATATCAGAGTAATGACTCTTTGCTTATGGGATGATATGATTGTCATAAAGGCATGTACAAAGTTTCAAAACAATAGCATTAATAGAAATAGGGATATGAGACTAGCACGTAAATTTTAAACCAACGTGTTACGCCGACGCCAACACCCGTGTGTTTAGAATAGCCTTATATTCTTACGAAAAGTCGAGCTAATGAAGAAAATCACAAAACCACAGCAATTAAATAAATTTTGATTGACAAAACTCATTCGTCAGATTTTAATGTGGGCACGACTAGCCCTTGTAACGTGTTACGGTATCAAATGTCGTTATCGATACCTCTCACCTGTCATTTGAAGGGGCAAGGAATGATTTATAGTGAATAGGTATTCATTTTGATCTCCGTTCTATCTTGATTGAATTGCCTTTGATTTCAAATAAGTATATTAAATACTAACAAGAGGGCCGTTGGCCCTGGGGCGCTCACCTGAGAGAAAGGCTCTTTTTCTTTCAACAGTCTAATTTTATGTTAAGGTTAGGATTATGAAACATGTGGGCCACGATTACATATAAAGACTATGAACCTGGGGATCCAAAAGTCTAAATTACAAATTCCAAGGCATTGGTGCTGATTTGAAAGAAGGAAAAAACTTTTTCCATGGGTTATAATTTCAGAAATAAGAAAGAAGTCCGTGAACTGATAAAACCCATCCCCCCCCCTGGGTCCACCCCTGGAGACCCGAGGATCATGATTTTAGCTATTTTGTAAGAGATCAATATACTGATGCTTCATGCAAAATATCAAGGCTCTACGCCTTCTGGGTCAGGAGGAGAAGATTCTTAAAGATTATTATATATTTCACTTTTGTTGCCATGGCAACCAGAGTTTTAAATGGATTTCAATTCTTTTAGCTATTTTTGAAGGGGACCACCTAAGGAACATTTCTGCCAAATTTGGTTCAAATTGGCCCAGAGGTTTGGTCGGAGTTGTCATTTAAAAAATCGTTCTTTATTTCTATATAACCCCACCCCCCACCCCCGGGGCTCTGCCCCTGGGGACCCGAGGATCATGATTTAAGCTATTTTGAAAGAAGTCAATATACTGATGCTTCATGCAAAATATCAAGGCTCTACGCCTTCTGGGTCAGGAGGAGAAGAGTTTTAAAGATTATTTTAAAATTTCACTTTTGTTGCCATGGCAACCAGAGTTTTTAACGGATTTCAATTCTTTTAGCTATTTTTGAAGGGGACCACCTAAGGAACATTTCTGCCAAATTAGGTTCAAATTGGCCCAGTGGTTTGGGAGGAGATGTCATTTAAAAAATCGTTCTTTATTTCTATATAAACCCCACCCCCCTGGGCCTCCGCCCCTGGGGACCCGAGGATCATGATTTAGCTATTTTGAAAGAAGTCAATATACTGATGCTTCATGCAAAATATCAAGGCTCTACGCCTTCTGGGTCAGGAGAAGAAGATTTTTAAAGATTATTTTAGAATTTCACTTTTGTTGCCATGGCAACCAGAATTTTTAACGGATCTCAATTCTTTTAACTATTTTTGTAGGGGACCACCTAAGGAACATTTCTGCCAAATTTGGTTCAAATTGGCCCAGTGGTTTGGGAGGAGATGTCATTTAAAAAATCGTTCTTTATTTCTATATAAACCCCACCCCCCTGGGCCTCCGCCCCTGGGGACCCGAGGATCATGATTTTAGCTATTTTGAAAGAGGTCAATATACTGATGCTTCATGCAAAATATCAAGGCTCTACGCCTCCTGGGTCAGGAGAAGAAGATTTTTAAAGATTATTTTAAAATTTCACTTTTGTTGCCATGGCAACCAGAGTTTTTAATGGATTTCAATTCTTTTAGCTATTTTTGAAGGGGACCACCTAAGGAACATTTCTGCCAAATTTGGTTCAAATTGGCCCAGTGGTTTGGGAGGAGATGTTGTTTAAAGAAATTGTTGACGGACGACGCACGACGCACGACACACGACGCACGACGGACGACGGACGGACGCCGGACAAAAGGCGATCACAATAGCTCACTTGAGCACTACGTGCTCAGGTGAGCTAAAAAGTACTATCAGAAAAATTGAAGGAAAAAAATCCATTCGTTCATTACACCTTAAATGGACACCAAAAATGTGTGATGAAAAGAAATGCTTTCATTCTAGTCCCTTCAATTCAGACTAGATATAAATGTCCCGGTCTAATACAGCCTTTACAAATCCCCGTAATACCACTTCTTGACGCCCGTAAGGTTTTGGAAAACATGGTGGAAAATGAAAAAATTGTTGTAAGCAATTGCTTTATCATCCACAATGTTTTCTATCCCAAAAGATGGACAATTTTAAAATTCCATCGACTAGAAATTGTCATCAGAAATTTCTTTGACTTTGTCCTTAGTCTATAAAATCTCGTTGTCTGATAATAGTTTAAAACTTCAACTAACCTAAAAGGTCGGTCATCTTTTTCAGTCAGCTAAAATTACGACAATGATTTCTAAAGAAATGCATGCTCTTTCTGGACTGATTCCGATTTAGAAAATATTAAATGGTAAAAAATGGAAGAGTTTGTAGAATCCTTCAACTCTCTAACAAGTATAGGGAGGGGGCAGTTCAGGTCAGGCGACAGATCATTCGTTTGTCTTCACACAGGTGTCTTTTTCTTTATAATTTGTGAGACGTCTAGGGTAATTACTGACTATTAAATCTAAAAAAAGACATTCCAATTTTCAAAGGTTCTTTGTAATTAACCCTTGTCATGCTAATCCCGTAATATTCCTACTTTGCCAATAGCTTTGGCAGTTGTATAGACTAAGATCAGCCCGCACAGACGTGCAGTCTGATCTAGCCTAAACTAGCTGCTTCTTCTTGTGTTGTGATAAATCTTTGTACATATCATAAATCTAATTATATCAAAATTTTTAAATATAGTGAAAAGATGATAAAAATATTCTGCAGGGCAAGGTTCGATTGGCGACAAATATTATGTATCTAATACTTATAACAAATGTAATGCAGTAAGTGTTTAACTCTGGTTGGTGAGTGCGCTATATTTCGAGGAGGCGATAGCTCCCATTCCCACACAATGACGCCTTTTGACGCCCCTCAAGAAAAACAATAAGGAAAACATGGTGTAAAATGAAGAAATTGCTTATAAGAAGCAATTTCTTCATTTTACACCCTGTTTTCTTCCCAGAAAGTTGAAAAATTCCAAAATTTCGATAACTTTAAATTTCGTCTGTAACCCCTTTCAATTTGGATCGGTCTAAAATGTATCGTCTGGTAATGATAATGACCACTTTAGCCTTATTTCATAACAGAGAGGGGTATGCACAAAAAGTTGGGGTACAAGCTTGTGAAACTGTCGAGTTTTGCGAACATCAGCGTAAAAGCTAAAAAAAATATCGAGCTTACAGATTTTCTTTCAGCATTATCATGCCAACACGGCATACCAATTATTTTACAGTGCAGTTCCATCAAATTTAGATTACAATCTTGCACATCTGTAAAATTTCACTTCAAATCATAAATCTTTTAGTCAATCGGTTACCAAGATTTTCCAAATGTTAACTGCGCAGAGAGTAGTGATTAAGGTATAATAGTACAATTGGCCACTTGTTGCAATCTTTATGATAATAATACAATGTTGAGAGTATACAAATAATACAATTTGCCGAAAAAATCAGGATAGCTTTCCATTCATTTTTCGGGGAATTCGATTTTTTTTTTTTTTTTTTTTTTTTGAACATTTAAAAAAAAAATGGACCAAAATTTCAAATTATCAGTAAAATTCTCTGAAATTATGAACAAACGTGTCAATAAAACAGAGAACAGAAAATAAGCATTTCATACAATGCATTGACATGTTAAAGGAAGAAAACACGTTTTTGAAAATGCCTTTTTCATATTTTTCATTTTTTTATCAATTTGTAAAAATATACAAATATGCTAAATAAAGTCAAAATAATATGATAGAAAATAAGTTCGACAAAACAAGAAGTAGAAAGTAGAAACTGTGTAAAAGATATATGCTACTATTAAAATCCGCTATACATTTATACCGCATAATTCATGGTTAGGTGCTAAAGTCGACGATATGACTGAAATACTTTTATAACTGGCGTTAAACCGCATTCAATCAATCATTATCCAGTAAAATATCGCCATGCCGAGAACAACGCCATTAGGTTTACTTTAAAGATTGATTTTAGGCTATTTTTTAAGCTTCTTTCGGGTTTTTATTGTCAAAGTTCGTGAATATATACGTGTAATAAATGGGATACTATAATATAGATTCGATGCGAACTCTTATAATAGATTCTCACCGCTTGGGAAAATTTGATATTTCACCATTGGTCTCTTGAAAATACGCAAATATTCCTACGCAGCTCGAATCCATTACAATATTTTGTAACACGACTGTAACAGGACATTCTTGTGAACAAGCAAAGTAGGAAACGATATGATCAAGCCAGTCGGTTTCAAAAGTATTTTTCTTTAATCACTTAATACACAATTCCGCATATTTACGCTCCGAAAAAATATAACTATGTAAAACGTTCTTAGAAAAGAAGCATTTGCTTGTAAAAAGCACTTTCTTCTTTTCTCACAAGGTTTTCTACAACGCTCGGCCTTTTTTAGATAAAAAAAAAATATTTTATTTCGGCTGAAAACTATTCGAATTTTGACTATTTCAACATTTTGTTATTTTGGGGAATTGGTTAAGATCCTCTCCGAGGATTGTATAGAAAAGTGAGAACGCGAGTCTTGGAGAGCTAATTTAGATCAAATCAGTCGAAGTCAAGTGGATCTAAGTGTCTTAATGTCACAATGAAAGCAGCTCTGTACTTTTGATTCCATTATAGGATTCCAAGGATCCTTTAAAAAGGAATAATGATAATAATAATAAAAAATGTTTAAACTGTTATTTTTTGATGCACTCAGCCCCAAATATTTTCAAAAACACGTTCTTTTATTTCGTTAGTGTTCTTTGCTAATTTGGTTTTAATACCAATCGACTAGCTGTTCTTAGATTCCTTTTTTACTGTTTTGGTCGCGTATTTCTTCGCACAGTAACGGTTGCATAGTAAACGTGTTCCATAAGCCTGGTGGCCGCATGCACACTGGCTTACTGTGTGTATTTCGGTTTATTTATCGTCGCTACCGTAGCGCATGCCCATATGAGCGACGCCCCGAGAAGACGGTTGGTTGTTAAGGGGGATAGCACAAGGATACAGGTCAACACTGATGAGAGCTCCGCCTGGTTCTTTAACGTGCTCGGTGGAAAGCACCGTCACACGGGGCCTCGGTTTAACGTCTCATCCGAAAGACAATTAGTTTGTTAGTTGATATGGTCAGCCCAGGGCTCCAACCCGTGATCTTGAGGTTTGAAGTCAAGTGCTCTACCAACTGAGCTGATCGGGCTTGACACCGGATTACTTGAAAATCATATGCAAAGAGAGCTTAGATCACAAATCAATAGACCGCATTTTTTAGCATTTTTCACCTAGGTCAGATGTTCAAAAATTTTAACGCCATCAACGCCGATTGAGACTGATGATGTAAAAGTTAGAAGTATACGCTCTGCTGTCAATTTGTGTATCATACTCTACCCAAATGTCGTCTCATTACTTTAAAAACGTTTGAACTGTCTATAACAGTTTTTAAGTTGAATTTCAATGACTAGTCTATTTAAGCTGCTTTCCTAATTATAGTACAAACAAGATAACAACCATTTGTCCATCCACTTTTTTCAGTCCTAATGTATGCGCAGTTCAAGAAGTGTTCAGTACTGGAGAAAAGTTCTATCCAGATTGTGTAAAGAAGCGACTACGTAAAGTTTGTGGACATCCGACGTAAGTAACGATATCATCATATTACAGAGAGCTATTGTCATGGCGTTGTGTGCGTGCGTCCGTCCGTCCGTAAACTTTTACTTCGAAAATATTCTCTTCAGAAAGTGCTGAACAGATTTCAATCAAATTTCACAGAGATGATCCTTGGGTAACCCTCTATAAGATTCCACCAAAGAATTTTGATCGGATGAAAAACATGACTTTAATGGGTGGGCTAATTTCCATATATGGTAAAAACTTTGAAAATCTTCCTCTCAGAAACTGGAAGACGGGTTTCAACCAAATTCACAGAATGATCCTATGGTGAACATTTATCAGATTCCTTCAAAGGAATTTGATCGGATGGATTTCATCCAAATTTCACAGAAATGATCCTTGAGTGAACCTTTATCAGATTCCTTCAATGAATTTTGATCGGATGGAAAACATGGCTTTAATGGGCGGGGCTTATTTTCATATGTGGTATAAGCTTTGAAAATTTTCTTCTCAGAAACAGGTAGATGGATTTCAACCAAATTTCATAGAAATGATCTTTTGGTGAACTTTTATCAGATTCCTCCAATGAAATTTTATCGGATGAAAAACATGGCATAAATGGGCGGGGCTATTTCCATATATGGTAATTTTTTTGAAATTCTTCTTCTCAGAAACAAGTGAATAGATTTCAACTGAATTTGACTGGAATGATCCTTGGGTGACCTTTTATCAAATTACGGAAAAAATTTTGATTGGATGAACAATATGGCTTTAATATGCAGGGCTAATTTCTATATATTGTACATACTGAAAACTTTGTAAATTTCTCAGAAATCTGTTGATAGATTTCAACCAAATTTACGGGAATGTAACCAGATGACCATTTGTTAGATTCCTCCGTATAATTTTGATTTGTTGAAAAACATGGCTTTTATGGTGGTGGGTTATGTCCATATATGTTCATATATGGTATACAGTGAAAATTTTACATAATGAATTTTACATAATTGACTTGACTTTTGTAAAAACAATGAAACGTTTGAAATGGTTTTCTAAAACTATTTCAAAGATTTCAATGATTTAGATTTATTTTCATTTATATTCGGTTTATTTTAAATTAATGGGAAATTTGCTTAATCAGTACATTCATGCCTGTGGAGCGATACAGGCGCTCAAGCACCCCTAGTCTTGTTTTATTTTGAACTATTTTCAATTGCAACCAATTACTCGATTCAGTATCCAAAAGACGAATTATTTTCAGATCTTTCAGAGCATTTACTTTTTAGGAACATTGAATGAAACAATTTGAAAAAAAGACAAGTGGAAAACACAAAAAACTCAAGAAGAGCGCCTTTTATATGATCAATGCATGAAAACAATACCTGCAGAATAACGTTATGTAGATAAAATTGCGATATTGTAGCTTAAACTTGATAATATTGGGTCAATATAAAAATAATCATTCAATGTGTCAAAACTTGGTCACCAAGTCAGATTTTGGAAGAAACACACATGTAATATCCATATTTTCTCCATCATTATGAAAAGCGTCCAGAATGTCTATCTTGTTTATAGGTAAATGTTGAATACAGGTGAAGCGTGGTTAAAAAACCCTGATCTATCGGCCATACATGATCTAGGGGATAACATTTCTGCTCAGCCTTTGCAAATTGTATAGATTGCCTTTCTCAATAATATCTAGGTCAAGTTCATATATTGGGCCGGAACAAGTCTCTAGGAAAAAAATTAAGAAAAACATTGTTTTAATTCAAGAGGCCACGACTTTTGCTAATCAATTGCTCTTTATAAGAACTAACAAAGGGTAAATATCGAAGTTGATAGAGAATCTTGAAAGAAAGAATCAAGAGTCTCCAGACGAAAAAGACCTAGAATAAGACCTAGTGACCGAGCATTTAAAAAGTAGAATATTCATAGAATAGGGCGAGACAAATTTAACTCACAATAAAACTCTCTGGCTTTGGCTAACAGGGGAACAAACCTTTTAGTGGCAAGTATTATGGTAAAATGTTAAAGGGGGTATCGATGGATTTTTGTTGTTGTTTTTTTTTATATCACAGATTTTAATTAATTGTATTCCCTCTCATATATTATTTCAATACAATATCCTTAAGAAAAGTAGTTTTGCGAATATAAGAGGCCGTCTATCAAAATTAGATATGGTATTTTCCCTAATAACCTACGTAGGCTTTTAATCTAATTTTAGATTGCGTCGAGACAGTTGCAAAGAATATTGGAACATTCACTTTGCGCATATAACCGTTTGAATCACGCATTTAGTTTGGATTTGCTCAAACTAACGTCACCGTGAAGTCATAAGGAGTTATATTCGCTAGCCGATTTTCAGTTATGTAAATTATAAATTTATAAATGTCGTAAGAGTTAATACAGAAACTTACTATAGTTTTGCGTTAATCACTTGATGCGACATAGTTTGGGACGTGGGTTGTTTCCGTTATCACAATTTGTAATCTTCTGTTGAATTTTGATCATTCGCTAATGAGGTCATGCGTAGTCGACAACCGAATTCCGTCATTTTTAAAGAGAGCGTAGATTCAATTCCTATATAAACACAAAAGCCACTTTTAGCATATTCAATTACCGTGAAGACAACATCTGACTCAAATCTTTGTTTCTGGGCATTTTCAGGCAATTAGGAAGTTGTTCTTATCTAGATTTCAAAAACATCATTTTAACAATATCGATTTGTAGTAAAAGCTCATACATGATGTTTGAATAAGACCGAATTTCTTAATTATAGTAAAGGCCAATGGGCCTTGTAGTTTGCTTAGTTTTCAGCTATCATTTTTCGAAGTTTTACATAATGATGCATCTATTCTCAGATTTGTTCGTTACGAGTGCTGTTGTGGATATGGTGTTCTGGAAGGAGAAGAAGGTTGTCCTACCGGTATGTTTATAAATAGTTTAACATACACCAAAATATCTAGGTAGTGAAAATCACATAAATTGGCCCAATGAAAAATGCAATACTAACATTGATGTACATATCAATATCAGTGGGCTATTAAATGTCGTAACTACAGCATTATTGAATCTGAGCTGTAGTTACGCCATTTTGCACGCCTATAGGCGATTTATTGGACGTACATGAACAATCCACACGTAAGAGGATCGTGAGGTATACTTTTAAAATCGCATCTATTTCAAAGGAACATTCTTACTGTGTGAGCTTATATTGGACAGTTCCAAAAACTGACGGATGGCTGCCCCTGTCTTCTAACTCCGGCAGGAAGTTTGAATTTAGATAAAGAACGGCGTTGTTTTACAACATATATGGTCAGTAGGATGTATCAGAAAGAAATAATAATAAATGAATGATCAGCGACCTAAACGTCATAACTACATTCAATTTATATATCAATTTAGACAGACAACCTGAGAGCACCTGATAAAAAAAACTAAAATAACTCCGATTCGCTCGACAATCCAGTTTGTCCGTCAGAGCCAAATGAAGGTCCAACTAATGAGGTGTACGCGATGATCAGTCTTTTTTGTGTATGGATAAATTTATTAGAATCCAGGTTGTGCACCCCATTGGGGCCGTAATTGGCATCCGATAAAGGACCTATATATGTTCCCGTTTGGGTCCTAAATAGACCTATACTGTTGTTAGCAAGTTAGTTCATATGTTCTAGATTTCGCTTTACTCTTTCTGAACTAAGACCAACGCCCTGTTTTGTTATTCCCAAATAGTTTCGGATACTTGTAAGGATTACGTGAAGATTGCAGTGTGATATGTGTTGTTTGAGTGACAGTATCGCCCTATCTCTACAAAAACTTGTCATGTCTTGTGTGTAAACCACATAATAACTTAGCTCGTCTGATTTAACCCTTTTATTATTCGTGTCAATCACTTTCACCCGCTGTGACCCGGCAGGGATAAAGGAACTACTCTTCCTTTCAAAGCTACTTTGATTTTAATAGCGAGCAGCCAAGACGAATAGAATTGTTTTTCATATGTAGAATCAGTTTTAAAGGCGTCATAATATTCCGCGTTATTGATTTCTTCCTGTAACCAAAACGATGACTTTGAAGGTTTGTGTAATTTAAGATATTTTAAGAATATCTTAGCCTCGTCACTGCTGGCTTGTCTGGACTAGGTTAAAATCAGCACGTCTAAAATAGATCTCCTGACAAATGCTAGAGGTTATGACAAAATTTTGAGGTGTTCTCTGAGTTCAATGAGTGCAAACTGGCACTGGAGGCTTAACCGCTAAATCCATTGAATGCCTTCGCCATAAAAAGAAGTTCTTGTGTATTTCAGGAATGTTGCAGACTTTATACAAATTGTAGAGACACCTTTACAAGCATGATTTTTAACCCATTCCCACTCAACCATGCTTTTTTACGCAGCTCAAGAAAAAGTTTCTAAAAACATAGTGGACAATGACGAAATGGCTTGTAACAAGCAATTCCTTCAATGCCCACGATTTTTTCTTCCCTACATCGCAAAAATTCCTAAATTCCACCAAACTGGAATTATCTCCTGCAACTTCTTTAAATTTAAACAAGTCTAAGATTCTGCCGTGTTGGAATGAGTTAACTCCTGGGTTAGGCCTACTTTAACCTCGTCTATTTATCTTGTTAATCTTTGTTAAAGAAGATAACTTAAAAAAACCACGCTTTGCTAGCTTACAGAACTTTCAGTACTTTTTCGTATTTAGCGAGCACTCGAGGGACGACCAAAAAGTGGTCGCTTCGATGAATGGGCGTGCTATCCACCTTTTGAAAGATACGACGGAATGATTCGTTTGCATGAATAAATTATTATAGAATTCTTGTTTAATCCTATATTGTTGGGACTCATCTGAATCGTCTCAACATTGGAATTAGCCAAACAAGTATAACATTTTAAGCAAATACTACCACTTCTGTATGAGAGGTTTTGATTTAGAAAAGGAGATTTTGGTTGTGGCCGCTTAATGTAAGTGGTTACTTAATAGAGGTGGTCGTTAGATCAAGATCAACTGTATATTCACTTAGTCAAATAGTGGCAGGTAGACCTTTCGGGATACAGCCGGTGTATCAAACAAAAACTTTCATAACGAGAGATCTCATTGGACGATGCATATGTTTCGGCCAGTCAGAGCCCTCGTTATGCGAGTAAATTTAATTCGCCTCTTTCAAAGGAAGTTATAACAAGAGAAGTGTGTTGTATCAGTAGAACCAGCAATAAGCGGGAAAGAAAGATCATAAAAATAAGTGTGCGTTATGATCAGCAAAAGATTGCGTTTCTCATGTAGTTTTATCGTGGACAAAATGAAAAGGTTTCATAAGCATAGACGTTCATGTTTTACAAATTATAGGATTTTTTTTACTTAAAATAATAATGATAAAATTTTGATTCCTAAAAAGCACTCAGTCCGGTATAGTCATTTCGCTTGTTTTCGTTGTTTTAGTAACATGATGCACTTATTTTATTGGCCGTTTTCTTCGTATATCTAAGCTTAGTGCAATAACATCATAAGAGACTATACATTGGCCCAGCGGTCGATCTGTTATGTCAAATGTTAAACAAACTACAAAGGGGTTTGGTACATCAGTGCATGTTTTACTACCAAACTTAAAGTAAACTAATTTGAAAATAATCTATAATATTACCCCATTAATTTTTATATCAGCTAACGTTATTACTTTTCGTAACATCATTACTTCATCTCGTTAGTGTTTTATCGAATTCAATCTAAACACTTAAGTTTTCTCTCATCCATAGCTACCAAATCACTTGGGGGCAAAACGATTTTTTTACACCCAAAGTATCGTATCATGTAATTTCCCGGTCACACGTCCGTCCATTTGTCGGAAACTCTTGGTATGCACATCTCCTCCTAACTCCTTACAGTTTTAATCGGAATGATCAGAAATATGATACAGTGATTTTTTAAGTCTTCTTGTGCATAAGTTCATTATTATTTTGATTCTACGTGTGTCTACGGAATTATCTGCAAAAATAGCTTGCAATAACAGTGTTTAGGGCTGCGCAATTCCTCCAACAGTTTCAATTCGAATGAACCGAGACTTGCCACCATGAATCTCTATGATGACTGTTTGCGCAAGAGACTATAATTAGTTTGGTCCCTCGTAGTGTTTCGGAATGATCTGCCGTTGATTTGGCAAAAATTACGTCGTTTTTATTATGCACCCCCCACCCACCCCCACACACACAATTCAAATATTGGTTAAGTGAAACTGACCATATTGAAACTGACCAGAGTAAATATATTTGGTGTCAAGTCACTCATGAGACTTTACACTACGTCCAGTGGTTCTGGAAACTCGAATGATTGGTTGAGAAAAGCAATTGTAGTATATTTGTTTGCAACTCCTACAGGTTGGATCGAAATTAATTGCTATGATAATTTTCCATGGTGTGTAGTTGTCCTTTTGACTTTTGATATGTGATCTATTCAGCAATGAAGGAATTATCTGACCCTGGCTTAGGGAACTTGCTTAATATTTTGGTGTTTTTTGTTCTGTTTCTCCTATACGACTAGAATTTATAAAATAAACTTGCTACAGTTGTTCTCCACAATGCCTAGCTGCGACCAGAACTTCAACATTTCGATTTGTCCAGTCGTATGGGAAATATCTTGTGTGAAAAACGGTATAGGGCAATTAAAGGTATACGCAGATGGTTGCTATTCATTTAAAGAAGGAAATTGACAGGTAGAATTGACCAATCGCGACTGCCAATCAAGGAAAAAATCAAGCTGTAGTTACGATGTCTAGGTCGCCAACCAACCTTTCTTCTTTTTGGTTGAATGCTACTTGCCACTAAGTTTGCACAATAATACCGCTTAGAATCGAAGTGGATCTTCCCGTCGGAGTCAACGGGGGGGGCAAACGGAGGAAGTGGGTGGGGCCAGCGAATTGTCAGTTGCACTTTCCTTTGATAACAGATTGGCTGCTGTACAGTTCTGTTTACTAAATACGCTCAGTTAGATTGGTATTTTATATTCATAAACTTCATTATATTTCAAGATGGTAAGGAATATGAAACGTGTTTTACCCTTCCAAAAGACTTTCTTCGCCTCTTAACAATTAAGAATGGAAAATGGAAAAATGTTCTTTATCTTATCGACAAGCCCCCTTTTGGGCATCTGTGCCGTTTTGCGAAGCTCTTGTTCAAATCTTAAGAATACTGAAAAGTAGTAGTGTATTGCTAAAAGGAATTTCCCTTTTTTCGTCCTGACCGCCCGCCATTCTCTCGAATATACCATCTGTGACGGATGCCTTCATGAGTGAAAAAAAAAGGACTTTAGATTGAGTTAAGAATAAAAAGCGAGCAACATTATTTTCAACGTCGTTTCTATATTAATGCTAATCTTTTTAATTAGATAATCTGGATGAACATAAATGCCATCATTTTCTAAACTCTCAATTAAATGTGTAAATAGCATAGCCATTAAACATAAACAGTATGTATGCACTTGAGAATCAGTGAGAACATTTCATCATAATTCAATTAATCTAAACATAATCTAAACATAATGCTGACTGTTCAGAAATGATGGTTTACGGCTTTTACATATTTCCACGCCATCCCTAGGGTATACGCACCATGAGAATTATTTTGAAAAACAAATTGATTGGAAGGTATAAATTGGCTTTAACAACTAATATCCTTTTTCAAGCTTTATTATCATATGTGTCACATATTTTTGAATTTCAATGCACTTTCAATTGTCTTCAGAAAATTTTAGAAGTTTGTCAATGGTTAAAAAGTCCAGAAGTTAAAACCGACAATTTTTTAATGTCAAGGACAAAACTTCATACGAAGAATTAATAGAATATTGATAGTAATTCGATTTTTATTTCATCGTTGTCTGAAAAGATTCAGCGATCTAAAAATTAATATAATTCTCGAAGTTTTCGTGGGATGGTTTTACCCAATTCTACATATACTCAATTTTTTACGAGTATTAGGAAACGCACATCGAAAAAAAATTGTGGAGAAAAATATAATAAGCAGTTTTTTTCATTTTTGACATTGTTTTCTATACTTAAAACATGTATACTAAAATTTTTGACAATTCAAAATTGTAGTCTGCATTTTCATTGAATTTAGACCAGTCTTAAATTGTGTTGTCTTGTAATGGTTTAACGTGCAGTCACGTCCTTTATTGTAACTATAGGCAAAACGACAACATTTTAGACTGAATAGTAAAAGGCGACAAATTTTATTTAATGAAAATTGAAATAAAAAAACTTTGTCTTTTAGAGTAGAAAAAATTGTTGACAACAAGCAATTTCTTCATTTTACTCAATGTTTTCTACAGCTTTTTTTTCATGATAAACGTCAAAAAGCGGTGTTGTGTGGAAACAGGTTGAATAAAAAGTCAAATATTATTTCGAATGAAAGACTATCTATTAAGGCGGAAACCATCCATGGTATCTTATAAATATCATTGCACTTATAACGCTGTACTAAACCCGTCGGGGATACCATTAAATATACATAACTAATTGGCAATTTACGCAGCTTTATATTATCATAATTTTCTCCAATTTTATTACAATCTATCTTCTTCCCTGCATTTGCTTAACATTAAACGAGTAATGAAACTGAGAAATTTTCTAGAAATATAACGCCCTGTGCTTGTAAATTAAGATGGACACTTATCTCTTGATGTTAATCTACTTAAACATCATAGAATAAATCAGACGGTTTCTCTTGATGTCAACATAACGTCTACTTGTAATATCATAGAATTTTTGAGACGCTAACTCTTAATGCCACTAAAACGTCTACTTGAAATATCGTAGAATTACTCAGACACCATCCCTTAAAGTCAACATAACGTCTACTTGAAATATCGTGGAATTACCCAGACACAGTCCTTTAAAGTCAACATAACGTCTACTTGAAATATCATTGAATTATTCAGACACTATACTATTTTAGTTTTACTTCAATTGAGACAAAAGCTTTAAGTAATAGAGTCATCCTCGAACACTCACAATACAAGATGTTATCTCGTTCCTGACAGAAAGACAGTGGCTTAACGACACTGCTGCCCATTGCGACAGCTGAAGACTTGCTATCGAGCGTCTTGCCTATGAACACACCCCGGTAACGTAGGGGCTCGAACCCGTGAACTTCAGATCACTAGCCAAGCATCTACATCACTCGGCAAACGAGGCTATTTTGAATATCCTAGCTTAAAAAGGGCTTAGTTATAAAGTTATTGATGAATCGCACAAAAATCACCAGCACTGCTTTCTTATTTCTTTTTTTAAATAAATCAGTTCAGTTTCAATGCTCGAAATTAGATCTGGTAAAAAGATAGATGTAAAAATCAGTCATTCGATTCCGATATTGGAACCGGTAGACCAAAACTCTTAGCCACATTTAAGCCTATTACTAAAGGACGATTTTTAGACTGGTCCAAATTTAAAGAAGTTGCAGACTACATTTTAGATTGAGGTAGAATGTAAAATATTTGTCACTTTGGGTTGAAAATTGTCGATAAAGAAGAAATTGCTCATTGCATGTAGGTTGTGACGGAGTAAGTAGGCCTACATGTTAGTGCAATTATCTACTGCCTTCGATGATAAAGTTAGATGACCTCATTTTCTGTGTAAAATGACGTCCAACAGAGAATATCGCTTGGTCAATTTTAGACAAGTTATATAAGTTTTTTTGGAGTCAAAATCCTTTGGTATATAAAATTGGACAATATGATGCAGTAAATATTGTATTGGATTCTCGGCGCGTAGGGAAATTTGATATTTCACGAGAACAATGATTTTTTCCTACGCGGCTCGAATTCAATACAACTACAACATAATAGTCCTTTTAAAGTTCAAGTTTTAAGTTTATTCTTTAACCCATTCCAACACAGTGGCGCTTTCTTATGCCTATCTAGAAAAACAACTGGGAAAACATTGTAATTAATGAAGAAATTGCTTGCAACAAACATTTTCTTCATTCTCCACATTTTTTCATTAAGTTGAAAAAAATCTAGAATTTGATACACTTTGAATTGTCGTCTGCAACTCCTTTCAACTTCTTCCAGTCTGCAATTTTTTCGTCGGTCAAGGGTCAATTCTCAAAACACATTTCCTGCAATTCTGTTTCATATTTCAGCGGATCCTCTAGAAAACCTGCGAGAGACTTTACGCCGTCAAGGCCTCAAAAAGTTCGGTAACCTGTTGACAAACACCGAGTTGGAGCATAACTTAAAGGACAGGGGTGCCTACACGGTGTTTGCTCCCATAGACGAGGCCTTTGATAAGCTGACCCATGACCAGAAGTAAGTAAGGTATAACAGATTTTTATTCTTCACTCAAATGATTTCACCCCCTTTCATTGATAATTTCTGAAGCCGTGTTAAGCAGAAAAAACATTTTCCCTTTCCCGAAAGTTGAATGACCTTACTTAAAGTGACAGATTTTGATAAGGTTTTCAATTGACGGATCGGTGGAGCCCAATGAGCTCCGACAGAAAGTTTAACTTCTATATAAAACAGCATTATTTTGCAAAATTATGATCAGTTACATCAAACAAAAAAGTAAACTGGTTGTATAACCTGTAGTTTGAGTCGCCAAAAATATCGACCGATGTAGGAGTTCAAAGTTCAATTCCGGTCTAAGTGAAATTTATGACTGTTCGTTTGATTCTTTGATAGGCAGTCACGATCCATCAATTATGAAAAACAAACGAATGTATCACGTGACTACAATCTGACACTATTTAAGTCACATGATCCTTATAATTTTGTATTAAATTCAGGTCACGTTTTGTTACATTTACTGCATCTTGTATCGTATGTGGCAAATATTGTCGTTGAGGTATATTGTCTTTTTCTCCCATCCTATCACATGTCTTGAAATAGGAACGATACAGATCATATCACGTCACATTCACCGTAGGGTGAGGTTTTCGTTTTTATTACAGACAGAGAATATTTCCGTGGACGTATAACGCCTTATCACTACTCCACTATCACGTGTCTCCAGGCTGGCACCATTCAGATCACATGAAGAAGACAGAAATGTTACCAACACTGTATTACGGTCTAAAACCTGTCTGGATACACAGATCGTCGAAAAAAGACGTGAGATTTCGTACTATATTTGAATAAATAGCTTACAAACAAATATAACACACGGACAAAAACTGACAAATGTTTATCCAAGAAATTGTTCAAAATGTCTAAGAATTTGTAATATATACCTGCAACTATTCCTTGCACGGTATAAGCGGCCGGGCTCAATCGGAAAATCGCACCTGGCAGTATCGAGCGAGGTTCCATAATTTTGCATTATGTTGAGAAATCATCCGAATTACTGTTTTTTTTTTTTTTTGTGTGTGTGTGTTTTTTTTTTAAATGTAGGTATATAAGGAGTAGAATCCTTTAGTATAGAATTGACCCGAACCTTGTATTGGATCCTCTCTGCCTACGAATATTTGATATTTTACCCGACCTTTCGTCTCTTGAAATATTCCTACGAAACTTGAATCTAATACAAAATGCAGGCTCAATACAATATACAGGCTCAATACTCTATGATGTTATGCATAGATTCCGTTGATTCTATATCATAATACAGATGACCGGGGTCGGTACCAGAAGAGCATGGGTATGCTAAGTTGTATGCAATAACAAGTTTTACTATAAAATAGACACAAAACTATTAAGCATATTGACAGATTATAAAACTGATTTTTCCTAAGCATGCAGCGACTTTACTGAAACTTGAGATTACAGTTTTAGTCTTGCTTGAACGCTGTGGCAAACCTTTAAAGTTCTGAGATATATAAAGCTAAAATCTTAAAGACTAATTTTCCAGTAAGGTCCTAACGATGCTAATATCAAGATTCAAATATTGAGTAAATTCTTCTAAAAGTTTTATAGATTATGTTTTCACCAATCTGTTTTACCCATTACTATGTAATCCCACATTTTTACGCGCTGAAGATTTAAGACCTTGCTCAAAACGTTGATTTAGATTTGTTGGTGAAAACTTACCTTGACCTCAATGAACGGCTCGCTTGCCACGCCCATAGAGCTCCGACAGGAAGTTCCACTTTCACAATATTAAACTTAGTTAATTTGCAAAATTTATGGCCAGCAGCATATTATAAAATAGTAAAATGCTTGGTTGGCGTCATAAACGTCGTAACGACAGCTTGAATAGGCTGTAGTTACAACGTTTAAGTTGCCAAACCAGCAAAAATGCTTCAAAGATGTCAGGCAATATCGGAGTACAAAGAACACTTCCGGTCTAATAAGTGATTTCTTTGATTGACAGCTACCATAGTATTACGTCATTTTAAATTTTGAATAGAAACGAAAATTCTACAAATGCTTGTCAAGGGTTTTATGATGTTCGCTCGATGTTGCCAAATATTACAAAGCATAATTAACAGATAATTGCTTTTAGAGTGTTTAATTACGTTGAGAAGTATAAAGAGAGAATGTTGCATTGTTTATTGACTTAGAAAAATAGAAGAAATAATCATTAAAGTAACAAAAAGTAGTTTGCAATCCGAGAATAGACTCAAGTAAAGATAAACAAAGGATTTTAGCTTTATACTCGATATAAATCAGATTTTGTCAGAAAATATAAGGAGCGATAAAATGTCTTGATTACAAGTAAACAGTTAATCCATTACCAGACGGCAAAATTATAGACTGGTCCAAATTTAAAGAAGTTGCAGACGACAATTTAAACTTTAATTTTTTTTCTGCTTTCTTGGTTGAAATCATTGTGAAAAATGAAGAAATTTCTTTTTACGAGCAATTTCTTCATTTTACAGAATGTTTTTCCTGTTTTTATTTTCTTGAGGGGCGTCAAAAAGCGATATTGTGTGGGAATGTTTTAACTCATGGTAAATTGTGTGACTGTAAAATCTATTGTCCCGCCCCCTGGCGGAAGGGATGGGGGGAGAGGGAATGTTATTCTATTGTTTCCCGAGTCCAAGGGTATTAGTTTTAAAATCGGCCCGATACGGGAAACATTATTCAGGAAAAACTGTCTAAATGATAAAAAAGGATTGTTTTTCATCTTTCAGATTTTAGAATAAACTATCTGTGTTATCTTAACCAATTGCCTGACGACGCTATTTAAGACATGCCCAAAGTAAAAGAAGCCTATCATACGACACTATTTAAGACTGACCCAAAGATATTGAAACCTGCCAGACGAAACTATTTAAGACTTGCCCAAAGATATAGAAGCCTTTTAGTTAAAGAAACCTACCATACGACACTATTTAGGTCTTACCAAAGATTATATAAACCTGCCAGACGACACTATTTTAGTCTGGCCCATAGTTATAGAAACCTGCCAGACGACACTATTTAAGACTGGCCCAAAGCAAAAGAAGCCTACCAGAGGACACTATTGAAGTCTTGCCAAAGATTATATAAACCTGCCAGACGACATTATTTCAGACTTCCCCAAAGTTATAGAAACCTGCCAGACGACGCTATTTAAGACTGACCCAAAGCAAAAGAAGCCTACCAGAGGACACTATTTAAGTCTTTCCAAAGATTATATAAACCTGCCAGTCGACATTATTTCAGACTGCCCAAAAGTTATAGAAACCTGCCAGACGACACTATTTAAGACTGACCCAAAGCAAAAGAAGCCTACCAGAGGACACTATTTAAGTCTTTCCAAAGATTATATAAACCTACCAGTCGACATTATTTTAGACTGCCCAAAAGTTATAGAAACCTACCATACGACATTATTTTAGACTGCCCAAAAGTTAAAGAAACCTACCATACGACAGTATTTTAGACTGGCCAAAAATTATAGAAATCCGCCAGACGGCAATATTTTAGACATGCCCAAAGCTATAGAAACCTACCATACAACACTATTTTTGACTGGCCAAAAGTTATAGAAACCCGCCAGACGACACTATTTTAGACTGGCCCAAAGTTGTTAAAGCTCTTGTGTCATAAAGTTACTGGATTTAGGCAGTAATTTCTTGATAGCGTATCAAATGTTTACCAGCTAATTGATTTTCCTTTTGTGTGTGTGTGTGTGTGTGTGTGTGTGTGTGTGTGTGTGTGTTTTTATCCAAATAAACCAACACTAAGGAGATCACCAATACAGCATTATCAACATCAGCACCATCACATTTTTGCCTTTGTGGATTTTTAAGACAGCCTTCTTGATTAACCCTTTTCATACTGAACCTTGAATATTCCGGTTTTGGCAGGAGGTGTAGACTAAGATCAGCCTTCACATAAGTTCATCTTGTAAGTGATCTTGGTCTAAACCTCCTGCTTGTAGTTTTCTTGCCGGAGTTTGAAATTGACTTCTAAAAGAAATATTGATTTTTAAGCAACATGTTCTATCAGTGCTTTCTTCCCTTTGATTTTACAGCTGTTAAATAAGGCGATTTATACAGCATGACAAGGGTTAAAACGACAAAGATTAACATTCTATTTTTATACTGAACTGATATCACACATATTTAACTATATAGCCGTTTACCAAAATATTTTTTTTTAAAAAAAGCTCATTTCAACATGTTATTTTTATATAACAAGATGGGTAGTTTAAAATTGGTGAAATGGGAAAAAAGGAAGAGCAATTTATTATCAGTTCAATAGAAATAAGGTCAATATTTATTTTGTATCAATTGTATTACTTTGAATGAAAATACGCGTTCCTTTTCCAATTTCTATACTCAGACTACATGATGACGTCTGATCACAAGCCTTACGATTTCTGTTGTTCTTCATTAGACCTTTTCGATGTTCATGAGTGCATCTCGTTTCTTGATGAGCAGTAATAGTTTAGAGGTCCCCAATATTCACAGGAAATATCATATCAAATCTGATTACGTCGGATGCAGGTTAAATAGGTGTTAATGTAGTGTAATGGATTCAGAAGTATAGTTCAAGTAGCTATTATGTAAGACTGTCAGACTTTTAACCCTTTACTGTTTTACCACATTTTAGACCCTTTAAAATTCAAAAGGGTAGCAGACATTATAAAGTAAGGATAATTCAAAAGTAACCATCCAATATGATAGAAAATATTGTGGAAAAAACTTGTAACAAGCAATTTCTTCTTTTTCTATAGTTTTAGATTAGAGGAACGTAAAACTAGGGATCGCGTCGTCTGAATCTAATATCAGAAATCTTTTGACTTCATATTTCTCCGTTATATTTTAGATGCATACAGTAAACTGTGCCCGAGTGTTGAGAAGTAACATTTTAGCCACAAACGGGGTCATTCACGTCATAGATCAGGTATGAATATCCACTTATATTTATACATGTAACCCATGGAACGTCTTCTGACCCGTCTAAAATGGAAGTCTTCACTACAGAGTTTTTAAAAACTTCAGTCGACGATTATCTTGAATGAGAAAACAAGATAAAAGGATTAAACCCATTACAACACGACAAAATTTTACGCTGATACTAATTAGCAGAAGATGTAGACAACAATTTTTAGTTGGTGAAATATTTGTCTTTTTGGGGTGAGGGGGGTGGGGGGGAGGTAAAACACCTTGTGTGCAGAGGCTCTTAGAAATGGATAAATATCTAACAGATTTGTCAAAGAATCTTTGTAAACATAAGTCCATAATTCGATTGAATCTTTGTAAACATAAGTCCATAAATCGATTGACTGAATGGAGTTTAACGCCATTTTTATCAGTATTTCAGTCATATAGCGACGGCTGGACCATCAAACCATGGATTTCTAATATTTCTCAAACCAGTACTGCCACGACATTGTTTCCAAGTCTCCAGCTGCTCATTCCACTTAGGTTTACGATTATCCACCCAAAAGCTGAAGACTAATGTCGGAAAGAATTTTCCCAGCGATCGGGGATCGAATCCGGGACCCGATGATTAAGAGTCCTACGCGCCACCAGCTGCGCCATGGCCGCGGTTCTTTGTTCTTAAAACCTGTAAAAGTAGATCGTAGTAAAAGCATGTGAATAAAGTTCACCGGGGGATAAAATCAAATAAAACCCTTGAAATTCACACAATGGCGATGGTTTTGTTTCAACAAATCAGCGTCTAACAGTCACTTATGAAGTGTTCTCGATCTATTACCTATTAAATATTAACACCGAATCGCACATTATCGCCGTTCGATTATAACATATGTATTTAGAAGACAAATTTCCTACGCCATCTCGTAAATGACCTTGTGCGAACGTTGGCTTGAAAATCATGATTTAAAGTTGGACTATACCATTTTAGTCCTTGTCATGATATATGAATCCTCTACAAAAATTGTATTAAAATCAAACGATTCAAAGCACATAAAGCACTGATCTTGGATTGGTAATTATTTAGGAAATTAATGTATAAACAATACTGGGTTAAAAGGGACAAGCAGAAAGTCTAGGCATAAATCAAACTGCACAAATGTGCAGTCTGATCTTTGTCTAGACCTTCTGCTAAAACAGGAATATTCCGGGTTCAGCACTAATAATCTCATGCCTGAGTTACATAAAAAATATATGCAACGGCAGGGTATGTTTTTATTGAATTAGCCTAGTATTGCAGTTAGCTTGTTTTGAAAACAAATTAAATAAAAAATAAAGGATAAGAACATCTTGGATTGTATCTTGATGCTGTTTGAAACCGTGTTTTTTCTGATTCGAAACATACGAAAAGATAGTATTATATTTCTAATTAAATGTAAAACCTTTACTCGAAATCTGCCTGAAGAAATTTTAATCGTTTTGTACACTACAATTAATCGTCTGTCAATCATTTAGAAAAGTCCTCTAGAATTTCACCGCAATAAGTATAGCTGTTACGAGAGATATAGTTACAGTATTTAGGTAGAGGTAGCGTTATGGGCAATTTTAAAATTGGCCCTGCTTCGGGACTCCTCGGGTGACATCGTTCATTTCGTAAGAGTTTGAATTGACCGGACACTTTGTCAGTCAACTGATAAATTAAAATTCCTTTATCCTGGGAGTGAACATTCAACTCCGACATTGGCTGACATTTATGTGGAGCTTTTGTTATTAGTTTTATGACTTACACGTCAAACTGTAGTTACGACGTTTAGGTCCCCAACTAACTATTTTACATTTATGGAAGATGTTACTGGCCATAAACTTAGCAGAATAATGCCATTTGTTATCGAAATGAAATTTCCTGTAGGAGTCATAGAGCGTAGCTAACGGAGTGGGCCGGTCCAGCTATCGGTCGATTGTAAACTAAGTCATATCGTGGTAACACTGGTAAAAAGCAATGTGCAGCGAAACCGAGCTGTAAACACTTATCCCGAGGAATCCCGAACTCGGGCCTATTCTAAAATTGCCCATTAAGGTAATTTTACAAAGCATTTATTTACACTAAATTGCTAATCAAATTGATTCATTGTTTAAAACGTTGGTTTACTAAAAGACAAACGAATCTTACATGTTAACTCAGATAAATCTGAAAGTTCTAAGCATAGGGCATTAATTACTGAGCATTTTCTGTCATCCAAACATGAAAAAATATATATATGTATATATTGCAAAGATATACATGTATACTGCAAATATATCAACAGGTATTAGGACCCTATGATCTGTTCGGGAATCTTACAGAACTCCTATTCCGAGAGAGTAACCAATTTTCTCAATTTATACAAGTGATGTACACATCTCAACTGACACAGATGATCCGAGAGGGTGGTTTGTTCACAATGTTTATACCAAGTAATTATGCCTTCTCTCGTTTACCCAAAACACTGGTAGAGAAAATACAACGAGACAAAGAAATAGCGGAAGGTAAGGTTTGGTCACATTCTCCTAATAAACATTTCTTTTGATGACTACTAGTAAAAATTCTTTCTGTCAACTACTCAAATCACAAGTGGAGGAAATACAACCAGCTCTGACTTCGAATCGTTTCACACAACTGTACAATCACAATTACAACAATCGACCCGGCTGATCACCGGCTTATCATCGCTTGACTTACTTATTGTTCAATCTAAATCAATGGGCTGTATGCCGTATGATTTTTTACTAGATTATACGGTTCTGTAGTTTGGCCGATAATATCGTACGGAGCAGCCATTTGGGGCTACAAGTTATTTTCATGTATAAATGCTGTCCAAAATCGTGCTATGCGTTTCTTCCTAGTAGTAGGAAAATACACGCCAAATGCAGCAGTCATTGGAGATATGGTTTGGACTCCTTCATCTGTTAGGCAGTGGAAATCTGTAAGTCTATATTGGTCAAGGCTATCCTGTATGTCTACTGTCCGTCTTAATAAAGTCTCGCACAATGGTGTTATTCTGTTGCCGGCGTTTCCTGCAAAAATTGGTTTTTCCATGTTTCTAAGACGATAAGCTCCTGTAATTTGAATTTTTTAGACATAAGCGAACCTTTGTCAAAACATCAGCATAGGAATAATATTTAAAACGAGTTAAAATCAATTTTCATAACAGATTGGAAACAATCTATACTACGTAAAAATTGGTGCAACAGGTAATGGTTCAATCAAACTACACACTTAAAAAATGTTTAAAAATGATTTTGGTGTTGATAATTATTGCAAAGTTATTTTACCAACAAGACACAGAGTGGCGTTTTCAAAATTTAGATATGGTGTGGCACCTTTGAAAATAGAGACTGGTCGTTACGAAAGGTTGCCTGTTGCTGAACGTTTGTGTCCATTCTGTTTGAATATTGAAGACGAAATTCATTTAATTCTATTTTGTCATCTTAACACAGACCTAAGAAAAAACTTGATTGAAGGTGCAAAACTTGTTGATTCTTTTTTTGAGAATAAATTAAACGAGGATAAATTCAAAATGTTATTTTGTCACCAACGTTTGACAAGAACTTGTGCCAAAAGCTGTCATGATGTTTTAAAGCGTCGTAATTCATTTCTTTGTAAATAATTATCAAATTGTTTTAAAACTGTTTATATTACAAAGTTGCTCTTTAAGTAATAATATATTTCCAATTTGTAATAATCTTAGTATACATATGTCTCTAATCAAGCCTTCTTTAATTTTATTAAAGAGGATATAGATTTCTTAAACGTCTATTTATAACGTGGTCGTACGTCCTTTATTTTTCAAAATTAGTTTTTATCATACCAAACCATGTCAAGTTGGTTTTTTTAAAGAGGCGATTAGCGGCATTTATATGCTTAGATGCTTCTTAACTTTGAATGTAAATATGTTTTTAGTTGCTCATTTATTACCTTTTTAAAAATAACTATACGAGAAATTGCGTGAGTGACAGAGGGAGTGTGAGACAGAATGAGTGAGGGGGAGAGAGAAGAGAGTTGATAGTATATAGAGAAAGAATCTTATAATTCTCTACGAGAATGGTCACTTTTATATACTTTTTAGTTTATAGTTTTATTTGTTTGTATATTTGTAAAAATGCGTATAAGTGAATGAGACTTTAATAGATATATCAAATCTTAATCCTAATTAGGCAATCTACTTTTAATTCGCCCATTTCTTTTAATTGCCTTCTGTCGACTACCGTAAATATTGATAGAGAAAATAGGGCGAGACGTAGAAATAGCCGAAGGAGAGCTTTGTTCATGTTTTATTATACCGTTTTACTGTGCTTTCTGTTGACTACCAAAGAAACTATCAGATCTTACTAGATCTTATTCATACAGAAAAGACTTTCATCTAGTATTCGGTTTTTGTTTTATCGATTCCTAAGCAATATAGACTGATTCAAATTCAGTGAAGTTGCAGACAACAATTTTAAATTTATGAAATATAGAAAAGCTTTGAATTTTGTGTGGTAGAAAGCAATAAATTACATCGTGAAAAAAATGAAGAAACTGCTTGTTTCTCCATTTTCCAGACCGTTTTCCTTAACCAATTTCTAGGGGCGTAAAGAGCGTTACTGTTAAGTAATGGATTTACCATTACAAAAGAGAATTCCAATGGTAAACCAACCAGCCATTTGTTAATTTTTGACGGATTAATCCTAAATAAGACTCATTGGAAAACATAGCTTTCATTACTTTAACATACTATTTTCCAGCGGTGATGTACCATCATGTTGCTAAAGGGACCTACTGCAGTACAGCCGTTACTGACAACACCAAGGTGAAAATGTTGGACGGTGCTGTTATGAGATTTCAATGTAAAAAGAATGGATATTATATACATAACTCTAAACTTGTTCGAAAAGACATGCTGGCGGGAAATGGAATCGTTCATATTGTCAACAAATTACAGTTACCTTATTCAAGTAAGTGCCTCAGCGATTCGCAGTAAACAATGCCTCATTAGCGTTATTCGATCAACTTTTGATGAGTATCGAAGTTGATTAGTGTGGGGCATGTTGAACTGGTAGGCGATGGTGCCGTCTTCAGGGTAAGCACACGACTAAAGTCAAATCTACCGGAATAGTGGATTTATTTATTTGTCTCTAGTCTAATCTAATATGCTTTATAAACCTACTCTCGTTAAAGATCGTTTGTAGCGATGAAGTATTTTGTTTGTGATACTACATACATATCCCATATATGTCAGATATTTATTTAATTTGACATTCTTAGTGTCTATTAGGGCACTAACGGGGACGAGGGAACATTGCAGTTAAAAACCAGACATACACTAGGTTCCGGGCAGTTCGCGGAAAGCATGTGGACAACAAGTTTCATTTTTAGCATAGATTCGGTATATCCCTATGGCATCTTATTGTTGTTCCGGATACCCCCGCCATCCGGAAACGACAAGTATGAAATTTTGATCGAGAGCTCAATATGAATGCGAATTTGAATGGCTTGACCCATTCCCACACAACCCCTCGTTTTAACGCCCTCATAAAAAGGCTCTGGAAAATACCGAGGAAAATTAAGTCATTGTTTGTAACGTGTATTTTCTTATCCATTTTGTTTTCTACCATTTTTTTCAATTCAAACAATTAAGAATGATCGTCTGCAACTTCTTTCAATTTTGATTAGTCTTAAAGTCCATCATCTAGTAATGGATTATATCTTCGAAAGTCGCAAAGACATCATTTTGATTCTTCTGAGTTTGATCCTGTAGGCTTCATCGTCTCATAAATCTGGTTAAAACATACTGGCACTCATATCAATGTGTATAAGCTAGGAAGAATCGTCACAGAAGGTTCGTAGAACCTATTCTTAGCGTTAAGAAAGATCGTTCTCTGTATTCTCTCTGAACGAGGGGATAGGGGTGTAATATCAAGAGACAGTCTATCGTCAAACATTCTAATAATCATAAGTTGATTTTACAACCGTTGCACCTGTGTTTTATCCAACCAGCACTTAATATGTCTAGTACAATAAAGAGAAATGAAAGCCGATGGATGAGAAAAAAGAAACAAATAACAAGCAAAAAATGTGCATAATTTTCATTCTTACTAGTCTGGAACAATTTAATTTTCTTTAATTGTCGAAGTCAATCTAGGGATGGAGAGACTCTCACTTTAAGCCTTTCCCGTTTTTTTAATTTTAGACTGGTCAAAATTAAAAGAGGTTGCAGACAACTATAAAAATTTGATGTAATTTGAAATAAAACCATCCTATGTGGTAGTAAATATTATGGGAAAAGGAGAAATTGCTTGTCACAAGCAATTTCTTCTTTTTCCAGAATATTTTCTCAAGTATAAAATCATGGAAACGTAAAATCACGGGTTTGAACAGGAAAGGGTTACTATGCAATATAAATATTTTCATGCTTTAGTATTGCATCAGTATATAACCGTTTTATTAAGTTGTTGTTATCACGAAACACTTTATCTAAACTGAATAGATGTTTTCTCAGAGGAAGGCATGTCGAAAAGTTTTTTTTTTTGTACGACGAAGTTGTCTTTTGCTATCCATGCCCTAGCGGATACCAGTATGAGAAACATTGATTCAGCACAGACTTTCCTTTATCCTAGAATTGTCTGCAGTCTTCTCTCTAGCGTACTTGGGCCGCGGTCGTAGCGTATAGTTGGTAGCGCGTAGAACTCCTAATCGTGGTGTTCAAGGCTCGATTTCCGGCCGCGTCAAATATCCTTTCCGACATTTGTCTCAATCCAGTGGATAGATAATCATAAATCTAATCATAAACCTAAGTAGGAAGAGCAGCTGGAGGTTCAAAAAGTATTTTATGCTAGCATTTGTGTTAAGTGCTCCAGTCGCTGAGATATAACTGACATACTGTTAAATGCGTCGTTATACTCCATTCATCCAATTAATCTAGCTTATTTAAGATGGTCGGCGGAAACAATCCAGAATGGTGGCGAATTTTCAATGAACTACACTTGTTAGATTATAGGTAATGATATGTGCAAGTAATACAAAAATGGTCACATATGAAACACAAAACCAAAGCATGCAGTTCATGTTTTTATTAGAACACTAAGTTTTCTTGAGTCATGAAATCGATCTAGAAGACAACGACAACCAAAGAAAAAATTGTTCTTCTTAACAATCAATAAATGAATTATCACATGGTTGAGGCGACCTTTTTTCCCTCTTTTTTGTTGTGACACATTTGATGCAGATTGAAAAAGAAACATGTCCGCTCTTTGTGTAAAGTGCAAGTGACCAAGTGTAACATTTGATATGCGAAAGGAGTAGGTTGTCTATAGTAACGTAGGTCATGTGACATTTCAAAACTATTCAAATCGAAGTACTTAAAGTATTGTAAGCTAGCAAACCATGATTTTATTATGTAATCTTCTTTGTCAAAGCTTATCATGTTTAGTGGAATTTAGAAAACCTTTGCTTAGTAGGGTAGAAAACAGTGTGGATAATGAAGAAAATGCTTGTTACAAGCAATTTCTTTGTTGTCCACAATGTTTTCCAAAGCTATTTTCTTGAGATGCTTCAAAGGAGTTGTCTACAATTTGTATAAAGTGGCCATAAAAAGCAGTGGCAAAGTTTGCAAAATTCAAGAAATAAGAACTACTATTTATGGCGTAGGCATTCAAAGAATTTAGTGTTTAAGCCTCCAGTGGCAGTTTGCATTCGCTTAACTCTTAGAAGACCTCAAAATTTGTCTGTTAACTTAAGCTATCAAAGCTTGCGCTTTGCTAGTTAAAATTTAACCGCTACCGATCCGAAAGTTGAAGAAAGGTGCTACGAACCTTGTTTTAGCTTCAATACATTAATGGGAGAATACCCAAGTCATCCACAATAGTTACTGTCCTTCCGCAAAAAAATAAACAATGAAAAGACCAATGTCTTTACGACAAAGCGGTCACGATGATGAAGTTGTGAGGTCATAGATTTTTCTATTCGGCATGAGGGACATTCCTGTGTTATCTTCCCTTTGTCCTGTGAGCATTAAATCAGAGATGTGCCAAATTGTACATTGGTCCTATCACTTTATTACCTTTGTTTTTATCCTTGTTCAGTATGGGAAAGTTGCGATTTTTTATTTGCCTTTTCTTGTTATATTATAAATACCAGTCTCTCGATGGTATTAGTTTATGGTTCAGAAATAACATAGAAATGTATTTTCAAGATGAAACGAATTTTCCAGCTCTTAAGTTTGCATTAAACAGCTGATCTTAAAACCAGACAGTGCAAAGAAACCTAGGACAAAGTCAAAGTAAAACACTGATAGGGACCAATGTATTTCCGGAGAGTATTCAAGAGAGATAACCCAAGAATGTCCCTCATTTCGCTCGTGATCAAAATTACATTGCGTACAAAATTGCCGTTCCGGGAGGTTTCCGTTAGAGACGGAAACATACGAAGCCATTTCAAGATATTCTAAATGTAAAATTCGTTCTCAGCACGAAAATTCCGCGTACTGGTGTAGTACTTGTGGATACTTCGTCTAAGATCGTTAGATATGTGACATGTTATATGTAACAGAGACACTTCTGAGAGGTTGATAAATGATAAACAAAATCTATTCTGTGATAATATTTTCAAGGTGTACAAAGAGTGTCAATGCGTGAACTAAAAGTCGCTCATGCGTTCAAATCGAACGGAAGTAAATTGACGGATATAACGGCTGACAACTGGCGATGCCATTCATTTGAATATTACAACAGTCTCTCTTTCTTACAGGCCGTATATGTCGAGTAGCTTGTATTCTACACAAGCTACGAGACAAAATACAACCTGTCTGAAAGAAAGATTGTTGTAGTATTCCTTTTATTATATGCCAGAAAATAAGTAGAAATTAAACTATTTACCTTACATAATTTGTAAACTTAACGTAAATCCGAGAATTTTATAAATGGCTGATAAGTGTTTCAACCAAGGAAACCTTCATAGAGTTTGTAGTTCTTCAGAATAACGACAAATCTTCTGTAAGCTACTCTATGAAAAATAATCTGCATGGGGTTGACACGTACCTCCATTCTGTGTAAGAGCTCTTTGACTCGAGAAGGTCAAATTAAAGCCGCGTTAAAACTTCTCTGGGTCGACATTTCAGTTCACACAATACACAAATCTAAAAATAGACTGACAATGCCAAAATGTGTGGAAAACCCCAGATAAGACGCAACAAAATATATTGAACATGTGTATTGGCATGTCTTATAAATGAATGAAGCTGAACTTCATTATAGTGTAACACGAAAATATCATATATGTTGACATTTGCATTACATAAGGTACTCGACAAATACGGATTTTATATTTATATGTGTGTGAGGGTGTGTGAATGTGTGTGTGTGTCGGACGCCGAAATAAAGCCTCGGATAGTTAAAAGGTATATAATAAAACTTAGTATGTCTCTTCATCATTGATTGATTACTGGGCGTTGATAACACCATGTGATAAATACGAAGTACTTGCTGTATTTGGGACTTTAATCAATTTTCAGACGACAAAATTGAAGACTGGACCAAATTAAAATAAGTAGCAGACGACACAATTTTGTCGATGAAATTTCAAACATAGACGTTGTTAGGGTAGAAAACATTGTGAAAAAAGAAGGCATTGCTTGGTACAAGCAATGTCTTCATTTGCAACAACGTTTTCCAAAGCCCTTTCTGATATACCTTCTTTTGCTATTGAGTATACCATTATAAACTGTTAGGTTTACACTTTGATTATCTACAACATTAATCATTTGTGCAATAAATTTTCTGCTGACGATGCGAATCTTTTCATCAGGCGAAAAACTTGTCTTTCCCGCTGTTTTATTTCTCCTTTACGGGTTTGCAGCACAACTGTTGTCGTGTTCGCATTTATTTACGAGTTACTACGCGGATACGAAACTGTAATAAGATTTTTGATATGCATCATTTTGAAGGAGGAAAACGTCATTATGTGTTGTTTGTTCAGTCAGTAGCGTTGTTGAAGTCGCAAGGCAAATAACCCTCTTTCATAACTTTCATGTAAAACTCACTCTCTAGCCGTACTTACATCATAATTCGAACGAAAAATTCCACTTCGATTTTAAACGGCGTTATTTTGCAAAACGATTGGCTAGTAGCATGTAACAATAAAAGTAGAATGGTTGGTGGGTGACATAAGCGTCATAACTACAACTTGAATAAGCTGTAGTTACGACGTTTGAGTCGCCGAACCAACTAAAATGTTGAACGTAAATGGTGGCTAGTGTCGGATATCAAAGTTAACTTCCAGTGTAAATGCATGATTTAAGTAGTCGACTGATTATTTGATTGGCAGTCGCTTTGATATTGCTTGAAAACCTCAAACGTTTTGATTGCGTAACACTTGTCTGATTATTTTAACGTCCCCCAAGTAAAATCTTTGAAATGTATTCTGATAATGTCTACAAAGGGAGAAATTGCTTGTTTCAAGCGCTTTCTTCATTATCCGCTACGGATAAAAAAATCACCAACTAAAAATGTTGACTTTAACTTCTTTGAATTTGAACTAGCCTTAAATTCGTCCTCTTATTAAGAGTTAATTTACAAGAACACGTGTAACTCTGTCATATTTTTCTTATATATATTTCTTTCATGAAGTCAGATTTTCCTGAATAACGGATCATTTCTTTTATTATTATTATTATTATTTTATCTAGTACAGACAATGGATATGTTAGCCCGAGAGTTACGTCTGACCAAATTTCTCGGTCTATGTTACGAAGCGGGGTTACTCGATAAGTTGGAGACGGGTACAGAAATGACCATGTTTATACCTTCTGACAGAGCATTCACTGGTAGGTAATAGTAGGCTGGGTTAATGCTAGATATAGGCGAACGTAAAACTGGTATTGTTTTACAATTATTTGTCCAAAAAAGATAAAAAAAAAAAAAAAAAAAATAGCAGAAGGCTGATATAAACAACTGAGTTAACCTTTGTCTTTTCTGTGTATTTGTTCTGGTTAAATGATTCATTTTTTCATTTTTTTAGATTAATTCCGACACTCTGGTCATAAAAACAAGCCCTTTTTCATAATTAGCATTTCTAAAACGAGTATAAATCTAAGTTTTATATGATACTTTCTAGGATCAACATTGTTAGACTTACAGATACCAGTTTCTCGATGGTGTCTTTCTTCTTTCAGATTTACCAAAGGAGACCCGAAATGCTATTTTCAGTGATCCAATCGTATTTGAGTTTATATTTGATTATCACGTGACTATCGGTAAAATCAAGACTGACTCATTTATTGGTGACCACGGTATAAAAATGAACAACGGAAACCAACTAAAGGTCAACGTACACAGAAACGTAAGTAAGACATAACATCATTATACCATTCGTCTCTCTTTGTTTGTTTTAATTAAGTGTTGTTAGTTTTGCGTAATTTGAAAGTGATCTAGTTTTCTTATCTTACAAGTTTATTACTTGAGGTAAGAGCTTTCTTGATATTAGTTTATCAGGTTTTAACCAAGGACATTTGACATGGTCCTCAAAGGTCAAGCAATTGTTGGATTGTTACGGTTTTTCATATGTTTTTGATAACCCCGACACTGTGTGTCTCAAAATATTTCCTTACATTTTTAAACAAAAAGTAATTGATTGTTTCATCCAGGAATGGCAAGGATCTCTAGAAAGAAGTCCAGTTTTAATGGAGTTTAAACATTTTAAGTCAACATTCTCTTACGAAAATTACTTAGATATATTACCGGCAAACACTAGATTTTTCCTAACAAGAATGAGACTATCAGCTCACTGCCTTAGAATTCAGACTGGTCGTTATAGTAGCAGTCCAACACCCAGAAATGAAAGAATCTGCCTATATTGTAACTCAAATGACATTGAAGATGTTTTTCATTTCATATGTATATGTCCCATTTATGCACCCCTTCGAAAAAAGTATATTGACTCATTCTATCACAAGAAGCCTTCTGTCTATAAATTCAACTTACTTATGTCCACGTGTAATGTAATCACGTTAAAACAATTGGTAAAATTTATTGAACTTGCTCTTCAGTTAAGAGAAAAGTCTGATAACCGCTACATTCACACCAATCAATAAGCGCAATTAGAGGTAAAGTAGTGCAAGTGCACATATGTATAGCTTGAGCATTAACCATTGTTATACGCTCATCCATCTCCTATATTTTCTCGATTTCTTTATTTATTTATTTAAAAGTATTTCCAAAATTTATGTCATCCCCCCCAAAAAAACAAAAAAACTCACACACAAAAAAACTTGTATCATTGCTCTCTTCTTTTACCTATTGATAAAGACCAATAACTGTGACTGAAATGTATTGCTTTGTATATGTTTGTATGGCTATGTACTTTCTGTACTTGTCGATTAATAAAATTTCTGTTCTGTTCTGTTTCTGTTCTGTTCTTGATATCTAGTTCAACGTCAAACGCCAAGGTCAAGGTAGTTCAAGTTATGTAATTCAAAAATTAAAACCTTAAAATGGCATTTGTCTTGATTTATGAAATTAAATTGCCAATGTTTTCATAATTCTCATTTGTAGAAAATGGTAGAAAGATCTCTCCGTAGATTACTTCCGATCACCTACTCAGGTCAAAGTAATTTTTCTAGGTCATACATAACCAAAATAAAGAAAATAAGATCGCTCATGGTAACTGATATGAATTTTAAATGGTTGATTCATTGTGGCAAGCTATTTCTGTTGGTACTAAGGTCATATAACCAGGTCAATGCCAAATGTTTAGGTTATATTCTTTAAAATTAGAAGTTCGCGATGTTCGCAATGTCATTCGTATTCAACAAGAACATCTTGTTGAAATTTCGACGATGAAATAACATGGATTCTACAATTTTAGGCAAGAACGTAGTACAGGAGCTAAAATACCAGTATTAGATTGCATACAGACATCAAAGTAATAGGCCATCGGCCCAAAGTACAAACAAAGTACACAAGAACAAAACATACAAGGTCATACTAGGTTAGTCACTAAAAGTCTGACGATATTGTGGTATATGCAATGTGCTAAGTTACGCATTTCAGAATAGTTTTCGTTAGAAGGTGTTTATTTAAATTCAATGACTTTGTTCCTGATTTATACCAGTTGAATAAGTTTGTCGTATTTCATTGTATTTAGGACATAGGAAAAATAATCACATTCAATAGTGTTACTATTCATAGTCCTTAGACAGTACTGGTTTATTCTTTTATGACTTGAACATCTGAAACTGAACAAGGCGATACTATTCTTGTATGACAATTCAACAGAAAGGTATATCTCAGTATTCAGTCAAGTTTTTAAGTGTTTATAATGTAAATATCTACCTGATATATCAATATTCATTTACCAGTTTTGTTTGAAGCAGTCGATTAATCTTAATTTGAATATATTTATTAACCTATCAACATTTCCTATTTCCTGAGCTATCCAGACATATCTAAATCCATAGGTAAAAGTAAGTTTTTGACCTCAGCAACCCAATTTTTTCTACCAACCTCGTCTAACGATTTCAACATTCAGTAACAACTTCTGGGAGACATTTAAAAAATTTGCACCAATTTTTAATGCATTGAGAACAGTTGTTAATATATGGAGGATATCTGCCACATTCACCGAATACAATTATATCATAGGTTTCACTACTAACCATTTAAATGTTTTCTACAAAATTCGAGATGGACTGATTCAGTAATGCCCCCCCCCCCCGGATCTGTGCTCCATAACATAGGACTGGTTTGAAAATATTTATTAGAAAGTCTGAATTAATCTTAGAAAGTGAAAATAACTTAAAGAACTTGGGTATCTATGTATTCAACATGTGTTTTTTTAATCTTGGGATACCAATCTGATGAGCTGTAAACCAAATAATCCTAACTTTGAATTAATAACAGCCCCCTGTTTTTATAGTAAGAAGAAACGTTAATGTGTTCGTTCCTATAAACCCACTTTTCATTCTGCCCTAGAGGTCCGCTGTTCTCTATAACCATGATTTCTGTCTTGTCAAGATTAATTTCCATACCTGTATTACAACAAAACCTGTCAATTATATCTAGCAGTTTTCATACTTTAGCAACTGAATCTAAACAACAAGAATTATCGTCTGCAATCATAAAACAAAATATATCCATTACCTTTTTTGAGACGAAAATTCCAGAGTTGAAGTCTGTGTGTTTATCAACTCATGGTTAGTAAAAAGAAGAGGAAAAATGTCGCACTCGTACTATCGGCCTGTCTGGTTTCGACTTTACACTTGAACAATCTGTTACGCTAGTTGACATCATATCACTGGGTGTTTATTTAAGTTGTAGTTACGACGTTTAGGTCGCCAATCAACCACGTCATTTTGTTACATTCTACAAGCTATCAATTTTGCAAAATAACGCCGGGACTAAATGAGTAATTCGGCGGGGCCAGCGATTGGTCATTTCCACCAATACCGCTAGTTTAACTCCTCTTAAGAATCGTATTTCATCCAAGCTGAATTCTTGGTTAAATTAAGCCTGTGATGCACATACCTGTTCAGATTATATTCAATGTATGAAGTAATTTTCTAGAATTTCGATACCCTAGAAACACATTCCAATATCTCCTATAATCTATAAATCCTTGAACTCAGACATGCACAATAAACTAGACAACATGGGGTCTACCGTCTGATGTCTGATAAGCCCTGGGATAAACAAGGCAGTGTGCAGCCAGTCTTTAAAAAATGATGTAAACCATAGACGAAACTGAGACGCGATCTTTTTTTATTTTTTGTTTGTCTGTTTGAATGGGGTTTAACACCATTTTAACGGTACATGTATTTCGGTCATATTGCGGCGACTGGAGCACCCAACCATGGATTCCTGGTTTTACACCCACCAGTACTACCACTATATCCTTTCCGAGCCTCTGGCTGCTCATCCCACTTAGGTTTACGAGACAAATGTCGGAAAGGATATTTGCCTTTGAACACGGGAGAATTTTTTATTTTACAGAACATAATCAGGGGGCGGCCAAAATATCGTAAATACAGCTTGATTAGAGCTAGAAGTCGGACATTGTGGTCGACCAAAGACGATGTCATAAAGAAGCTCAAATGGATCTAGATTTGAAAAATATTTTTCATTGGTGAATCAGGAATAGGGCCGGGTCGCAAGATTAAAAGTGATCCAACTTATTGTAATAACTTTAAGTTATATTTGGAAAAAATGTAACATGTGAGCTGTTAAGAAAAAAAATACCTTTTTGAAAGTACGTAAAATATCGAAGTAGGCGGACTATGCAAGCTGACCAGGGTCGAAACTTTTCGGTCTTATCAAAATTTCTGAATCTAGGATGATCGTTCTATCTCACTATAGGTTTGTGATCGAAGTAATATCTCTGCATGATTGACGTCTGATAGAATCTATTTCTTTTTCGAGTATTTGTTTTACGGAAACTTCGAAGGGCACCTTTTAGATTAAAGGGTCCAATACATATACTAAACTTGTGACAATTAATTCTTCATTTTCCACAATGTTTTTACCCAGAAAGTTTTAAAAAAAAATGAAATTGTCGTCTGTAGCTCCTTTCAATTTCGACCAGTCTAAAATTTTGTTGTGTGGGAATGGGTTAAAGAAATAGGAGTGTAATTCTAAACCCAGTCTACGACGTCTGTATCGTCCTTGTTACAATTCATTCTCTCATAATTCACGCGGAAATAACACCGTCTGTTCGCATCAACATGAGACCTTCTCCCATTACAACAAGATAAAGGCAGCGAAACAAAATCTTGAAACATTCAAATGCAAAGCAGAAGGCGACAATGCCGCTGTCATATTTCATATGCATTTGTATTGTATCTACATGTCTATGTCAATTTGCTGACATTAATGTCTACGTCTTGTTGCACGTAAAAATCAGTAGATTCATTTTTTTTACGTATGGAATCATTTAAGTCAACAGAATGAAAGTATCAGAATCTCAGAAACATAAGGTTCGAAAGGACAAGAAGTGTGAAATCACCAACGAACTTTAACCCATTACCAGACGGCAAAGTTTTAGACTGGTCCAAATTGAAAGGAGTTGCAGACGAAAATATAAAGCTTATCAATCATAGATTTTCTCCTTTTTTTGCGCAGAAAACATTGATGATAATGAAGAAATTACTTGAAACAAATAATTTCTTCATTTTCGACAATGTTTTCCATAGTACTTATTCTTGGATGCTTCTAAAGGCGTCATTGAGAAGGAATGGGTTAATATAGGTTTACAGAGTGTAGGGTGCATGACTTGACCGTAGGAGGTCTGGAATGAAAGAAAGAAAAATCATAACGTCGTTAGTGAGGGATCGTGACTGTCAATTGAAAAATGATCTACCAATCAGTGCATGCATTTAGACTAGAAGTGAAGTATGACCCCCGACATTTGCCGATTTTATTTCTAAGCATTTTTGTTGGTTTGTCGACCTGGACGTCGTAACAACAGCTTGAATTAAATGTAGTCACGCCGTTTAGATGGACAACAACCATTTTTTGTTACATACTACTTGCCGTAAATTTTGCATAATGAAGCCATATGATTTCGAACTTTCAGTAGACGGCACCAGCGATCCGTCAATTTTACGGTTTAACCCATTATTAGATGGCAATTTTTAGTCTGGTCCAAATCGAAAGGAGTTGCAGACGACAATGTAAGTTTTATGAAATTTTAGATTTTTCAACTTTCTCAGTAGAAAACAATGTGTAACATGAAGAAATTGCTTATTGCCAGCAATTTTTTCAATTTACCCAATGTTTTCCCAAAATGTTTTTCTTAGGGGGTGTTCAAGAGCGTCATTGTGTGTGAATAAGTTGCAGCGAAGATACGGACTATTTTTTTTTTTTTTTTTTTTTAGAGCAAATAACTATTTCGACTTATCGCGATTTTAGGTGCGAATGATCACAGGTGTTGCATTTCGCTTAGAACACAGATCAAAGGTATTATTTGACTGTGGTTCGTTTAGTACAATAACCACGATAGATCTTTTGTAACGAAACCCTCCTGGCACGAAACGTGTGTGGTGCATTTTTTTTTTCAACAGTTTAACATAAATGAACTCTTTATCATAATTCTTTCACCTGTTAGTTAATTTACCTTTTTATTTCGAATAATCTATAAAGACTCACACAGATAAAATCGGCCTAAGTATGAATGATGGTTGTAAGGGATAATTCAAGCATTTTCCCTGCCGACAGTCGCGCAAAATAGGTAATTCAAGTATTTTTCCTTGTGGACAATCGCGTAACAGAGGCAATTCAAGTATATTCCCTGTCGACAGTCATGCAAAAGGGGTAATTCAAGTATTTTCCCTGCCGATAGTCGTACAAAATGGGTAACTCAAGTATTTTCCCTGCCGACAGTCGTGCAAAAAGAGTAATTCAAGTAACTTCACTGCCGACAGTCGTGCAAAAGAGGTAATTCACGTATTTTCCCTGCAAACAGTCGTGCGAAATTGGTAATTTATGTTCGTCTTACTTCCGGTCTAAAAAAGAGGGTATTTCAGGTATTTTCCCTGCTGACCGCCTAGCAAACGGGTTATTCACATATTTATCCTGCCGAAAGTCGTACAAAATGGGTAATTCGAGTAATTCCCTTCCAACAGTCTGACAAAAGGGGTAATTCAAGTATTTTCTGCCGATGGTCATGCAAAAGAGGTCATTCAAGTATATTCTCTGCCGACAGTCTTACAAAAGGGGTAATTTAAGAGTAATTCACATATTTTCCCTTCCAACATTCGAACAAAATGGACTATTCACATATCTTCCCTGCTGATAGTTGTGCAAAAGAGGTCATGCTAGTATATTCCCTGCCAACAGTCGTAGAAAAGTGGTATTTCAATTAATTGCCCTGCCGACCATCGTACACAGGGGATTATTCAAGTATTTTCCCTGTCGACAGTCGTACAAAAGGGGAATTTAAGTATTTTCCTGCCGACAGTCGTGCAAAAGACGCCATTCAAGTAATTTCCTTACAGCCAGTGCTACAAAAGGGTTAATTCAAGGATTTGCCCGTCCGACAGTAATGCAAAAGGGGGTAAACAAATATTTTCCCTGCAAACAGCTGTACAAAAAGGGTTGTTCAAGGATTTGTCCTGCCGACAGTCATGCAAAAGGGGTTATACAAATATCTCCCTGCAAACAGCTGTACAAAGAGGGTTTTTCAAGTATTCTCCCTGCCGACAGTCGTTCAAAAGGTGTCATTCACATATTTTCCCTATCGACATAGTATAAAAGGGAAATTTAAGTGTTTCCCTGCCGACAGTCGTACAAAAAGGGTAATTCAAATATTTTCCCTGCCGACAGTCGTAGTAAAGAGGTAATTCAAGTATTTTCCCTGCCGACAGTCGTACAAAAGAGGTAATTCAAGTATTTTCCCTGTCGACAGTCGTTCAAAAGGTGTCATCCACGTATTTTCCTTATCGACAGTCGTACAAAAGGGTAATTTAAGTATTTCCCTGTCGACAGTCGTACAAAAAGGGTAATTCAAGTATTTTCCCTGCCGACAGTCGTTCTAAAGAGGTCATTCGAGTATTTTCCCTGCCGACAGTCGTACAAAAGGGGTAATTCAAGTATTTTCCCTGCCGACATTCGTAGAAATGGGTTCATTCACGTATTTTCACTGCCGACAGTCGTACTAAAGAGGTCATTAAGTATTTCCCTGAGGACAGTCGTGCAAAAGAAGTTTATCGCGTTTTCCCTGCCGACAGTCGTACAAAAGGGTTTTTTCAAGTATTTTTCCTGCCGACAGTCTATCAAAAAATCAAACGACCTATCACTGATTCATTACGACTAGTAGTGAACTTCAAACTCAAACATTGGTAGACATTTAACTGACATTTGTTTTTGTTTTTTGTTTTTTTTTTTTATTGTTTTGGCGTCTTATCCACCGTTACTAAATTTTGATCAAGCTTTTGTTAGGACTTAAGGTCATCAGCCAGCCTTTACTTCTTTTAGCGTGTTACTATCTATAAGTTTTGAATAACAATGCCGTTTGATTTAATAATCTTATTTTCTTTCGTAGTCTGTTTGCGTGGACAGCGATCCATCAATCGACTCATCGCGGCTGTCAATCAAAAAATTAGTTGACCAATGAAATCATTCACTGCGACCAGAAATTAGTTTTGATCCGAAATTGGCCGCCATTCTCGTTAACATTTTTTGTTCATTTGGCGACTTGGCCAACTTACCATTCTCACTTTTTGTTATATGCTACTGGTCATACATTTTTCAAAATAAAACTGTTTTAATCGAGGCTGGACATCCTGTTGGAGTCAATGGGCGGGGCTCACGAAGTAAGTCGGTGGGGTCAGCGATTGGACAATTGTTTTCAGATAAAAGTTGTTGAGCTGTTATAAAACGAGTAATCTATTTAAATCTCACTTCGACTTAATTTGCCTGTTTTTTTATATACTTAAAATTTCAATTTAAGATTTTATTTCATTTTTGTTAAACTTGAGATTGTTGACAGCCAATTTAACAGGATTTTGATATTTACTGCAGATATCTGATACGAAAATTATGTGATAATTGGTAAGTGTCGATCAAAACCCGCATCCCTTATAGCTCTCTAGAATTAAAACATCGCTGTACCTGTAACATACGACAAAATTTTAGACCGGTCAAAATTCAACGAAATTGCAGATGACAATTTTTGAATAACGAATTGTTAAAAAAATCTTTGTCTTTTTATCTAGAAAACATTGTGTATAATGAAAAAATGCTAGTAACAAGCAATTTCCTTTTTTTCCACAATGTTTTCCAGAGCCGTTTCTCTTTGGGAAAGTAAAAAGGTCATCGTGTGGGAATGGATTAACCTGTATCAGAGGACAAAATTTTAGACTGATCAAAATAATATATCTGTTACAGTAACAGGATGATATTTTTATGTCTTTGACTAGGATTGATAGAAATGTCCTTCATTTTACAGGGTATATTAGTGGATGATGCTGAAATTATTTCCCCGAACAATGAATGTTCTAACGGGATCATACACATTATAGATAAAGTTTTAATACCCCCACGTAAATCATTATTAGACGCCATCATTGATACGGAAGATCTAAGGTAAGCGTAAATTTGACAAGGGAGGTTACTTGTCTCTGGTAAAATGAGATTTTTTGCAAGAGTTCTTGTCGCTTTCAATTGAAAAGTTTCGTATTCAAAATTACGAATGAACGTTCAACCATTTAACCCATTGCGACCACTCTCTCACCATTTAGCACATCGAAGAAAATTTGCTATCGAAATATATATGAAAAAAAGAGGATTTGTTTGAAACAAACAATTTCCCTTTTTTCTCACACCGCCTTTTGACCTATTTTTCACTTATTTCTGATTTATGATACAGAAATGCATGTCGTCTTCAACCTCTGTCAATTTGGACCTGTCTAAAATTTTATCGCGTGGTAATGGGTTAATCCATAACTACATAATCCCGCATTTCTACGAGCCCAAGAAATTGACTTTTTGAAAACATTATGAGAAAAGTAGAAATTTCTTGTAACGAGCAAATTCTTCTTTTATCACAATATTTTATTCCTTTTATGGTCCGAATTTCAATTTAAAAGAACTTTTGTAGTCTGAAACCTCCTCCATTTTTTATCAGTTTTGTCTTCTTGTAATGGGTTAACCGTCGACCCTAGAGCTAAAACTAGTCTGTTATTCCTCAGTAGATTGAACCGTTGAGTAAATGAGTAGATTTTAGAAAAACAAAAGAATAATCTACTTATGTTACTCTTCAAGCGAGAAAGGATCTTTAATATCCAATAACTTTCGACCTTGATCAGATTGCATGAACTACGCAGACTAAACGGGTTCCAAACTTCACCCATTTAGTTCAAAATCTGCTGAATCTCGAATGACCATTCTAACCTAACTATATATCCTTTTCTTCTGCTTGATCTCTGTCGGTTCAATTCTGTTTTTATAAATATTTGTTTTGTGGAGTCATCATAAGGTCGCTTTTCGCTTGACAAATCACATAGATTACCAATTGCGGCTGGCAATCAAAGAAAAAAACGGTCTGAATGGAGTCAAATCATTCATTTTGATCGGCAGTGGAATTTGAACTCCAACATTGAGGTGAAGCATTTTGTTGGTTCAGTTGTAACTACAGTTCATTCAAATAACTATCCACTTGCCACTGCCATGAATTTTGTAATATAAAGCCGATTAGAATAGAGGTGAAATATCCTGTAGGGGTCAATGGGCGAGTGAGTTGGCGGGGTCTGCGATTGGTCAATTTTATTATCTTGTAAAACATTTGTAGCATATTCAGAAAGGGCCTCGAAATCAGTGATTTGGAAGACCTGTTGCAGAGTAGCGAGAAGGTATACACAGTATTTGCTCCATCTGACGAGGCGTTTCAGAAACTACCCGAATGGCAGTTTGATGATATTTTTAAAGACAAGGATAAATTACGGATGGTAAGTGTCGTTTCTCAGTGTTTAAGGACAGACAACTAATTTACGAAATTATATTCGCCCGTCTGTCTTTCACTTTTCTGGTCTCAAACCCGCTCCCGTAACAGCTCGGACCCCTGTTTTATCCAAGTATCTGATACTTTATTCACCGATTACCAAACCGAATACAGAATATTTACTCGCTGAAAAATATATCTGTGGAAATTATTGGGGAAAAGGAAATTGAGACGCCCCCAAGGCTTTTAACAAGTATTTTCTTCTTTCCTGACAATTTTTATACCTGAAATGGCACTTTTTTAAATTGAACTGATTTTAACTTCTTTTATTATGATGGGTATATTTTTTTGTCTTGTCTTTTGATAATGGTTGGATTGGTTTATTAAATTGGTTGGATATTTAATATTGGTGTTCATATCTTCAAGAATCATTTTGTCTTTATTTGTGGTCATACAAATGATCCCAAAACATTTTATACCGAAGTAATTTATTCCTAATGAATGTAAACTTAACCCATACCCAAACAATGACGCTTTTTGACGTCCCCAAGAAAAAGAGACTGAAAACAAACAGTTTCTTTCTTATCTACAATGCTTTCTAATTCAGAAGTAAAAAAAAAGATTCATAAACTTAAATTTGTGGTCTGCTATATCTCTGAATTTGGAACAGTCTAAAATATTGTCATCTGGCAATGGGTTGATTCGTGTCAATTTATATACATGTGAATCTTTATTTTTCCAAGGTGATGTTAAACCATGTAGTGGAAAGGGCGTTTATTAGACGGTCCATTACCCCGGATTCGTTAATGCAGCTTTCCTCATTACAGGGTGAAAAACTGTTGTTTAGGAGGAATAAACACGAACAGTACAGTGTGAATAAATACAGTGATATTCTGACAAGTGAAATCACGAATAATGGTGTTTTATATAAGATAGACAGAATGTTAGACTGTAAGTGTGTCAAACAGGTGACAACCACGAATAAATCCAAAACACAAAAAGGGTCTACAAAAACTGACGTCAAAGAAACCAAAATTAATGGTAAAAATAAGACTATTCCAAGTTGACCGGTATGATATTTTCAAATTTGTGTCCCGTCGAGGCGAAAGGGAGCCATCTGAAAAATGCTAAAAATATCGCATTTTGCAAGACTGCACGTACTGCCTTGACTGACCAGGATCCCCAATTTTCGAACGGAGCAGAACTTAGGATGTATGATAGTCATTCTACCTTAGATATCGAAAAAAATTGAAATACCATCCTCGATTGACCACTGATGTGTCCGTTCTATTTTGTCAACTATTTGTATAAGGGATTTGCGGTTTGTTCTTTTTCGCGCGACGAGTCACATTCTAATAGGCGAGTGCTTTGGTGCAATCACAGTTTAAACCCATCCCCTGAAAGTGGCACTTTTTCAAATAGCTTTGGAAAACATCATTGAAAAAGACTAAATTGCTTGTTATAAGCAATTTCCTCATTTTCCACAATGTTTTCTACCATAAAAGACAAAATATTTTAAAGTCAATATTGAACTGTCGCCTGCAACTTCTTTGAACTTGGACCAGTCTATTATTTTGACGTCCGGTAATGGGTAAAATAACATTGAAGAACAAGAAATGTCGTTGTAATATATTTAACCTTATCCCCTTTAACCCATTCCCACTCAATCCCTCCTTTTTACGCCCCTCAACAAAAAAGCTTTGGAAAACAATGTGGAAAATGGAGAAATTGCTTGGATGAAGCAATTTCTTCATTATCCACAATGTTTTCTATCCCAAAAGACGAAAAAATTCAAAATTCCATCAACTTGAAATTGTCGTCTGCAGCTCCTTTCAATTTGGACTGGTCTAAAATTCCATTGTGTTGGAATGGGTTAAAAAGGCGCCTTATGAAATGACGCTGATGATTTCATTTTGGATCAGTCGATATTTTTGTCTTTGTTCAGTGATGTTTAAACATTATAGCACTCGCCTATTGCCATATTGTTTTTTAGATGGTGCAATTTAAAAAGCGACATTGGTTTAACTCAAAACGATATTAACAAAGCTCAATTAATTTTCTTGAGATTCATTACATTTAGATGTCACTAATAACTCATAGCATCTCATCAAGGGGATCATTCAAATCTCCTTTTCATCACAAAAATAAATTCTGAACAATATATCCATAGTCCTGAACCCATTCCCTTAGAATGGCATCTTCTGACGCCCTCGAGAAGTACAATCATGGAAACGTTTGTGGGAAAAGGAGAAATCGCTTGTCAAACAATTTCTACTTTTCTCACGACGTTTTCTACCGCAAATGAAAATTATTTCATCACAATTTTTAATTTCTTCTTAACTTATGTCAAATTTGGACCAGTCTAAAAAATTGTCGTCTGTTAATGGGTTTAGTTAACAGAAATCGCTTTATTGTAATACAGAGTTTCTGATTCGAAATGAGGTAAAATGAAACAATTTTCGGCCCTCAAGAGAAAAAAAATGTAGATATAATCAAACCTCTTCACTCTGCACAAATTGACCCATTACCGGACGTCAATATTTTAAACTGGTCAAAGAAGTTGCAAACTACAATAATAGTTGATGGAATTTCAACTTGATTTTTCTTTTAAGGTAGAAAACATCGTGGACAATGAAGAAATTGCTTGTGGCAAGCAATATCTTCATTATCCAAAATATCTTCAAATATTTATTTACTCTAGGGGCGTCAAAAGCGTGGTTTTGCGGGAATGTGTTGAGAGAAAGATCTAGCCTTTTGAGTTTTTTTTTTTTTTTTGTGAAGGACGGTAATTGACCAGTCACTAACCTCGCCCACTAACTACTTTGGCCCCGCCCATTGACTCCGACAGGAAGTTCCGCTTTGATTCCTAACGGCGTTATTTTGCAAACATTTTGGCCAGTAGTATGTTACAAATCAATAGAATGCTTGGCTGGCGACTTCAACGTCGTAACTACAGCTTGAATAAACTGTTGGCGGCCAATTTCGAGGTCAAACTGAACTTCCAGTCTAAATGAATGTTTTCATTGGTCGACTGATTATTCGATTGACATCGCGATTGGTCAATTGAAAGGTCACTCACCAAAGGACGTAAGTTTTTATAGATTAACAGCCAGAAACAAAGAACGCATCTATTAAATGCGACCAAAAAAGTTCTGAATATAGCTTAATAAGCGTACGACGTTGAGGTTACCAGACCAAGAAAAAGGTCGGAGTTCTGCATTCACCTTACGGTATAAATTGATGAGTTGGTCAATCGACGTTAAGACTGACAATCTCGATCAGTTACAATCTTGTGGTCGCCAATACATGATATTTTGGTCGCCAATAGATGATATTTTGGTCGCCAATAGATGATATTTTGGCCGCCAATAGATGATATTTTGGTCGCCAATAGATGATATTTTGGTCGCCAATAGATGATATTTTGGTCGCCTTTCTAGCGAATAGCTTCAGATAACATCTCTTAGTATCGGTATTAGAATCGACATATTTTGTCTTTCCTAATAAGGGATATATATAGATTGCCGTAACATTGACCACGCCTACTGGCCACCGACATGCAATTTGACTTATAATTTAAACAGGGTAATTATGCAGATTTCATGGTCGGTAAAATGTAACGATAAGGAAAGTATGGTTAGTTGGCGACATTAACGTACTAACAACAGTTGAATAAGCTGTAGCTATGACGTTTGAGTCACCAAGTCAATAAAAAAAGCTTACCTTTAGAGTCGACCAACGTGGGGGTTCAAAGTGCACTTTCGGTCTATTTCTAATTTTAATGGTCTATCGCTAATCCATTCCCACAAAAAAATCAATCTTGTCAAATTCAGTGAATTTGCAAACAGCAATTCATAGTTGATGAAATCTAAAAAATTGTAAAAACCTTGGTAGAAAACATTTTGGATTTTCCACAATGTTTTCTAAGGTGATTTTCAGGTAAACAAGCGGGAACGTGTGGGAAATGTTTAATTGATTGACAGCCGTGAACGGTCAATTCATAACACGTATATTTCTACAAACATCTCTTTTCTTCAATAGGAATCCTGTCCATATTAACTACATAGTATCCTTTTACACAATATCAAATTTTATTTAAATATTAACTTCTAGCGATTAGCGTTATTTTCTTTTCAAAACCAGTGAAAGCTAAAATATTCAGAGGAGATTGAACGCTAAAATTAGGTACTATATATATTTTGTTAATTAATAACCAGACGACAAAATTTGAGATTGGTCCAAATTGAAAGAAGTTGCAGACTACGATATAAAGCCTATCAAATTTTAGATTTTCAGCTTTCTGGGTAGAAAACATTGTGGGAAATGAAGAAATTGCTTGTTGCAAGCAATTTCTTCGTTTTCCACAATGCTTTTCTAATTGTTTTTCTTAAGGGGCGTCAGAAGCGTTATTTAGTGTGAAAGGATTAAGAGATCAGTATCTCGTCTTCGGACAACCGGAACCGGAGAACTAAAGCATTTCTGAGTTGAAGTTACGAGGTTTCGATCATCTAACGACGTGGTTTATTTACTGTGCTTTGAGAAATGGTGATATGCAATCATTTGAAGCTTCCCTGAGCACACAGTGCTTTTTTGTGTCGACGAATGTGTTGTTGTTTTGAAGTTTGTAATGCCGAACCCGAAATATATCTGCTTTTGTAGGAGATATGTTCAGCCTGCACACAAATACAGGCTGATCTTAGTCAACACCACCTGTTTAACATTTAAGCAAGATTTCTTTATTAAATGAATCAACCAACAGAATTTTTTGACCCATAGGTAGGTCCTTTCAATGCTTTGATTTTTATACAATTTTCAACAAGAATTTTATTCATCATGACAAGAGTTGTGTGGAGACGTGTCGTTTACTGTATAACCTTTACCTATCAGGTTTATATTTCTCTGTGATATTAGTGGATATGATTCACGTCAACGGGTCTCGGGTTCGAGTAGACTAACGACTTGGCATTTCATTGGCTCACACGTTCAGTGCTAATACTGAATTATTTATTAGGAAGTAGGATCGAAAGGGAATAGTCTAAGTTGTATACGTTTGTTAAACAATCATTGTAAAATAAGAATGTTTAATTTTTGAAACTAAAGATGTTCAATTTGAGAAACCTTTTAAAAATTGACGGATCGCTGACCCTGAAATTATTTTGAAAATTTACAATTGGCTATGACCATTTACTCCGACAGGAAGTTCCGCTTCGATATTCAACGGTATTGTTTTAGACTAATTAATGGCCATTAGTATGTAACAAAAATAGAATCGTTAGTTGGCGACCTAAACGTCGTAGCTACAATTTGAATAAGCTGGAAATACAACGTCTAAATCGCCAAACCAACAAAATTATTCACACGAATGTCGTCCAATGTTGGGGTTCAAAGTTCAATTTCGACTAAATGAATGATGTTATTGGTCGATTGTTTCCTTTGATTGACAACGCGACCCGTCAATTGTTTACAGACCTTATTTATACACTCGCTTCGAAATTAGATTGTTATCCATTATTGACCAATCGCTGGCCCCGCCCACTTACTCCGTTGGGCCTATCCATTGCTCCCCAACAGGAAGTTCTATTTCGATATCTAACGGTGATATTTTGTAAAGTTTATGGCCAGTAGCAAGTAACAAAAAGTAGACTGCTTGCTTGGCGACCTATACGACCTATAGCTTGAATAAGCTGTAGTTACCACATTTAAATCTAAAAAAAAGCTAACAAAAATATAGTTCAAAACTCATCCATCGTCTAAATGAATAATTTCATTGGTCGACTGATTATTTGATTGACAGCCGTGATTGTCTATTTCCTTTGAAGGATGACAACAAAACTCATGTAAAGAAACATCTTCGGTCCTATCGACTGAAAGGTAACGTAATCAAAGTATCCGAAGTACCACCGATGAAGCTGAGATCCCGCCTGAAAATTAATACTTTCTGCAAAAAAAGATGGTACAGAAATTTAACAAGTAGATAAACTGTGGTTTCCTGTTTATTGAAAAAATGCATCGATAGCAACAACAACTTCACTATGACAAGGCGCTAGAAATTGACATTTTGTCGGAGAAACAAAACAACACCAGTTTGCAGTATTTGCTTGGAGACATTTCGCTTAGGAAAACAAGCAAATCCTGAACAACATTATTGTCAAGTTTATTAGAGTTTTAGTTGCGGCGTTTTAGACAGCAATTGACAAAGTGGTTTGTTTTAATATATTTCGACTTAGATATTGACGGCGTTTTATTTCAGGATTTCTGGTCAGTAACATGAAACAAAAATTAAAATGATTGATTATCATCCAAAACGTCGTTACTATAGTTACGACCTTTGTTTTATGTCACCAAATCAACAAAAACGCTTTACATAGATGTTGGAGTTCAATGTTCACTTCCGGTCTAAATATTATGATTTTATTGGTCTGTCTATTTTGACTGACAGCCTGCGATCTGTTTATTCGACATCATCGTCGTCAGTTTACTTTAAATCCATTTCTATGACCTTAACCCATCCTCATACAATGACTCTTTTTTGACGCCCGTACAGAGAAAGAATTGGTAAAACATTGTGTTAAATGAGCAATTTCTTCTAACGAGCATTTTCTTCCATAATTTTTAATTCATTGTTAGGTGAAAAAATTCTAATATTTCAAAATTGAAATTTTCGTCTGCAACTCCTTTGAATTGGGACCAGTCTAAAATTTAGTCGGCTGGTAATGGGTTAATTCGAAAGCTGATTCAAATGTAGCATTGTCATCTTACATGGTTTGAACAGTTTGAGAGCGATTAAACGCCATACAGGCATTCTTGTATAATGTATATATATAAAAATGGTGCAATATTTCATAATTTGATGTAACATATTTTTTGCTTCTATACTATTTGTAATTTGCATAATAAAGGCTTTCACGTGTTATTTCATTCAGTTGTTTACTTATCATTTTTTCAAACTTCCACTGCAGACTATTATTAAAGCATGATATGTTATCTAAAAAAACACAGTTGTCCGAATCACAGAAACTCGTTTTAGATTGCTTCTTTTATTTACCAATTTTCAACCTTCACTTAATCCCATTCCTGCACAATAGCGTTTATCGCAAAAGAGAAAAAACAACTTTGGAACACATTGTTGAAAATGAAGAAATTGCTTCTTTTTTCCACAATATTTTCTACAAAAGAGACAATGATTTTTTCAATTTCTTCGACTATTTGTCGTCTGGTAATGAGTTAAGACAAATGTTGTTTGTATTGGGTACGGTAGGTATCGAATCACCTTGGGGCTAAAAGCGTGTTCCTTTCCCTATATATCAGACGACCATCTGAACTACCAGGCCTTTGATCTTTACAGGCAGGTTTAACCCATTCCCATGCAATAAAAAATTTTGGGCTGGTCCAAATTGGAAGAAGATGCAGACGACAGTTTCAAGTTAATAGAATCTGATTTTTTTTTTTCATCATTTTGGATAGGAAACTATGTGGGAAATTAAGAAATTGCTTGTATCAGGCAATTTCTTAATTTTCCACAATGTTTTCCAAAGCTTTTTCTTGATTGGTGTATAAAGGAGGGATTGTGTGGGAATGGGTTAAATGTCGCGTGCATCTTCTACCAATTTGGACTGTCAATTTGGACTAGCTTCATAATTGTTTATTTGTACCTCCGCTCCTGTTGTCGTTTGCTTGATGCAAAAAACACAAACCTCTGCTTTCTATGCTTTATACACAATTCCCCTTAACCCCTTTCTTCTACAAAAAAGCTGACTGACGAGATAAAAAAGGAAAGGTTCCCATTAGGGTCTTATTCGGTTTACTTTTTTCCAAACTTGTTATATGTATACTATGATACCGTACAAACATAACGTATTTAAATCTGCTGACAAAATATCTTCTTGTAAATTGTTTAGCCTTTTCTATACGCGTCGATTGATGCTGCCAAATTGAACGTCAGTGTCAGGCGTCCATTCGTCTACAATGACTTTGTTTGAATGGCGTTTTACGCCGCTTTAAACAATCTTTCGGTTATATCGCGGCGGCTGGAGCACCTAACAATGAAATCTTGGTATTTCTCACACCAGTACTACCATTACATCCTATCCTAGCCTCCAGCTGCTATCCCACATAGGTCTACGATTATCGACCCATTGGTAAGAGACAATTAGTCGGAAAGGATAAGTGCCGCCCTCGGGGATCGAACCCAGGACCTCTAAATTGACAGTCCGACGCGCTACCAACTGCGCTATGACGGCGGCTTCGTCTACAATTACAGGAATGGTCTTCTCCTTCAAAACTTACAACCAGATTTCAACCAAACTTCACAAAAATTATGTCTTGATCATGCTCTTTCATATTACTTCAAAGACTTTGAATCAGTGAGGATCTCTGATTGTCATGGCAACCGAAAGAAAGGATATAAAAATATTTTCTCTGAAACTATAAGACCCACAGTTTTTAATTTTGAAATTTTGCAACATCACTTTATAGCGCTCTACTAAAATACGTTAAATTATTACTTGTCGATAAACATTAGCCCTATTTTCTGAGTGTCCGGAATTTGCATAGAGATAAAGAATGGGGTCTTTAATTATCTTATCCTCTCAAACCATGAGGCCTGTAGCTTTCATGTTATACATGCAAAGTCTTGAAGTACTCTTCGAAAGTACTTCAAAATATTAAGTAAGTCTTACGTTTCGGATTATCGGATCTTATTTAGAGATTTTTAAAGAAAAAGTCTCCTAAACCAAAAAGTCTCCTAAACCAAAAGAATTTTACTTACATAACCATCTATGGTACTCTACTTAAATACCTAAAATATCATTTTACTCTCGGATAAAATTTAAGCTATTGGGTACAGGAAAGGATTCTACAAAGAGATGAAGTAGCTTATCTTTAACGAACAAACAAAAATTCTTGAACTTCTTCATAGCCCTTTATCGACCTAGAGCTTTCAAATTTCATATGAAGCATATACTGTAATGTATTCTACCAAAAATTTGTAAATTATTACATTAAAGACTGGAACTCTCGTCAAGCCACAAGGATTTCATAATCTAAGGATCTCAAGAAAGCTGGTCTAAGGGAACAAGAAGTTAAAAACATGGAATATTGGTCTCCCAGATCTGCGTTTGACAATCCTTTTCCACGATTAATAAGCCACGGTGTTACTTTTTGACGTCAAAACATGCCAAATGAAATTAAATTTATTCTTGCTGGAAAAAGGCCTAAGTGAAGGTTGAGCTGCCGTCGGACAGTAAAAATCCATCATTGACAATACAGGTCCGAGCATGATTGCGACACGACTGTAACACGTTTGCAAGGTCGTTTTGATGTCTGTGGAATTTAAGCAAATACATGTTGATGCTGCTTATGGATTATTTTCTCGATGCCGCTGTAACAGTTGTTACGTTTTTTATTTCAGGACCAGACCAGGCCAGGCCATGTATAATCAAACTTTTTGACTTCATTTATTTTAACCGGCACTAAATCGGGGCTATTGTTCAATGTCGTATACGCTTCAGACCAAATAAAGCCCATAAAACCTGTAAATAAAATTATACAATACATTTGACTGTCAGCTCTTTGTCTTTACAAAGGCCAGTTGTATTGTATTGATGGGATCCCACTAAAGAGATCAATATAACTCATTTTTTCCCTAAGTTTATCTCATTGTGTCGTTAAATATATTCGTATAGAACACGTTTTAAACCATTAACAAACTTTAAACTGGTCTTATTTGAAAAATTTAGTTGATGATTTATTGGAATTTCTTTTTTAAATGGAAAACATTTTGGACAATGAGAAATTGCTTGTGACCGTAATGTTTTCCAAAGCTTCCTTTGTGGGGAATCAAAGTGCGTCATTGAATTGGTACTGTAATCATTTATGGCATGTTTGACATAGATTGTTCGATAATCAAAGCTTTAACGTGATTTTGGAGACTCCGATGCGGACGATTAGAACACTATTAACGAATTCACCAAACAACGCTAGTTACGTGCGATGGTTCAGCGCGAAACAGCTGTAACTTTCTATTTGTTTATTGGCAGTTACAACTGTTTCGCGCTGAGCCATCGCGTTATACTTGTACTTCAGGGTGTGACTCGGGTGTGACATGGTACTGTTACGAAACAGATTGACTCCCGCTGTTTTATCATACATCCGATAGATCTCGTACAATTTGATATTTTTGATATTTTCAACATCTTTTGAACACTCCATACTCGTCTTACAATAAGATCAATTTGGATACATTTTAATCCTTTGAGCTAGTCTAAAATTTTGTCGTTTAGGAATGGAATAAACACCCTAATGAAAGCTTTTGCAATCTATCAACAATTCGCATTTCATGGTTTATGTTCTCAATCGAACTAGCATGTAAGAAGGCCAGTGATCCATAAGTAATTTGTTCCCTGCGGTTTTTCGAATTTGAACTTGTTTAGATAATCATGGTCTGGTTTATTCCCGGAGCTTTAAACCCGGAGCTTTAACAAGTGTCGATAAAGATTAAGAACCCTAATTTACAGGATTTGCTTGTTTGTTTGAATGGGGTTTAACGCCGCTTTTAACAATTTTTCCATCATATCGCGGCGGCCGACGAAAATAACAATGGTTTCATGGTATAGCTCGCACCAGTACCACCATTACATCCTTTCAAATGATCCAGCTGCAACGATGGTATCTGTCTGAGTAACTGAAATATTGTGGGAAAGGACAAAAAACTTGCTATCATTTGCATTTTCCCTTTTTCTAAAAAGGTTTTTTTTATTATGATTATTTCTTGATTTCTCGTCTAGAAATTGACGGATCCCGGATGTCAAACGTAGAATCAATCGACCAATCAAATTATATTTTGAACCGGAAGTGAATTTTGAACTCCAACATTAATCGATATTTATGTGAGGCATTTCATTGGCTTAGCGACGATTATTCTAGCTGTAGTTGCGACATGTAGGTCTCCAATCCTTTTACATATTTATATGTCACTTGGCAAAAACTCAGCAAAATAACCCCGTTTAACCCATTCCAACTCAATCCCTCCTTTTTACGCTTTGGAAAACATTGTGGAAAATGAAGAAATTGCTTTATCAAGCAATTTCTTCATTATCCACAATGTTTTCTATCCAAAAAGACGAAAAAATCCAAATTCCATCAACTTGAAATTGTCGTCTGCAGCTTCTTTCAATTTGGACCAGTCTAAAATTTTGCTGTGTTGGAATGGCTTAATATCTAATTATGTCTTCCTGTCTGAGGTCAGTGGGCGTGGCTAGCGATCTGTCAATCACCTCAATTTGTACCGACCTCAATATTTTAGTCGACTGGCTCAATGTGTGTTGACTGTTAAAGGTGCCAATATTGGTAGATGATTACTATACTCTAATATCGTTCATGATACCTGCCATAATATAACACTGGTCGCTTACCTTTACTAATACAGCTTATACCAAGATCCATTGATCATTTGGGTTACCATGGTAACGAAATACAACAACAGAATCACGCGGAGAATTTGGCCTGCAGAGTTTTGATGGACAGTGTTACGTGTTTATTTGACAAATAATGGGGGTTGGCATTGTGAAAAACAATAAAACAGTTTTCGTCTGTCTAAATACATAATCTGATTGAATCGCTAGCTTTCAGACTGAATGTATTCTTTAATTCAATCGTGTAATTATAGCTCATTTAAATAACTACGGCGTGTTAAGTGTATATATAAACTATTGAATACATGCATATTTAGATGGAATTTATGTGAGAGATCTTCACCATAATAAAGGTAGGGCATAAAGATGTTTTATTTCAACTACGGCTTATATCAAAAAAATATAAATATTTTTCACTCTGTTGAAAGCGCTCGATAATCCAAAAAACAGTGTTGAATCAGGTTACCCTATTCGCAAAAGAGAAAATCTTAGACTGGTCCAATTCGAAAGAAGATGCAGGCGACAATTTTAGGTTGATGAAATTCTAAAATCCTTCGTCTTTGGGAAAGAAAACATTGATGACATTGAAGCAATTGCTTGAAGCAAGCAATTGCTTCTATTTCCACAATGTTCTATAAGGCTATTTCGGGGGGGGGGGGGGGGTGAGAATGGCTTAATCAATGTAGATTCGACCATAATTTAGCTCATCATAGGCATTCGTGATTAAGATGGGAAACTAATTATATTGATTATAGTGATGATCATAATGGGAAGAATAAAGTAAATAATAAAACTGAAATAAACTAATTATTTAAACAATGGAGCATACATCTTTATACTTTATCCCAATACACGAACGAATCAAGTGAATAATAAAAACTCAAATTAAGAACAACAACTTTGTCTCTTTTTGTAGAAAATTTTGTAGATAATAAAAAAATGCTTGGTAATGGTAATATCTTCATTTTCGACAAGTTTTTTTTAAAGGCATTTTCGTGAGGGGCGTACAAAGCGAACTTGTCTGTTAAGGGCTTAATAGCTCGACTCTGAAAGTGAACGTACAATAAAAAAGAGAATTCGAATCAAGTGCATGTCAATCAGTTAAGGTATTTCAAAACTGAATTCCATAGTTTAGTAGAACTGTCTTTCTATATTCTGAAAATCTACCATAAACAAAAAGGTTAAACTATGGTTACACAGCAGAATCCGCCCATTTTCGACAGGGTCTATACGTTATGCATTTTTTCAAGTTGTCCCTTTTCTTTTATGTACGACTTGTGATGTAAAAAAATTTAATCCAGTAGAAAAGGATACCGTATTCAATTACAAACCATTAACCCACTTCCAGTCGACGAAATGTTTTACTTATACAAATTGAAAGAAGTTGCAGACGATATTCTAGAAATCTTAAACAGCTATGGCTAGTCATACTTTTCAGATATAATTGTTAATGGCAATTCTTCATTTTCAAAAATGTTTCTTTCTAAAGATTTCTTTCTTGGGGGACGTAGAAAAGCGGGGATGTGTTTGGATGGGTTCGGATTAGTTCGTAGTTTGTGTTTGATAAATGAAAAGTTAGGTAGAATGACCTGTCTAAAATGTTGACGTCTGGAATCTCTTGAAAACATTGAAGAAAATGAAGATATTCCTTGTTGCAAGCATTTTTTTTCAATATCCACAATGTTTTCTACCCCAAGGAAAAAAGAACGAAAAAGCAAAATTCCATTTACTAGAATTGTTCAGTCTAAAATTGTGTCGTCCGGTAATGGGTTAAATAATAATTGAAATATTTCTATTATCGTTATTATCATTTTTATTATTATTTGCGGGAGGCTTTGAAAGAAGTTTCAATGTCGACGTTATGAGAAAATATCCATTGATGATATATTGATGATATCTGACCGTAGCAAGTTTATTGTAGATTATTCATTAAAAGACAATGAAATAAAACAAAAAACCGAAACTGATTGTTTATATACAAGATGACTCCTGATTACAGCTTTTTTAGAAAGTATAATCCGACGGCGATAATGTCTCACCTGACCAAATTGACCAATCGCGGTTGTCGATCAAGGAAAATATCGACAAATCAAATCATTTATTTAGCCCTGACTTGGGCTTTTCAACTCCAACATTGGCCGCCATTTTGTAAACCTTTATTGTTGGTTTGGCGACTTTAACGTCGTAACTACAGCTTATTCAACCGACCATTTTGTTTTATTGCTACATGCTACTGGTCGTATATTTTGCTAAAAGACGCCGTTACAAATCGAAGCGGAACTTCCTGTCGGAGTTAAAGGGCGGGTCCTCGAGAGTCAGTTGGCGGGGCCAGCGTTTGGTCAATTGCGTCTACGCTCATATAGTTCAGGCTGAAAAAGCAAAACCCGATAGGTTAGAACAACGCGCTCGTCTATGTCGTGTTTTTAAAGGTTTTTGTTTGTAAAAAAAGTGACATTTTATCCCCGTTGAAGTATATATGTAAATAAATTAAAAATTGAAAAAAATATGCCATCTATCGATTGCGACTCTTCCTCAGAATCTCGGATTTCATGTTATTTTCTCCATTTAGTTCCTTTAAGTGTCACGTATAAAATATTTGATAACATAAACAATTCAAAGTTGTAGAGAATTATAAAACAGATTAAGTAAAATAGGGTATAAAGTCAATGTTAAGAGCGGGTTGACTGATTAAAAAGTTCACTTTAGTTGTCCTTTTTTAAAATTGGAAAAACATTATATAATCTTTGAAGGGCTTTTCTCCTTAAAAATGATCGAACCTTTAACTCATTCCCACCCGATAACGCCTTTAGACGCCCCCATGAAAAGAGTTTGGGGAAAGCATCGTGGAAAAGCAATTTTTTCATATTTTTTTCATTATCCACAATGTTTTCTAACAAAAAAATCAAAATATCATAAGCTTTTAATTGTCGTCTGCAACGGTTTTCAATTTTGGCCAGTCTAAAATTTTGCTGTTGGGTAATGTGTTAAGTAATGACCGCGCCGTGTTACTCTCTAAAATCCCATCTAGATTTAGCTGGTGATATTTCGTTTATTTAAACAAAAGAAAGAGCGACAATTTTATCACATCAACCAATTCCCACCCAATCCCTCCTTTTTACTCCCTTCAATAAACGATTTTCGAAAACATTTGTTGAAAATGGAGAAATTGCTTGTCACAAGCAATTTCTTCATTATCCACAATTTTTTCTACCTCACAGCCAAAGATTTTTTTAAAATTTCTACAACTAAAATTGTCGTCTGCAGCTTCTTTCAATTTGGACCACTCTGAAACTTTGTTGTGTGGGAATGGGTTTTGAAGTACCAGGGACCGTGTCACTGAGCATGTCTGACAGAAAGTATTGCTTCTCAAAGGGTTTAGTTATTTTTAGGGTCGCCATTACAAAAATCAATAATCCTTGATATCAATTTTGATAAGTGCTCTATACAGAATGGAGTTATCGATAGATCAGTGCTATCTTTAATACTCATCTTGAAAATGGAAGCTTCAAATCGTCGTTTGGCGTGCAACATGTCGTAACTACAGGTTCAATAAAGCTGTAGTTACGACATTTCGTACGCCCACGACAAAATACCGATCCTCTTGAGATTGGTACCTATAGAATGGTACATACACCAAGTTCTTAGATTTCCTTTTCCACTGAAGGCTAAATATTTGACAAAACGCAGACAAACTTTGCGAGAAACGTAAGTACACAGTTAACCTAATACCAGATAACACGATTTTAGATAGGTCAAAATTGAAAGAAAATACAGACGACTTTCAAAGCATCTTAAAGTTGAAAATCAGTGGGATAAAGCACAAAATATTGCGATAAAATAGAAATTACTTTTTCAAACAAAATCATCTTTTTTCACTCTGATTTTCTTTCCTATATTTCATCAGGTGCTTGAAAAGTGGGATTGTGCTATAGTTTTTTAAAACATCGTGATCGTGTCCAGATTTCGACTATAGTCGCTAAAGTGCGGTCATTTTTACATATTCAAAAATTTTGGGAATTCTCGGTAGGCATGAAAGCGCAGTGAAGTTCTTTTCATTTCTACCAGTCAGTTTTTGTCGTATGGTATTGTATTCCTTATTTTGCATACGATTTAGACATAATTCAGTATAGGAACCAGAAAAAAATGGATAATCTCATTCCTAATATTCCTATCAATACACTTTTCCTGGAGGTTTGTTCATTATTCATTTTGCAAGTAATAAACAGGTATTTAATTGATTGATTGACTTGTATTTGATGCCACTTTTAACAGTATTTCACTCACACCTCGGTTATAGGTTCCTGGTATTTCTCAAACCAGTACTACCAATGCATCCTTTCCGAGCCTCCAGCTGCTCACCATAGGTTTACGATTATCAACCCATAAGTGGGAGACAAATGTCGAAAAGGATATACGCCGCGACCGGTGATCGAACCCGCGATCAAACAAGTCTTTGAAAGCCAGGTAAAGAACGGATCAGAATGCGTCTCCACACAGTGAATATATTTTAGATCCTACAATACATACTAGTCATTACTTTCATCATATTACTATGTATATCACTGTGTACTTGAATTTGTAGTGACATTTGACCAATCGCGGTTGTCAATCAAAAAAACAGTCGACCAATGAAATGATTCATTGAGACCAAACAAGAGTTTTGATCTATAACATTGGCTGCCATTTTCGTTAACCTTTCTGTTAGTTTCGCGATTTAAACGTCGTAACTACAGCTTATTTAAGCTGTAGCAACAACATTTAGGTCGCCAACCAACTATTCTACTTTTTGCTACACGCTACTGGGTATAATTTTTAAAATAACGCCGTTTAAAATCGAAAACGGGACTTCCTGTTGGAGTCAAACTGTTTGGATAACGAAGCAAGTGGGCGGAGCCAGCGACTGGTCAATTTAAGATCTAAAGAGTAGGCGTGGCTAGCGGAGTCAGTGGGCGTGACTAACGGAGTCAGTGGGCGTAAACAGCGATCCATCAATTGTGTGCGTGGATTCGTGTCGGACTCTCAATCACGGTTCGATCCCCGGTCGCTGTAAATATCATTTCCGACATGTGACTCCCACTAATGAGTGGGTACTCGTAAAACCTAAATGGGATGAACAACTAGAGGCCCGGAAAGGATGAAGTAGTCGTACTGGTGTGAGAAATATCAGTAACCCGTGCTCCATCCGCTGCGATATGAGTGAAAAACTGTTGAAAGTGGTGTTAAACCCCATTCAAACAAACAAACAGTAGAAGCAATATATGTGAGCCAGTGATTACACGTTTGCTGAGGATGATAACCACTGTTTGTCTTTACATTTAAATCACAAAATCACCAAAAATAACATTTATTTTGAAAAAAGTTCCGTGAGGCTCTTCATTCAAAGTTTGTATATAATGAATCGAATGCTATATGATGAAGTAGAGATCTATTCTTAATCTTGCGTGAGATTTTCAACCTTCGGTCTTTTAAAATATCCAAATTTTCCGTCGCGGCTCGAATCCAATACAAGGTTTTGTATCACAACCAAAACGAAATAATTATTCCTGTATATATCCGAAAAGTGCTATATAGACTTTTTTCATTTGGTATTAAAATCTGTAAAACTTCTAAATGGTCAGTTCGCATCATCCGCGTGATCTGACGAGAATCTTAATGCATTTTAATGGCTCTTGTTTCCTATTTTGTTCTTAGAATTATTTTTCGCGAGATTTAAGGAGCAAATTTTGTAATCTCAATTAAGTATTGAAGTATCAGCAATATTCAATTAGTACCTTTAGGTATCGGAAACATAAGGAAAAGGGAATAAGGTGTATTTTCAAAATATAAATTCTCAAAAATTGTTCTTTTGCATGGAAAGTAAAATACCATATCGACTTCTGGATGAACTTATTAGACTATCGACATGAACGGACGTAGCGTTTTAGTGCAGTTGTAACGATCTAAGGTAGCCTTTTTCTGCCCGAGAAATATGTTACAACGAGATGTAATTATACTTGATACCTTTGTTCTTTCATTATAGAGCGTCCATGAAGAAATTGTTATCGAATCACCTTATGGTAGGCGCTCTTTATAGTTAGTGTATCTTTCAAGCGTTCTTAATGGCAGTTATGGGTATCATTCGAGCGCTCTTTATTGATGTAACGGGTATCGTGCAGGCGAACCATATCGATGTAACGGACATCGTGCATGTAACATGGCAGAGACGTTAACGTGGTTTTCAGGATGAGTCTATTTAAACTATCGATATTAAACATATAGAACAAAATAATCATGTTATTGACGTGGTACAGCGTTAATGGTAGACAATTGTCTCAATTAACAACTAATCACAGCGAACGACGTTTACAATTCACAATTCGTTAACAATAAACACTCGTCAAATATAAAGGGCATACTAAGGCCTTTCTGAAATGCAATCGTTATAATGGAGACGCTTGAGTATCTGAAATGCTATCGTTACAATGGAGACGCTTGATTATCTGAAATGCCATCGTTTAAATGGAGACGCTCGAGTATCTGAAATGCAATGGTGAAAACGGAGAGGCTTAAGTATCTGAATTATCATCGGTATTATGGAGACGCTTGAGTATCTGTATCTGAAATGCCACCGTTATAATGGAGACGCTTGAGTATCTGAAATGCCACCGTTATAATGGAGACGCTCGAGTATCTGAAATGCCAGCGTGATAATGGAGACGCTTGAGTATCTGAAATGCCATCGTTATAATGAAGACGCTAGAATATCTAAAATGCCATCGTTATAATGGTGACGCTCGAGTATCTGAAATGCCATCGTTATAATGGTGACGCTGGAGTTTTTGAAATGCCATCGTTATAATGGAGACGCTTGAGTATCTGAAATGCCACCGTTATAATGGAGACGCTCGAGTATCTGTATCTGAAATTTACCGTTATAATGGAGACGCTTGAGTATCTGAAATGCCACCGTTATAATAGAGACGCTCGAGTATCTGAAATGCCATCTGAAATGTCATCGGTATAATGGAGACGCTTGAGTATCTGTATCTGAAATGCCACCGTTATAATGGAGACGCTTGAGTATCTGAAATGCCATCGTGAAATGGAGACGCTTAAGTATCTGAAATGCCACCGCGAAAACGGAGACGCTTAAGTATCTGAAATGTCATCGGTATAATGGAGACACTTGAGTATCTGTATCTGAAATGCCACCGTTAAAATGGAGACGCTTGAGTATCTGAAATGCATTCGTTATAATGGAGACTTTCGAGTATCTGAAATGCCAGCGTGACAATGGTGACGCTTGAGTTTTTGAAATGCCATCGTTATAATGGAGACGCTTGAGTATCTGAAATGCCACCGTTATAATGGAGACGCTTGAGTATCTGAAATGTCATCGGTATAATGGAGACGCTTGAGTATCTGTATCTGAAATGCCACTGTTATAATGGAGACGCTTGAGTATCTGAAATGCCACCTTTATAATGGAGACGCTCGAGTATCTGATATGCCATCTGAAATGTCATCGGTATAATGGAGACGCTCGAGTATCTGTATCTGAAATGCCACCGTTATAATGGAGACGCTTGAGTATCTGTAATGCTAGCGTGTTTATGGAGACGCTTGAGTATCTGTAATGCTAGCGTGTTTATGGAGACGCTTGAGTATCTGTAATGCCATCGTTATAATTGAGACGCTTGAGTATCTGAAATGCCATCGTTGTAATGGTGACGCTCGAGTATCTGAAATGCCATCCTATAATGGAGACGCTTGAGTATCTGACATGCCATCTTATAATGGAGACGCTTGAGAATCCGAGATGCAATTGTTCTAATGGAGACGCTTGAGTATCTGAAATGCCTTCGTTGTAATGGAGACGCTCGAGTACCTGAAATGCCTTCGTTATAATGGAGTCTACACAAAGATGAACTCATGTTTCGAACTCTGAAATTGACGTACCGGTTGCCTAAGCTTTAAGAATAACTTCAAGCAGCTTCTTTACACAATCAATAAATTTAGATTATTAGGACCACTTTATCCAAAAGCCTGTTTTTGAACCAGGTTGACTCAGTCAGTAACACTTTTAAGTACGGGAGTCATGAGCTCAAACAAGGGCTCGGCCATCATTATTCTCTTGACAAGAATTACACCGATAAAAAATCATATTGAACAGTCTAATATCTGATTGCTATACGTCACCTCATCTTGTGTCGGTAGAAGGTCACAATTTAACTATTGCAAATAAATGGATTTTATCCCTTGTCCAAACCACTAATCGCGTTTCTTTTGATGGTTACGTAAAGCATATGAAAATCCCTTCAATTTGAATCGAAATCTTGCTTTATTTCATCGCTAGACATGATTTATGGGCTGAACCGATGAGCCGCACGGTGTTGTAGAGTAATTAGAAAATGCTTTGAATTTCAATAAAACCTTGTCCTTTAATTAAAGCAGAATGTTATTCATACACACAGTATATGCACTTAATGTCGAGATGCGCAAAGTCATCACAGTTTTTAAAGCTCATCACGGTTCTTTAAAGTAACTAAAGACTTTCAGAATTCTAATACTAGTGATGACTAAACGTCATAATTTCTCCTTGTAAGTGACGGTTTGCCACCATTCTTTCTAACGGTTATTCATTTTAAGAGTTTTTCTTCATTATTTGATAGTAACGGTTAAGCATCACAATGAGAATTAAACTTGTGATTAGTATCCATCACAATGTATGGTGACGGCTATCCATTAGATACTAGACTGGTGAAGAATCATATAATGCAGTGAAACGAGGACGCAAAACATTCAATAATCGGAGATACAACAGGATGAAAAAAAACTAACCCATTATCACTTGACCAAATTTAGACTAGTCTATTTTGAAAGATTTCGTCGACAATTTACAGTTGGTGAAATGAAAAATTCTTTGCAAGATAAAAACATTCCGGACCTTGAAGAAATTGCTTGTTACAAAATTAGATTGACAAATCCTATCATTCATCTATACATTAAATGAAATTGAACGTTAGCTTAAGCGTTTTTGTTGATTTAGCGGCATAAAAGTCGTAGCTATAGCTGATTTAAGGTGTAGTTATAGCATAGGTTGCTAAGCAATGGTTTGACTTTTATTTGATTTCCCGACCACGTATTTTACATTGTAAATTAGTTGATTACCTAGGTAGAGCTGTCATGTCGGGGGTGGGGGGCGTGACCAGCGATTAATTACCCATAAACCTTTCGTCGGAAAATACAAGGAAAAAAGGCTATTACGCAAATATAAGAAGTTTTGTGAGTAAAACGTCATCTTGTCATGGTCTCTAGATATAAATGGTGGCTTTTTAGATGTGGTCGCTCAAAAAAGAATACCTTTACTTGTAAAATCTATGTGATCAAAAATCAGTTTCATTACAAATTTTATATTTTTAGACCATGAATGTTTTTTTTCGAATAGTAAATCGAACACAAAGATATGTTTAGGAGTAATGACCTTAGGAAAATCGATTTGGGTGTCCATTTTGAAACCGTTCTATAGTTGTCTGCAATTAAAAGCACATTCTTTATTTGAAAGTCTTATACCTCAGGCGACAACGTAGACATTGTCAATTCGTAATAAATTTTTATCCATGTTTTTACGATTGGTTGGCCACTGTATTTTCATCATCACTGATTTACGGGTATAAACTATTGACGGATCGCATATGTCCATGATAACGCCACTAGGGTATTAAGATATTTGAAGGCATATGGGCTCCGTGTCTTAGATCATCCCCTATACAGCTCTGACATGTCCCTCGGTGATTTTATTTGATAACAAGACCGATAGAAATGCGCACAGGGCACCGTTTTGAATCTCATTGTGGCGGGGGCAGCGCAGTCTAACAGTGTCTGCAACATATACCTAAAACTGAGGGTAGAGGGGTATAAAATGTGATTGGAGACAAACGGAGCATATTTCGCAGGTCTTAGGTAAATAAAATTTGATATTTCAATCGGTTTAAAAAGACCGCCTTTTTTGAGGTAGAAACCATTATGGAAAATAAAGTATTTGCTTGCTACAAGCATTTTTTCATTTTCCACAATGCTTCCAAAAGCTTTTTCTTGAAGGCGACAAGAATCATGATTGTATGGGAATGGGTTAAGGTGGAGAATGATTAATTATCTCAACGAAGACGCCAAACCTAATTACGTTAATACAACAATACTGCTACTAATTTGAGAAATGGTTTCGAATTGCGTCAAGTCATTTTTATACGTAATCCTAGGATCAATGAAAGACTCATGTTGCTTTCATGCATGGGATTTTTTAGTTCTTAGAAGACTTGGTCGCTTGAATTTGATTCAAGAGCTACATAATGTATTTTCTCACTCAGATAGTTGTAGCGCTGGTTGATCAAAATGTCGACAATACGGCTTGAATAAAGCTGCTTTCTACGACCTTATTTTGATCACCCCGACGATATTCTACCATAAATAGAGATATAAGTGGGGCTGGAGAAAGGTACCAATTTTCTTGTTTTAACCATTCCCACATAATGACACTTTTTGATGCCCCAAATTAAAGTTACAGATCATTGCGAAAAAACAAAAAATGAATGAAAAGATTGTTTCAAGCTATGTCTTCATTATTCACAGGGTTTTCTACCATAAAACAGACATAGATTTAAAAAGAACCTCACAGATTTATATTTGCTAGCCACTCCCACTGCCCTCCGAAATGGCAGTTTGTCAACGAATATTTGGATAACCATGAAGTAATAGGTTGTGTCGATTTAACACGAATCGAGGGATAATTGCGATACTGTTCTAAATGTCTATACAATGTTTACAGATTAAGAACAATATCGCAATTAATTGTCGAATGCCTCTGCCTATAGGAAATCCTGCGGTGACGTTTGTCCTACACCTTGATAAACAGTCTTGACCTTTGTAACAATAGAGAGGTCACTAGAAATAATCATATTCAATGTGAGAGCTCTGTCAGTTACCTCTCAAAAACTAGACTAAAATGACAATGCCTAAATTTGGTATCAACAAGGAGGCTTTGTAAAAAAGAATACACATGTATAGTTATGAACGAACTGGTATTTACCAATTTAAAACTTATGGTCAATCTTAAAGTATTAGTTTTGAAAATATATGACCCTGAATATTTCAGTGGTCTTTTTAGGCGGTTCTGAACTAAGCTTAAAAGAAAAGACTTGTTTAGAATACACACGTGCAACGTGAAAGCCATAATGATACTTACCAGTCAAAAGTTATAACCAAAGGTTTACAGAAATGTGACCTTGAAAAACATGACCTCTGCAGATGACATTGAAGTTAATATCATCAAAAATGCTTTACCGCAAGGAAAACATGGGTGAAATATAAGCTTATCACTTATCAGTCTATAAAAGCTATGAAAGAGTATTTTTTGTAGACAAACTGATAAACGGACAGGATACAAACTCCAATCTATCGATGTAGAGGCATCGATGATAAGTCGTTAGATGGCGACCTCAACGTTGTACCGGCAGCTATACCCATTACCAGACAATATATTTTTTGGCTGGTCCAAATCGAAAGGAGTTGCAAATAACAATTTTAAGTTTATGAATTTTAAGCTTTTCAAAACTTTCTTTGTAGAAAACATTATGGAAAATGAAGGAATTGCTTGTTGCAAACAAAAAGCTTCATTTTGGGAGAATGAAAAAGAAGATTTGATTATACATAATTGGTCTTCATCAAAAAGATTTAGGTGTGACGTCCATGTCGCCCAATAAGATTCGATAAATATCTGAGATCACCATTTTACTTCCAGGCTAAATTCATGATTGGTTTTGTTGATCAGCTGATTGATATAAGCTATCCGTCAATCCTCAAATATACTTTAATGCTTTGATGTTGAAAAGCAATTATTTCAACATACTCTGGTTTTTATACTTTTGGTCACTTAAAACATTACCACACGAAAAAAAAAAGACTGGTTCAAAGTAAAGAAATTGTATAGACGACAATTTCGCAATGATATATATTCAAATATCTCTATCATTCTGGGTAGAAAACAATGTGAAAAATGCAGAAATTGCTTGTGCCCTCAATTCTTAGGTCGTTAGTTCGAACCCCTTTGCCGGCTAAACGCCACGACATTCGTTATTGCGCTCTCATCAATTTTCGAATGTTTTGCGCCTAAGTTAATGAGAAGCTGGCATTTGGAAAGACTGTTTAGATTATGTTGTTGTGAGAAATTACAAGCAGTGGTAAGGTGCTCAAGCCGCGATAAAGTACTATTGGTGGTTAACCCATTCCCACACAGTGACGCTTTTTGACGCCCCTATAATAAAAGCAATCGAGAAAACATTGTGTAAAATGAAGAAATTTCTTGTAACAAGCAATGTCTTCTTTTTACACAATGTATTCTACCCAGAAAGTTGAAAAAATCTAAAATTTCATCAACTTTGGATTTTCGTCTGCAACTCCTTTGAATTTGACCAGTCTAAAATTTTGTTGTGTGGGAATGGGTTAAACATTAATTAATCAACAAATCAATCAATCACGCCGTCCTTTAATGAACTGAAAAAGGGGGGATAACGTTATCAATATTATGGTAAATACTCTTATTTTCAACTAGTTTTGACATCTAATAGAAAACCCATCAATAAGATTGTATTAATATAACGTAGAATATTGAATTATTCAAAGAAAAAACTGTTCCGATTCTAGCCTACACTCTGTCATCACTTCAAACTACTCATGTCTACTACGTTGTTTCCTTTTGTGTTTGAGTGTGTGAGTGTTGGTGGGTGTATTAATAAAGTTTTCATGAAAAACAATATACTATGTTCAGTGAACAAGTTACCTAACTTATTCTGTTCAAACTTGGCAAACGGTTAGTGTCGTGTCTTATTTCGCTCTATTTCATCTGTCAGGAGCCACATCTTCCGTCATTTTATTTCGAGAGAATAAAGTATCACCATTAAAATAGTCATCAAATTGTCAAGAGAATTTTCTGAAGCTAATAACTATATTCTTTTATTGAGATGTAATCATTAAAAAAAATCTGTAATTCCTTGAGTTCCCTTGACCAAACAAGTTTTATTTAAAAGGTTGTAGCAAAGACAGAAAGATTGATAAGTCAAATAATTATGTCTGTCTCATAGTTCTCCACACACTTCAAGTCTGGTAACGCCGAACTTCAAGTCATCGATAAACTTGTCAAATTACAAACTTCAGAGTAAAACGATTTAAACCTTTAGCGATTAGCAGGTATTCTGACATCAACAAAATGGGATCCAAGGGACTGGACGCATTCGGTGTCAATGTGTCCTAGCCTAGAGTTAAGAAGTCCCTGCTTTAATAATGCCATGGGCTTTTAGCTCTACTGGCCAAAGGTCAGAAGAGCTATGGCGATGGCGTTTTCCCGGCCGTAGTCCATGTGTCCGTCCGCCCGCCCATTAACTGTTCTTTGTTAACGCCATAGAGTCCAAAAATCTGTTTAAAAATCTAGTAAAAATCCTTGTTAACACACTAGAGTCCACACTTTTCATCGGATTCTCTTCAAACTTTGACAGAATAATTGTACCATCATAACCATTTTCCTTTCGAAATTGGGTCTGATCCGTCAAGTATCACGGGAAAAGAGGCTTTGTGAAAAATTAAATGAAAAATTCTTTATTAACACTCAGATTTCACCGGATTCATCACAAATTTCATCGCATTGTCTTCATATTCTCACAGAATCCTTACAGTATTGCAAGGATAGTTCCTTTCGAAATTGGGTCTGATCCAACAAGTAACAGGGGCTGCATGAAAATTTACAGGGGCTGCATGAAAATTAAATTAAAATTCTCCTTTATGCAAAAAATCCAACAGCTTTGGCCATATTTTGTTGAAACTTTCACAGAATGATTGTAAGGTCAAAAGGATCATTCTTTTCAAAATTTGGCCTCAGCTGTCAAGAAACACGAGAAAAGACGCCTTATGATAATTTCATTTAAAATCTTTGTTACTAAGTTCAGAGTTTTCATCGAATTTTTCTTCAAGCTTACACAGAATGATTATACAATAATAACGATCGTTGGTGTTGATATTAGACCTGATCCATCAGGTATCACAGGAAAATGTGCCTTATAGAAAATTAATTTTCAAATCCTTGTATTACAATTAAGTCAAAAGTTTTCACCAGATTCTCTTCTGTTATTCACGGAATGATTGTACCATCATTTGGATCGTTCCTTAACAAATTTTGTCTGATCAGTCAAGTATCATGTAAAAAGGGGCATTACAATAATATCATTAAAAGTTATCGTTAACATAATTAAGTCAACAGTTTTCATCGGTTTCTGATCAAACTTTCAGAAAATGTTTGTACCATTATTTTGATTGTTTGTTTCCAAATTGGGTCTGATCTTTCCAATATCACAGGAAAAGGGCCATTATTAAAACTTATTACCAAATAAACACAAGAATATCCTCAGTCTTTATCAGATTATCTTCAAACTTTAATAAAATGATTGAACCATCATTTGGATTGTTCCTTTTTAAATTGGGGCAGATATTAAGTGACACAAGATAAGGGACCTTACGAAAGGTTTATTACAAAAACGTCATTACACAATAAAGTCCTCAGTCCTTATCATTTTCTTCAAAATATCTATCATTGGGATTGTTCCTTTGTAAATTCGATCTGATTTGTTAAGTTTGACGGGAAAAGGGCCTCATGAAAATTTTATTATAATGATTCTTGACACAATTCATTTCACTGTTTTCATTGATCCTTTTAAACTTTTACGGAATAATTGTATCTACGTTAGAATTGTTCCCTTTGAAATTTGGTTTTTCTGTAAAGTATCACGGGAAGGGGGCATTATGAGAACTTTATTGAATTATCTCCATTAACCCAATAAAGTCCACAGTTTTTATCGGATTCTCTTCAAAGATGTGAGGAGTAATTGTGGAAATGAAGTTGATCCTTAAAAAACACAGGAAAAGTGGCCTTATGGATTTATACTCAAGAAAATCCTGTTAACTTGATAAAGTCCACAATTATTATCGGATTCTGTTAAAAAATGTACAGGATGATTGTAGGGTCACGAGGAAACGTCTTTTTGGAAATAGAGTGGATCCGTCATGAAACATGGGAAGGGACTTTAAGAATCGTTGCTCCGAATAACAGAGGATAAAGTCCAATTTGTTATTTTCATTTTATGCATTCTTCATTAAGCAACCCACTTCCTTAAATAGCAGATTACTATAACGGAAAACTTGATACCCAGAAGAGCGTCTCGGGCCCTCATGAGCCTCTTATTTCTAATAATCATTGAAGCTACATGGTGGTTATAGGTTAAGTAAGTATTAGACAGCTACCACTTTCTTGGGCTCAAACTTCAGGAAAGAATTGTATGTTTATTTAGGCCCGGTGTTATAATAAGATGGTTTACCACTCGTTCGACAACATAACTGACTTGAAAGTACTGCTTTTGTTCATCGAATTAAAAAAGAACATTTCAGCAATCTTGAAACTATGAATTATTAATAAGGTACAGTCTGGCTTATTTATTTATTATGATAGTATTGTAGAAAAGATTATGATTACATTTCTGTGTATATATATATATATATATATATGCCCGAGGGAGGGAAGTATATAAGTAAGGTGTTAATGGCGTAGTGTTTCCAGACTTTAATTTAAGCCAAGCATATTCTGAAACACATATCTGATACCAGTTGACCTATTCCGGCTGTCAATCAATAAAATAAATGACCAATCGGATCTTTTTGATCGGAAATGCAATTTGAACTTCGACATTGGCCGACATTTATGTGACACATTTTAGTTGGTTTGGTGACTGAAACGCTTTCAGGCTTCCCGTCCATATTCTTAAAAAAAATCTCCTCCAAAACCAGTCAGCCAAACAAACTTAAACTTTGCTTGCAATTGCAATAGAAATGTTGGCAATACTCTATATGGAAAGAAAAGGGAAATAGTTGAAAATATTTACCTGATAACCCATAAACCTAGGAATTAGATATTTTGTGGCATCACATGTTGGCCCTCTGCAAAAGTTATCAAAATGACATCCCTGGCTTGTCATTGTCTTCACTCGGATGCATCTGTTTTTGTTAAGAAACAAGGGAAGAAATCTTTAGAAAACTACCAGGCCTTGCGGATTGATATTTTGCATCAATTGGTGGCTTTCAACAAAAGTTGTTAAATTCGTGGCTTATCATTTGGTCTGGGTGCATCCTATTTTCTATAGTAAAAACAGAATGATATCAATAGAAATAGAAGTCCTTCAGACCATACGGTCAAGAGTTATATTTGCATGTGGCATCACCTGGTGACCCGGCACGAAAGAAGTTAAAATAAAATCTGTTTAGGTCATATTTCGGCTTGGCTCGGGCGGGCACTCCAAAATATAGAGATTCCTAACAAGCCACGAGACCTAGATATTTGATATTTTACAAGTAAAATCACCTAGCTGCCATTTACTGATGTTGTTAGGGTAATGTAAATTGGTTCTCATTAGGGTTCTGCCCTAGCACAATCTTTTCTTAAAGAAACGAAGAAGGAATATTTGAAACTCCTGATAAACCATGATGCGTAGGGGTTTGATATTTTGCATGTAGCCTCACCTGTTTGTCTTCTACTAAAGTTAATAAGAATAGTGCTCATTGTTTGTCATTTGGGCGCTGGCATGACACAGCCTCTTTAACATAGCAACAAAAAGGGCAATGTTTAAAGACTATCTCCTGATGGATGCACCATTAGGTACAAAGTTTAGATATTTTGTAAATGTCATCAAATAGAAATATGACCCTGGGTTGCCATTGGGCTCCAGATGGGCGCGTCCAATTTTCATATAAAAACAAAGACAGAAAGCTTAAAAATCTCCTCCTGACAACCTATAAGACATAGATATGTGATATTTTGCATTAGTAATCATCTGGTGGCACTCTACAAAAGTTGCTCAAATAATACCTCTGAGGTCCTCATTAGGCTTCTGTCGGGCACACCAATTTCACAAAGAAACAAAGACACTTCTTTTTTTGTTGTTGTTGTTTTTTTTAAATCTTCTCCTTACAAACCATACGGTTTTAAGACTTCATATTATGTTTGTTACATAACGCGGATGCATTATATCAGAGTTGTTAAACTAATATTTTGGCTTCTTTCTTTTAGACTTACCTTATTTTACATGAACAAAGAAGAAAATCTTTGAAATTCTTGCCTACTAAGGCACTCTCACTCTCTCTCTCTCTCTCTCTCCCTCTCTCTTTCTTTCTTTCTTTCTCTCTTTCTCTCTCCCCCTCCCTTTCTCTCTTGAGTTATAAATCGTCTACAACTTCCAAATGCTATTTCAGATTTGACATACCAATAGGAATAGTCGGGATATTTGCTGCGTTCTAGACTCGAGTTCTCGCTGATCAAAAGGTGTTCATGTTTCAATCGACCATTTCAGATTTAGATTTCAAGTATTCCCAAACATAATCGCTTTTACATCCCTATAGAGCAAAAAGCATTTGAAAAGATTGCGGAAAAAAGCTAGTTACAAGCAATTTCTTTATTTCCTTCATTGTTTTTCACAATGACAAAATGTTTTTGTTTGTTTTTTTTTTAAATTTCACCAACTTACAAAAGATGTCTGTATTTTCTTTCAATTTGGACCAGTGCAAAATTGTGTCGTTCGGTAAAGGGTTTCGACAGATCCGACCAAGAAATGGTGGTATATACTCATACACAACAGCATTACATTTTCATTACTGGTTGTTATATACAATGTAGATCTTTTTATTTCTTCTAATTATTGTCCATTGTAACTGTCTCTATCGAATACGAGCAAACAATTATGAGTTGGCCTTTCTGCCGCTTAACTTTGTTATCCAACGCACTTAAGAATAACACCTACTATGTAAACTTTACCACAGGCCTGTAGGACCAGTTGGTCTCAACTGTTAAAGGTCCTCCACTGTGGTTGATAGTCAGCAAACCTCTATATATATCAAAGTAATGAAAGCTAGTAATCTTCTTTGCTAACGGTTATCATGATAGAAAATGTTTCCCTTGTTGGATACAAAAAATTGTGGACAATGAAGAAATTGCTTGTAACAAACAATTTCTTCATAATTCACAATGTTTTCCCAAGCTTTTTCTTAAGATGCTTAAAAAGTGGAATTGGGTTGGGACGGGTAAAAAAGCATGCTTTTGAAAAAGTGCTCTACAATTTTAATAGAGTTTGCAATACTCCTTAAATACATAAGAACTACTTTTTATGGTGTAGGCATATAACAGATTTAGTGGTTAAGCCTCAAGTGGCAGTTTGCACTCGTTGAACTTTGAGAAGACCTCAGAATTTCGTCTGTTAACTTAAGCTATCAAAGCTGACGCTTTGCTATCTAAAAAGTGTATGTATTCAGAAGTTTATAGTGTGTAGTACTTATGAATGAAAGCAAATATTGGTTAGAAAACAGTGTCTGAAAAGAAGAAATCGCTTGTTACAACCAATGTATTCTTTTCCCATATTGTGTTCCCTAATTAAATATCTATTTAATGTAAACCAGTGTTTGACTGGGTAACGTCGTAGAAAATAGGATATGTATGGGTTGGATTTGAATAGGACAAACAACAGGTCCAAAAGAACCCAGGCTAAGGAATTCTTCCTGTCCTCCGTATAAACCGCAGGCCCGAGGACTGGTATAGTTGTCGAACCCAAAATATAGATCATAGGACCGGGCCCGAGGCCTGCTGTTAGTGTTGATCCCCGAAAATAAATAACAGGCCCGGACCCGAGGACTGTTGTCAGTGGCTACCCTGATTATAAATCACAGGACGGGTCCAGAGGACTAATGTTAGTATCGATCTCTGAAAATAGATCACAGAGCCAGGCCCGAGGACTAGTGTTAGTGTCGGCCTCTTGATATAAATCACAGGCCCGACCCCGAGCACTGGTGTTAGTGTCGGCCCCTTAATATAAATCAAAGACCCGGGTCCGAACATTGGTGTTAGTGTCGGCCTCTTGATATAATTCAAAGACCCGGGCCCGAACACTGGTGTTAGTGTCCGCCCCTTAATATAAATCAAAGACCCGGGCCCGAACACTGGTGTTAGTGTCGGCCTCTTAATATAAATCTCAGACCCGGGCCCGAACGTTGGTGTTAGTGTCGGCCTCTTGATATAATTCACAGACCCGGGCCCGAGCACTGGTGTTAGTGTCGGCCCCTTAATATTATTCACAGACCCGGGCCCGAACACTGGTGTTAGTGTCGGCCTCTTAATATAAATCACAGACCCGGGCCCGAACACTGGTGTTAGTGTCGAATTATATCAAGAGGCCGACACTAACACCAGTGTTCGGGCCCGGGTCTGAGATTTATATTAAGAGGCCGACACTAACACCAGTGTTCGGGCCCGGGTCTTTGAATTATATTAAGCGGCCGACACTAACACCAGTCCTCAGGCCCGGGCCTTGGATTTATATTCAAGGGTTGACACTGACACCATTCCTTAGGCCCGGGTCTGGGATTTATATTCAGGGGGTTGACACTAACACCCATCCTCGGGCCCGGTCCTGTGATTTGTATTTAGGGGTCGACAATAACAACAGTGCTCGGGTCCGGGCCCGTTATTTCTATTCAGCTGTCGACACTTCTACCAGTCCTCGGTCCGCGGTCTGTGATTTATATCCAGGGGCCGACACTAACACCAGTCCTTGGGCCCGGGTCTGTGATCTATATTCAGGGGTCGATACTAACATGAGTCCTCGGGCCCCGTCCAGTGATTTATATTCAGAGATCAACACAAACTCCAGTGCTCGGGCCCGGGCCTGTTATTTATATTAAGAGATCAACACTTACACCAGTGCTCGGGTCCGGGCCTGTTATTTATATTCAGGGGTTGACAATAACAGCAGACCTCGGGCCCGGGCCTGTTATTTATTTTCAGCGGACGACACTTTTACCAGTCCTCGGTCCCGGGCCTGTGATTTATATATTCAAGGGCCGACACTTACACGAGTCCTCGGGCCCGGTCCTATGATTTGTATTCGGGGTCGACACTGACAACAGTCCTCGGGCCCGGTCATGTGATTTGTATTCGGGGGTCGACGCTTACATCAGTCCTCGGGCCCAGGCATGTGATTTGTATTCAGGGGTTGACACTGACACCATTCCTCGGGCCCGGTTCTGTGATCTATTTTCAGGGGTCGATACTAACATTAGTCCTCTGGCCGGTCCTTTGATTTATAATCAGGGGTCGAAATCAATACCAGTCTTCAGGCCCGGTCCTGTGATCTATATTCAGGGGTTGACCGGTACCGCCGTCGACTTTAATAAAGCCGACAGGTTGATCCCAAATGACTGTACAAAGAGATTGGCTGATGGGCATTTAATGACGTATACCCAAACATCGAATCTGATTGGGTGATGAATATTTGTAAACAATATGGCGGAAGAGGAACGCGGTGTTCCTCAAATATTTTACATGAAAAGGGTGGCATTCCAAGGTTTTTCTCACACACAATTTCGATTGTTCGCGTGAGAAATGTTTTAACATAAAAACTGTCTCCTTTAAAACTGCAAAACTAAGATTCTTATCGTATTAGATGGAAATCCCGCGGCGTGCCCAAATTTTTCAACAAAATTTGCTGCGCATGCGTAAGCCTCGTTTTCGATTTTAGTAAGGTGAAAACCCTAAGGGGCCAGGCTTTCAGTGTATGTACCGAAAATCGGTGTCTACCTGTCGTCTTTATTAGCCTAAAGTCGACAGCGGTACCAGTCTATATTCAGGGGTTGACACTTACACGAGTCCTCGGGCCCGAGTGTCGGCCCCTTAATATAAATCAAAGACCCGGGCCCGAACATTGGTGTTAGTGTCGGCCTCTTGATATAATTCACAGACCCGGGCCCGAGCACTGGTGTAAGTGTCGGCCCCTTAATATTATTCACAGACCCGGGCCCGAACACTGGTGTAAGTGTCGGCCTCTTAATATTAATCACAGACCCGGGCCCGAGGACTCGTGTAAGTGTCAACCCCTGAATATAGACTGGTACCGCTGTCAACTTTAGGCTAATAAAGCCGGCTTTATTAAAGTCGACGGCGGTACCGGTCAATCCCTGAATATAGATCACAGGACCGGGCCTGAAGACTGGTATTGATTTCGACCCCTGATTATAAATCAAAGGACCGGCCAGAGGACTAATGTTAGTATCGACCCCTGAAAATAGATCACAGAACCGGGCCCGAGGAATGGTGTCAGTGTCAACCCCTGAATACAAATCACATGACCGGGCCCGAGGACTGGTGTACGTTTCGACCCCCGAATACAAATCACATGACCGGGCCCGAGGACTGTTGTCAGTGTCGACCCCGAATACAAATCATAGGACCGGGCCCGAGGACTCGTGTAAGTGTCGGCCCTTGAATATATAAATCACAGGCCCGGGACCGAGGACTGGTAAAAGTGTCGTCCGCTGAAAATAAATAACAGGCCCGGGCCCGAGGTCTGCTGTTATTGTCAACCCCTGAATATAAATAACAGGCCCGGACCCGAGCACTGGTGTAAGTGTTGATCTCTTAATATAAATAACAGGCCCGGGCCCGAGTACTGGAGTTTGTGTTGATCTCTGAATATAAATCACTGGACGGGGCCCGAGGACTCATGTTAGTATCGACCCCTGAATATAGATCACAGACCCGGGCCCAAGGACTGGTGTTAGTGTCGGCCCCTGGATATAAATCACAGACCGCGGACCGAGGACTGGTAGAAGTGTCGACGGCTGAATAGAAATAACGGGCCCGGACCCGAGCACTGGTGTTATTGTCGACCCCTAAATACAAATCACAGGACCGGGCCCCGAGGATGGGTGTTAGTGTCAACCCCCTGAATATAAATCCAAGACCCGGGCCTAAGGAATGGTGTCAGTGTCAACCCTTGAATATAAATCCAAGGCCCGGGCCTGAGGACTGGTGTAAGTGTTGATCCCTGAATATAAATCACAGGTCCGGGCCCAAAGAATGGTGTAAGTGTCGACCCATGAATATTAAAATCACAGTCCCGGGCCCAAAAATTGGTGTAAGTGTCGACCTATGAATATTAAAATCCAAGACCCGTGCCCGAGAAATGGTGTAAGTGTCAACCCCTGAATATAAATCACAGACATGGGCCCGAGGAATGGTGTAAGTGTCAACCCCTGAATATAAATCACAAACCCGTGCCCGAGAAATGGTGTAAGTGTCAATACCTGAATATAAACCTCAGACCTGGGCCTGAGGAATGGTGTAAGTGTCGACCCTTGAATATAAATCTCAGACCTGGGCCCGAAGAATGGTGTAAGTGTAAACCCCTGAATATAAATCACAAAACCTGGGCCCGAGGAATGGTGTAAGTGTCGACCCTTGAATATAAATCTCAGACCTGGGCCCGAGGAATGGTGTTAGTGTCAACCCTTGAAAATAAATCTCAGACCTGGGCCCGAGGAATGGTGTAAGTGTCGACCCTTGAATATAAATCTCAGACCTTGGCCCGAGGAATTGTGTAAGTGTCATCCCTGAATATAAATCTCAAACCTGGGCCCGAGGATTGGTGTTAGTGTCAACCCTTGAATATAAATCTCAAACATGGGCCCGAGGAATGGTGTTAGTGTCAACCCTTGAATATAAATCTCAGACCTAGGCCCGAGGAATGGTGTAAGTGTCGACCCTTGAATATAAATCTCAAACCTAGGCCCGAGGATTGGTGTAAGTGTCTACCTTTGAATATAAATCTCAGTCCTGGGCCCGAGGAATGGTGTAAGTGTCGACCCTTGAATATAAATCTCAGACCTGGACCCGAGGAATGGTGTTAGTGTCTACCCTTGTATACAAATCTCAGACCAGGGCCCGAGGAATGGTGTAAGTGTCTACCCTTGTTTACAAATCTCAGACCTGGGCCCGAGGAATGGTGTTAGTGTCAACCATTGAATATCAATCTCAGACCTGGGCCCGAGGAATGGTGTAAGTATCGACCCTTGAATATAAATCTCAGACCTGGGCCCGAGGAATGGTGAAAGTGTCAACCCTTGAATATAAATCTCAGACCTGGACCCGATTATTGGTGTAAGTGTCGACCCTTGAATATAAATCTCAGACCTGGGCCCGAGGATTGGTGTTAGTGTCTACCCTTGAATATAAACTTCAGACCTGGGCCCGAGGATTTGTGTTAGTGTCGACCCTTGAATATAAATCTCAGACCTGGGCCCGAGGATTGGTGTTAGTGTCTACCCTTGAATATAAACTTCCGACCTGGGCACGAGGATTGGTGTTAGTGTCTATTTTTGAATATAAATCTCAGACCTGGGCCCGAGGATTTTCGTTAATGTCTACCCTTGAAAATAAATCTCAGACCTGGGCCCGAGGATTTGCGTTAGTGTCTACCCTTGAATATAAATCTCAGACCTGGGCCCGAGGAATGGTGTTAGTGTCTACCCTTGAATATAAATCTCAGACCTGGGCCCGAGGAATGGTGTTAGTGTCTTTCCTTGAATATAAATCTCAGACCTGGGCCCGAGGATTGGTGTTAGTGTCTTCCCTTGAATATAAATCTTAGACCTGGGCCCGAGGAATGGTGTTAATGTCTACCCTTGAATATAAATCTCAGACTCGGGCCCGAGGGATAGTGTTAATGTCGACCCTTTATTTTGGTTTTATATTTCATATCCTCTTCACCTCAATTATCATCTCTGTAAGGAAGCTACATTCAGTCAAATCAAAAATGTTTTTATCGGAAGAAATTGGATTTATATCTACAGCTATTTGGATTTTTCTTTTAGAAAACTGTTATCAAGTACTTTCCGTAACTTCAACAAGAAATCTATATTGAAAGCTGTCTTGTTTGCCCTTGAGAATTCATGTATTGCTATTGCAGTAGCTACGGCTCATTACAAGCAATTTCGTCATTGTCCTTCATTGTCCACAATGTTTTCCAAAGCTTTTTTCTTGGGATGCTTAAAAAGCGGAATGTTTACCAACTGTGTTTTCATGAGAGGCGTCAGAAAGGGTCATTGTGTTGGAGTTGGGTAACTCCTATTTCCTTATTCCCACAAAGATGGCTTAGATGAGCGTACGAGTAGTATAATCGACTTGTTCACTAATTAAGAAGGAAAATTGGCGTCATTACTTCAATAGAAAACGTAGATCCGGTTATATTGTATCTATTTCCTGACCTGACTGCAAAAAAATTAACTAATCTTTTTATGATGGCAAAATGTCAACGCAATTCTAGGTTGAGCCAATCTCATTTACACGGATTGGAAGTTGGAGTTAAATTAACACGGCACCAAGGTTTACGATAGAAGCTGACTAAATAAGATTTTCATAGCGTGCCTTTCTGATAATAAGAGCCACAAATGACTATTCAATGATTCCATTACACTGTGAAATGAGTAATTTCTGTTCTTACATTTTTCTGCGTTCGTTTAGTGCAAGTCAGCTAAGGGGAAAAGAAATGTGTTTGTACTCTGTCTTTTATATCTTTTATACGTGATGCTATACATGCACGCATTTTCTTATTTTGTTCATCACTTTTTGTTATCCCTTAATTTTGTTTACGATGTGAACCTGTCACAAGAAAGCAACAAGCCAAATACATACAAGTCACGCATCGCTGGCTCAGCAAACCGAGCTCCAACAGCAAGTTCCACTTAGATATTAAACAGTGTTATTTTTAAAACTTATGACCAATTTCATGTGTCAAAAAAGGTTGGTTGGCGACTTATACGTCTTAACTACAGCTTGAATAAGCTGTAGCTATGACGTTTCAGTTGCCAAACCAACTTAAATGATTCAAATAAATGTCGGTCAATGGTAGAGTTCGAAATTCACTTCCGATCTAAATTAATTATTTGATTTTTCGATTGTTTCTTTGATTGAGTCGCGGTAATAGCGCAGTGATAGGGTGTCAGACTCTCAATCATTATGTCTAGGGTTCGATCCCCGGTCGAGACAAATATCCTTCCGACATTTGTTTAATCGTAAACCGAAGTGAGATGAGCAGCATGAGCTCGGAATGGATATAGTGGTAATACTTGTGTGAGAAATACCAAGAATTCCCGGTTAGGAGCCCCAGCTGAAATATCACTGAAATATTGTTAAAGTAGGCATTAAACCCTATTCAATCAATCATTCGATAGATTATCTCTGAATAGAGATCTGATACGGCGAAGCACATTATTAAGAGTTGTCTTTTCTAAAAATACTTAGACAAATTCACGTAAATCGATACATTAATTTATACTAATGCCTCGTAAAGCATCAGATATGAACAAGTATACGTTCCTAGAAGAATTAAAAATGTTTTTAAAAATATAGGTAAAATGAAAATAAAAATTCATTATGATGTCATTCCGCCCTATTAATCGCGTCTAACAATCTAAATAATTTCATGTCTCCCGCCTTTCTTAAATAACAGTGCTAAATCATTCTTTAAACACAATTCCCCTAGGGTAACACTCGTGATATTTTCTTCTTTTTTTTTCTCATATCCGTTAGAAAATCATAGATAACATGTTCTGATAGTTTACAATTTTGATTTCAAGCGATTTTCATTGTAATGGTGAATTGGAAAGAATTCTCAACTACAGAAAGTCAGGATGTTTCCATACCAAGTTATTTATGCAAAATCTTCCTGGATTTCTAATCTTATATATTTTTGTCCCCTGAGTTTGACACATTCTACCACGTTAACAATACTAAACATAGTCTAGGGGGATTTATTTATACAATTCATACTGGCGTTATAATTGGATTTTACAAAAATCTTAGCCAGCAACTGTTTGTATCAGTTTAAGATCGATGTATCTTTCATTTGGTGAATAACAAAAGTATAAATAGTTGACGAGTAGCGGAGCCACAAGTGACCGTTTAGCTGTTGTTGTTCAGGAAAAGAAAGAAATAACGATTTTTCACGAAAAACGAACGATTATTCAATTTTTTAATGCAAAAAAAAGAGACAAAATATTATTTTTTTATGATTTTTTTTTGTCTTCTAAATGCGTTATTTCGCGCGTGACTTACATGGCAACCTGATGTCATAATCCAGGCTTTAGTCCTACTCAGATGACGTGCAGTAATACGAAATGAACGAAACTTAGAGTAAATCTATCAAAACAAGGAGTTCATTATTTTCATAAATTTACTTGTTTTTTCAGCAAGATGCACATTTTCTTATAATCAGAAGCTGAGATGGAAACTGTATGGCATTCGTTGCAGTAACTATATAAGTTTAAGTGAATCATTTAAAAAATACAATGAATGTAGGAGTGACAATTTTCATTAGAATAAAGTAAACAACATATCGTACTCAGATTTTCTTCGTTATGCTGAGAAGTCGAATCATACAGGATTGGTCCAAACTATATATTGCATACTTACACAGTTGACGGTATTCTATAGTCAGGTGGCCTGTATGAGTTTCGGGTTTATAAGAATATTCCATTTCTCCAGTACTTTGTAGATACTGAAAAATTGCCTAAGAAAGAGATAAATCCCACTTTCATTTGCTGGGGTAGAAACTAAGTTTAAAGAACAAAAACGCTTTAATTCGGATATTTTTAAAAACAATAAATTTTGACCAGTTTTGACTGATTTTTTTGCTTGTATAAGTCGGTTTCTGTTAAAAAGCAACTGTTTAATAAGTAAGACTCATATTCGAAGACTTTGTATGATCGCATGTAAAGAATTGAAGGAAGGCAGCTGTCAATCAAAAATGGATTGACCAATCAAATCGTTCATTTATACCATAGTTCAGAGGATTATCTCAGAGGAACTACTTTGTCGGAGTTCAGTGGGCGTGGTCAGCGATCCATAAAGCAGATATCTAGCCAAAGTTTTGACCTTGTTTAAACTCTTCAGTATTGCTTTAATTAACATAGTAAGTTAATAACACTGTTAAATAGAGAGATTTAGTTTTCGAATACCAGTGGAAAAGTTGTTCATTTTTTGAGAGCACACTTAAGAATAGCTGCATAGTTATGGATTAGGACACAATATGTTTTCTTACTTGAACACCATTTCAGCATAATTTGAATTGTTTTATTCACAAGGTTTGTTGTTGTTGTTGATTTTAGGATAAAGGCGATATGATCGGTATAAAAGTACATCTAAAACTGGATGATAACATTGAAAATAGGATAAAACCGCCAAATCAGTTGAATCAGTATACGGTGAATCCTTGTATCTGAAATAAGAAATGCAAATTATCTCTCTGACACATAACCAACGTCCTTGATATCTTAAACTTTCTCATCATCCCGAAACAATGGTATATAGAACTCGTTATCTTAACACGTATTTACCTACATTTGCGACATATAAAATGTTTTATTTACACCTGTGAGTATTGATCAGACGGTTGACCCATTCCAACTAGTTAATACTTTATGAATCCCTAAGACATTTTAAAGAAATGGGAAAAATTTTGAAAAATGATTAAAAATATTTGTTACAAAGAATTTCTCCATTGTCCAGAATGTTTTATATCCCTAAAGACAAACGATTCTTAAGATTTCATCATTACGAAAATGTCGTCTGTAAATTCTTTGAATGTGGACCAGTTCAAAATGTTGTCTGGCAATGCGTTGAGTGCTGACCATGCAGGCACCATAAAAAAAAACAATCCAACCTTCTTCAGCCTGTAAATTATTTATAACGGGTAGTCTGCCTTCTTTTTTTTTTCATGGTATGGTTGTAAAAAATATGATGGTCGTGATTATCTATTTCTTTATGAAGCTTCGACCCATCCAAGCACAATGCCGCTTGTTGACGCCCCTCGAGAAAAGTGTAAAATGAAGAAATTGGTTGTAATAAGCAATTTCATCATTTTGTTGCACAATTTTTTCTACATAGAAAGTTGAAAAATATAAAATTTCATAGACTTTAAATTGTCGTCTCCGGCCCATTTCGGACTGGTCTAAAATGTTACAGTGTTGTAATGGGTTAATGACGTATCAACACAAAGACGTTAATTTCAGCCGGGCATTTTCTGTTGTCCGTCTTCTTCCGATAACTCATGGCGAGCATTGTCCATTGTACTCTACATTTATTTCGACCCTATTCTCTTTTGGTCGGTGTATAACCTGATACGCGCTATTTCATTTTCGTTTCTGATGTCATGGGTTTGATCCCCGGCGGCGGCATTTATTCTTTACGACATTTGTCTCTCACCAATAGGTGGATAATCGGAAGCCTTAGTGCGATAGCAGCTGGAGGCTAGGAAAGGATATAGTGGTAGTAATGGTGTGAGAAACACCAGGAATCCATTTTTAGGTTCTCCAGCCGCCGCGATATAACTGAAATACTGTTAAAGTGACGCTAACCCTAATTCTTTTCGTTTCTTACCTACTGCAATAAAATAATTTGACGGAAATAAAATACAACGTTCAATGAGACGATGCTAATGAGTTCCAACAACATAGGAATAAATTAGAATCTTGCAATGATAAATATATACAGTCGAACCGACCCCTCAAACATGTTTACAAAATGTATCAAGCGACCTTGCTCTTGAACGACCATATTTTGGTTGTCCCTTTAACGGTTCTTTAATACAAGTTCAACTGTAACTATTTCTTATCATCTTTTACAACCACGTCATGTTTCAATCGCTAGTAATAACGAATGTTTCCATTCATTTTTGATGAAAATTGAATTTTCGGTGCTGTCAATCAGAAAAGTCGATTGGCCAATCAAACTTTTCTTTTAGATCGAAAGTCAATGTTGTCTCCGAAATTTATGTCAATTGTTTTTTCTGTTTTTTGTTTTGTTTTGTTTTGTTTTTTCTGAGTACAAAAAAACATAGAAACAGTTTATTTAAGATGTTGTTACTCTGTTTAGATCGCCATCCGTCGATTAGCGCCTTGCTTTATGTCCTTGATCACATATGTGACAAAGTTATGCCGTTATCACATATGTGACAAAGTTATGCCGTTATCACATATGTGACAAAGTTATGCCATTATCACATATGAGACAAAGTTATGCCGTTATCACATATGTGACAAAGTTATGTCCTTGATCACATATGTGACAAAGTTATGCCGTTTTCAATTAAGTCAAACTACTATGTGGGAGACATGTGTACGGGCCAGGCAATCCATTTTTTTAGCAAAAAAAGTATTTTTTCGTGTATTTCAGGAATATTTAAAACTCTGCCTGCAAGTTCATCTCCTTGGTATTTTATCTCACTTGTTCACAATGAGTCTGATCGGAGACTACAGTATCCGCGATGCTTTGTATGGTCACATAAATCACCTGTATTTAAATTGTAGAAAACATCAATTCAACAACAGCATGCTATTTAACCCTTTCCTACTCAATCCCTTTTTGTCAGCTTCTCAAGAAAATGTTTTGGAAGACATTGTGGACAATGAAGTAATTGCTTGTAACAAGGAAATTCTTCAATGTTAACAATGTTTTCTATCCTACAAGGCAAAGTATTTCTAAATTCCACCAATTCGAAATTGTTGCCTGCAACTTTTTTTCAATTTGAACCAGTCTAAAATTTTGTCAAGTTGTCATGGGTCAACTCCTGGGTACTTTAACCGCGTTTATTCAAATTTTACAATAACCTTTGGAAAGGAAATTTACTTTACAAAATAATTCTTTGTTAGCTTACAGTACTTTCAGTACTTTGATTGACAACCTGATCAAAGTCATGATTTTTCCTAGTCCTAGACGGAATTTTTCCGCAGATGATTGTTTTATCACACGGTCTGTACTGACACAGGCTTAGCTTGGCCTAAAAGTGGTCATTTTAGAAATAGTTTTAAAACTAAGATCAATCTGACCAGGAAATATCGCTCACTGTGATGCTATATGACGAGAACTGACACGTGGTGATATTACGAGGTTACATTACTGAACATTTGTGACCTCTCATTAGCGTCTATTGAAGATATTGCGATCAAAAACTAACGAACTATATTTAAAACGATAGCCAAGCCTATAGACTATAATAGGGAGTTCAGTTTGTAAGATTTATGGCTAGCACCGGTGACATGTGACAAAAAATGATTGGCAGTCGACCTAGACGTCATAACTATAGCTTGAATGAGCTATAGTTATGACTTTAAGATATCAAACTAACGAAATTCAACATATATGTCGAAGTTCAAAGTTGTTTAACTTTCAACCCATTCTCACACGATGACGCTTTGTACGCCCCTAAAGACAAGCAATAGAATACAACATTGTGTAAAATGAAAAAAAAATGCTTGTAACAAGCATTTTTTTTCATTTGACACTATGTTCTATACCAAGAAAGTTGAAAAAAAATAAAATTTTACAAACTTATGTTTTTCTTCTGCATCTCCTTTCAACTTTGATCAGCATAATTTTTGTCGTCTGGAAATGTGACAAAATAAATGGTTTATCGATCGATCAATTGTTTGATTGGCAACCGCGATCCGCATTTATCTGCATCCTATTTATGTTTATTAACGGATTTTAGGATATACAAATACGGGTTCGGTTTCAGCAAGATACTACCTACAAAGAATACATTGCTAAGGTACCCATTGATAATTTGCTCACTTACATATAAATATCGAACCAAATGTATAAATAACTTGCAAAACAGTTGGCGAACAACTGTCAGATGATTCTTTTCTCTGTACCGTAACCGATCACCACACGACAAATTCTTTGACTTGTCCAAATTGAAAGAAGTTTCAGACGACATTTTCAAATAGATAGAATTTAGTTTTTGGGGATAGAAAACAATGTGGAAATGCAGTACAAAATGTAATTGCTATTAGCAAACAATTTCTTCATTTTTCACATGGTTTTCCAGAATTATTTTCTTGTTGGGCGTAAAAAGGATGGGTTGTGTGGGAATGGGTTAGGATATTATAAAATGACGCTTTATTTAGAGGCCCTATTTCACATACAAAAGGATCATTTTTCGGTAGAATTGTGTACAACCTTTCTGTCAATGAGCTTAGAATAAGCAACAATCCCTCGATGAAAAATTTTGCCGTACAGATAGCGAAAATGAAATTGAAAATTATTTCATGTTATCAACAGAAAACATTCCGGAATCGGAAAGCCGACAGTTCCAATGCGTTCCGATTTATTTCCGCCTGTCTTCGGCGAACACTAAAAAGGATTGCGTGATGATATCGTCACAGCCACTTAATATTTCTCCTATTTTTTTAACCAGAAAGTCGTAAAGAAAAACAGACAATTACTTTAATCCTTTTTTGTTCAATTCCTTGTTTTTACGTTCATGTGATTGTATACTATCCTACCTTTTAAACATCGTAGAAAAGGAAGAAATTGCTTATAAGTAGGAAATTTAGAGACATCAGGGATCTTTATTTCTGGAGTTATATTTCAAAAGCAACATGGGTAACAAGAAATGAACAACGTTTTATGAAAACCAGGTTTTTACATTTCTTATGCTTTATATAGTCTGTAGAAATTAATTTCCTTCTTAAGAATTCTTTATTGTAATATTATGCTTGGATCACCCCGCAAGCTTTCGTATAGGCTACAGCCTAAACAGAAAGAAAAACGATAAAATAAGGAAATAAGGTACACATGGATAAATACCCAAATGGTCTTTTTTGTATTTTGTGCTTGTACAAATTTTCAGCACATGAAAACTAAAATCAATGTAAATGATTATAAATTATAAAAAAGAAATTATGCGATATAAGAGAACAGCGATAGATAATTCGTCACGTGACTCATTTATTTACATTAATCTGGACCAGCTAACCTACCCCGTTTAAGCTACCCTTCTATATATCGGCATATTATGACAGGCTGGCATATTTTCTAAATCATCTTTTACCCAACGATAGTGATTTCAACTTATGACTGGAAAAAATATGTAGCAGTATCATCTACGTGTATTATACAAATTCGTTCACTACTTGCTTCTTTACACCAACTGATTCATTCGGCGAATGGGTTGGTAACATGTCTTCAACACCAGTGGAAAAGTTTGAATGGTTCCTTGAGGCCTCTTTAAATTATATAACCGCCCTGTTTTTCTATACCCCCTTTTGATATTTCTTAACTTGTAAAATGATTTTTTGCTGTTTACCCTTCAGCATCGGCTGTTCAACTTGTTATCGAAACTACTGGTGATGAAACTTTGACTAACTCTTCAAGGAAATTCAGGTAGTTGCAATAAACAAAACAGTTTGTTTACAAATTTGTCTTTATTGAATGTGTCCATTTGGGCTAAACGTATTTGGAGAAAATTGGGACAAAACTAAATCTCCAGGATTTAGTTAGACAAGTTGGTCTTGCGATCAATTAAAAACCCTGCGGTTCTTATTACGGTATTCTAAATACAGAAAGAGGCACTGAGCTATAACTAAATAAGATTTTCATTGCGTTTCTTGTAGATAAAAGAGCCACAAATGACAATCCATTGAGTTCATTACACTGTGAAATTAGGAATTTCTGCTCTGATATTTTTTTCTGCGTTCATTTGGTGTAAGTTACGCAGCTAGAGAGGATAACTAAGTACAGGCACATTTTTTATCGACGATCCGAGACTTTTAACCCATTACCAGACGACAAAATTTTACACTGGTCCAATTTGAGAGGAGTTGCAGACGACAAATTAAGAATGGTGAAATTTCAGATTTTTTTCAATTTTCTGGATAAAAAACATTGTGTAAAATGATGAAATTGCTTTTAACAAGCAATTCCTTCATTTTACACAATGTTTCCCCAATAGTTCTTCTTGAGGGGCGTCCAAAAGTATGAGAATGGGTCAAACTCATAACAAGACGGCAAATTTTATACTTATTCAAACTGAAAGGAGATGCAGACGATATATTTTAAAGTTTATGACATTTTAGATTTTTTCAACTTTCTAGATAGAAAACATTGTGTAAAATGGAGAATTGCTTGTCACGGTTGTTTTTTCTTGAGGTGCGTCAAAGTGTCATTTGTGGTGTCCGTGGTTGAGAGGTAGAGCAACGGCTTTCTGATCAAGAGGTCCTGAGTTCGCATCCCGGTAGCGGCTATTGATCATGGTTCTGTCATTCGCCCACATTTTTGGCGCGAGACTTATTTCCTAATCGACGTGAAATAAAAAATTTAAACCTCATTGTGTTGTAAAGTATTAACGTGACCACGTGTCTTTCGAAAAAAAGACCGCCTGAATGTAAAAATATTTCAGAAAATTCAAGACTCTCTTAAAGATAAGTCACGATTAGAGGTTTGAGGTTTTTTCCACTTTCTGGATAGAAAACATTGTGAAAAAAATAAAGATATGAAATTAAAATAGAAATGAAAAATTATCTCCTCTTACAGAATTGCTAAAATAGTTACCCCTTGGCCGGAGGGGGGGGGGGGGGTAACTTCAATCAAATTTGGCACCAAGAAGGCTCAGTTCAATGAAATCTTTCAAAATTGCTCAAATCATTACACAATGGCCCTCAGGGTGATGGGGACTATTTTTAGAAATAAAGAAGGCAACTCCTCTCAAACTTCGTGGCCAATTTCAGCCAAATCTAGCAGAAATAATCCCTAGGTTTCCCCCTTTACTCTGTTAAAGGCTTTGGTTGCCATTGCAAAATAAGTTGATTTTTAGTTTATTTTATAGAAGACTTCTCCAGACTCAGTTAGTATTGATCCTTGAAGAAAAAAGAAAAGAGTCTTATCTTATGTGAGCGCCAGGGCCACTGGCCTTCTTTTTTTATAAAGGAAGAGTAGTTTGAATTAGGCTTGTTAATAGACGTAATTTAGTTGTTTCAAAAACGATCTTGCTGGATAAACAATTAAACTGAAAACATTACTTAAAGCAATCTGTAGAGATATTTCAAGTTTAAAACGAGTCTCACACACATTATATTACATAAGTTTGTATGAACACTTTTAAACTTAATGGGAGAAAGAATTCTTATCTACTGTTAATCTGTAAGGATTCGTAAAGGTTATATTTGTATAAAGATTTCCTGGAATTCCCATCTTAGACACTTCAGTCTCCTGTTTTTGACACCACCTTGCACTCGCAGAATACTTAATCTAGTCAAGGAGGATTCCTTACAGTGTTCAGTCTATGATTATAATTTGATTTTACAACCATCCTTTAGCAAGCGCATTTACCTTTCTTTAATTAAACCATTAACAAACAGATATATTTTAGACTGGTCCAAATTGAAATAAGTTGCAGACGATAATTCAAAGTTGATTAAATTTTAGTTTTTTCAACTTTCTAGGTGGTAATATTGTGGAAAAGAAGAGACTACCTTTAACAACCAATTTTCTCATTTTCCAAAAAGTTTGCCCAGTCGTTTTTCTTGAGGGGCGTTAAATACAGTAATTGTGTGGGAAAGGGTTAATGAGATTTCGGTTATCTCCTCAATTAGTACATCTATTGCTGGAAAGGTCAGTTGACGAATTGTCGCTTCCGATTAAAAATTGATTAACCAATCAAATCACCCATATAGACTTTAAATGAATCATGTCAAGCATGTATGTTTATTTGGCGACTTAAACGTCGCAACTACAGCCTATTCAGGTTGTAGTTCCGACGTTTATGACTTCTAATACGATCTGCTTTTATTACCATGAATTACACAACTTAAAATCGTTTGATAACCTACCGGAGGTCATCTGGTGGGACCAGCGAATCGTCGATTAATTCGATGACCTTGAACTTTCTAGTTATATGCAGATGCCAAGTCTCTCTTGTCCTTCTTTATGGCTTACAACTAAACCTTTATTTCCCGCTTCCTGTCCGTTGAAATAGAGATCTTTATTTTGCTACATTTATTCAGCGCATGTTTAAAACTATTTATATTGGTTGAATCAATATCTTGAGAAGGAAGACTATTCCATTCATTTGTTATTCTCTGCATGTATTCCATTATTATGGTTCTACACTGTGCTTTGTTACTGTTTAATCATCTGTCATTTAATAAGAATTATTAAACAAGGTTCCTCGTTCTCTAAATCAAGCTGTATGTAAAGTCGACGTATTACTGGGTCGAAATATATCCAGTAGATCCAGTCTACCACGTGATTAAATTGAAGGATCGCTTGGCCCGCCCACTGACCTCCAACATGTCACTTCGACTAAAGAAGTTAACGGACGTTCCTTTGTAAAATATGTGATCAGTGATATCAGATAAAAGACAATCCGTCGGTATGCGATCTAAACGTCGGAACTGCAGTAGGACTTTCGACGTTTAATTCGCTAGCTAACAATAGCTTGACATTAAAGTCAGAGTTCAAAATTCACTTCCGGTCTAAATTTATGAAATGTTTGGTCAATCGACCTTTGGTTGACAACGGTTATCTGTCAAATAGGCAGTCAGAATGCAGATATCTGTCAAATAGGCAGTCAGAATACAGATATCTGTCAAATAGGCAGAGACAATACGGATTTCTGTCAAATAGGGAGACAGAAAACAGAAATTGACTTGTCCAACTTGGCATGAGAAGTGTGTGTGTTGAAAGTTTTGGGAGGGACAAATTTGGAGATTATGTGGTCTAGGAAAGAGTCGAAATAAACGAGTTGAAATTTTGCAAGAGAAAAACACTACAAAGATAGTGTCGTGAGAAAGGCTTGGGTGAGCTTCAAGGCAGGTCAGCACAGACCATTCCTCCAATATTTAAAGGTTCACAATTATCAGTGATTATTTGGTCAGCCCGATTAGCTCAGTTGGTAGAGCACTTGACCTCAAACCTCAAGATCACGGGTTTGAGCCCTGGGCTGACCATATCAACTAACAAAACTAATTGTCTTTCGGATGAGACGTTAAACCAAAACCCCGTGTGACGATGCTATCCATCGAGCACGTTAAAGAACCAGGCGGAGCTCTCAGCAGTTTCGTCCTGTATCCTTGCACTATCCCCCGTAACAACTAACCATCTTCTGGGGGCGTCGCTCATATGGACATGTGCTACGGTAGCGACGATAAATAAACGGAAATACACAGTGATTATTTGAAAGCATAGAGTCGTTCTCGAACACTAACAATCCACTAAACCCACTGTAGCCTACTTTACAGCTTTGTAGACTCTAGATGGATATTAAATATCCTGCTCAGGAACTCAACCCGGTGACGGTTGGACTCGAACCCGTGATCTTCAGATTACGAGTCAAGCATCTATTAACAGACGGCGATGAGAACAAATCTTACGGCACTTATTTCAATACAAAGCGTAGTATATTTAGTACATAGTCAAAATAAAAACAGGTTCTTTTCTAAGCACTACAAAAATAATTAACTATTTACCACAAATTGCCGCTTTTTGACACCTGAAAGAAATATTGTCATCGAAAATGTTGTGGAAAATGAGAAATTGCTTGCACTAAGCAATTTCTCCTTTTCTAACGATATATCTACCAATGAAATCACTTATTTAGACTAGAAATAAGTTTTGAACTCCAACATTGGCCGCCTTTTTGGTTAACCGTGTTTGTTGTTTTGGCGAGTTAAACGTCATAAGTTCATCTTATTCACGTCTTGGTCGCCAATCAACTATTCTACTGTTTCGTTTCATGCTGCTGATCATAAATTTTGCATAATAGCACCGATTAAATTTCTGTAGGAGTCGATGGTCGTTGGACCAGACTAAAATTTTGTCGTGTGGAAATGGGTTAAGCAAATGTTAGTATATCCGGGAAAATTTTTAAACAGCCCCCCACCCTTGTTTGTATTTCATTCAGTATTTTGAAATAGTAAATATAAAAATTACCAAAAAGCCTGATCTAAGACTGCGGGGAAAACGGTCATTATTTTTTTCATTGTTGGCACCTGACTAGTGTACACCATAAACCCATTAACAGACGACAAACTTTTAGAACGGTCCAAATTCAAGAAGTTGCAGGTGACAAGGTTAAGTTGTTTTGTTTGTCGTCATTTTGTTGTGGGTATTGTTATTGTTGTTGTGTTCAATCATTTTCACAATGTTTTTCCCAGCTATTTTCCTTGAGAGGCGTAAAAAATCTGTATTATGTGGAGATGTTAAGAATTAAATCCAATTAATGCAACTTTGATTGTAATTATTTGAATAGGTACTGTGTTTTATATATTCACTTCTTACATCTTAGACTGTCGCATCTCTATGGTATTTACTATTTGTTCACAAAGACTATGTGACATTCACATCAGACATATCAATCTCACTTCGCACGTTATAAATCCTGGTTTTCCATCAACAGATATCACGTCGAAATGTAAAAATGACAGCAGACAAATGGATTCTTCATCAATTCTTAATTTTCAGCCACAATAAACGCATTGCATAGAAAGCTCTACTTTGATATTTTTAGCTAATGCTAAGTCTAGAGGTTTTTTGTTGTTGTTTTGTTTTGATTTTTTTAATTTTGATTTACAAATTAATAGATGATGATATCATAAATTTTAGAATACTATAATTTATAAAGTAAAACACACACACACACAAACACACTAGAGAAAGAATTACTTTTTCCGAGCTGTCTCAGATTGAATTATCTATCGATTCCCAGTTTGCATGGTGAAGAAATTCAATTTCCTTAGAGTTTTACCACAGAATGATCCTGCCTTCAATCACTCTAACACGTGGAAATCAAATTAATAAAGTGGAATAGATTACAAATTATTCCTCTCTCATGTCTCCAGGCAGTCATTTTAGATCGCCGGAAATACTTGCAGGATCTAATTACTAGAAAGAAATGTGTTTGGGATCCATTTTCAGAAGACGAATAATTTTCAGATTCAAACCATGAAAATGGCGATCGATGACATATGTCAATCGCCTCGGAACCCGATTTATAAAAAAAAAATGTCGAAATTGGTGTGAAATCTGTTTGAATCGGGAGAGTCGTAGAGCCATATGGGGGTCCAAAACAAACCTGGACAAAGTTTTCAACAAGCGCAAATCTTTGTACATCGTAATCATGCGTAGTTAGAACATAGCACTATCTATATCTATTATCCATTACTTCGTAGAAAGTCGGCTCAAAGACTCGGCGTACATTGGGCGTAAATCGAGGGAAAACGTAGTAAATCGTAGTGTAATTGTAGTTTTTTCGAGCCCCGTTGGGAAACACCGCTGTTTACCTCAGAGCGACGTCAGGATATGAGAGGTCTTGAATTCGAAGAAAATCGGAAACAAAATCTCTTTAAAAAGTAAGTTTCTTTATTCACAACAAGACATGGCAGTCCATGATGTACAGTAATGAACAGAATTCTCATTAATAAGTACTTGGGAAGGAGATTAAGCCTAAACAAAGTCGTATTTTAAACACCTCCTCTTTAATTTTATCTTCATTTATCCTCTCTCTCTCTGTCTGTCTGTCTGTCTCTCTCTCTCTCTCTCTCTCTCTCTCTCTCTCTCTCTCCCTCTCCCTCTCTCTCTCTCCCCCCCTCTCTCTCTCTATCTCTCTCTTTCTCTCTCTCTCTTTCCTTTTTTTTACTCTTTTACTCAATATCTTCTCTCCTATACAAGTAAGCTGAAACTTCGCATAAAAGTTAACGGGATGAAGTTCTACAAAATTTGTTAAAAATTACATGAAAAACTGTGATTGCCGGTATTTGAACATGGGAAATTTTAGTTATCTTTTTGAAACCTTTGTTCAGAAACTACATGGCCAATGACATATCAATATCGTATATGGCATTTAACATTACTTCGTGGATCTCTAAGTATGCTAAAATTATATGCCTAGGGTATAAATGGCTCTGTCCTGAGGTCAAAAGTTTTGAAAAAATGTCTTCTCCTCCCAAAATATATGGCCTATGGCATTTATATTTTGAATGTAACCTAGCTAGATGGTTTTGTAGTATTTTATCAAAATTATGCCTCTGGTGTAAAAAACTTCCCTGTCGCAGTGGTCCATAATTTGGAATTCGTTCAATACGAAAAGAAAATCTTCTACTTAACTATAAGACCTGAAGCGTTTATATTTGGAACCTAGCAACTATCTACCCTATTTGTTGAGACTTTGGCCCTAGAGTCAAAAACAGCCCTATCAAAAGGGTATAAAGTTTGGTAAAACGCTCAATTAGAGCAAGTTCAAAATTTTCTCCTACTTAAGTAAAGGCACTATGATATTTATATTTGGTATGTAGCACTACTGCATGATGATGTGCTATGTAATTATGGCTCTAGGGTCATATGTTCATTCCCAAGGGGTCCAAAATCGGGAAAGTCGCTCAGTTCGGCAAGTTAAAAGATATTCTTCTTAACAACATATATGTCAAAGAGCATTTATATTTGGAATGTAAAATATCTAGATATTTAGCTATCTTGTTTGTTGAAGTTATACCCCTGGTGTCAAAGAAATGCCCTCCTCACGGCCCCGAATCTTATGAAGAACGCCTGATTATCCATAAGCACCTCCTAATGTATAAGGTGTAATGCATATATATTTGGTATATAGTATATCGAGATTATTCTCTACTAAAGATTGCTGGAGTTATACCCCTTGAGTCAAAAGTGGTTCCGCCTTAGAGGTTCAGAGTTTTTAAAATCGCTCAATCAGAGCAATTTCAAAGGTTTCTCCTCTTAATCTATTACCAGACGACAAAAACCAAGGCTGGTCCATAAAAGAAAAAAAATACAGACGGAAATTTAAATTGGAATAACATTTAGAAGCTTTTATGGTAGAAAACAATGTGAGAAAAGGAGAAATGGCTAGTAATCAAATTACTGAAAGTACTGTTAGCTAGCAAAGAATGGTTTTGTTAGGTAATCTTCTTTGACAAAGGCTATCATGATAAATAACAAGGTTAAAGTATTCCAAGAGTTAACCCTTTAACCCATGACAAAATCTTAGATGGAGACGACAATGGTTAAGCTTAGAAAATCTTTCCCTTGTTTGGTAGAAAGCATTGTGGACAATGAAGAAATTGCTTGTTAAAAGCATTTTCTTCATTGCCCAAAATGTTTTCCAAAGCTTTTTTCTCGAGAGGCTTAAAAGGCGGTATTGAATGGGAATGGGTCAAATAGCGTGATTTTGAAAGATTTCCCTACAATTTGAATAGAGGTTGTAATGTTTCCTGAATTACATGAGAACTACTTTTATGGCGTAGGCATTCAATGGATTTAGTGGTTAAGCCTCCAGTGGCAGTTTGCACTCGTTGAACTTTGAGAAGACCTCAAATTTTGTCTGTTAACTTAAGCTATCAAAGCTGACGCTTTGCTAGCTAAAAAGCAAGTTCTCCTTCCCTCACAATGTTTTCCAAACATATTTGCCTTGAGGGCTGCGTGACAATAACATCAGACATATCAATCTCATTTAGCACGTCATAATTCCTTGATTTCCATCCACACATAACATCGAAATGTATCTATGACAATTCTAAGACAAATGGGTTCTACATCTCTTCTCAACTGTCAGTCACACGGAACGCCTTTTATAGGACAGTTCTCCTTTGTCATTTCTACACCGTCGGCTAGCTTCCACATTTACGTAGATGATTTGTAATTATTGGAGGCAAAAGTATTTCTTGTTCCTCTTATGTGATCTTTTGTATATCCACATTTCACACATCAAATATTCATGTCCGTCAAAATTAATTGACATCTCCTGTCGACAAATCGGAAAGCAGCATTCTTATCCTTGCTCACGTCTTGTGATAACTTTGACAAGTTCCTGTGATTGTCGAATTGTAGTTTATTCATTAATTTTGGTGTAATACTATGGAATTGGAGTAAATTATTATAAATGCAGGCATCAAAAAACGTGATTAGAAACAATCATAATTCATTTTATGTTTTAAACTAAAGACTCAAGATAGCGCAAAGCTTAGAAGACTCTTTTTTCGTTTAGAAAGAATTAAATAAGCCTTATAATCCTAGCTAAGTTTGTGCACGTGGGTCGGGCAAAGGCTGTCTATTTTCTATAGGTAATTTGTAAAATAAGCTGTCTGACGCAATGACATGATAGACTGAGTGACTTTAAAAATAGAAAGCTATTTGTTTGTTTATTTGGTTTGTTTTGTTTACTAGAAATTGACCAATCGCGATTGTCAATCAAATAATCAGTCGATCAAGCAAATCACTCATTTAGACCATAGTTGAGATTTTAACTCCGCCATTGGGTGCCATTTTTCTTAAGCTTTTTTTATTGTTTGGAGACTTATACTTTGTTTCTAAATATCGTTTGACTGTAGTTACAACGATTTGTCGCCAACCAACAATTCTACTTTATGTTATATACCATAAATTTGCAAAATATCACCGTTGAAAATCAGAGCGGAATTTCCTGTTACAGTCAATGGACTGGTCTATCCTGTTTGAGTCAATGGGCTGGGCTAACGGATTGAGTGGGCGGGCCCAGCGATTGGTCAATTGTTCAGGACAGGACTCCCTGACTGGACCTAAAAGAAAACCCGGTCCATTTTTGTAAAATTACAAAGAGTTATGCAATTTTGTTTTCAAATAAAATATCGTGACACACCGGAAATGTTCTTGGAGCTATATTTTTAGTTAATCAATCTGTAGTCTGCCGCCTAACAAGTGAGAAAATCGTGTCTGTTTTATTTCTTTGAAGAGTTTTAATCTTATGATCATCGCGAAAACAAGAATGGTTGAGCGTTTTAAAAACACTCCAGATCGAAATTTGTTTTCCGCGGGTAACGATTGCGGATAATTTTCTGTTTTCAAACACTTGTTTTCAAAAAGCATTCATTAAAGCAAGCGGAATATATAAAACATTGACACTACCTGAATTTACCAATAAAAAACCTTGACGTCACGGCGTCAAGTGACGTCGATTTCGTCGGCAAAACAAGTACCAACTGAACATAGTTCTGTAACGGTATATCGACAAAGTGAAAAAAAAGTATTCCCTAATCAAAATGGAAAGTTTTTGTTCTTGAATATCAATTAAATGAGGCGAATGCGGGAGTAGAATGTGCCTTCAACTTAAATAATGTTCTCTTCACCATAAGATCCCTTCAAGATTCCAAGATGTTTTATAAGTTATTTCTTAAATTGCATAATGGTATAGTTTTAAGTTTGTATGAATTCCATTTCAATTGTTACGAAAATCATGATATTTCCAAAGATTTGATGGGTACCAGACGACTGATCAAGATTTTTAGTTCTTAAAGAAGGCTGTGGATATTTGGACAGTCGGGACTTGTGAATTTTAGAATATTTAAAATGAAGTCTTTCATAAATACATACGTAGATATATTTTAAGCTACAAAAACATTGGTAAAGATAGTGCGTCCTAAAGTCCCTTTGTTTTGTAGTTATTCTGCGAAATACAATGCAACTTGTTCTGTCCACCATTAAATGAAATAACTTGAAGAAAATAGTTAAACAATTTATTTTGATGGTTGATATTCTACCATTTGAATGAGATTATAAGAATAATCTTAACTCTATATTTCTTATTTAAGCTTTTCTAGAACAGAAAAGATGTCACCATGACCATAAGTAAACTGCTGTATTATACTTAACCTACTCCCACGCGATTTTTTTAGACTGGTACAAGTTGTAAAAAAAATGCGGACAACAATTCAAAGTTCATGAAATCGTATGAAAACATCATAGACAATGAAAAACTGCTTGTAACAAGCAATTTCTTTATTTTCAACAATGTCTTCCAAAGCATTTTCCTTGTGGGGTGTAAAAGAACGGGTTTGTATTGGAATGGATTTACTCGATAGACGAATTTGTCAGATGATGAACGTACAACGATTACAATAAATCTAACGAGAAAATATTTGAACATTCAAAATTTAAAAAAAGGAACAGCAAAGCAAATATTTGACTTTTCTGCTATTTCTTACGTTGAATTAATCAGTAATCCGTTAGTATTGTGATTCAAGAAATTTTGCTGCAAAAAATCCCGTCTCAATTACATGTAGTCTAAGACTTGGAAATGAAATTAATAAAGGGTAATAGATTAGAAATTATTCATTTGCTGAGTCTCTAGGCACTCATTTGTTCTCGACTGAAATATTTGTAGAATATTATTACGAGATATAGATGATGTTAATTTACATTTTCAAAAGACGGAATTAAAGCTTGAAGTTGGAGAATATGGAAATTTCCGTCCCCGGAAAGACATATTAGAATCGATAAGAGGTGCGATCAATCTATATGTTAGCACGCATGGAAGTACTGTATGTATAGGTCTTAGTGAAGAAGATTATGACCAATGCACTTATTCAGCTTGTTTAAAATTGCGACTATTCACCCAAAAGGGAGGTGATTAACAAAGATTTTAAAAAAGAAAGTATTAATTATTTAGTATTGAGAAATTATCCTCGGTAGACCACCGTGGGTGCATTGAAGATTTTGAGTACTGCGTTAAGTCGGGTTTGAAAATATCCTATCGATTCCTATATCCATAAGTTGATTGTGATATTTTTAAACCTCACTCTGCATAGTATACAAAAGATTTGAGTTGGCGAAAAAACTAAGGAAATAGATAGAAGTGTTGTTTTAACATGAATTAAAGATTATATTTCGGAAAGGAGGGTACGTTCAAGTCTTCAAATGGAACAGGCCTGCTTGGCTTTTGAGTAAATATTTTACCAACTCGGCCTGTAGGTCAGCTCGGTCGACGTTCCTCTCGGCTATACAGTCGCCGTCATAGCGCAGTCGGTAGCGCGTCAGACTCCTAATCTTCAATAATAGGTTGTCATGGGTTCGATCCCCGGCGGCGGCACATATCCTTTCCGACATTTGTCTCTCACCTATGGGTGGATAATCGTAAACCTAAGTGGGATAGCAGCTGGAGGCTAGAAAAGGATGTAGTGGTAGTACTGGTGTGAGAAATACCAGGAATCCATTGTTAGGTGCTCCGACTGAAATACTGTTAAAAGTGGCATTAAACCCCAATAAATCAATCCTCTCGGCTATACAACATGTAAAAACTGTACACATATTTTGGTTTTTAATTCGAATGAATCTTATTGGAGATACATATCAACAATCTGTATTTCAGATTGAAAGACATTTGTTTAAGAGAAAGTGACTTGGCAAAAAATGCACATCTTTTTTAAACTCGTCACCAGAAACATAAAGATTGCTTTTAATTCCAACGAAATTCATATACATAAACTTATTCATCAAATTCAAAATTATTTAACACCAAGTGTCCCCAACAACTTTCCTTCCAATCCATTCTGGAACATTTCTTTGGTCCACGATTCTAAAAGCAAATGCTGTTTTGCGAGAAACAATTATAGTGATATTTTCTTTGAAACAATCTGCGTGTTGTAAAGAACGTGTCCCTACTCTTCTAGAATAGAAAAATTGTTTGGCCTAGCAAGTCTCACTTACTTACTTTCTATTTCAGATTCGGTTAAAGTTAAATTATCTTCAAAATCGCATGAAATATCAGAAGATAGATAAAAAATCTAATTTGATAGAAGGAAGCATTTTCCTTTATTGCACCCCTGTTATGGGCCGCGACCACAGCGAAATCGGCAAAGGCAATTATCTTTTTCCGACATTTGTCTCCCACCGACGGGTGGTTAAACGTAGATCTAAGTGGAATGATCAGCTTGAGGTTCGTAAAGGATGTAGTGGTAGTACTCTAGTGAGAAATACTAAAGATAGATAGTTAGGTGCTCCAGCCGCCGCGAAATGGCTGAAATACTATTCAAAATGGCGTTAAACCCCATTCAAACAAACAACCTTTTTTAAAAACCCCGCAGTGGCCTGCATGTGTAGAATACATAAATATCTGATAGACATTTGAGACATTAATTTGCTCTTAGATATGTTTGTGAATTACGTCTACATCAACTCATTTCCAGACTGCAAAAAATTAGAATGGCCAAATGCAGAAGTTGTTTATGACTATTTCGAGATGACAGAATGTCTAACACATCCGAAAACACAGTATGGATAACGAAAAACGAAAATGATTGAAACGACAACTTCCTCCTTTTCGACATTAATTTCGTTGACTTTTTTCTTGAGTAGATTAAACGACTGATTTTCGGTAACCCAAATTACAACATGTGTTCTAGAGTTCGAAAAAGGTTTCTAAGTCATTGTGTTACATTTTCTATGCTTCACTAATCCTTTGTTTCTATATTTCATCGTCAAAGACAACAGGTTCAAATCATGACTACGCATAATGTCGGTCTATCCTTTGTTACTTTATTTCAAAGTCAAAGGCAACTGGTTCAAATCATGATTACTTATTGTCGGTCTATCCTTTGATACTTTATTTCAGAGTGAAAGACAACTGGTTCAAATCATGACTACGTTGATTGTCGGTCTATCTTTCGTTACTTTATTTCAGAGTCGGAGACAACAGGTTCAAATCATAAATACGCTGATGGTCGGTCTATCCTTTGTTACTTTATTTCAAAGTCAAAGGCAACAGGTTCAAATAATAACCACGCTGATGGTCGGTCTACCCTTCGTTACTTTATTTCTGAGTCAAAAATAACAGATTCGAATCATAAATACGCTGATTTTCGGTCTGTCCTTCGTTGCTTTATTTCAGAGTCAAAAGCAACAGGTTCGAATGATGACCACGCTGAATGAGGGTCTACCCTTCGTTATTTTATTTCAGAGTCAAAGGCAACAGGTTCAAATCATAAATACGCTGATGGTCGGTCAATCTTTCTTTACTTTAGATTAGAGTCAAAGGCAAAATGTTCAAATCATGACCACGCTGATTGTCGGTCTACCCTTCGTTACCTTGTTACACAGTTAAGGCAACAGTTTCAAATCATGGCCGCGCTCCCTTTTTGTCTTTCCTTCGTTACTAAATTTCAAAGTCAAAGGCAACAGATTTAAATTTTCACCGATCTCACTGTTACTCTATTCTTTGTTTGTATATTACAAAGTCATGGGCAACAGGTTCAAATCATGACCGCTGTCATTGTTAGTCTATTCTTTGTTTCTATATTTCAAACCTAAAGACAACAGGTTCAAATGAAAACGCACTCATTGATAGTCTAACATTTGTAATTTTACTTTATTTTAGGACCAGAGTTTCGTTCTGAGAACACACAGGAAATAAACCGTGTCGTAACACAGCTTGAATATTGTCTCAAACGCTGTTTAAATCTCTCAACAAATGTTAACATTTTGACTGCTGGTCTACATTTCGGACATAAGTCGTCGTACTACCAAATAGAAGTTTTCGTTTTAAGGTTGTTCGTCCCGAGTCTATTATTTTTCAGCTTTTCCAAACATGAGAAAGTTTTTTTGTTGTTTGTTTGTTGTTTGTTTTTTTTTTCCTATAAATGAATCGGGATAACCGTGCAAAAGCTACTCGTCTATATACAAGGGGTTAGCCTGATTCTAATTTTGAAAGAATTGGTAACTAAGACAGTACGATATGATTTTTAGCGATTTGAGTCGGTAAGAAAAACTATGTACCTTCCATGCTTATCTTTCAGTTTTTGAACAAATATTTTCTAACCGAAAACCGAAAAGATATATAAAGCCTTACTACAGATAAGTAATATAAATACATAACACAGGAAGCATGCATCTTGCATATCACAAATTGTTTTTCAGATCGAAATATTTGAATCGTTGTTGTTGTTGTTGCTGCTGCTGCTGCTGTTGCTGTTTTCAAAATGAGTAACGGACTTTAAAAACTAAGATTATAATTTACGTTCTAAGATCGCTATCCTGCAACATTTAGATCGGAAGCGAACTTAGAACTCCAGCATTGGTCGACATTAATGAGAAGCATTTTTGTTGGTTTTTCGACATAAAGGTCGTAACTACAAATTATTCATAGTGTAATCAATACGCTTAGATCGCCAACGAACCATTTACTATTTGTTACATCTTAACAGCCATTGTTCAAACTAACACATACCCTGGAAGAAATGAGCTTACTTTCCGTGCTATTGATCTCATGGTGAAAATGAAATAGCAACAACACATGTTAATAGAAGATTGTTTCGTTTAAATAGCATAACACATAAACCTAAACAATGATTATTCGAATGATAAAATTGTATTCGAATATTCGACCGTTTTTTGAGTATTCAGTATCCAGTTATTCTTCCAAATCCTTGCTATATGTTACAATTATACAAGAGAAAAACGCAAAAATACACATATTTCACTCAAATCGTTTTAGCTCACCTGAGCACAACGTGTTCAAGGTGACCTCTGTGTGATGTTCCTCATCCACCGACTGTTGTCCGCCATGTGTCGCTTGTCGTATGTCTTCATGAAACATTAATCGAATTCAAATTGAGTCACTTTGGATTAAAAAACGAGGTCACCCGGTCAATTCTTAGAAAACTTTGTACACATTATGGAAGTCACAATCAATGATTAATCAACCTAAAAATTAGACAGTATGTCTTGAGAAACCTTGGACATGTTCAAAATTGAGTCGTTCCGTGTCAAAAACTACGTCTCTAGGTCTAGGAGCATTGTAGACACTCTAGATGCCACAATTTATGCTCAAATACTTAAGATTGGTCAGGATAACTGTCTCGAACAACTTTCAAATAGGATTACTTGAGGTAAAAAAAACTATTTCATGCGGTCCATTACAAAACCTGTATGAGCAATCTAGAGGCCACAGTTTATTCTCAATCAGTCTGAAAAATTGTACGAATGCCTGTCTGTCTTTTTGAAAATAAGACTTTCTATATATAATGCCTAGCTCCCCTTTCGGGTATCATTGGCAGGTGAAATTTGAAATCGGATCACTTTGGGTAAACTAGATTATTTGTCTAAGCAATTTAGGGCTATTATGTCCCCTTATTCACATACACATGTCGAGCTAATCTGATATGATTATTAATAACGTAAGCTTTCCATTGCTGATGAAATGATGATATTTTACAGACTATTTAGATAACAGCCTTGGGTGTACTTATCTGGAATATTTTACAACTCATGTGATTGTTACATGACGTTTCAAGGTCTGACATTAATATCTCGAAACACTCGATCCATCTACAGAAACATGCTGAGAGCTATCACTCATTTCCCCCCGCAAAAATAGACATCGACATAAATGGAAGACGGTCTAGTTAAATTGTCAGACAACAAATGATCTCTCCCTCAAACATCTATTTATGGGGGTCTCTGGCGTTTAAAATGGATTTACGTGTCAGTTCTTAGATGTTCCAGAGTTGTTTGCTCAAGCTTTTGTCCTTGAACTAAATTTTGTTTATTGTTCTTAGATTTGGCTATAAGGTTTGATATACGAGTTTGTGTGTGGTAAGTGTGCGTGAAGAGCTAACACTGAGCGACTTGGATAGTTAACCAGTGAATTAAGTTTTAATGATCAATCGCTTGCCCCGCCCACTAACCTAGTTGCCCACTACTTCATTCACTCAGACAGGAATATCCACTGCCATTTTAAACAGCTTTGTTTTGCAAAGTTTATGGCCAGTAGCGTGTTAGCGACCCAAACGTCGTAACTACAGATTGAATAACAAGTAGTTACGCTGTTTAAAGCGCCAAACACACAAACATGATTCACATAAATGGCGGCAAATTTTGGAGTACTCTTCCCATGAACTAACATGAAACGAATGGTTTGACTGGTCGTTTTTTCATTGATTGACAGTTGCGATTGGCAAATTGTTCTCAGATCGTTTTCAAATCATTAAATTAAGTATCTATCTATTTAAATCACAGTGGAGTGAGTAAGAAGAAACAGCAGAAAATAATTCAAAGTTGATAGTTTATCAAATAACTCTGTCTTTCAGTGTGTAAAATTGATAAAATTAATTGCTTAACAATCAATTTTTACATTTTCCATATTGTTTTCTTGATTTTTAATTTTGAGGAGAATTGTGTGGTACTGGGCTAATATATAAATCTTACATCCTGTCGGAGTCATTGGGCATAGCTAGAGATCCGTCAAGTATAATTGTGATACGTCACGCGAAAATGGAATATAGATCTACAATAATTGAAATGCAATAATTATGACGAGAGATGGGATCCAGCACTCGTAAATCTCAGTTGGTGTTTCAAAAGTTAAATATATTTGATACAAATGATCATTCTACATTATTAAAATCTAAACAGAAAAGTTTCGACCTTGATCGACATGCACGAGCAGGCCGGGGTCTAAGAATGGTCCCTAATTTAAGGATTTAGCGCACTATCCCGCTGAGTGCTTGGGCTAAGGATTTTAGCTTAGAAGTCCATCAATAATCTGATTAATCAAAGTATTGGTAAACTTCTAATCTTGTTAGCTTCATTGGCACACGCAATCAGCAGAACAGAACAGAACAAAACAAAAGTTAACTAATGACGTATACACAAGGTACATCATCATAGCATATACAACAAACACGTAATTCATTATAGTGTTACAATATCTAAATTATCATTGGCGACGAGTATTTATCAGAGAATGGGTTGATGCGAAATGAAGATTTATCAGCTTTTTTATTTTAAGTTCTTTGTTGTTGTATCTTACCTCTAAGAAGAAAAGATTCTTTTATAAATTTACATAAATTACCCAAATCTTGCTTAAAATTTTGCTGAATAAGTTGACATAATTTAAACATAGATGGACTTACGTATAGACTCCTATTCAAATTTTTTATTCTTATCTGTTTATAAAGAGGAAATACACAAATGAAATGGTACCTATCTTCTACTTCATTTAATTCACACAAAAAACGCAGAATCTCTAATTTCTCGGTATTTCATTTTTTTTCTAACAAACCAAACCACTCTTGTACAAAACAGTCTGTAACACGTTGTTTCAAAATATCGGTAATTGACTTTGCAAATAATTGGTTAATATTGTAGAAAATATAAGAAAATCCATAGGAATCTAACTGTTTTAGCTAGCAAAGCGTCAGCTTTGATAGCTTATGTTAACAGACAAAATTTTGAGGTATTCTCAGAGTTCAAACGAGTGCAACTTCCTCTGGAGGCTTAACCACTTAGTCCACTGGATGTCTACGCCAAAAAAGTAGTTCTTGTGTATACTCAAGAATATTGTGTCAAAATGACTGGCCATATGAATTAACTTTATTCAATTTGTAGAGAACACCATCAAAAGAATGCTGTACAACCCAATCCCATTCAATCCCGCTTTTTAAGAATCCCCATAAAAGGTTTTGGAAAACATTGTGGACAATGAAGTAATTGCTTGTAACAAGCAATTTCTTCAGTGTCCACAATGTTTTCTACCCTACAAATGACAAAGAAGATTACATAACAAAACAATGCTTTGCTAACTTACAGTACTTTCAGTACTTTGATTTAACTTTAGAAACCCAATTAGATTTTCCGCGATTACACTCAAGCATTGCTTAATCATAAAACATGCGCAAAAAAATATTGTCTGATTGCGTTACATTACACCAATATTTTATAACCCTGTCATATTGGGAGATATATACCAAGGGAAAAAAGTTTAGCAATTTTTTTCGACCTACATTATTTTTCAACGTAAATGTATAAACATTATAAAATCAGTCTCGTTTGAAATTTTTTAAAGCTAACTAACTACTGTAATTATGCATTAAGAGCACGTTTTCCTCGCTTCTAAAGGCTGTCTGACGCAATTATGTTGAAACACGTTCTGCACATTTTAGCGTGAGCCAAAGTTCCATTTCAAGACTTAAAACAAAGTATCGTCAATTAGGCACCGTCAAAGACAGGCCACGTTCAGGCAGGTCACGTAAGACTACCCAACGTGAGGACAATTACATCGTGACGTGTTCACGGCGTAATCGCTTCCTCAATAGCACTCGTATAGCCGATTTGGTCCGAAATGCAACGGGTCTGTGCACGTACTGTAAGAAACAGACTTCGTTCGGCACGTTTACGCGCACGTCGACCTTACGTTGGCATTCCTTTGACACGTTCACACAGACATGCAAGATTGAATTGGACAAGATGGCCAAGACGAATGTGGAATCAGGTCCTATTCACAGACGAACCCCGTTTTAATTTGATGTTTGCGGATGGCAGGGTACGTGTTTGGAGGCGTGATGGCGAAAGGACGGATCCCGCCAACGTCATTCAACATGACCGTTTTGGAGGCGGCAGCGTCATGGTCTGGGGTGGAATATCATACCGTGACAAGACTGACTTGGTAGCTATTCAGGGAAATTTAAATGCCGATACTGCACCGAAATTGTCCAGCAAGTGGTATTGCCGTTCTTGCGTCAAGGGCTTGCTACCATTTTTCAGCAAGATAATGCCCGCCCACATGTCGCTCGGCACACGTTGGACCTTTCACAGACTAATAATGTTGATGTGTTGGTTTGGCCAGCCAAATCACCGGATCTGTCTCCGATCGAACACCTTTGGGACCATCTGGGTAGGAGAGTAAGAGACAGGAATGACGTTAATAATGTTAGAGACCCGGAACGTGTTCTGCGTCAGGAATGGGGTCGTATCCCTATGGCCATTAATCGTAGGCTCATTTCCAGCATGAGAAGACGCTGTGATGCCGTTATTTGCGCAAACGGTGGACAGACAAGATATTAAATCTTTGTGTTACTTTTACTTCCCTACCCCTACCATGTTTGACGCTGTACAACAAACACGTATGACCTTGAAATCATCTGATTTTTAAATACTGTGGCTAACACATACAAGATCGATGTGTGAAAATATGGTTTGAATCCAAAGCTAGACACCGGAGAAATTGGCTGTAACGTACGGAATTGCTAAACTTTTTTCCCTCAGTATATAATGGATAACACGCTAGTTCACCATAAACTCCTTGAGTACTCGTATTTATTGGTACCTTTCGTTATTCAAGTTAAATTTCCCGTTGAAACTAAGAACTGTACCGAGATAATTAAAACTGTTGACTACTTCAAGAGACTTGCCGTTATACGTCCAATTTTCAATCTTTTCTAAGCCACTTTTTTTTCTGAAAACCATAACTTTTGTTTTTGTTTCAGTTACTTTAAGGCCCCAGTCTAAACAGTCCTTATGTAAAAGATTAAAGTTTTTTCTGCAAATACCCTTGACAACTACCAAAAAGTGCCATATCATCAGCGAAAAGCAACATAATAACTATAATATCATCAATAATAAGACCAGAGTCTAAATTACTTTGTAAATAGAGTTCAATATCTTCTAGAAAAAGAGACACAAAACTCGGGAAAATTTCCCCCCTCCCCCTATGTACAACTGATAGATTTAAACCAATTGATTGTGTAATAGCCGAATATATTTCTTTTTGAAATTCGCGTCTATTATTCATGACTCGGTCTTACTTTTCTGATAATTCTATTTTGTGAATTCAAAGATATGGCTATAGAATCAGACAAATTCATCTTAGTTTCATGTCATAATTCCTCATATTTCATCCATAGACATTATAGTTAATCGTAGCACTGACAAGAAACAAATGGGATTTATTCCCATTGTTGTGACCTGTCACGCAAAAAGGAAACATACAAGATTTGGGGGGAAGTGTGTGTACTCGGGCAGAATGAAAATGAAATATCTTATAAATACAGTAAAAAGCTCAAAGTTGATTCATTTTAGTTATAATTCAAATCTATTGTTTAAGTTTAAACATTTGACGGACATCACATTTTTTACTGGTTCAAATCGAAAGAAGTTGCAGACGACGGTTTTAAGATCATGAAATTAAAGAAATGACTTTACCTTTGGAGTAGAAAATATTGTGGATAATGGAGAAATAGCTTGCAATAAGCAGTTTCCTCATTTCCCTCGAAGTTTTCTAAAACTATTCTATTTAGGGGCATCAAAAGCGAGAGATTGCAGATATTAGTTGAATATGCTATTATCACAGTATTTCTAGAGTTGATGGTTTTTGCATTTCCCATATTGTCCCCTTTTGTGTGATGGTTTGCGTTTGTTTAAGCGTCATATTGACTTGTTAATAAAGCGTCCCACTACTTTGTCTATATTGAGGGAGGTCTTCCGAAATGAGAGATAAAATAGATTGTAGTTCTACGATGTTTTGAAGCCAATTAAAGTCCTGCTCTTTTAAAATAAAATTGCACGACTTGCAGTATACAAAGTGTTGTTCAGAAAAATAAAATGTGTTATGCATTTTTTTAAATCATATTTTGATAAAAGAAATTATGGAAATCGCCAATATCTTCTAAATGTGCAAAAACTTTGAAAATATACCGAACTTTCGTTTTGTCGATAGCGAGAAAATCTTTTAACTGGACATTGAACAAGAGGGCCGTTGGCCCTGGGGCGCTCACCTGAGATAAAGGCTCTTTTTCTTTCAACAGTCTAATTTCATGTTAAGGTTAGGATTATGAAACAAGTGGGCCACAATTACATATAAAGACTATGAACCTGGGGATCCAAAAGTTTTAATAATAAATTCTAAGGCCTTAGTGCTGATTTGAAAGAAGGAAAAAACTTTTTCCATGGGTTATAATTTCAGAAATAAGAAAGACGTCTGTGAACTGATGCTTCATGTCTATACCCCCCCCCCCCCTGGGTCTGCCCCTGGAAACCCTAGGATCATGATTTTAGCTTTTTTGTAAGAGATCAATATACTGATGTTTCATGCAAAATATCAAGGTTCTACGCCTTCTGGGTCAGGAGGAGAAGATTTTTAAAGATTATTTTGAAATTTCACTTTTGTTGCCATGGCAACCAGAGTTTTTAACGGATTTCAATTCTTTTAGCTATTTTTGAAGGGGACCACCTAAGAAACATTTCTGCCAAATTTGGTTCAAATCGACCCAGTGGTTTGAGAGGAGATGTCATTTAAAAAATCGTTCTTTATTTCTATATAAACCCCACCCCCCTGGGGCTCCGCCCCTGGGGACCCGAGGATCATGATTTTAGCTATTTTGAAAAAGGTCAATATACTGATGCTTCATGCAAAATATCAAGACTCTATGCCTTCTGGGTCAGGAGGAGAAGATTTTTAAAGATTATTTTAAAATTTCACTTTTGTTGCCATGGCAACCAGAGTTTTTAACGGATTTCAATTCTTTTAGCTATTTTTGAAGGGGACCACCTAAGCAACATTTCTGTCAAATTTGGTTCAGATTGGCCCAGTGGTTAAGTAGGAGATGTCATTTAAAAAATCGTTCTTTATTTCTATATAAACCCCACCCCCCTGGGGCTCCGCCCCTGGGGACCCGAGGATCATGATTTTAGCTATTTTGAAAGAGGTCAATATACTGATGCTTCATGCAAAATATCAAGGCTCTACGCCTTCTGGGTCAGGAGGAGAAGATTTTTAAAGATTATTTTAAAATTTCACTTTTGTTGCCATGGCAACCAGAGTTCTTAACAGATTTCAATTCTTTTAGCTATTTTTGAAGGGGACCACCTAAGGAACATTTCTGCCAAATTTGGTTCAGATTGGCCCAGTGGTTTAGGAGGAGATGTCGTTTAAAGAAATTGTTGACGGACGACGCACGACGCACGACGCACGACGCACGACGGACGACGGACGGACGCCGGACAAAAGGCGATCACAATAGCTCACTTGAGCACTACGTGCTCAGGTGAGCTAATAAAACTGTACTGTTTCAAGAATTTGGATAAACTACCTGGAATATGGTAGACATCTATTCTTTAAAGACGCAAGTTTCATTCAACCAATTACCATACGGCATGAGTTTGGATTAATGAAAATGTTTAGTAAGTAGAACTATTCCCGTTTTATTGTCTTTAAGAAAATAACATGGAAAATAAAGAATACACTTGAAATGAAATTGTCGTCTGCAACGTCTTTGATTTTAGACCAGTCTAGAATTTTGTCGTCTGGTAATGAGTCTGAACAGTGAATTTTCAATCGCTTACGTTTTGAAATTTGCATTATTTTTGCATTGTTTCACAATGAAGACGGTACACTTGCTCTCAAGATTACATATCTCACAGTTAATCGAAGACTGCACTAAGCAGCTTCACTTCGTTTATGTACTAACTAAAGTCTATAACGATCACTGTGATTGGCCGAGACTTGTACCATATCCAGTCAGAAGGATGGTTGTGGACATGTTAATGGGACTCGTGTTTAAATACGGGCACTGTATCTGCAATCTATCTTATATTGCTCTTTCAGATACCATAAAGGATTAGACTCATGAGTAAAGACGCACCTAGTGTCTTCAATCCATCTATTATTGCACTTTCAGATACTCTCACCGATAGTCATAAACGCTGTGTGAGTGGTGCCGGTAAAACCAAGCGACATTGGAAATAACGGATTTTACAATATGTGACAAACTGTACTAAATAAAGGCATGGGCTGCTCGCCAACCAAACGAAAAGTTTCAAAGAGTGCATCAAACAGTAAGTTTTTTTTTTTTTTTTTTTTGTCATTTCATCTTTATTATTTGTACAGTTGTCGTTAACCATGTATTCAATAATACATTACTGATTTAATCCTAAGCAATATTATCTTAACTCTTTGCCAAACAAGCCCTTGATTTGGCGAATCCTTGTCAACAATATTAAAGGAGCTTGCAGCTTTACCTTCTTAAGCTGCAGTTTTCTCTTTCCTAAATTAGACTTAAGACATGTCCGTATGAACAAGGCCGCTACTGAATTTTATATACCTACAAAGAAAATCTCCCAAAAATTTCTAAAGTAGGCTCAAAATCTTAAAATACTTCAAAAATAGTTATCCAAATCTATTGGAATGGTTATCACGGACCTAGAAGAAAGCTGTACCACATATGTAAACAGACTTTTATCATAGAAGGACAACACGGAAATGAAAAACTCCTTTTTCCATGAAGGTCATCATAATTGCCTCTTCCTGTAATCCGTGTACCCCAAACTTTATCATATAGCAAAAACTAGACAGGATTATTTTCGGGGATTGTTATAACTCTTACAAAGTGTTGGCTCTTATATCACTTCCGGGATTGTGATATAACTCTTTCTCGCTTTATTCGTATTTTTACGTCCTGGTGATATTATACTAGAGAATTTCATTGTGGAAAAAGAAGAAATTGGTTGTAACAAGCATTTTTTTCTTTTCTCGCAATAGTTTCTACGATATAGGATGGTTACTATTTATATTCTACTTACCTACAATATCGACTGCTACCTCTATTATTTGGACAAGTCTGAAATTTTGAAAGATCAGTAAAGGGTTAAAAATTATTGATAATCAAAGCATCCTAACTCAACAATAAGAAACTTTTCATAGTAAGTTACACAGTGGGAAGTCCTTGTTAGTCATTCTTATAGGAAGAAGTCATTCGACTGTTTCTTTAAAAACTCACGGACCCCAGTTCCCGTGAGGTCATTAGTATAATGAAGACAATAAAATGAGGTTAACACTTTCTCAGACAATCTAATTATATATATTATTGCAAGGCTTTCTGATCATTTTCGACATAATAACCATAAACGGCAAATAATGATAAAGATCAGTTTCTCTTGCTTCTCAAGCGATAACCTGTAGACGGTATTACTGATTGGTAGATCGCGTCTGTCAGTCAAAGAACTAATCCACCAATCATATCATACATTTAGACCGGAGATGAACTTTGAACTTCAACATTGACCGACATTTATGTGAAGCATTCTTTGTTGGTTAGACTACGCGAACGCCGTGACTACAGCTTTTTCAATTTGTAGTTACGATGTTTATGTCGCCAACCAAACATTTTACTATTTTGTTACATGTTATTGGCTATAAATTTTGTAAAATATTGCTGTTTGATATCTAACCTTCCGTGGGAGCTCAGTTGGCGTGACCAAAGGGGCGGTGGGCGGATCTTGATTGAAGAAATTAGAATTCAATGATTTCAATATCAATTCTTCCATGAAAGTAATAAACCTGACTTCCTTATTGTTTACCAGTTTAACTCGACTGTGGTGACTTTTTTGTGTCTGATCACTTATGAATTTGGTCAATTAAACCCATCACCAGACTACACCACTTGCAAATTTAAAGATCTTGCAGACGATAGCTTCAAATTCTTGCAATTTAATTGCTGAATCCTTGAGAAAAGGTAACAATGTGAGAAACGAAGGAATTGCTTATTACTAGCACTTTCATCACTTTACAAAATGTTTTCCAAAGCTTTTTTCCGCGTGGAGGATGAAAAGGCTGGATTGGATGGGAACGGGCTAAAGTTTACTTTTCTGATTATGTCAACTCTTGTCAGTTATTAGGCTAGGATCTGTAATTCGAAGATTCCTAAAAATCTCATGAGATGCACAAAACTAGCGGATAAATACACTCTTCTCAAACTGTAACCAATTGTTTAATTAATGGATTGGTTGAATGGTGTTTACCGCCACTTTTAACAGTAAAACTATGGTTTAAACTCACAAAGTGCATCACAAAAACGTCCTCCAATCATCCGTCGGTCGACAAAATCTACCAATACGCAATACGATGATTATAATGAGATTTGAAATATTGGAACAAGATGTTTTGTTGTGATCGATTTCCTTCATCCATTTTTGTTTCTGCAAATAAACAGCTTGAAATATTTATGTTCTTGGATATTCCGACTGTATGCTTTATGGTTTTAAAGATATTTCATACAGATTTAAAAAAGTGTATGTAATTGTGACTTTTCTCTCGCTAAAGTCATGCTCTGTTGGAAACACTATGGGAAAACAATTATTACAGTATGTGTGTGTGAGTGCGTGCGTACATGTGTGTGTGTGTGCTAGAAAAAGAAAACCCGTTCGTTTGTGATCAAAACGTCATAACTAAAACTTGAATAAGCTGTAGTAACAACTCTTAACCCATTACCACCGACAAAATTTTAGACTGGCCGAAATTGGAAGAAGTAGCAGACAACAATTTAAAGTTTATCAAATTTAGGATTTTTTCAACTGTCCGAGTAGAAAACATTGTGGAAAATGAAGAGATTGCTTGTTATTAGCAATTTCTTCATTTTTTACAAATGTTTCAAAAGCAATTTTCTTGAGAGGCGCCAAAAAGCGTCACTGTATAGTAGTGGGTGTAGACACCAAAGCAACAAAATCCTTAGCATAAATGTCGGGGTTTTAAATAATTTTATAAGTAGATTATCTGAAAGACAGCGGCTTTCCGTCGGTTATAAATATAACGTTTTTTTTTTTTTTTTTTATGAACTGGTTTTTTCCTACCTCAATCGCAGACGGATGCATCAGTGTGAACCTGTTGCACGGTTTAACCACTCAATATTCAATAGGCCCATGCAGTTAACCCTAATATAAAGCTCTCATTTCCTTAACCCATTACCAGATGTAAGAATTTTAGACTGATCAAAAATTGAAAGGAGTTGCAGGCTACATTTTTTCATTGGATATTTTTTTTTAAAAGAATTTCTCTTTTTGGGTAGAAAACATTGTGGATAATGAAGACATTGCTTGTAACATTTTCCATAATGTTTTCAAAAGCTTTTTACTTGGGGGCGTCAAAAAGCGTTATTGTGTGGGATTTAGTCAATTGAATACTTTACTATATTTAAAAAAATCACAAAAAAATATTTCATCAATTTAAGCTTAAACTAGAATCTTTAAAATCTTGTTGTTAATAGAGAAAGAAAGCGAGAGAATAGTGAGAATCAATTTGTTTGCAATCTGAGAGTTTCGTGAGATACATCCATTAAATCTGAATAACGATTTTTGATCAAGCAGATCTCTTTGTCTTTTAGTGCATGGTACAATAGCAACAAGTTGCATAAACGGGTCAACAAGACTTGTACTGTCGCTAACTTTAAGTAAAGCTTTAATTCACAAGTTGGCAGTGATGCGAGTTTACGGCCGGTTTTATTTGCAGGAAAATCGTTTTGTTGTTTGATTTATGAAACAGTAAAACAAAAACTTGCATGTCGAATGACTTTAACCCATTCCAACACAGCAAAACTTTAGACTGGTCCAATTTGAGGGAAGCTGCAGACGACAATTTTAAGTTGATGGAATTTTAATTTGTTTCGTCGTTTTGGATAGAAAATATTGTGGATAATGAAGAAATTGCTTGATACAAGGAATTTCTTCATTATTAACAATGATTTTATCGCTTTTTTCTTGATGGGTTAAACCAACTTCTGTCAGGTCTTGGTAGCACGTGAAAAATCTTATTTGATTTAATTTATTGTGTAAATGTTCACTATATATTAATCCTTGTCAATTTGAATTATAAAACCTTTACGGAATTGCATTTAAATCAAAGGGCTTAAAGCGCTGGAAGCATCAATTGCGGGTTAGCTTTTATTTTTGAAATTTATCTTGTAACCAACTCTTGCTTCTAAGTAACAAGCAGGTGGTTTAGACCAAGGTCAGACTGCACATACGTGCAGGCTGATCTTTGTCTATTCCTCCTGCCAAGGAATGATCGGTAAGTCACGGATTCCAGCCTATCGTCACCGAGGTATGTTCAGGGACAGTCTATTCAGCCTTAAAAATCGTAGCAGTGGATTTAACCCATGCCCACACTATGACGCTTTTAAACCCCCCCAAAAATATTTTTTTTCCTTCTTTTTTTTAAAAACATTGTGGAAAATGAAGAAATTGCTTGTTACAAACGATTTTTTACTTTCATTGTCGTCTGCAACTTCGAATTTCGACTGGACAAAAATATTATTGTATGGAAATGGGTTAAGCCAGTGCCTCTCTCTCAGGAATGTGATGGCTTCTCGTTCGTGAGCAAAACTGCACGCTTAAAACCTTCGTCGAAATTCAATCTAAATCCAACCTAAACGATTTAGTATAAACTAAACAACACGTTTTAACGCACCAGTTTTGTGACGCGTTTGATGATATTGCTCATAAAACAATTATTTTATGCAGCAAATCAAAGTTAATTACACAGAAAAAATATTTTACTTTTCTTTGGTGATATTAAAAAATTTGCACATTCAAGAATTATTTTGAAATAATTTCATTTTCCCCTAAAGTTATGAAATTTTCCACTTTTCTCTAAAGCCAAACAGTCAGGCTTTAGTTATGCCTTAGTTGTATTTGCTCAAAATCTTTTGTTCAAAACCATTTAAGAAACATCGAAGTGTTTGTTCTACATACTTTGTTAATTTCTGAAGACAATGTCAGGGGGTTGTTGCCAAAATATTACGACAACTCTGATATAATTTCATTTGTAAAGAGCGCTCCTTATATCATTTGATTCTCAGATCCAGAATTCATAGACAAATTACCTTCGAGCACAAATATCTCTATAGGCACTATCTGTGGCGTGTAATTGGTTGAAAACTGTATGAAAAAAATAATTGTTCTATAATAGGAATAGTTATTCTAAAATAAATTAATTATGGTTAAAAATATATTTATTCAATACCATTAATATTTATTCAATAATGATAAATATGTTCTATTTACACCCCTTTCCCTGGGTGTCAAAAGTTCCTAAAATTACTCAGACCATGTTCAACAGTCTTCTCCCAATCTACGAAGTCTACGGCATTCATATTTGGTTTATAGCATAACCAGAAGATTCTCTACCATGATAGCTAAAATCTTAGCCCTGGGATAAAACATTACCCTGTCCCAGAGATCCGAAATCTTTGAAGACGCCCAATTAGAGCAAATTCAAGTCTTCCCCTTCTGAATTATAAGGTGAAGAAAATTCATATTTAGTATGTAGCATTATTAAATAATTTTGTACCATGTAAAAGAAAAATTGCCCTTACGATAAAAAACGTCTCTACTCTAGTGGTCGAAAATTACGTAAATTGCTCAATTTGAAAAAAAGAAAAAACTTCTTTTTAAACCATTATAACTCGGCAAAAACTTCGACTGGTTCAAATTGTAAGAAGTTGCAGACAGCAATTTCAAGTTTTCGGAATTTGTAAAATTTATAGAAAATACTGTGGTAGAAAACATTGTGGACTTTGAAGAAATTGCTTTTTACAAGCATTTCTTCATTGTCCACAATGTTTTCCAAAGCGTTTTCCTTGAGATGCGTAAAAAAGCGAGATCGAGTGGGAAATGGTTGAATAAAGGGCCAAGAGCATTTATAGTAACATTAATTTTATCTACCATGTTTATGAAGTTATACCCCATTTGACAAAAATGACCCTTCACAATGCATCCAAAGTTATGAAAAACGCCCAATAAATGCATGTTCAAATATTTTCTTCTCCCAATGTCTATCTATCTATCTATCTATACTGCCCAACTCCCCTTTCGGGTATTACTGGCAGGTGCGCGTCTGTGCTGGAATAAAAACTGTTAAACATTTGTTAGGGTGCAGAATTTTAAAAGTATCGTGAGTGTTAGAGTGTTTGGTAATTCAGGGACGGCTCACTATCTGGAAAGAATCGAGACTCTTTTTGAACGCTGCAATATCAGGTTGCTGTACAATTGTTTCTGGTAGGCTGTTCCATAGTATCACTGTGTAGGGAAAAAAACAATATTTAAAGTAGACTGCATTTGTGTGGATCTGTCTGAAAGATGCTGTGTGCATATGTCGGGTGGTCCTCACTGTTCTTTCAAGATAAGCTGGTACTGGCACTGCAACAAAATTATTAACAATTTCATAGAACATGGTGACTCTGGAAATGTCTCGTCTGTATTGAAGAGTTTCCCAACCAAGCTCCTTCTGCATGCAGGTAACACTGTCATAATAAGAGAAATTATTTTGAACCCATCTTGACGCTCTACGTTGTACTTTTTCCACTTTGTTGATATAGATTTTTGTGTAGGGGCTCAAAACTGTTGATGCGTATTCTACCTGGGGTCTCACTACAGTTTTGTACGCTATTTCTCTGATCTTCTTATTTTTGGTCTGGATGTTTCTGCGAAGAAAACCTAAAGTTTTATTAGCATTTGATGTTATATTGTCAATGTGTTTGTTCCAGGAAAGATCTCCAGATATTGTAACTCCTAGGTATTTGGCATTGTCCACAGTCTCTAGTACTTGTCCATGTAATCTGTAATCAAAGGAAATCTTTTTCTTCTTTTTAGTAATATTTAATGCATTTGCTGGGGTTAAACTCCATTTCCCACTTTTTCTCCCACTGCATTAACCTGTCTAAATCTTCTTGTGGGGTCAAACAGTCTTGCCTGTTCTTTATGGCTAAGTAAACAGCAGTGTCATCTGCAAACAAACGAACTTGGGATGTGATGTTATTTGGAAGGTAATTTATATACAAAAGAAACAAAAGAGGGCCAAGTACAGATCCCTGAGGTACTCCAGACGTGACTGGTACTTCTGATGAGCATCCACCTTCTAAGACTACTTTTTGTGTTCTGCCTATTAGAAAAGATTTAATCCACAAAAGGGTAGCATTGTTAACACCATGTTCCTGCAATTTATACAAAAGCTTTAAGTGGCTAACTTTGTCAAAACCCTTGCTGAAGTCTAATAAAACTAGATCAGTCTATTTTCCTTCAGTCAGGTTTCTGGCAAGATGGTCGGTCAGTTGAAGTAGCTGGGTTTCGCATGAACGCCTTTCTCTAAAACCATGCTGCAAGTCATAAAGGATATTATTGTTGTCAATATGTTCAGTTAGATTTGAGGCTACAATATGTTCTAGAACTTTACACAATATACATGTTAAAGATATAGGTCTGTAATTTGCAGGATCTTCTTTGTTTCCTTTCTTGAAGAGTGGAGTCACGTTTGCTTTTGTCCAAACCTGGGGAAGAGTGCCTGTGTCTAGGGATTTCTGAAAGAGAATTTGTAAGATCGGGGAAAGTTGATAACATAAGTTTTTTAGTACAAGAGGTTTGATGTTGTCTGGTCCTGCTGCTTTGTCTGGATTCAGGTTGGAAATAAGTTTTTGTACTCCACTGGTGCAAATAGTAATGTTCGGCATAACTGGGTATTTGCTGAAAGAGGAAGGAAATACATTTTGTCTTATAGATGAAAGGCAGGACTGAGCCAAAGAAATTGGTGTCATTGGGGTGAAGACTGGCTGGAACTGTTGATTTAGAATATTCGCCTTTTCTGTGTTGTCCGATTTGATGGAACCTGAAATTTTATCGAGAAGGGGGGGGGGCTACTCCGGTTGCGTCTTGCTTGGCATTCATTATCAGACTGAAAAGTTTTTTATTGTTAAATCTTGTGGCTTTCTCTTTGTCGTCAGTGGTTCCATCTAGGCCTAAAATATATTCAATATAATTAATATAGGAAACTTTTATTTGATTTTTGATGTTTCTTTTTAGAGCCTTAAGAGCAGTCTTAATCTTATAGTTTCCTTCTTTCTTCAATCTGAAATAGAGTTGATCCCTTTTTCTGATAAGGCGTTTTTTTTAGGCTGTGTAATCCATGGAAGAGATCTCTTGTGGCCAAGTCGTTTTGTTGGAACATATTTCTCGATACCTGTGGAGATTGCATCTGAAAATTTTAACCAAATTTCTTCAACAGAATTAGAGTGATGAACTTTCAGAATTTCATTTTTAACATGCTCCATATGGATTTTAAAGCTACCCCAGTCAGCTTTTTTGTACAGATGAACCTGTCTAGGTTGTTGTTTTGTCATCTGTGGCTTTGTATCTGCAAAAATAGAGACAATACTATGGTCCGATATACCTGGAAGACATTTTACATTTTTAATTAAAGTGTGTTTTGATGTTAGGAAAAGGTCCAGTGTATTTTCTCCTCTGGTGTTTTCTGATACCATCTGAGTGAGGTTGAAATCTGAAAGCAAGTCATTAAATTCTTCATACATGTTGGTATAACTGCATTCTGACTTTAATACTGGTATATGATCACAGTTCCATGAAAATTTTGGTAAGTTAAAATCACCTAGCACCCAAAAAGATCCTTTAAGGTTTCTTGTCAGGTCTAAGGACTTTTTGAAATCGTTAAAGCTGTGGATGTCTGATTCTTTCGGTCTGTAGTAGGCTGCGATATAAAGAGGTTTACATGTTTTGACCTGTAATTTAATCCAAATAATTTCACAATCAGTCTTTAGTTGTTTCTGCTCTGTTGCGAGGAAAGTATCTTTAGCCAGGATGAATACTCCCCCACCTTTGGTTGACCTGTCTAATCTAAAGGGTGTATAGCCTAAGGATTTTGGAAAGAATTCACAATCTGCATGATGTCTATTTAACCAGGATTCTGTACCTACAACTATATCAGGTTTATGTTGATCTATCAGACAAAGAAATTCTGCTTTTTTGTTGACAATGGACTGGCAATTAACTGAAATTACTTTAAGCTGAAAAGGAATATTATTTTGTTTAGATCTCTGTCTCTGTACTGTATTTCCAGAGGTGGTACTTGGATGTTGTAAGTTGGACTGCTCACTCAAAACACTGTAGCTATTGAGATGAAAAGGAAGAAATTGAAAGATTGAAAGATCTAGAGAAATTTTGGGCTTCACAGATTGAGCAGATCCAGGAGAATGATGCGTCTCGAGCTACAAGATCAAAATAGGTTTCATTAGTAATATCCTGACATTTGATGTGGAACCATCTTTGGCAGGTGTCGCATTCAACAGCATTGTCTTCGTCAAGAGCCTCATATTAACATGAACCACATGGAAATTCATGGCCAGGATTTGTTTCTACATCTGCAGACAAAGACAGTTAGAGAAGACATAAATACGTTAGCGAAGAGTTTCTTGTGTGTTTCTCGACCGGGACAGACCACCGTTTTGATTTCAGCAAACAGGCACAAACATACGAATTACTAGGTTTTAATGTATAGCTTGTAATTCATTCATATTTGGTTTATAGTACATCAAGACTGTTCTCTACCAAGATTGCTAAAATAATACTTATTGGGTCAAAATGGCCCCGCCCCAGCGGCCACAAGTTTGGTAAAATGCTCAAGTAGATCTATTTCAAAGTCAAAGAAATTGCAGACGGTAATTAAAGTTTGATTGAAATTTACTGTACTTTAATTTGCAAATGCCTCAGGTGAGCGATTTAAGTCCTCTTGTTTTGCAAATGTGAACGGACGGACAGAAAGACGGACAACTGATTGATCAAGATATCTCATCTTTGGTACTTCTAGCTCAGGTAACTAAATAAATGCCATTGCCACACGCATCTCACCGAAAGAAACATGTTTACTAATTTGCCTTTTAAGTTGGCTTAGCAGCTTATGGTTCAAATTCAATGTTAGAGTTGTACCTGTACCTGTTGTAAAAAATGACAGAAAGCCATGGTTAGGTGCACCTACCAACCGCGCGATACTTAAATACAACAGAAAGTGACATTGAATCAAATTCATTTGATCGCAGACTAACTAGCTCTCAAGATCAATACTCTTTAACTTTTCCTAGGTGACCCTCCCCATGACAGTCCACAAATACTTAAGATATCATCTAACCTTTTCCTGTTCAATCACCGTTTATACCTCCCTGTGTTTTATACTTTGGAAAACATTGTGGAAAAAGTAGAGATAGGTTGTAACCAACTATTTCTAATTTTCCACCTTACTGAATGATTTTTTAAATAAAGTCAACTTTAATCTGTCATCTGCAAACGCCTAGAAATCGGACCAGTCTGAAATTTTGAAGAACAGGAAAAGGGTTAAGATTCTTGGGCTTTGACCGTACTACTTATAACAAGCGAATTATTCATTTTGTAGAAAGATTTCACAAGCTCTTTTCTAGAGGGGCGTCCAAATCGGGATTGTGTGGGAATAGGTTAATGGGTTGTAATCAAACGACCAGACCGGAGTGGCTTTTACTGTAAACTCCTGATAGTAATGAATTGTCAATTACTCATCCCTAGTCCGCTAATTAATTTTCTATAGACTCTCTTGTCGTTCCCCAAAAGTGTAAATTGGCTTTATTTATTCCAAAATAAACAATCTAAGACAATATAGAAGTTAATAGCGATCTTGGGAGTTGTTTTTTTTGGCGGTTTTGTTCCCTGAGTCCATTAGATCTAACGCTGTTCTCATTATTATTGCTTTATGAACGTGGTGAAGTATGTAAGACTATTCTTATAGAAAACTTAATGAGGAATAAAGAAAAAATGTCAGACTGACGGGTTTTTGTAGAGTCGCCCTCTGTTTTCACTTTGCCCTTTATGATTTGCTGTAAACTGTTTATAGAAGAAGTACGACAAAGACATGGTAAAAAACAACAAAGCTTACTTTAAATGAATCAGCGATATTTCTTTCGTTTGATGACAGTTTTATAAGTGTAATAAGTGAACAGGTATTCATTAAACCGGTGGTCTTGTAAGTAAAAAAAACAAACCTGATATTTTTTCTGTAATATGTAAACTTTCTTGCAGCGTTGCAACTATTTTTACCGTAAGAAATAAAAATTACCAAAATAAGTACTATTCTTTAGTCCTAACATAAAATATTGGCCTATCAAAGAAATTTAAGTGCTGTTTTTTGTGGTAGAATTACAGTTAATGTTGATCGCAAAACTCATGCCCACGAAAACATTGACCTTTAGGTCATTTGTGTTACTAGGATAATAGAAATATCGTGTCATTGACCATTACACCAGGAGACCAAAAAAGGAAGCGGAGTTAGAAAATTGCCGTTCCTTATATGGAACTGAAAGTAATTAAAATGCAGTTTTAGTCAAATCTCTGGGTTCAGTCTGTCTCTGTTTCTCTAAACTGAGACCAAATAACACCAGAAGCTATGACTGAAATCATTAAAACTTGATATACTTTTTGTGTAATTTATAGATAGCATAATTACTTAACACCTCAGTTAATTTGAAAATCTACAGCGACCCGTATCGTCGCCGTTGGCCATGCAGAAATAAACTGGATGAAGCTGTATATACGACATTTTGCAGGCCAAACGACGACATCTTCCCCGTGGACACGCGCCGAGCATGCGCTTTTGATTTGATTTCGGCCCGATAATCCTTCTCTAACGTTTAGTTTTTATTTCGTTCTCCTAATCAATGATTAAATCACGTGATCATTAGCAATAAATAAATGGTTTAGATATATAATAGCAATTTCTCCAATAAACATGGCATCTGATGTATATCTGGAAAGTTTTTACAAGGGTGTCACAAACTTGAACGTAACATCTTTGTATCAACGTGTTCACAATCAGTCGAAATGGTCGTTTCGTTTTAATCCCGAAAATTAATTATCGGACCACGTCCTCTTAACCCTGTACTTTTTCCCCCCAAAGTTTTTTACCTTTCAAAATTCAAAGAGGTAGCAGACGACACTATAAAGCAAGTGCAATTCAAAAGTAACCATCCTATATAATAGAAAATATTGTTGGAAATTAAGGAATTGCTAGCAAGTTCTTCTTTTTTCCACAATATTTTCTCAAGTGTAATATCACAGAGACATAAACATCAGGGATTGTACGGGAAAGGGTTAACAGGGATTTCATGTCTATGAGCGAGGTGCCCCTGCAGCCGATTTGACATTTTTCGGTCAAACAGCATGTCACGTTTCCATGTCATACGGCTTGTCAGACACCAGATTTGTTTATTACAGAAGTTGAAAATGGCTTACGTATTCAAACCTTGTTTTTTGCGTTTCAGGCAATTGTGCTCTTAAGTCTGATTTTGATAGTCAAAATGAAACATATCGAGACGAAGATTAAATTCCGAAACCTTGTAGACAACTAAGAATACTCGGAAGTCCTTTCGGCTATTGTATTTTGTATTGATAGAGGCAATACTGGTTCATGTATAGAACCATTTCTGTCCCTCGTCCGTTACAGTGCAGTGTTCCCTTGTCCAGATTCTTTGTAATGCCTTACTCATCATGGAACATAGTCAACTTAATTTCATTAACGGGTATGTGGGTGACCACAATGCCAGAAAAGCTTTTGAACATTCGCTCTAAAATGAAAACAACGCATTTAAAGATTTAGAACAGAGTGCTTTGAATATTAATATCTAGGTGAAAATTTACCTTGAATGAACCATTCCAAAACGGAATTTATCCTTTAGTGGACAACAACTACAAAAATTCAAATAAGATACCCAGACGCTCTTATTTGCGGCCATCAAAGCTTAAAAAGCCAAGTTAAAGAAATAGTTGAAGGCAAATGTTCAATTATTTAATGATAAAGTATATAATAAGTTGTCTATCAAAAGATGAAAAAGAAACTCTAGGATGATCTCTTGTCAGTTCATATTTAGATTTCTGTAATGGAGTCCCATATGGCGTCATCAAACGTGTCTTTAGGAAAATATAGGGGATACAGAATCTTGTGGTGTCCGTGGTCGAGAGTTAGACCGTCGGCTTCTCGATCAAGTGGTCCCGATTTCGATTCTCGGAAGCGGCTATCGATCCTGGTTCTTTCATTGGCCCACACATTCGGCGTGAGTACTGGTGTATTCTCCAGGAAGCACAATTGAGAGAGATTAATGTAAGTTGGAAGAACTAGTGTCCCAATCGATGTAAAATAAATAGGTTTAAACCAAACAGAATCTGTATACAGGTCGTTTTGAGACATGGCAAATATGACTATCCTAAACAAGCGCTTTATAAAATCCATTGGCTTCCCCATCAAAACAAGAATAAAATCGTCTATGGGCGTGCAAAATATCATAATTGCATAACTTTATTAATTGTCGATGTGCGAGTATTAAAGGTGTAGTTACGACGTTTAAGTCAAACCAACTAAAGTTCTCCATAAAAATTTCGGCCAATGTCGGAGTTCAAAGTAAACATTCTGTTTAAATGAATTACTTAATTGGTCGATTGATTATTGGTCAGTAAAGCACTCACAATCTCGACCAATTTATCCGCCTGTATATGATTTATTCTTAAAAAATTAAATACTTTATCAAACAACTGAACAATCGTGACTGTCAATCAAATAACCAGTCGACCAATGAAGGTCTTGTAGACCAGAAATTCAAGCTGTAATAACGCTGTTTTAATTGGAAGCGGGACTTCCTGTTGGAGTCAATGGGCGTGGCTAACGCAGTAAGTGGACGGGACCAACGATTGTCAATTGGTATTAGTCTTTGCAGCTCATAAGTTGTAAAAGAACAATTAGAGGAAATTGTAAATTTCCTTTTGAAAGGGAAATAGAATTGAAAATTACGCTAGAGTCTCATAAACAATAATCATTTCTAAAACATGGGAGAAATAGGACATCCTTCCCCCTAAGAAATGCAATGTCATCAACCCCGGTTAGATGTGCTGACTACGTAGGCTGACCACGATCGAAAATTACCACTCATGTAGATTTTCCTGATTTAATCATTCTATGTAATTATTCAATTATTTTGAAAATAATGTTTAATCAAATTCTGCAAAAAAAACTTATTCAGGCTGTAGTTACGACATTATGCACGATTTATCATATACTTGCTTTCTCATTCTGCGACAACGAATATTCCTTTAAAAGTGCAGGTTTTGAAGATCAATTGGAATAACAAATTATTCTCTCAGAATTTTCCAATTTACGATAGGAGGCCAGTGCCCTCGGCAAATGTTCTCTTTATCGCTATTACTCCAGTCGAATGAAATGTTGACGCACGAGGAGGATGACATTGACATTTTATAGATAGAGCTCGATGTCTGAGCTTTATTAGCATATTGCTAGCTCAATGCTATCAGCGGTCTATTATCTGCTGGTGAACGGTCATATTGCGAGCTCAATGCGATCAGCGGTCTATTATCTGCTGGTGAACCGTCATATTGCTAGCTCAATGCGATCAGCGGTCTATTATCTGCTGGTGAACGGTCATATTGCTAGCTAAATGCTATCAGCTGTCTAATATCTACTGGTGAACCGTCATATTGCTAGCTCAATGCGATCATCGGTCTATTATCTGCTGGTGAACGGTCATATTGCTAGTAGCTAAATGCTATCAGCTGTCTATTATCTGCTGATGAACGGTCATATTGCTAGCTAAATGCTATCAGCTGTCTATTATCTGCTGGTGAACGGTCATATTGCTAGCTAAATGCGATCAGCTGTCTATTATCTGCTGGTGAACCATCATATTGCGAGCTCAATGCGATCAGCGGTCTATTATCTGCTGGTGAACCGTCATATGCTAGCTCAATGCGATCAGCGGTCTATTATCTGCCGGTGAACCGTCATATTGCTAGCTCAATGCGATCAGCGGTCTAATATCTGCCGGTGAACCATCATATTGCGAGCTCAATGCGATCACCGGTCTATTATCTGCTGGTGAACGGTCATATTGCTAGCTCAATGCGATCAGCGGTCTATTATCTGCCGGTGAACCGTCATATTGCTATTTCAATGCGATCAGCGGTCTATTATCTGCCGGTGAACCGTCATATTGCTATTTCAATGCGATCAGCGGTCTATTATCTGCTGATGAACCGTCACCATTCTTTGTGATGGACACTCGTCACAAGTTTTCTTTTTATTGCGATGCATGAACCATCACTGGTTTATATCAAATAAGTAATCTAAAACTAGTCTTAGAAAGGATGACTGCCATCCGTCACTGACCAGAAGAATTGTCGACGGTTAATCACCACAAGGAATGGAAGTCTAAATCTTTTAGACAATTTGTAAAACTTTGATAAGCTTTTAAAGATACGTGGTGGCTATGCGCATTACGACACCACGTTCATGTATATTGTTCCGGTGAATTGCATAACCGCTTTTATCTTCAGGAACAGGAGTTTATTTAAGAGATGAAGAGAATGTTTTTTGTTTTCATGGAGGTATGAACCGAAAAACCTAATCACACTGTATGAATACGCGAAGCGGATTCATACATTGTGTGATTAGGTTTTTTCGGTTCATACCTCCATGAAAACAAAAAATATTCTTATCATTTCTTGTAATTTGAAAGCATCGAGCGAACAAACCAAAAGCTTTTTGATACCTTGTTCAGTAATAAAATGTTTAAAAAAAGGTTTAGAACAATTCAACTGATTTGTACTTCACCGAAAATAATCATGAACTGATAAATTTACCACAGGGTTCTATTCAGAAGTAGAACGCAGTCGGGAGTTTCGAATATATCTTTTTTCATAACGTCATGTCGCGAAAGTATTTTATTGTGTATGTTTAACATTGTTCAATTTAACGGCAAAGTTTTAGACTGGGTCAGATTCAATGTTGCAAAAGATAATTCAAAGTTTATGAAGCTTATGAAAATTTCATTTTTCAACTTTCTGAGTAGAAAACATTATAAAAATGAAGATGTTGCTTATAAAAAGCAATTTCTTCATTTTACACATTTTTCCCAATCGTTTTTGTGTGGGAATGGGTTAAGATATGTCTGCTATTTTAGGCACAGGGAGGTAATTTTAGGCATACAAACTTGTTTCCATATTAATGATTTTTTTTTTATCTCATTTAAGTCGTCGACTTTTCAAATCGAATCATTGATTTCTGTTTATGCTTTTCAAGTGTTAAATTCAATCCACAATCACTAACTGAATGTTGATTTCAAGAGAGTTTATAGTATTTAGTCTCTAGAAAGGTGGTTTTTCTATAAGGGTGATTTTAAGCTATAATTCTTTATTTATTTCAGGTATAAAAGCTGCGATTCTGATCCAGAAATGGTACCGCAACTATCGTGCTCGGATGGAGGTACGTCGCCGATATACTTGGAATATCTTCCAGTCTATAGAGTACGCGGGAGAGCAGGATCAACTCAAGGTATAGCCAGTCTAAAACCTCTTTAAACCGACCGTTTTCATTAAATGACCTATCAATTGAATTAAAGGTCTATTTTATGTAAAGAGAACTCAAAAAAACAAACGACAATTCTTGACAAAAAAAATGCTTCTTTTCATGCAGCATCGTCCTTTAAATATACCATATGTTGTTGGTACTCATTAGAATCGGCCCGATAACATACGGTCTGATTAAAATTGCCGGAGTGCTGCCAATCAAAAATCGATTGACTCAAGAAATTATTCAATTAAATTGGAAGTGAATGCTCACATCCAAAAATTATGTCAATTATGTTTGTTGGTTTGGCGACTTCAACGCCGTAACTAAAGCTTATTCGAACTGTAGTTACGACCGGTGGGTCGTCAGCACATGATTTGGATTTCGTTTTATGTCACTGACAATATAATTAAAAAAAACCTGATTATAACCTTAGTCCGACTGCTATGTTAAAGCGATCTGTCAATTGTTCGAATACATGAAACGCAGAAAGATCCAATTTTTGAAGTTGGACTTTTTGGTCGCGGTTTTACAAGATACACTAATACACGCCCGGTAATCTCGGGCTCCATCTCTTTTTGGAGAACAGTGCAAAATGGAGACAATGATACTTCCGATATGGAGCAAGGACCGGAACTGAACAGAAAAGGTAAATAAAACAGTGCACCTCGCGTACAATTTGATCTCCTATTAACCTATTATACATTTTCCCAAAACGTCCAGAGTTTCATACCACATAGAAATGATTATATTATCCGTTGGCGGTGATAGATTTCAAAAATAATTCCGTTTGTGAATAGAAACTTGAATCAAAGTTTGGACATCGGACCCGGTCAAACACGAAAATGCGTGTTGAAATCGTTCAAATCCACGTAATCAACAGTTCTGAAAGATTTAAGTGACAATGACTGTGAAATGAATGATAACGTCTTGATATACAATAATGTTACCACAAAGAACTGCATTTTTCCTACCCCTTTTGCGGATTTTCTTAGATGAGAAGGAGACCAGGATGCGGTGCGGGAGACAAGATTCAGAGGGAGAGGCAATGCATATAAAAGCATACAGTGAATGATTTTATAGGACTGTAACTTTATGCATATTACAGGACACTTTTTCTTTCAATTTTTACACAGTAAATGTGTCTCTCAGACTCTCTAGATCAGCCATATTTATATCTGGTCTATATTTTTCTCCTTTCTCCAAACTGACTTACCGGGCCACAATGGTGAATATAAAGTGAACATGTAATAATTTTTGTAAATCTATTCTAACGAAACATTTTCAAAGAAAAAAAAAACTAGCTAATTTGAGAATTCAGGTCATCACAAAATTTGAAAAATACGCTAGGTTCTTAGAAATATGTATAGCGGAAGGAGTTCAGATCTGCAATAAACGGACGTTCTGTGCCTTATACGTTGTAAAAGCTCTATAACATTGATTTGTTGGGGATTGGGGTTTATTACAGGTTATAAGTTTTCAGAAAATCATACAAAAGTGTCGGCTTTGACGTCCGAAGAGGGGCTGGGATTACATAAGAGAATGGGGTTCTATTTAAAGTTTTACAGTACATTTATATATGCATCGCCTCTCCCTCTGAATCTTGTCTCCTGCACCGAATCCTGGTCTCCTTCTCATCTAAGAAAATCCGCAAAAGGGGTAGGAAAAATGCAGTTCTTTGTGGTAACATTATTGTATATCAAGACGTTATCATTCATTTCACAGTCATTGTCACTTAAATCTTTCAGAACTGTTGATTACGTGGATTTGAACGATTTCAACACGCATTTTCGTGTTTGATCGGGTCCGATGTCCAAACTTTGATTCAAGTTTCTATTCACAAACGGAATTATTTTTGAAATCTTTCAACGCCAACGGATAATATAATCATTTCTATGTGGTATGAAACTCTGGACGTTTTGGGAAAATGTATAATAGGTTAATAGGAGATCAAATTGTACGCGAGGTGCACTGTTTTATTTACCTTTTCTGTTCAGTTCCGGTCCTTGGCTCCATATCGGAAGTATCATTGTCTCCATTTTGCACTGTTCTCCAAAAAGAGATGGAGCCCGAGATTACCGGGCGTGTAATATACATCGTTTATGAGTCTACTAGATAAAATATTGAGAAACATTTCTATTGCATTCTTTTTGAGGTTGATCCTATTTTGGGGGCTAGATTGACTGAACTATTGTTTGTTCAGTTACACCAGGGTCGAAACTCTTTGCCTTCGTTGACATGTAGTAAATTTTACAATCTACCTTTCTGTACAACTCTTTTTGAAATATCGACTAAGTATGACCATGCGTTTGTCCGATCGCTTCTCCGAGCCCCAGGCTTTGTCACTTTTTGCGATATACACCTAGCGCTTATATAATAGTTAAATCTTTCAACTTTCAGCTCCACAATTTTTTCAACAATATGTTGGTGAATATGACACAGGGTGATGATGGACAGGTACCACTTATTAAGGCTTTCCAGGTCAACAAAAACTTCTCAATATACGGTATGTATATAATATACGGCATGTATACAATATACGGCATGTTTACAATATACGACATGTACATTATATACGGATCGTTAATATACAAGTATGATCCCGGGCGACAACGGACAAGTACCTCCTACTCCATCCCGTCCAACGTAATTCCGCTTTTCACGACATTCCAATGAAAAAAGTGGGTTTTAGAAAATAGTGTTAAAATGAAGAAAGTGCTTGTCTCAACACTATATTCTTCCCGAAAGACTAACACTATATAAATTTCACGAATTATATTTGTCACCTGCAATTTCTCTCATTTTGACTTGTCTAAAGGTTTCCTCGTCTGATAATGGGTTAAAGTCATAATAAGATCGGCACAAAATTGAAAAAAACACATTAAGTGTTCGGGCAGATCTCTCAGTTTTAAAAACACGATTGATATAATTAAATTTAAGAGTAAAGAGACACAAAACTCATATCAATTTGAGACAACAGTAATGTTTTTTGCAGAACTGCCTGTTACTGGTACATTAAGCTTTTCCAAATCAACCAAACATTTCTGTTTATTGTATGTTTTCAACTAGTTTATTTTGAAAAATGACCCAGGGTAACGCTAATTACGGTTGTCGAAGTCAACGAAAACTTCTCGACCTACAGTATGTATAGAAGTATTCATAATAAAATGACAGAATCTCGTACCTTAACCAATCACCAGACGACAAAATTTTACACTAGTCCAAATTGAAAAATTCTGCAGAAGATAATTTAAAGTTTATGATTTTTTAATTTGAAACGAGCAATTTCTTTATTTTACGCAATGTTTTCCAACTATCTAACTTTTTCTCTTAAGGGTCAAAAAATAGTCATTGTGTGAGACTAGATTATGGCTGTCTAAGCCAACAAAAGCGGCTCTATGTGTGTCGTATATGATATTTATCCACACTGACTTCGTTCATGTTGCTCTTGTTATGGTTTTCCGAGTCAACAAGGAATTCGCCTAATGTAGTTAGTATAGTAATTGATCAGTATTCATATAAGTGCCTCTTGATATAGCAATATTGAAATATGATAATATTCAGTCAACAAGACTGTTAAATCAAACAAAAAATTCTTATGAATGACATGGTTTTAAACAGACAATCTATATGTAGACCCCAGATGATGAGGGTCAATTTCAACATATCAATTCTTTCTATTTCATTAAAAAGAAGGTATTTCATTGGTCAATATAAAACTATTACCTTGGGTGAAGAACACCAAGTAACTTCTATAGAGGCATTCCGAGTTCTCAAAACTTCTCTATATATTCGTTATGTATTCAATTTGTTCATTATCTTATATGCCACAGGGTTAAGATTTACAGATAACATACAATAAGACTTTACAAAACGCAAAAAGTTTATAGTACCCACTTCATATTGGTGGAGATCGCAACTGCCAATCAAGGAATCAATTTACCAATTTGACCAGAAGTGAACTTGGGGACTTTAACGTCGTTACTATAGCTTATTCAAGCTGTAGTAACGTCGTTTATGTCTCCAACCAACAATTAAACATTTTGTTGTATGCTACTGAGCATATATTTTTGAAAATAACGCCACTAAAATCTGAAGTGGAGCTTGCCGTCAAAGCCCAGTGGGCGTGGCCAGTGATCTGACAATGTAGTTAAATTCAATTAGTGAATATGAAAATATTGCCAATAGTGACAAGAGACATATTTTATCCCGTGGTTTTCCTAGTCAACAAACGCTTTTCCATATATGGTATGTACAATGGTATTTATAATTTTGTATTAATGAACGGTATGCACACCAAATCAAAAGTGAACTTTTAAAAAAAGCCGATGTCATTTCCCTTTTAAGATGGCGGCGCAGTCAGAAATAAAGTTATTAGTACAGCAATAGTCGAAATCGTTCATTTTGGGACGATTTTGAATGCATTTCTTACTCGAATATCGTCAAAATGTGTAGGTATATAATCGTACGGAATACTTCGTATAAATAAAGACCCGAAACATTGTATTTGTTCCGTGCTTAGTTGGAAATTTTTAAGCTCCACCCAACCTTCCGTCTCCTGAAATATTGAAAAAGATCTCTGCAGCTCGAAGCAAATGCAAGATGTGAGGTTGAAATTATAGCGTGATATACTTTACTTGTTTTCAGATACCCATGCTCAAGAAGACAATAATTTTAAAGTATTTGAGGACTTTTTAGAGGATATCACGGTAGAAAGTTCCTATAAAGGCCCATCACTCACGTTTCCTCTCACGCTAAACCAATTTCATCAACTAGTGCATGCATTCAAAAAGAAAACTGTAAGTTGCTTAAACTATATATTTCTCTCTTTTATCTAAATGGTAAGAATTTGGTTGATCTATGTGAAAAGTAGTGTAGCAAACATAGCATACAAACCAAAATACTTTCTTTCTTTTTGGCGCGTCTCGTTTTCTGTCTTGAAAACCGTTGTTGATCTGTATGAACATATATAAGTCAAAATCAAAATTTTCATTCGGAATAAACATACACTGCTCCATTATCTTTCCTTGTCAAAGCTGGAAATACATGTAAAAACAACAATAAACAACAATAAAAATGGGATACAAAGAACACGTCAGTGTTAATGAGAACAGCAGACTAAGGAATAAAAGATCGTTAAATAATAAAACAATAGAATGCCAGGACGCATGTCAAAAGCGAGAAAGCTTGCCTAGTTTGCAGAGTATATACTTGAAGATTTGCTACCCAGCAATGGTATAACTTGTGCTTGGTAGACCACCTGCAGTAATACTGTTGGGACAATTCTTTTGAAGATTTCTATATTTCGGGCATATGATAATGAAATGGCATTCATCTTCGATACACAGCTCGCATGCATGAAGCCTTTAAAAGTTTTGCTTCTCAGTGTGTAACTGAATGCTAATCTTTTCTAATTTCCGTGACGGAATTGGAGGGAGACAACAACGTAGGAGTGCAGTTAAGTTTAGATGAATAGTGTAAAATGTGCATTACACATTTCAGATTTTACACGCAAAATATCTAATCGAACTGCTGCTAGAAGTGCGGAAAGTGCTCAAAACTCAGGCTAACATACGATATGCATCAACCTCACTCTCCAAACAGATCACAATTTGTGGAGATTTTCATGGAAAATTGACAGATGTCTACATGGTGTTTTATAAAGTAAGTAATTTGCTTCTGTGTCCTTTTAAAAGTTAGATTTTCACAAGCCAGTTGACCATAATGGTTTTGACGTGATGTTGTGTTTTGTAAAATGGACTGATGGCCTATATCAATTCAATAGAATTTGATGTCTGTAATGATATGCTTTAACCAATTCTAACACATCCCCGCTTATTATAACCCCCAAGAAAAATACATTGAAAAAAAAAGATATGGGAAATGAAGAAATGGCTTGTTACAAGACATTTCCTAGTTATCCGCTAATTTTTCAATCCTGAAAGACGAAGAATTTCTAACTTTAATCATTGAAATTGTTGTCTGCAGCATCTATGAATTCGGACCAGTCTATAATTTTATCGTGTGAGAATGGGTTGATTCATCGAAAGGGGCGTGAGTGCAGAAATGTCACTGATACTTCTTATTTTCTCATTCGACCGGGCTCACGTAATAAAGATTACATTACAATGACCCAAAATTTGAATGTTTCGTATTTATTTAATGTGTTTTGACTATTCGTCGTCATTAACAAACTCATTCAAAGGACACACTAATCAATGATAAAAACATGATAATAGTACACACTGCAGTCTACTTACCTGTAAAACAGCTTCAAAACTTATGACCTACTTCAGTTCTTTTTACCAATTATCAGACGACAAAATTTTAGACTGGTCTAAATTGAAAGGAGATGCAGACGACAATTTAAAAGTTATAATTTTTTAGAGTTTTTCACCTTTCTGGGTAGAAAACATTATGTAAAACAACGAAATTACTCGTTACCAGCAATTTCTTCAATTTTCACATGTTTTCTCAAACATTTCTTCTTGATGGGCTTCAAAAAGCGTCTTTGTAGGGGAATGGGTTAAGACGTAAAATTCAGAATTGTTCAAATTGCAGGAGAGTCGTGTTTGAAGTTTTGCGTTTGGTTTTTAGATGAGTAAATGATCCTTGAAATAAGGATGCAGAGTAATGTCGTGGTGTTGCTGAAATTCGTTGTTTCACCAAGGTCACTAGATGGTTCTTCTTGTTACAAGATATAATGTAAATAATGCATTTTGTTTCAGAACGGTCTTCCAGCGATTGACAATCCATACATATTTAATGGCGACTTTGTAGATCGAGGGTTATTCTCGACAGAGGTGGCTGTGATATTGTTCTCCTGCTTTCTGATGAACAGTAATGAAGTCTTCATTAACCGGGGGAACCATGAAGATCACGTGATGAACCTTAGGTTAATTTAAATTTGTTTAAATTCTGTTACGTAATGAGCCTGACATTTCAATTTTGAATATTTTCCTGTTTTATCTGAAACAATCCAACCATGTTAAAATATTTTGGTCCACTTGCAAGTCTGTTGCCATACCATGAATTATATATTCTTAACAAACTTCCTGAAAATTCGAAATTCTCCTAATAATGTTTTTTCTTCGTTTTGATTTTTCACAAGGAATTCGTGTACATGTATACAGTATATAGTAAAGCATTTCTTGGACTATTTGATAGCTATTGCCTATTGATGCGATGGTAGTAAGTTTAAGAGTTATTAATATCCTTAGTAAGGTAGAAACATGAAATAATTACACTTTTTTACTCAAGAGTAAATACATTTGACCTTTTCAATCAATCTAATTTCTTTTCTTTTATATATATATGTGTGTGTGTATATATATATATTTTTTTTTTCTCGACGAGTCTAGTATCATTGGTCCATATATTGATGGAGCTGTTTTTACATCAGGACAATTTTTTTTTCAAATAATTACTAGAATTATGAAACTGGCATTTCTGTAATTCTATGAATAACTGTACTTTAAATCGTATATGATTTAACATCTCGCTTCCCGTAAAATAAAGAAATCGAGTTTCACTGACTAATTTGCAATGACTTTTATTTTCTGTGTCTTCTCTTTTAGATATGGATTTGTGAAGGAATTGCAATTGAAATACAAGGTATGTGCTTTTGACTTTGTATTGTTTTTTTTTAGTTTGTTTTATGGTTTTGCTCATGTCATATCAATTCTAATATTTGGTATACATGAAATCTAGGGGTTTTAAAGTAAGTCATATGAATCAAAAAAGAAAAAATACGGTCTAAAAATTACCATACAATTTCTGATTTTCAGAAACATTCGCCAAAGATAATTCGTCTATTCGAGGATGTATTTAGTTGGTTACCGCTTGCCACTGTGATAGATGACGAAATTCTTGTATGTCATGGTGGTATATCAGACACTACTAACCTAGAGGCGATATCTAAAGTTAACAGACATAGGGTGAGAATATTATTATCATCACATAGTGTTTGATTGGCTATAGGTAGCTTATGTTATAGATGATGAAATTATTGTATGTCACGAAGCTAAATTAGACGCGGCTAACCTTGATGAGATATCTAAAGTTAATAAACATAGAGTGAGAATCTAGCTATGATCAAAGAGAATAATTGGCTCTTGGTAGCTACTGTTGTAGATGATGGAATTGTTGTATGTCATGGAGGAATATTAGACACCATTAACATAGAGGCGATATCTAAAGCTAAAACACATAGGGTGAGATTACTATTATAATAGTGTTTAATTGTCTCAGGGTAGCTACTGTTATAGATGATGAAACACTTGTTTGTCTAGAATATGTATAGATACAACTGACCTAGAGGCGATGTCGAAAGTTAACAGACATATGGTTAGGATATAAATTTTATCATAGTGATTGATTGACTATAGGTAACTACTGTTAAAGATGGTGAAATCTTGTATGTCACATATCCTCTCCGACATTGTCTCTCACCAATGAGTGGATAATCGTTAACCTAAGTGGGGTAGCAGCTGGAGGCTAGAAAAGGATGTAGATGTAGTGCTGGTGTGAGAAATACCAGGAATCCATTGTTAGTTGCTCCAGCTTCCTTGATATGACTGAAAAATTGTTAAAAGCGGCATTAAACCTCATTTAAACAAACAACAAATCTTGTATGTCACGGAGGTAAATTAAATACCATCAACCTAGAGGCGTTATCGAAAGGTTCAAAATCTTATTATTATCATATAGGGTTAAATTGGCTATAGATAGCCAATATAATAGAAGATAATATTCTGATAAGGCTTTTAAGTGTGCCAGACACAAATTCTAGAGGCGGTATGTAACTTAAACAGATATATTTCTATGGGTAGTGAAGTTATAAGATATTTGTTGTTTAGTATTTGATATTGCCTTGTATTCTGTTTGGTGGGTTAGTTCATATGCTGAGAAACTTTATCATGAAGTAATATCAGACACAACTATTCCGGCAGCGAAAAGAGTCAACGGACATAAATCGACCAGCTTTAAATGTCCCTCTTCTTTAGTTAACGATAAATTGTTGTGTAACATGAGACGCAGCCAAACTAGTCAGACTCCTAATCTTCAATCATGGGGTGTCATGGGTTCGATCCCCGGCGGCGGCACATGTCCTTTCCGACATTCGTCTCTCACCAATGGGTGGATAATCGTAAACCTATGTGGGATAGCAGCTGGAGGCTAGGAAAGGATGTAGTGGTAGTACTGGTGTGAGAAATACCAGGAATCCATTGTTAGGTGCTCCAGCCGCCACAATATGATTGAAATACTGCTCAAAGTGGCGTTAATCCCCATTCAATCAATCAATAAAGCCACCAGTCTTAAGGTATATGTAGGTAGTCCACATATGAAGTACATTTGTCAATTAAATGCTTCCGGGTTTCTGATTAATTATTTCATCTGAAATACTAGATTTAGTCGAGAAAAAAGGCAAACCAGTGAAACTAATAATGACGATGTAACTGTTATTTATTTCATTTTAACTCGCAGTATATGTCTGCCCTTCAACCTCCTGGCGGATGTGAGGACATTACGTCGATGACACAAGAGGAACTATTCGAGTGGAAACAGGTAGATCCATATGTTTTAAAGACCGGTAATGACTTCAGTATTCAAACTTCACACCAACTGATTTTAGTTGTTGTTGTCGTCGTTGTTGTTGTTTTCCACAGACTACATCTTTTCCCTAACAAACCTACTTGCCTAACTCAGCAGTTAAAAATAGTAATTTTTTTTTTTTCAAAAGTAGACAAAGTAAAAATCCAATTTTCAAAGTCATAAATTAATATTCATTGATATTCTTAAGGCATCCCAAGTCGTCGATTGGAGACCAAAACATCGTACCTTCAGCTTGAACTAGAGTTTGTCTCTGAATATTACTAAATACCCACGCAAGCACCCGATCCGAACCCCCTGTTCTCGGTTTTGGCTCTACGTATATAGTGTGAGCGGAGATGATTCTTTAAGCACGCAAAGTTGGCACATCAAAATTGTGTTTTGTAAAATAACTTCCTAGGATTAGAGTGTCAGTAATATCTAAAATTGAAGTTTTCAACGGAAAAAAACTTATCAAAGGGAAAATGCTGAAGTTCAAATTGAAGTTAATCTACAATCAAAGGGTACGAAAAACCGGATGCGATTTCAAACTTCCATTTCAAACTTCGAATTTAATTATGCACGATGCTTGTAAAGTTCGGATATCACACCTCAAGGTTTAAATTAATTGAATTTGAATTATGAAGTTTGAAATTGTGAAGGCACCCACGGTCTTTCGTAACTTTGACACTTTCAAAATTGTCACTTGCAAACGTCAACATGTATTAATGTAGAGTATTGAGTACACAGACGGGCGAACAGATAGGCTGGTTCAAATATTCCCCCGGAAACATTCGTCGCAACGTCGCATACTGAATATTGAAGATAAAAGTACTCTTCCAGTTTAATTTAATATTTTGATTGGTCAATCGATTTTTGATTGACAGCGGCGATCAGTGAACTTAACATTTTATAGACATTCCGTTATCACACATTATTTAGCATCATACCTGTATATAACGTTTTTAATCCAAACCCACAAAATGACGCTTGTTCACGCCCCCCAAGAAAAACAATTGGGAAAACATTGTGTAAGATGAAGAAATTGCTTACAACAATGAATTTCTTCATTTTCCACAATGTTTTATATCCAGAAAGGTGAAAAATCTAAAATATCTAGTTTTTGAATTGTCGTCTGCGACCCCTTTCAATTTGGACCAGTCTAAAATTCTGTCGTCTCGGAAAGGGTTATTCTATATTCAGGTCTTAGATATTCTATGGAGTGATCCAAAAGCGGCAACAGGCTGTCACCCGAACACGTTTCGGGGTGGAGGGAGCTATTTTGGACCCGATGTTACCAGCGACTTTCTTCAGAAAAACAATTTCAAACTACTAGTGCGGTCCCATGAATGTAAGGCGGACGGATACGAATATGCTCATAATGATCAGGTGAGGCTTTTTGATAACGGACGTACTAAGACTAAGAAATCAGTTTATACATAAGGAACTAGATTAATAGAAACCTAACGACAAACTTCCGATAGCGACGGCACGTTCCGTAGTTTTTCGTCTTAGTTACCATGATTTTTGTACCTTTTCCTTTTTTAAACTCAGACGAACGTGCTCGAAACAGTTTGGGCTTCTATGTTCACCCCGAATCTACCGTGCATCGCCCATCGTCAATAATAACTTTTAACATGTCTGCTTAAAGCATTTGGAAGTGCCTTGTGTCACAAAAATATGCTGGCTCTTCGATATCGCCATAGTAGATCTGTGCTTTTTTACACTTTGTTCTCTCTTCTTTTTTGGAGGGAGTCTTCTCTTCCTAAACTACGGGAATAGATCAGATCCACTTAACTCCAACAGGAAGTGTGACTTTGATATCAAACGGCGTTGTTTTACAAAAATGGACAATAACATGTAACAAAGTAAAATGGCTAGTTGGCAACCTAAACGCCGTAATTACAGATTGAAAGACGTTACAGTTGCCATATCAACAAAAATGCTTAACATAAATGTGGAGTTCCAAGTGCAATTCCGGTTAAACGAATGATTTGATTGATCAGTGGGTTTTTGATAGATATCGGCGATCCGTCAATATGGACCAAACTTCACAGGGTTATCACTTATATTTGCCTACTCATAAATGCACGCTAGATTGCCCACTGAATATGGTAAATGTATGGCAGAGCTGTTTTTCTGTTTCAATTCTGCAAACGACAGCTCCTTCTTTACTCTGGGTCGAATTAGAGCAATTCTTTTGGAATATTACGTGGTCGACCACTCTAAAAATAAAACTTTGACTTGCCAATGATCATAGTTGTAGCAAGGTTAGGTCGTCACTAACTTTGAATTCTATGTTCTAATAACTTGATAGACCTTTGTACGGATGTTACCTATAACATTAAACTCTTAAAGCAACATTGTAACCTAGTTCAATAAGCCTATTTCGACCAAACTTTACCTAAATTTTCAAAGGACTTCTTGAAAAACGTAATTGGTAAAAAATTATGGGAATGGCAAAGCACGGCTGTTTTTTACATTTTTTTTTAGCTCACCTGAGCACGTAGTGCTCAAGTGAGCTATTATGATCCCCTTTTGTCGGCGTCCGTCCGTCGTCCGTCGTGCGTCGTCCGTCAACAATTTCTTTAAACGACATCTCCTCCCAAACAACTGGGCCAATTTGAACCAAATTTGGCAGAAATGTTCCTTAGGTGGCCCCTTAAAAAATAGCTAAAAGAATTGAAATCCGTTAAAAATTCTGGTTGCCATGGCAATAAAAGTAATATTTTAAAATAATCTTTAAAAATCTTCTCCTCCTGACCAAGAAGGCGTAGAGCCCTGATATTTTGCATGAAGCATCAGTTTATTGACCTCTTTCAAAATAGCTAAAATCATTATCCTCGGGTCCCCAGGGGCGGAGCCCCATGTGGGTGGGGTTTATATAGAAATAAAGAACGATTTTTAAAATGACATCTCCTCCCAAACCACTGGGCCAATTTGAACCAAATTTGGCAGAAATGTTCCTTAGGTGGTCCCCTTCAAAAATAGCTAAAAGAATTGAAATCCGTTAAAAACTTTGGTTGCCATGGCAACAAAAGTGAAATTTTAAAATAATCTTTAAAAATCTTCTCTCCCTGACCCAGAAGGTGTAGAGCCTTGATATTTTGCATGAAGCATCAGTATACTGACCTCTTTCAAAATAGCTAAAATCATGATCCTCGGGTCCCCAAGGGCGGAGCCCCAGGGGGTGGGGTTTATAAAGAAATAAGAACGATTTTAGCTCCCCTGAGCACGAAGTGCTCTGGAGGAGCTATTGTGATCGGTCATCGTCCGTCGTCCGTCTGTCCGTCCGTCCGTCCGTCCGTCCATTCACAATTACAAAAAAATCTTCTCCTCCTAAACTAACCATGGAATTTCAATAAAACTTTACAGAAATGATCCTTAGGTCATGCTCTTTCAAAATACTTCAAAGAATTGAAATCCATGAAGAACTCTGGTTACCATGGCAACGGAGTGAAAAACTTAAAAAATCTTCTCCTCCCAAACGGTAAGGCCTAGAGCTTTGATATTTGGTATATGTCATCATCTATTGACCCTCTACCAAAATACTTCAAAGAATTACCAAATTCTGAATCTTAGCCCTTTTTTAAATGATCCCTGATTTTACATAGAAATAAAGAAGGAAATGTTTTAAAATCTTCTTCGCCCAAACCATAAGGCCAAGAGCTTTGATATTTGGTACAAATCATCATCTATTGACCCTCTACCAAAATACTTCAAAGAATTACCAAATTCTGAATCTTAGCCCTTTTCTTTGTGATCCCTGATTTTACATAGAAATTAAGAAGGTAATCTTTAAAAAATCTTCTTCTCCAGAACCATAAGGCCTAGAGCTTTGATATTTGGTATATATCATCATCTATTGACCCTCTACCAAAATACTTCAAAGAAATACCGTATTTTGAAAATTAGCCCTTTTCTTAATGATCCCTGATTTTACATAGAAATAAAGTAGGAAATCTTTTAAAATCTTCTTCTCCCTAACCATAAGGCCTAGAGCTTTGATATTTGGTACAATTCATCATCTATTGACCCTCTACCAAAATACTTCAAAGAATTACAGTATTCTGAAATTAGCCCTCTTCTGGGTGATCCCTGATTTTACATAGAAATTAAGAAGGAAATCTTTAAAAATCTTCTTCTCCCAAACCATAAGGCCTAGGGCTTTGATATTTTGTACATATCATAAGATATTGACCGTCTACCAAAATACTTCAAAGAATTATCATACTCTGAAAATTAGCCTTCTTCTGTGTGATTCCTGATTTTACAAAGAAATAAAGAAGGAACTCTTTGAAAATCTTCTTCTCCCAAATCATAAAGCCTAGAGCTTTGATATTTGGTACAATTCATCAGCCATTGACCCTCTACCAAATTACTTAAAAAATTAGCCCTTTTCTGTGCAATCCCTAATTTTAGTTAGGAATAAATAATGATATCTTTGAAAACCTTCTTTTCCTAAACCATTAGGCTTACAGCTTTTATACTTGGTAGCTATGGATGTCTATACTTCAAAGCATTACCATATTCAGGAAATTAGTGCTATATGGTGCGATCATCAATATACCTAGGATTAAAAGAGAAATCTGTAAACATCTTCTCCAAAATAATTAGACAGAGGGCTTTATCATTTTGTTTATATCATTAAGCCATGAACCATCATACTCAGGGGAGCGATTTAGGACCATCATGGTCCTCTTGTTTTAAATGACATCTCCTCCCAAACCACTGGGCCAATTTGAACCAAATTTGGCAGAAATGTTCCTTAGGTGGTCCCCTTCAGAAATACCTAAAATAATTGAAATCCGTTAAAAACTCTGGTTGCCATGGCAACAAAAGTGAAATTTTAAAAAATTATTTAAAAATCTTCTCCTCCTGACCCAGAAGGTGTAGAGCCTTAACATTTTGCATGAAGCATCAGTATATTGACCTCTTTCAAAATAGCTAAAATCATGATCCTCGGGTCCCCAGGGGCAGAGCCCCCCCCCCGAAGGGGGGTATATAGAAATAAATAACGATTTTTTAAATGACAACTCCACCCAAACCACTGGGCCAATTTGAACCAAATTTGACAGAAATATTCCTTAGATGGTCCCCTTAAAAAATAGCTTAAAGAATTGAAATCCGTTAAAAACTCTGGTTGCCATGGCAACAAAAGTGAAATTTTAAAATAATCTTTAAAAATCTTCTCCTCCTGACCCAGAAGATGTAGAGCCTTGATATTTTGCATGAAGCATCATATTGACCCATTTCAAAATAGCTAAAATCATGATCCTCGGGTCCCCAGGGACAGAGCCCCCCCCCCCCGGGGGTATATAGAAATAAAAAACGATTTTTAAATGACAACTCCACCCAAACCACTGGGCCAATTTGAACTTAATTTGGAAGAAATATTCCTTAGATGGTCCCCCTTAAAATTTGCTAAAAGAATTGAAATCCGTTTAAAACTCATGGCAACAAAAGTGAAATTTCAAAATAATCTTTAAGAATCTTCTCCTCCTGACCCAGAAGGCGTAGAGCCTTGATATTTTGAATGAAGCATCAGTATATTGATCTTTTACAAAATAGCTAAAATCATGATCCTCGGGTCTCCAGGGGCTGACCTAGGGGGGGGGGGGTATAGGCATGAAGCATCAGTTCACAGACTTCTTTCTTATTTCTGAAATTATAACCTATGGAAAAAGTTTTTTCCTTCTTTCAAATCAGCACTAAAGCCTTGGAATTTGTAATTTAGACTTTTGGATTCCCAGGTTCATAGTCTTTATATGTAATTGTGGCCCACTTGTTTCATAATCCTAACCTTAACATGAAATTAGACTGTTGAAAGAAGAAGAGCCTTTATCTCAGGTGAGCGCCCCAGGGCCAACGGCCCTCTTGTTTAAATAAAAAGTTCTCTTGAACTGCGGGGCTAATTTGGTAAAAACGTTTTTTAAATATCCCTTGTGACCCTCAACGATTGTTTGTGAAACTTTGATCGGCCAATGATTATGAGTATTTCAGGAATTGGTTCTTTTTTATTAATATCTGTTTTGGTGCTGAGCATCAATGGGGTCCAAAAACTGCAGGTGAGCTTTTAATTACGTACCATAGTGGTCTTCTTGATCTTCTCCTCTGAATACCTCGAACCATGTTAAATTCAGGTGAGCGATTTAGGATCTTTTAAGGCCCCTTAATTACAATGCTTGTATAATAGAATATCATTTACAGTTAAAAGTAAACATGCACTTCTTTTCGATGCTTATGTATACAATATATATCACTATTCTTTAAATGGATTTCATTAAATCGTTAATAAAATTTTAGTCATTCACGAGGGTTTGAATACGCAAAAACGAATACGCCTTCGCTAACTTGTAAAATAGCTATATTAATCTGCTTTAGGTTCTCACGATATTCTCGGCTTCAAGTTACTACGAGGAGGGAAGTAATCGAGGAGCCTTTGTTCGTATACAAGGACCTGATCATAAACTTCATATTGTACAGTATGTGTCTGATCGTAGCCCCGCCTACAGGAAAATAACATTTACTCAAAGGTAAGATGTGCTTTGATCTCGACTATAATAGTCTTCTTTACAAAATTCGCCACCTTTTATTTTGACCAGTCTTTTTCTTTTGGTCGGATATCGTTTCGGGGATTCACTTATATACAGAATCAATATATAGTCTCGTACAAATTTTATATATAATTTATAGACTTGGGCCTATGCGTGACATTTCCAACAGTTAGACATGTGCTATCAACCCGACCAGAGTGTTCACTGTGCGCTATGTAGGAAAAAGACTGAACAAAAGCTTCTAGAGAAATTCAGCAGATATTCGAAATGCACGTTCTTCGCTTAATAGCCACAAGTCACGAAATTCCAAATAAGTGTCAACAACACTTATTTCGATAAACATTGCATTCATCTAAAAGCAATATCCGTATACTTTCAATAAAATATAAGAATCGTCCTGCAAAATTCTGGAATGTTATTTTGCCAACAAAATTACCATAACTGCTATGTCATCCAAATCAACCAGGCTCCATTTCTGCTCGACATGAAACCTATACTTGGGCTTTTTCAACAAATAAACCTTTTATCTTCCAGAGTGAACAAAATCGAATCTTCAGCTATACATGACTTGAAAGAGAGAATTCTCGCTTATAAATTAGAACTTATGACAGAATTTAAGAAATTTGATCCCAAGAATACAGGTAAGAATGAGTTCAATCCAAACGATTGTTTAAAAAGTTTGTTCGTTTACTTTTAATGAATAGTGAATTGCGGTTAGGTTTTTTAGCTAGCAAAGCGTCAGCTTTGATAGCTTAAGTAAACAGACAAAATTTTGAGGTCGTCTCAAAGTTCAACGAGTGCAAACTGTCACTGGAGGCTTAACCACTAAATCCGCCTACGCCATAAAAATAGTTCTTATGTATTTCAGGAATATTGCAAACTATTTTCAAATTGTAGAGAACTCTGTCAAAAGCATATTATTTAACCTATTTCCATTCAATTCCATTTTTAAGCATCTCAAGGAAAAAACAACAACTTTGGAAAACATTGTGGACAATGAAGAAATTGCTTGTAATAAGCACTTTCTTCAATGTCCACAATTTTTTTTACCCAACAAGGGAAAGATTTTCTAAATTCAACCATGCTTTGCTAGCTTACAGTACTTTCAGTACTTCGATTTTATATTATGGTTTGAAACAATCAAATAGGCAATGGATTTTGAACTTACATACTATGGCCTTATTTGGACGGTCCATTAAAGTAATTCATTTATTTCGTTTTAATTGATAAACGAACTGTAACATTTCTTTTCTCGCTTCAAGCACTCGCTCAAATTTACTAAATGCTTATCAAAGAATGATTATAATGTTAAGTGACTTGTTTCACTGGTCGATGAACAATCGTTTGGTCGCAACATCACTCCCTACTATTCAATATACTTTAGTCAGTGATAGGTTACAGTATATCAGTAGTAAATTGATATATTTTGTTCAAAATTCTCTGATGTATAAAAGTCATTCACCATTATGCCAATTCAATCTATTAAGCTTGCATAGGTTTTTCCTCTATGATAGTCCTGGTCAATGTCGTAGTCACCTTCATTAAAGTCTTCATTACATCAGCATCAGAAATGTAAACATCGTCATCTTTTCAGTTTAGAAGGTACAGTTGGAAATAAGTTCCCCATTCCTTATGTGTAACAGCATAACAGTGATAATTAGTTACCTTATCTGCGAATTAAAAAGTCCGTGGCCTAAGATAGTGAAAGTCACCGTCTACGAAGGGTAATTGAAAATGTAGGTTAATCAAATAGTCCGAGGCCTAAGATGGCGAGAGTTATCTTCTACGAAGGGTAATTAGCTTTATTTGACGTAATTACCAGTGCGAAATTGCAACCGCTGAGTTTTTTGTGTGTTTTTTTTTTTCATATTGAGGAATAGTTAATGGTTAATTGCTACTAAATCAGGTGAATAAGGTAGATGCTCAACCACTATGAAACCGCATTCCTGAAAAGCAGCTATAGCAACAGTGGACAAGTTTACTGGAACATTGTCCTGATGGAAGAGGTTACCTAATGATAGTTTTCTACGCCATCCCTCTTGGTTATTTATAACACTGTCTCACGAGGTCAGTGTATTACCTCCTAGTAGTGGTGTGACCCTTTTCTAAATAATCGATTGGCGGCACTCCTTTTGCATCCTTTGTAGCAATCACCATCCTCGGATAACCCGGGGTCCCCTTGTTTGCAACGCTACATCGACATAGCGTAGCATATAAGGAGACTCCGGGGTTTCCGAAGATGGACAATCACCTTCCCCGCAGAGGTTTTTCAGGAATGGTGACCCTGGGTGTTTCATCTGTTTTGACTGTTGATTTGTCACAGATTCCAAGTGGTAACTCCATGTTTCATAAACAGTTACAAACTGCTAGAGAAATTTCTCCGGGTCCCGCTAAGACATGGCAAGATTTTCCTTGGACATATTCCACTGTCGTAGTCTTGTGTCAGCATCAAAAAGCTTTTTGAACCTAGAAACCTTTGTATTCTACAAATCATTATTGATTATTGAACCGACTCGTTCCTGTGAGATGCCACCAGTTTAGCTATGTACCGCTTTGTATTTTACCGATCTGCCATACTTATATAATGGATTTTATTGGTAGTACCCTTTGTGGTAACAGTTAATAGCCTGCTAGGATCGGATCTCTCTCCAAGGCGTTTAAGTTCAGCGACCCATTTATTAACCATGCTATAAAATGGAATATGCTCCCCCTATATCATTATATGGCACCCCTTCGGTGCCAAGGTATCGAATAACCATATGATGAATAAATCTGTCCATATATTTTAGAACAAATCGTAGTTTGTAGGTTTCAGAATCAATTTCTGTCAAACAACAGAGAGAGAAAATCCTACTGTCACTGCAACAGGTTGGCGTGGGCCACTCGACATACAATTCAATTAAAGGCAGTGGAACTCGATCGTCTCTAGTGACGATTCGCATGGTTTGTTGATGACAGGGGACGTTCTTAACGCAGGTCTGAAGAAAGTCATTCTGACGAATGTGTCAGAGAGATGGACAGATTTGGCGGTGGCCGTCTTATGGTTTGGAGATGTTTTTGCTCTCAAGGACGTTCTTCTTTATTATTGTTCAAGACAGTTTAACAGCTAACCATTAGAGTGACCAGATTTTGCAACCCGTTTTTGCTCCCTTTTGTGCAGAGACACAGCCCTGGTCTTGCGTTTCAGCAAGATAATGCCAGGCCACAATCAGCATTCTAACGCAAAGTTTCCTGAAAAAAATCTGATATTGAAGTCTTAGATTGGCTTTCACACAGCCCTGGTCTTGCGTTTCAGTAAGATAATGCCAGGCCACACACAGTGTTCTAAAGCAAGGGTTCCTGAAAAAATCCAGTATTGAAGTCTTAGATTGGCTTTCACACAGCCCTGACCTCAATCCACTTGAGCATAGCTTAGATGAGCTAGTTTTGATTGATTTATTGATTGAGTAGGGTTTAACGCTGCTTTAAATAGTATTTCAGTACTAGTACTATCACTACATCGTTTCCTAGTCTCCAGCTGCTATCCCACTTAGCTTTACGATTATCCTCCCATTGGTGAGAGACAAATGTCTGAAAAAATATGTGCTAGGCCACCGTGTCTGTCAGCATATCAACCCACCTCCGTCAATCGTTAGGATATGTTGAACGTACCCTTGTTTAGCAATGCATGCGTCTCGGGCAATGTTCATTGATGTTCTAAGACCCACGAGGAGGCGCTTGTTTCTGTTAGAGGTACTGGACATATTCAATATTGAAAACATAAGTGTTGTCTTTTAATCATCACGTAAATCTTATTTTGAGGGTATCCTAACCTTTGTTACTTTTATCAATAACACCCCAACTCTGCACACCCCAACTCTGAAAAATTAGTATGTCTCTTCGAATAGCAAGGTGTGGTCTGAATGCACAAAAAAATCTAATATAAAAAAATTAGTCGTAAGAGTTATCATTATATTTACTGATACTTTTATTATTTTTATTAATTGCGGAAACGAGTTCTTATAATAATAGTAATGATATCTATATTTAATTGACCGAAGTTTTGCAAGTAAATTTTACATACGTTTTATGTATTAAGAAATGCTTGTGGGGAATAAAAAAGAGTGGAAAAAGCAAAATGACCGATGAGAGGGTTTCAGTGTAATGTTTCATTTATCAGCAATCAAACTGTGTTCGTCTGTTACTAAAACTGAGGGGATTGTATTATTTGACACACAAACTGTAAAATTTCGTATGACATTTCGACAACGTGTGTTTTTAATTTTACAGGGCAAATATCCTGTCATAATTGGTGCGTCGCCATGGAAACAGTACTAGGGATGGAGTTACCATGGAGAACGTTACGAACAAAATTAGTCCAAACCAACGATCAAGATGCTGTTTTGTACGAGACTAGTTTTGAACAATTACAAGTACGCCATAGACATAGTGGTGTAAGTAAGCTTTTATGTTGTCCAACTTCTGCACAGTGTCTCTAATTGCCATCTACTGGTCCCCTCGTTTTCTTCTAGAAAAAAATGCGGATTCGGAAATTCAACTCTCGCTCCACGGATCACCTATGTATGCATTTACGTTCCGGAATTATTAGATCAGGGTTTAAAAAATAAGAAATCTGATTCAAGTCATCAAAATCTTTAGTCTGATGATATTCAAAACAGTAAAAGGTCGGGAAAAAGTTTTTTTTCTTTTTTTTTTAAGACTGGATTTCAAATCTTAAGTCTGTTGAAATTCAAAACAGTAATTATTCGATCAGGATTTAAAAGAAATAAGAAATCTGATTCAAGTCATCAAATCTTTAGTCTGGTGATATTCAAAACAGTAAAAGGTCAGGAAAACATTTTTTTTAAAGGACAGGACCTTTATCCACTCATACATTTTACGCCCCGTTGGGAATTAAGCCCATTTTTTATAAATGCTATTCATCAGTGCTTCGTGAATGATGAAATAGTGAGTGTACACAGTCGACATTGCTTGAGCAATCACTTCTATTAAGCAAACATGTCCATTAACCCTTTCCTGTTTTTTGAAATTATTCAAAGGTTTTGCAGACGACAATTCAAAGTTTAATTTATTTTATAAATAATCATTCAGTAGGGTAGAAAATATTGTGGAAAAAGAAGAAATTGCTTGTTACAAGCAATTTCTTCTTTTTCCACAAAGTTTTCCCAAGTATAAAAACACAGAGACGTAAAAACCAGAGATTGTACGGGAAAGGGTTAAGTGACAATAATCGAAATCACCCTTTTTTTAAAAGCAAAAGTTCTTCAGAAGTAAGGGCATTTTTCTAAGAAATAAAAGCAAAACTAAATTCTATGTTGTTGGCATTCATAAGAGTCGTGTCACTAAGTCGATTCTAATGAGTCCCAACAACATAGGATAAAGCGAGAATTGTGTAATAATTCATAAATGCAATTGAATCAATCCTTCAAATCTTTCTTTGAAAAGTGCATTAAGCGACCATTGTTTTAAGTGGTAACATTTTGGTCACACCTGTAGTGGTCGCTCAATACAGGATTTACAGTATATGAATGCTTGATATTTTCAGAACGGACCGTCAGTGACGGAGAGTCTATATAAACACAAAGACAATCTTGAAACCATTTTTCGATTGATGGATACAGATCATTCAGGTATATAATGCGCGTATCTTCGCCCATTACTAGACGACAGAATCGTAGACTGGTCCAAATGGAAAGAAATGGCAGATTACATTTTTCAAACGATTGAACTCAAAAAATCTTAGTCTTCTTGGATAGGTAACAATGTGGGTTATGAAGAAGTTGATTGTCACAAGCAATTTCTTCATTTTCTACAATGTTTTCTAAAGATTTATTTTTGGGGGATTATGTGGATATGGCTTAAACCTCATTTAAGCTTACGACTTTAAAAAAAAGTAGCGATTTGTCAATTCAGTGCTATAGCTCGAGGCCATGTCGAAGTTCCCACTGCTTTGCGAGAGACCATACTTGGTTGCCGAAGCTACTCTGGACCAATCTCAATAAGCTCCTTCGGGAACGCCGGGCCACTGCGATTATTTTGCATACTCTTCTTCCATTACGCAATACCACAATTAATCATGATGGCATTACCTTGCTTTTTATAATACGGTCCCCAGCTCGGCGTTCGAGATTTTAGGACGACGTCCAAGTAAGCCAGGGATTCTTAGATAACATACGCATAAATATCAAAGGAACTAGCAGAACGTATATAAATGTATATATAGATTAAAAGCGAAAACTTGATGGAAAAGAAAACACTAAAAGAATTCAGGAAATCTCTTCTGACAAGCAATTATAACTATGATGTTTTCTGTAACGATAAAACATTCAAAATCGTCATATTAGATTGTGTTGATGTTAACGTAAAGATAACGTTTATCTATGCAGGATTTATATCGATGCAAGAGTTTGAAGACGCGCTTGCTATATTGGTGAAACAGCTTAACCTAAACATTCTGGAAAAGGATATACAAGAGATTGCAATGAGTTTAGACATTAACAAAGACGGGTATATAGACTTCAATGAATTCCTAGAAGCGTTCAGAATCGTGGACGGTATGGGCAAAGAAAAACCACAACGCTTGAGCCAAGTGGCACAGTTAGAAAACGTACCTGAAGAAATCGGGAGTGATGAAAAGACGCTGTTTAAAATAGAGCCGGACAACGCCGGAGAGCCACAATCAACAGTCTGACAAAATGTGAATTTATTATTCTACTTGATAAAAACCATTGAATATTATCCAATTTCAAGTCCTTTTTTACATTCTTTCTACAGACCCGTTACATTCACACCAAAAATTGTATCATGCTATTGACACAGTCGCCGTCTGTCTATTTCCATTCATTTATCGCCGATACCATAACACATGTCTATAAGTGCTCCCATACGACTGTTGGTTGTTACGGTCAATAGTGCAAGAATACATGACGAAACTGCTGATATGTGTTCTTAAATGTGCTCGAGGAATATCACTATCACACGGGGCCTCGGTTTAACGGCTCATCCACAGGACAATTAGTTTGTTAGTTTGTTCCAGACGGGGATCGAATCCGCAATATCACGGTTTGAAGTCGAATGCCCTACCAATTAGGCTGATGGGACTGACAACCAAACTGGTCCTAAACTGGAAGGGGTTGCGGACGACAGCTTCTAGTTTGTGAACATTCCTTTTAAACAAAACCTTGCCTTCGAGATAGAAAACATTGTAGAGAATGAAGAATTTACTTGTTCGAACAATTTCTTCATTCTCCTCAAAGTTTTCCTGAGGGGCGTATGAAATCAAGCTTGTGTGGGGGTGCGTTGTGGCAGCTTTAAAATTACAGTTAAAGTTACTAAAATTGCAGTTATCTACTCATTGCACGTTTATATCTTAGTCCATTTATTGTCATCGCAAGCACGTCGTTAAAGTTGAGGCTTGCGTGACATATGTTAACCTTACTAAAACCTCAATTTCAACATGTTTCATACTTTACTCATATTTCCGTACACCCACTAAAGATATATTGGACCTTTCTTGTGTATCCCTTCTCGCTGGACCTCATACGCCGCTCTCAGTCTGTGTATAATATATAAATCAGGCTCAAAGATCAAAGTGACAGGGAGGTGAAATGTCCTTAGTCGGTGATTTTTACGACCTTTTTTTTTACACAAAATTACATGTCGCTTGTTCTCAAAACCTTTGCCGTATGAATAATACACATATTTTCAACCACTTCCCCATGTTACGCCTATATTCAGTTCTGTAATATTTACTATCTTAGCTTATACCAACCTAAGAATCCTCTTGATAATAAAGCGATTGAATCATGTTTATTTCATCGGATTATTTCTCTTAGTGATTGTGAACGAGACAACGACAATGAAATCCCGGGAACCCGTGACCATGATAACGATTACAAGAATCCATAAAGCCAGACCCAAAATTATTTGTGATGTCTAACCGAGGGGCCGAGAGAGAAGTGGTTAGATTAAGAAGTCACGATTATGAGAACATAAGAGTACAATGATGAGAACACAGGAGGATAGTGAGAACATGGGAGAAGAGTAAGGTCGTAAGAAAAAAGAAACCAGAGTACAATGATGGTCCTATAAAGATACGGTAATTCTTCGAAGTATTTCGGTCAAGGGTTAATAGATTTTTTATACCAAATATCAAAGTTCTAGTCCTTATGGTTTGGGAGACGAAGATTTTGAAAGATTTTCTTCTTTATTTCTATGTAAAATCAAGGATTGCAAATAAGAGGGATAATTTTCAACATACGGTAACTCTTTCAAGTATTTTGGTAGAGGGTCAATAGATTATGATAGGTACCAAATAACAAAACTCATGGCCTTATGGTTCGGGAGGAGAAGATTTTTTCAGTTTTTTTCACTCGGTTACCACGACAACCAAAGTTCTTCAAGGATTTCATTTCTTGGAGTATTTTCAAAGAGCATGACCTAATGATTATTTTTGTGAAGCTTAGGTGAAATGACATGGTTAGTTAAGGAGAAGATTTTTTGAAATTGTGAACGGACGGACGGACAGATGGACGGACGGTCACATAAACTCACCCAGAGCACTTCGTGCTCTGATGAGCTATAAATGATTAGAAAAATATTCTGTAAGATGAAGAGATTGTTTGCAACAAGCATTTTCTTCATTTTCCACATTGTTTCTACTCAGAAGTTGAATAAATTTTATATACTTTAATTGTCGTCTGCAACTCCTTTCAATCTAAGCCAGTTTAAAGGTTTTCACACCCGGTGATGGTAAAAGCACAAAAATAACACGCCAGAAAATCGCTCTTCTCGAAACTCGTTGTCTTACACTGACAAACCCTTCCTCGTGCGCTGGTGGCACGTGGGCAGACTCTTACTATTTTCAGGGTTATCTTATTATCACATTGTTGGGCGTTACATAGTTAACGTGCGTCATACTCAAGCGAGAAATATTTTACAGAAACGTTTACTATATGTCGGTTGTAGTTCCATTTAGAACCCGTAAAAGCGAATGAAAAGTGCTGGGGAAGATGACCAGAAGGAGATGGTGAACCGGTTCTTATAGGTAGCCTAATAAGACAGTTAACGTTCGGGTAAACCTTTGATAGACTCAAAATATTTTAACATTGCCGAAAAGGAAATAAAAAAATCAATAACATATTCATCTAAAGAGGGATCAAGAAGACCCCCACATTGTTTTTACTCAGGAGACCCGTGTCCCTGGATTTGTCAGATAAGGTAAACTGTAGTGCTGCCAGTCTTAAGTCCATAAACAGTTTAATAAAAAAGAAATGGTCACCTAACGAACATCCTGCAAAGTTTCGTCAAAATTTGTCCAGAAGTTGTTTAAAAAGTCAAATTGAAAACTGACCCACCATTCCATTTCGATTTCTAAAGGACAAACAACATAACTTAATATCAAACGGGCCAAGATAGGGACATTCCTTCAAAGATAAAGCCAACTTTGTCAAGAAATTAAGGGAATGCACCTGTCACCTCCTTATTTCAACAATCTATAGGAGGGTTGGCCAATGAACATTGTAGCAAAGATTAGCTTATTTAAGAAATGTCGATTAAAGCTCTCAAATTGAAAAACTGTCTCGCTCTGCAACTTACATATGAAGGGAGCAATCGAAAAGTCGTGAACATTTCTTAGAAAGTTCACACAAAGAATATTCCTGTAAATTTTGGTCCAAATTGACAAAGCAGTTTAGGGAGATCTTTTCATGTGTTTATAAGCGGACGCGCTCCGCTCACTAGGGCGGACAACAACTTCGATGTCATGTCCATGGGCCCGCTCGACTTCGACACTTGGAGCTAAAACCAAAAGTTGAATGTCACACAATCAGTAGGACATCATATATTCATGAAACGCTAAGTCCGTATGATAAAACCCAAACAATAAGTATCTTACATGACATTCAATTCTGATCTGAGATAATCGCCAAAAAAGTCATATCTGGACGACTTTGTCTTTAATAAGAAATCATTTATACGATAAAGTTTCAACATTTGCTTATAAACAAGCCTTCTTTTTTTTCTTGTTTCATGTATGATCATGGCACTGGATAAAATGAACGCATACCCTAGTCTTGTTGTCTGCATTGCTGCATGTACTGTTGTCTGCGGGGAAATCTTTTGAACTCGGACGGGCAAAAGGGCTGGGAGAATGACGAACAGATTGAAAGACGAAAAAAAAAATTGACACAATATTCACAAATCATCAAATCTAGAACCTCATTACTTATTCTTATTGAATTAAATGAAATGATTCAGTTTTACACTTGACCGAACATATTTACCAGTTTTTTCATTAGCAATTCCTGTCAACACAATAGCCAATTTGTGTTCGTATGTTTGTAGAATTTTGAATGTATGCTCAAGACATATGTAATGTGTACCATAACAAAGATAAAGAATATACAAGAGAATCAGGGTTCATAATTCCTTGGCTCTTCTATGAATAATCTTCTTCGATTTTCTCAATCTAAACCGTATATATGCTGTTTAAGAACATAAAAAAAATACTGAAAGAGACACGAAAAAGGGGGAATCAGTGAGTTCATTTATACACTGAATCTTTCGTGAAAATTAACAAATTTAAGAGTTTATTCTTTTATTCTCAAACTTAAGTAAGTGCATGCTGGTTTACCCATTACCACAAAATCCAGCATTCCACCCCCTTTAGAAAAGAAAATCTATCTAAAATGACACTAAATGTCCTTTGTAACCCTTGTAATGCTGAATTAAAATTCTATATACAGATTTACTTTAAATCAAAGGACTGATAGCACTGAAAGGGTCAATATTTCTTTTGAAAATTGATTATTTAAACAACTTGTGCTTAAAGGGGACAAACGGGAGGTGTATAACAAGATCAGACTGCTCTTATGTGCAGACTGATCTTTGTCTATACCTCCTGTGAAAACAGGAATATTCCTGGTTCAGTATGACAAGGGTTTATATGGTGACATTTTTAAGTTGATTAGAATAGCATATAACTATCACATGCGAAATGTTTTTTTTTTGTTTTTTTTTTCATAAAAAGGTTTTAATAACACAGCTGAATCTTTGACCAAGGGATTTTGAATTTCATAAATCATTTGACTTTTAGACAGCAATTCGGACAAACATGTTTTGTTAAAGTCTGATAATTTCCTATGAAACAGTCCTTCTTCTAAACTTGATCACTCCATCTCATCTCCATATTTGTTTTTTCTCACAGCTGAAAATAGAAAAGCAAAGAGAATCTTGTATAAGCCCCTTAACAAACAACCTCAACTTTTACACCCACAAGCAATTGACATATTGCTAGCCAAGCCCACTGACAATGCTGGCCCCGCCCACTGACAATGCTGGCCCCGCCCACTGACAATGCTGGCCAAGCCCACTGACAATGCTAGCCAAGCCCAATGACTCCAACAGAAAGTTCCACTTCAAATTTAAACAGCACTATTAAAACAAGAGGACCATGATGGTCCTAAATCGCTCACCCCAGGCATCTCCATATTACAGTACTTTTTAGTATAAAAAAGACACAACTTATAAAAGATATATAAGATTTTGGGCTTTGTACAACACAATCCAGTAATGTTTTACAATAATAATGAATGCCTTTGGCTTTATAGTTTAATCCATTACCAAACTATCCCAGAATTTGTCACCCTCATGGAAAATAGGTTTGAAAAATACATAGTGAGAAAGGGAGTGACAAGCAATTTATCCATTTCTCACAGTGTTTTCTACCTGAAATTCTTTGTATTTAGATTTCAATCAAACTCTAATTACTGTCTGCAACTTCAATGGGTGTAATTTTAGCAACCTTGGTAGAGAACAATCTGGATGTACTATACATCAAAATATGAATGCATTACAACTTATACACGAGGAGTGGAAAATATTTGAACATGCTCTTATTAAGTGTTTTTCATATATTTGGATGCCTTGGGAAGGGCCATGTTTGTCAAAAGGATATAAACATGGTAGATAACAATAATGTTATCCTTTGTTTTTAATGTAAATGCTCTAGAGTCTATATTTAAGAAGAATTCTTTCAAAGCAAATAAACGCAATTTTCGACCCCAGAAGCAGAGACATTTTTTATCCTAGGAGCATATTTTACTGTTACATAGTACAAAATTATTTAGTCATGATACATACCGATTATGTATGCCCTTCACCTTATATTTCAGAAGGAGAAGACTTTTGATGTTGCTCTAATTGAGCGTTTTCAAAAAATTTTGACCTCTGGGGCAGTGCCATGTTTTATCCCAGGGCTAACATTTTAGCTAACATGGTAGAGAACCATCTGGATATGCTAAATACAAAATATGAATGCCTTAGACTTTGTAGATTGGGAGGAAAAGACTATTGAACATGGTCTAATTGAGCTTTTTTACAAACTTTGGACACCCAGGGAAGGGGTGTTTATTAACCTACAGGCATAATTTGATCAAAACTGATAGATAACAGCCAGGCTATGCTACACTCAAAATATAAATGCCCTCCTCCTTAAAATGAAGAATTTTTTTTTTTAACAAACTCAAATTTTGCATTTTTCCCAATTTTTGACCCCTAGTGCAGGGCCGTTTTTGACCTGAGGAAAACAACTTTTAGTGATGTAGTACAAAACCATCTAGTTATGCTCCATACCAAATATGAATATCCTAGACCATATAGTTTAAGAGAAGAAGTCTTTTGAAATTGCTCTATGTAAGCATTTTTCGAAACTTCGGACCTCAAGGGCGGGGCCATTTTAGACCCCAGTGATTAAATATTCAAAAACTTGGTAGAGAACCACATGATTAAGCTCTATATAAAATATAAATGCCTTTGGCCTTGTAGTCTGTGAGAAAAAAGACAACATAGATTTTCTAAAATTTCCCATTTTCATATGCCACGGTTACAAGAGTTTTTCACGAAATTAAATTCTTTTAACAACTTTTGAAGAGCTTCAACCAAGGAACATCCCTGCAAAGTTTCAGCTTGATTGGCCTACTGATTTAGGAGAAGAAGATTTTTAAAGATTTTTAGAGATTTACTAAAGATTCCCATTTTCACATGCTGCGGCAACCAGAGTTTTTGATGGAATTAAATTCTTTTAACAACTTTTGTAGAACTTCACCCAAGGAATACCCCTGCAAAGTTTCAGCTTGATTGGCCTACTGGTTTAGGAGGAGAAGATTTCTAAAGATTTTAACATATTTACTTAAGATTCCCATTTTCACATGCCGCGGCAACCAGAGTTTTTGACGGAATTAAATTCTTTTAACAACTTTTGTAGAACTTCACCCAAGGAACACCCCTGCAAAGTTTCAGCTTGATTGGCCTTCTGGTTTAGGAGGAGAAGATTTTTAAAGAAATTGTGGACGGACGGACAGACGGACAGATGGACGGACGGACAGACGGACGGACGACGGACAACAACCGATCACAATAGCTCACCTTGCACTTTGTGCTCAGGTGAGCTAAAAAAACCTTAGTTACGCCATTTTAATTTGCCAAAACAAAAATGCTTCATATAATTGTAGACCAATGTTGGAGTTCAAATTCAATTCCGGTATAAATGAATTATTTAACTGGTCTTTTGATTGACAGCTGTGATTGCTCAATTATAAAGAGGAAAACACAAGCAATTTCTCCTTTTTCACAATGTTATATTCTCTATAAGCTAATTTTAGCCCAAACTGGATCAGTCTAAAATTTTGTCATTGGTAAAGTAATACTCAAAGAACTCTCTAAGGTCTTTAAACCATTACCAGACAGCTACATTTTAAACTGGTCCAAATTGAAATAAACATGTGGTGGAGACTAAGATCAGACTGCACATATGTACAGGCTGATCCTTGTATACAGTCACAACGTGTTACTCCTAACACTTTTGTTCCTGGTGGTACTGTCCAGAGTAAGCAATGTTGTATGAATATCTGACCTCATGTGCTTTTCTATTAAAGCACAGGTAGGAGAAAACTATCATAACAATAATGATTGTATTCGACAATAAGGTCAGTTTTACAATTCTCTGTTGATACACAACTACTAAATCTGAAAATGAGTAAAAATCATGGTTCATTATTGCATTCAATTTAAAAAGAAGAGTCTACCTGCTGTGTGAAAAAAACGAATCCATTTTATCTTTTTGTATATAACATCAGTAATGTTAAAAGATTCAGATACCGATTTAATCATAAATTTATCCAAATAATGACAAGGGTAAAAATTCTCACAGCGTCTTGCACGTGCCAACTCTAGAAACTGTCTAGAAATAGCCTGACATCAAGTGGCAGCGCCTTTGATCACCTTTCCACCCCGAAGAAAAAAAACTGCACCAAAAATCTTTTACCTTGTATAACTTTAAATATTCATTTGTTTTGTTAGTTTGGTCATAAAGAGCCGCCGTCATAGCGCAGTTGGTAGCGCGTCGGACTGTCAATCTAGAGGTCCTGGGTTCGATCCCCGACGGCGGCACTCATCCTTTCCGACTATTTGTCTCCCACCAATGGGTCGATAATCGTAGACCTATGTGGGATAGCAGCTGGAGGCTAGGAAAGGATGTGATGGCGGTACTGGTGTGAGAAATACCAGGAATCCATTGTTAGGTGCTCCAGCCACCGCGATATAACTGAAAGATTGTTGAAAGCGGCGTAAAACCCCATTCAAACATATTGGTCATAAAGCCTTGGATTAATTTTCAGTTGTCAGGTAACAAGCTCTTAAAAGAGCAGTATTTTTCAATAGATAAACTTTCGAGATTGGGGTTTTGACTTGTTGGTGACAAATTGGAAGGAATTTTCTAGTCTACATGAGGAAATGCTGGTTTTAATTTTTCGCGAAAATTCAAATGATCATTTAACCTATTCAAACACAGTAGAATATTAGACCTGTCCAAATTGAAAGGAGCTGCAGACGACAATTTCAAGTTGAAGGATTTTTTAATTTTTTCGTCTTTGTGGATAGAAAATATTGTGGATAACCAAGAATTTGCTTGATCCAAGCAATTTCTTCATTTTCCACAATGTTTTCCAAAGCTTTTTTGTTGAGGGGCGTAAAAAGGAGGATTGAGTGGGAATGTGTTAAAAGAACAGTACAATAGGTTTTGACACGCTTGTCAGGTCGACACCTTGACAAGTGTCCCGGGTATAAGGTGTGAATGTCTGGTATCAACTTTGACCAGTATCAACTTTGACCAGACGACTAATTTGTTTATTTACATGTGTCAATAGTCCAATCAAAACAATATGTTTGGATGGTAAAACTTGATCTGGATAGTTGAATCATATTTATTCAGATATTTAATATTTCGTCCCCAATCATTTCTGTCCAGTTCCAGATTATAAATGACAATTCATGAACAAGAAATCTGTTTCCATCAAAATATTTCTGGATTGCTAATAGCCCGGTTTAAGAATGTTCGTATAAACGTGTCCCAACTGTATACTGTAAGCCATCACAGGAATTATCCAGATTCAGCATGACATGGTTCAAAGATCGTAGAATTCAAAATAAATGCAGACAAAAATTAAAAGTTGATAGAATTTTAAGATCATTTGAATAATTCTGCAAAGAAAACAAAAATAATGCTGTGGAATTGAAGTAATAGCTAGTTACAAGCAAATTCATAATTCGCCCCATTATTTTTGGTTACATTTTTCTTTATTCCTACTTTTTCCTTCAGGGTCATAAAAATCAGGATTGTGTTGAACAGGGATAATTTATAGTTTCAAAATATTCTTACTTCTCAACTTAGATGGTGGATCATCACTAGGTGTTATTGACCTGTCCTCTCTCCTTGACAAATCTGCTTTGTCTGGTAGGGATGAAGGTAGGTTGGCATAGGCTATATCTAAAATCATTGAACAATATGGGTACTTGTAAAGTAAATACACAGTTTAACCCATTTTTTCATATAACTAAATTGTGTCGATGGGCTAGCAAATTGTCATAAATACAGCTTTCATAAAGCTGTATTTTTTACATTATGCTTGCCCACCACGAAAATATTGCTGCTGTGATGATCTATTGTATGACCTCATGTGACCCAATGTAGAACTTGTCCAAAATAGAGTGCATGCAGAATGCTTATACACTATTAACACAACTAGATCACAAAAGCTTGACTTGACCTATGCTGCAGGAGTATCAATTTTGGATACAAAAGTTTATCAAATTGCTCTGATAAGCAAAATTGTATATATTATCTTAAATTCATTTTGGTAGCCCTTTAGTTCCATGGTAAGGGCTCTTCAGCTCCAAATTAAATTGTCATGGCATTGAGTATTGCCTTAAGTTACTCCCACTTGACAAAAAATTAGACTGGTCCAAATTGAAAGGCATTGCAGACGAAAACTCAAAGTTAATGATTTTTTTCTATTTTTTCAAGTGTCTGGGTAGAAAACATTGTATATAATGAAGAAATTGTCTCAAGAAATTTCTAAATTTTACACAATATTTCCTAAGCTGTTTTTCATGAGGGGCTAAAGAAAGCTCAAATTGTGTGGGAATGAGTTAATATCAGATTGTAACTGTAATACTAGAAGGTCAGATGACAAGTGTTGCCTTCCATTCTGTCCTTTTTATCAGGCATAAAAGGTCCAAGGTTAACAAGTGCCATATCAGTCATGGCAACCCCCGCCGTAAAAGCTTGTGCACTGCATTTCTTCTCAATGAGTTCGATAATAGCTACTATACTTTCAGAAATATGCTCAGGACAAAATCTAAGTCTGTAAAACAACAAAGGGCAATAACTCCAAAATTATGCAAGCAAGAGTTGTGGTTCTTGTACACTGCCTTTCTCCTCAACAAGATCTATCTACGTATGAAGTTTCAAGTTAATAGCTATTATACTTTCAGAGATATGCCCCGGACAAAATCTTAGTCTTTGAAACAACAAAGGGCAATAGCTCCAAAATTATGCAAGCAAGAGTTGCGGTTCTTGTGCACTGCACTTCTCCTCCATGAGATCTATCGACCTATGAAGTTTCAAGTTGATAGCAATTATTCTTTCAGAGATATGCTCCGGAAAAGTTTAGTGACGGAAGGAGGGAATGATTGAAGGACGGAATGATGGAATGACAGACGGAGACCATTACAATATCCCTTTTGCAGAAACTGCGGGGGATAATAAACTGCTCTTGGTTGAAAAATTGCAATTGAAAATCTAAAGTGAGAGTTCTCTTGGAAAAAAATCCAATATCTAAAGTTTAACCCATTACCAGACGGCAAAATTTTAGACTGGTCCAAATTGAAAGAAGTTACAGACAACAATTTTCAACTTTCTGGGTAGCAAAAATTGTGTAAAATGAAGAAATTGCTTGTGACAAGAAATTTCTTCATTCAAACAATGTTTTCAAAATTTTGTTTTTCTTTGAGGGCATCATAAAGGTCATTGTGAGGGAATGGTTTAAATGAGAATAAGATAGACACCTGTAATTCAATATGGTCAGATGACAAAAGTTACCTTAAATAAATTATGGATGAGTATCAAAAATGAGGGTGTACAGGAAAAAACATTTTTTATGTATAAAAGAATTACATGTATACACAAAGGTATTCTTTTAACAAATTAGTTCTCCTTTTCCATTAAGATTTTTTCAATTTTTGAAATGCAATCTGAGCTGGTGAAGTTTGCTTGTTTAGATTTTTTCGTAAATCTTGCTGACTGAGTAAATCCTATCAATCATTTTGTTACTATAATAACCAACAACTAGGAAAAATGTGAGAAGAGAAGAAATTGTTTGTTACTAGTAAAGGGTAGAGTTTACCTCTATGGGCCTGCTGTCGTAGCTGTGCATAGGTCTTTTTTGTGACTGGCTCTTGACTCGGTTGGTCTTCTTGTTTTCTGGAAAATTCTGTAATATAACACGATCTGAATATCTCCTCTACTGTCTGTGACGTTCATTTGTAAATTTTCCAACATGTAATAAAAACTCAGTAGCATTTGATTTGATCAATAAAGACTTATAACCCTAAGTAAGGATGAGAAATTTTATTAGAACATTCATTATATTGAAAACTATTGGTAATCAATATTCACCAGCTATGTTCTGATGCAATCTCAATTTTCTACTTTATTCAAAATTTCTTACAATGTTTTTAGTAAGGTAACTTACCATTGAAGAGTCAAAAATCAATGTTATATCTTTTTGGGTTATCTTATTTTTTTCCCAAGTCAAATATACACCCTTTATTTCAATCCATTACCATAAGACAGAGTCTTTGACAGATTATAATCTTTGACAGATTCCAATCAATGGAAGTTGCAGACAATAATATTAAGTTGATGGAATGTTAAAATTTTTGGTTTTGGGGTAGAAAAAATTGTAGACAACCAAGAAATTGCTTGTTACAAGCAATTTCTTTATTGTCTATGATTTTTTACAAAGCGATTTTCAAGGGTGTAAAAAAGCGGAATTGTGTGGTAATGTGTTAAATATAACCATTTTTTTTCTCTCCCCCCCAAACTTACCAAAGCTATCAACAGTCGGTCTGTATCTATCATCTAGACCTGTTGACTGATTTCTCCCATCGGGGTTAATCTGAGCCTTTTCTGTAGTTTGATCTTGTCTATCTTGTACTGTCATTCCTGATGCCTCTATCTTTTCTCTTGCAGTTTGCAGATTTCTCCTAAAATATTTGTAAATTGTTATGTGAAAAAGTGACCAAATGCAAACTCCATAAAAATAAATATTTGAAGATAAGGTATAATATAGCAGGTGTCAATCAGAGATAGAATTTTAAATATTTGTATATATAAGTGTAGTACGAGCATTTTACTTTCAAAAAACCTAAAAGAGAACAATGTAATTCAAAGAGTAAAAACATTGATCCTAGGTGGTCTTGGCATTAACTGAAGGTCAAGAAATTCACAAATGTTTATGGACAGCTACTGAATCTTACAGAGTTAAATATAAGTTTTACGATACTCTGTAACAGATCCTACATCACTATTACAATATTGATTTGAAAATATAGTAAGAACTAGATAAACTTGAGCGCCTGTATCACTCAACAGGCCTTATAGTACTGAGTAAATAGCTTTTTCAGGAATTCAATATTAACCCTTATCATGCTGAACTCGGAATATTCCGGTTTTGCAGGAGGTGTAGACTAAAATCAGCCTGCACATAAGTGCAGTCTGATCTTGGTCTACACCTCCTGCTTGTACTTTTCATACCAGAGTTATTTATGAAATTGATTTATAAAAGAAAAATTGATTTTTGAACAACAAGTTCTATCAGTGCTTTCAGCCCTTTGATTTTACAGCAGGTCAATAATGTAATTTATATAGCATGACAAAGGTTAATTAGTGTTTGGCAATTAGTTTAATCAACTAATGATTGCTAACATAATCAGTTTCTTTAAAATCAATTCAGTACTCTATGTATATACCCTATGGCATTACCACTACTAGCTAACAGATTTTCAATTATAATTGATCATCAGTCCATCACAAATATTAACCAAATAATATTCACCATGGGTGGGAAATAAATTTTGTCAATGAAATATTTTCATATTTGAAACATTTCATTATTTTACAAAATTCTATTCATTTACTGAGTCAGATGAAAAAATGTAATAAATTTTTAAAAACATTCACTGTATACCATATATGGACATAAGCTATGACAATAAAAGTTATGTTTTCAATCAATCAAAAAAGAGTCACCAGAGGATCATTCCAGCGACATTTGGTTGAAATCAATCCACTGGTTTCTGCAAAAAGAATTTTCAAAGCTTTCACCACATATAATAATAATCCACAACCATTTTAGCCTTACTTTTCATCCAAATAAAAATTCTTTGAAGGAATCTGAAAAAGAGTCATCTGGGGACCTTTCCGGAAAAATATGGTTGAAATCCATTGAATGGTTTTTGAGAAAAAGATTTTTAAAGGTTTCACCATATGTGGAAATTAGCCCCTCCCATTTAAGGAATGTTTAACATCCAATTAAAATTCTTTGAAGGAATCTGATAAAGGGTCGCCCAAGGATCATTTACTTTTGTTGAATTTTGTTCTGTACTTTCTGAGAAGAATTTTAAAGTGAAAGTTTACGGACAGACGCATGCACGCATGAACCCACACATGAAGGACACAATGCCATGACAGTAGTTTGCTGGTTTTCAGCCAGTGGAATTAAAAATGAGAAATTACTTGTCACATAAATTGATAGATTGATTTCTCTGGAAGGTATGGATTATAAACATCCGTTGGAGCCTGACCACTTACTCCTTCATATATTCCATCATCTGAGAAGGGGTCATATTTCTAGTCTGAGCGTAGACTCCATTTGGGTACTTTTCAAGGAGCTGTCGTTGAACTTCTCTGACTGTCGTGTATTTACTTAATATAAAGGATGCAAAGGTAGCCCCTGCAATAAATGTAAAAAAATCAGGTTTTTAACAAATTCTCAAACAGCCCCTCCTTTTATGCCCCCTCAAGAACAGAGTTCAGGAAAAAATATGGAGAGTTAAGAAGTTGCTTGTTATAAGCAATTTATTCATTTTCCACATTGTTTTCTACCCAAACAGACAGACAAACTTTGTTCTCTTGTAATGGGTTATTCACATTTAAAACTGCTACAATTAGATTTTTCAAAGTTTGACTTTGACAGATGACCTTGGAATAGTCATCAACAGAATGTCTAACAATAAAACTAGCCAAATATAGTACTTGATACCAAATTCCCTAACAGCTGTTACACACAAAAAAAAATATCTTGATAACCACAAGCCTTCACTAAAACGATTTCTAGAAAACGGACAGACAAGTCAGACAGATGGATTGATTGCAAACCTAAAGTTGATTTTGGTTTCTCTTCTACCAGCTACTATATGTCTCCTACTAAAAACACTCCCCATGATAATTATTTAGATGTTTTCTAATTTGAAGATTCCTTCTGATGAAAGGAAACGATCAGATTCCTTCTGATGAAAGGAAACGATCCTCAAACCTGAGGGCCGTTGGCCCTGGGGGGCTCACCTGAGATAAAGGCTCTTTATCTTTCAACAGTCTAATTTCATGTAAAGGTTAGGACTATGATACAAGTGGGCCACACTTACATATAAAGACTATGAACCTGGACATCCAAAAGTCTAAATTACAAATTCCAAGGCTTCCCCTGTGGACCCTAGGATCATGATTTTCGCTTTTTTGTAAGAGATCAATATACTGATACTTCATGCAAAATGTCAAGGCTCTACATCTTTTGGGTGAGGAGGAGAAGATTTTTTAAGATTATTTTGAAATTTCACTTTTGTTGCCATGGCAAACCAGAGTTTTTAATGGATTTCAATTCTTTTAGCTATTTTTAAGGGGGACCACCTAAGGAACATTTCTGCCAAATTTGGTTCAAATCAGACCAGTGGTTAGGGAGGAGATGTCATTTAAAAAATTGTTCTTTATTTCTATAAACAACCAACCCCCCTAGGGACCAACCCCTGGGGACCCGAGGATCATTATTTAAGCTATTTTGAAAGAGGTCAATATACTGATGCTTCATGTAAAATATCGAGGCTCTACGCCTTCTGGGTAAGGAGGAGAAGATTTTTAAAGATTATTTTAAAATTTCACTTTTGTACCATGGCAACCAGAGTTTTTTCCTGATTTAAATTCTTTTAGCTATTTTTAAAGGGGACCACCTAAGGAACATTTCTGTCAAATTTGGTTCGAATCAGCCCAGTGGTTAGGGAGGAGATGTTATTTAAAAATCGATCTTTATTTCTATATACACCCCACCCACCTGGGGCTCGGCCCCTTGGGACCCAAGGATCATGATATTTGCTATTTTGAAAGAGTTCATTATACTGATGATTCATGCAAAATATCAAGGCTCTACGCCTTCTGGGTCAGGAGGAGAAGATTTTTAAAGATTATTTTGAAATTTCACTTTTGTTGCCATGGCAAACCAGAGTTTTTAATGGATTTCAATTCTTTTGGCTATTTTTAAGGGGGACCACCTAAGGAACATTTCTGCCAAATTTGGTTCAAATTGGCCCAGTGGTTAGGGAGGAGTTGTTGTTTAAAGAAATTGTTGACGGGCGAAGGACGGACATAGGATGAAAGGTGATCACAATAGCTCCTTTGAGCACTTCATGCTCAGGTGAGCTAAAAAGAAAATATCAAATCACAAACATTCATTACACAGAATTAGTTACAAAGTAAATTCCCTACGAAATGATAACTCCGCTTTCTTCATTTAAAAGCATTTAAAAGGAGAAATACAGAAAAAGCAATATAGCTTTTTGACAAAACATATACTTTCAAAGATTTCAAATAATTTTCTTCAAGAAGATCTGACATACAACCAAGTCACACTAAATTTTGTTTAACCAACATCAAGAAACAGATCAACTAACAAATGTGACTACAATTAAAAGCACTTAATAAATTTTAGAATGGTCAAAATTTAAAAATCTTGCAGACCACATTTCTAAGTTGGTAAAATTTTGAAAGAGATTGCCTATCAGGTTAGAAAACATTGCAGGCAATAAAATAATTGCTTGTAACAAGCAATTTCTTCATTGTCAACTACATTTTTCTACATATCTTTCTTGAGGGTCATGCCCACTTGATGAAATATAAATCTATATTACACTAAAACATAAGAAAACTTGAAATACATACCAAAGTAGTAAAGACCTGGTCTACTTGTTTTTATGATTCCTGAAGTAAAATAAGGAAATATCGATTATAGAGTATCAGTATCAGATTTGTACAGAATCCTTATAACAATGTAACTTAACCCATTTCCACACAGTGACACTTTTGGGCGCCCCTCAAGAAAAACAATCTGGAAAACATTATGTAAATTAAAGAAATTGCTTGTGACAAGCAATTCAAGATTTTTACAATTTGCGGGGGAGAAAACATTGTGTACAGTAAGGAAGTTGCTTGTTGCAAGCAATTTCTTCACTTTACACAATGTTTTCCTAATTGTCATTGTGTTGGAATGGGTTAACATATATTTCAGAACTCTAAGCTCACTTTCTGGTTTAAATGGCATTTTTACCTCTGGCATTTTTACCAATGGCATTTCTACAAAAGGCATTTTTACCTCTGACATTTTTACAAATGGCTTTTTTACCAATGGCATTTTTACCTCTGACATTTTAACAAATGGCATTTTTACCTCTGGCATTTTTACAAATGGCATTTTTACCTCTGACATTTTTACAAATGGCATTTTTACAAAAGGCATTTTTACTTCTGACATTTTTACAAATGGCATTTTTACCTCCGGCATTTTTACCTCTAACATTTTTTACCAATGGCATTTTTACCTCTGACATTTTTTACAAATGGCATTTTTACTTCTGGCATTTTTACAAATGGCATTTTTACCTCTGACATTTTTACAAATGGCATTTTTACCAAAGGCATTTTTACTTCTGATATTTTTTCAAATGGCATTTTTACCAATTGCATTTTTACCTCTGACATTTTTACAAATGGCATTTTTACCAATGGCATTTTTTACCAATGACATTATTACCTCTGACATTTTTTACAAATGGCATTTTTACCTCTGACATTTTTACCAATGGCATTTTTACCTCTGACATTTTTTCAAATGGCATTTTTACCAATGGCATTTTTACCTCTGACATTTTTACAAATGGCATTTTTACCAATGGCATTTTTACCTCTGACATTTCTACAAATGGCATTTTTACCAAAGGCATTTTTACTTCTGATATTTTTTCAAATGGCATTTTTACCAATTGCATTTTTACCTCTGACATTTTTACAAATGGCATTTTTACCAATGGCATTTTTTACCAATGACATTTTTACCTCTGACATTTTTTACAAATGGCATTTTTACCTCTGACATTTTTACCAATGGCATTTTTACCTCTGACATTTTTTCAAATGGCATTTTTACCAATGGCATTTTTACCTCTGACATTTTTACAAATGGCATTTTTACCAATGGCATTTTTACCTCTGACATTTCTACAAATGGCATTTTTACCAAAGGCATTTTTACTTCTGATATTTTTTCAAATGGCATTTTTACCAATTGCATTTTTACCTCTGACATTTTTACAAATGGCATTTTTACCAATGGCATTTTTTACCAATGACATTTTTACCTCTGACATTTTTTACAAATGGCATTTTTACCTCTGACATTTTTACCAATGGCATTTTTACCTCTGACATTTTTTCAAATGGCATTTTTACCAATGGCATTTTTACCTCTGACATTTTTACAAATGGCATTTTTACCAATGGCATTTTTACCTCTGACATTTCTACAAATGGCATTTTTACCATTCACATTTTTACCTCTGACATTTTTACCAATGGCATTTTTACAAATGGCATTTTTACCAATGGCATTTTTACCTCTGACATGTTTACAAATGGCATTTTTACCAATGGCATTTTTTCCTCTGACATTTTTACCTCTGACATTTTTTACCTCTGACATTTTTACCAGTGGCATTTTTACCGTAAGAAGTTGAAGAGGAAACTGTGATTGACAGCCATGATCCATCATTGAAAACAAATCTTTAAAATTCATGTTGGAACTAAAGTTGCTTTAGTGCCTGATTTATTCCATAAGTCTGGAGTAACTCATCGTATAGATACATGTACCTGCAAAATAGTTCTCTTTGAAACAGGGGACAACATATTTAACCCTTTCCCATTTTTCAAAATTTTAGACCTGTCCAAACTGAAAGAGGTTGCAGACGATAATGGAAATTGGTTGAAATTTGAAATGAGACCATGCTGTGTTGAAGCAATTTCTCCTTTTTCCACAATGTTTTCTAAAGCATAAAATCACAGCAACATAAAATCCCGAGATTGTACAGGAAAGGGTGAAGTAAGAATGACTTTTTCGGCAATTTAATTCAAAGGTGACAACTTTCCTTTATACAACAAATATTCTCCGTCAAGATGACATATCAGTTATTGCTCTTTGATCTCTACCTGAAATTTGGCCCAAAGTCCAAAGCAATACTATTAAACCTATAAAAAAAAGCCTCAAGGTATCAGATAAAGGGTCATCAAAATATCATCCTCATTCATCACATTTTGTTGTCACTAAAATAAATGAATCTGCAAAACAAATTGTATGAATGCTAAAACAATATCAGAGGGGAAAAAACCATACCTTTTCTAATTAAGAAGTTTGTTCCTAAGAAAGCACCAACTCCCATTGGAATCACTGAAAAATATTATTGATCCGTCACATTAAAATAGACCAGAAATAACACATAAAACAAATATTGGACAAAAGCATCACATAAGATGCCACATTAGTCTGTTGGTGCTGGATAGTAAGGAAATTTAAGTATTTTTGTAAATTTGGTGATTTAAACATTGTAACTACAGCTTATTCAAGCTGCAATTATGACATTTCAGTCTCCAACCAACCATTTTACTTTTGGGTTTATTTTAATGACCTGTAATTTTGCAATATAAAATAGTTTAATATTTAAGTGGAACTTCTTGGCAGAGTCAGTTGGCATGGCTAGTAATATGTCAGTTAACTCTTTCCTGTACAAACCTAGGATTATACGTCGTGTTAAGTTTATACTTGGGAAAACATTGTGAAAAAAGAAGAAATTGCTTGTAACAAGCAATTTCTTCTTTTTCAACAATGTTTTCTACCATTATAGGATGGTTTCATTTCAAATTGCATTCAAATAACATTGTTGTCTGCAACTTCTTTCAATTTGGACCAGTGTAAAATTCTAAAAAAAACAGGAAAGGGTGTAGCCCTACTGTACATTGACTTATTTTTCCAACAGATCAGTGGGATCAGTTATAGATATTTTTATGAGTCCTCTAATGTTTATGACAGAACAGAACAGAACAGAAATTTATTCATGACTTAACTTTTAAAAAACAACCCCTATTCTTTGATGACAGTTGAAAAGGATTTTAATGAAAACAAGAAGTGTTTGTGAAACCCCAAGCTCCCGTAACAGCCTATTTTTTTTTAATTTGACCCTGATAAGTGAACTCAATCTTTTCCCATGACCTTGACCTTGGTATCTGCAGATGCATGAGCATTGTATCTTAAATATGCTTGAAGATTTATTAACATTAAGCTTTTAGTTAAATTCTGAAGAAGTTTGACCTTGACTAATGACCTTGAGCTTGTCACATTACCTGAACTTTGGAATTTGCAGATGCATATTGATGAGATCCATGATCATGCCAAATATGAAAATTGTATCTTGAACTGGCTTAACCCATTCCCACACAGGCCCTCCTTTTTATGCCTCTCAAGAAAAACTTTTGGAAAACATTGTGGAAAATGAAGAAATTGCTTGTATCAAACAATTTCTTCATTATCCACAATGTTTTCTATCCAAAAAGTAGAAAAAATTTAAAATTCCATCAAGTTGAAATTGTCGTCTGCAGTTTCTTTCAACTTGGACCTGTCTAAAATTTTGTTGTGTGGGAATGGGTTAAAGTGATTGTGAATGTTAAGTTTTTGGTTAAGTTTAACCCATTTCCACACAATAAAATGTTAGACCAGTCCAAATTCAAAGAAGCTGCAGACGACAATGTTAAGTTAGTGAAATCTTCTATGTCTTAGTTGTTTGGGGTAGAAAAAATTGTGGATAATGAAGAAATTGCTTGTAACAAGCAATTTCTTCATTCTCAGAACTCCACATTGGTTTTCCAATTCTTTCTTATAGAGGGGCTTTTAAAAGCGTCATAGTGTGGGAATGGGTTAAGGCAGATGGACAAAGGTAAAAGAATATGCCCCAGTGATCTGCAAAGTTTTTTATAAGTCCCCTTGGTTCAAAAGTCCCGATTGCTAGATTGTTAAGGTGATCCATCAATTTTGTAGAATGTTCCACTTTTTTTCAGGGGATGCAGATCAATGAAGCATTACCACACATCATAATTTTACACCCATCCAAATTGCAAACAACAATTTAAAGTTGATAAAATTATGAAAATCTTTGTCTTTTGGGTATAAAACCTGGTGGATAATGAAGAAATTGTTTGTAAAAACCAATATTTTTTATTTTCCGCAATGTTTTCCAAAGCATTTTGAAAGGGCGTTAAAAGGCTATATAATATATAATTATAGAGATTACATGATCAATTTAGTGTTCATAAAATACACAATTTATTCAAACTTGAGCCTTGTTTCCATAACATGACATTGTAAGACTTGTTTAACCAATACCAGATGACAAATTTTAAACTGGTCCAAATTGAAAGAAGTTGCAGACGACTATTTAAAGCTTATGAAATTTTGGATTTTTTTTTTCACCTTTTGGGCAGAAAACATTGTTGGTAATGTAACAAGCAATTTCTTCCTTTTCCACAATGTTTTCCAAAGCTTATTTTCTTGGGGGTGTCTAAATGCATCACTGAAGGGGAATGGGTTGATAAATTCAGCATTTCATGACTATTCATTTAATATTCTCTATAATATTCATGAATAAACTAACCTCTTGTAAAACTATGGTTCCTAGTAATCTGACTAGCTAGTTGTAACTCTTCTGGAGTCATCTGTACAAAACAATATAACAAACTTGTGTATATCCCTTTAGAGACCTAAACATTTTAAATTAGTCTTAAATCAAGGGGTTGCAGAACTTTCAGACATTACAAAGTGACAATGAAATGAAAAATACTGTACTTATTAATGCCATATACTTAGAGTAAAGAGCTATTTTACCATTTTCCACAATTTTTTCCTTCATATAATCAACAGAAAGCTGACCATGCCCACTGACCCTGACCGGAAATTTCACTTTGATATCAAACAGCAGTCTTTTGCAAATTAAATTGCCAGTAACATGAAATTATATCAAAATGACTCGTTAGCAACCTAAACATTGTAACTACAGCTTAAACATGCTGCGATTTGTGACATTTAAGTCACCAAACAAAAAAAATGTCAGCCAATGCTGGAGTTCAAAGTTCATTGTTGATCTAAATGTATGATCTGATGGATCTATCCATTATTCACTGATATCCGTGATCAATCAGTTACTGCTTAATGTAATTTATCCGGATCATATGTAAGTCTCTGACTTCTTGAAGGGCTTTTTTTTTCTTGAAATTGGGAAGATGCCATAGCCTGTTGTTTGGGGAAATTTTTGCACAGTTTCATAAGAATTGGGAATCATAAGTTTAATAAGAGAAAGTAATAAAAGTAAGATTCATGCATCATTTTCAAGATTCAATGATAAATAGTTTTATTAGATCTATATACCTTGCTGTGAAATCTTGGGATTTCTCAGTGTAATAAATTTTGATATCGTCACTAGACGATAACACTTTTCAGTTTCACTCTCTGCCGTAATTTAGGAACTACTTTTTTCAACCCAGTGACATTATAAGGAGTCTATCAAAAAAAATGGTTTCAATATTTTAATAAAAAATTAAAGAATAAGGTAAATAATAAATAGCATAATCAACTGGTTATTCATGATATGAAAAAATATTTCACGAGGATGCATGATTTTATTCCTTTTATCAATGAATTTTATTATACGGCAAATGGCATGATGTTCGTAATAAAATCCGCCATAATTCTCGCTGCTAGAAAGTACAAATCAAATCTCGTATATTGATAAGATAAACATAATGTGCCACTAAAATAATTAAATCTTCAGAAGGGAAAGGGTTTGATACCAAAGAGTTCCTAAATTCCGGCAGTTCACAAGGGCTTGCAACCATCGAATCAGCCGAGGTGCAAATAAAACAAGCATGTAGTCTTTCGATACACTCTTGATTTACAATCAAAGGGCTTCAAGTCAGCAGTCATATAATTGATTTACTGTCCCCTGATTTGATAGGCAAAATGAGATGATCGCCTTTTATTACAAGGCGACTTCCCGTATTTTCCAGACTACTTTGACTTCACTTTGATCAGCAACATGGGCAAAGATTTATGAAACCAGGCGACTTCTTTGTCTGATTCGCCCACTCTGCAGAGATCTGCCTATAATATAATATTATCAATGTAGTGCAGCTTTTTAAGGTAACGGATGTTTTGATAAACACCATTGATTCGGTATTCATACGAGTCAAACATTTCCCATGACGGCACAAGTGATCCTTGTGGAAACATCCGTTTCCCTTTAAAAATGGCAGCTGCACTACCTTGTTAATAGTCATTATTCATTGAGTGAGATATTTTTTCCAGCTTTTATAAATTTCAGAATCCAAGTGCCTATGCTTACCTCCAGTCTGACAGGACGATCCCCTCGGCCCTGGTTTGAAGGTCCATTATAATACGGATCGTAGGGATTTGGGGGCTTCCCTCCAGGAAAAGGTTCTTGGTATCCTGCAGGTCCAAGTCCGGCATAGGATCTAGAGTCTGTATCTCCGTGATAGGACATCTAGTGAAATTAATTTTTGTTACACAAGCCAAAGAGTATTGTTTAGGTCGACTTCAATAATAGACTACAGTATTATACACACATCTAAAAGGGAAGTAACTCTAAAGCTAAGAAACTGTCATGTCAAGTTCAGAGAGAAAAACCGAGGAGGAATTGATTGAAACAATCAGTCAAAATATTAAATATCCCCCTGATTATCTTGTAAGTTAAATAATTACGTCTTGATAATCATTTACTTATGCCGTTTCGCATTAAACCGACAGTATGAACGGATGTGCTATAATAACATATTAGCGGATACTACCAGTAATCGGATAATGAAATAAGTTATGTAAAGTATATTAGTCTCCAGACGCAGAATTTTTCATTGAGAATCAAAAGTCTGTCTAGCAGATAGAAAATTTTCAGTTAATAAGCTCAGTTGGTGGAGTACTCGATTTTAAATTTACTTACTCAAGAGCTAAACCTAGCTTACTACCTGTTGTCTACCTGTTGTCTGCTGGGGAACTTAATAACCCCTATCGGGTTTTCATCCCCTTCTAATCCTTCTTGGTTTCCGTTCTCTGGTTCCGGTGGAGCTAGTATACATTTGAAGTGTCAAAACGCTTGTACAGCCACAATTTATCGAGTTTGTTCTTGAATTGGTCAACTTTTTTGGATGTTACAATATCTTCCGATAAGTTATTCCATGCATTAATAGTACGAATGGAGAAAGAGTTTAAACGCAGTAACTTCTTTGCACGGGGCTTGTTCAGTTTTAAACAGTGTCCCCTAAGATGGTCAGATTCAGCAAAAGTAAAAAAGGATGTAAGGTCTGCATTGTCTATGTGGTGAATAATTTTAAACACTTGAATAAGGTCAAATCTCTGTCGGCGGTAATCCAGTGTTGGCAGGTTTAACTCCTTCAGACGCTCGGAATAAGATAATCCTCTCAGCCCTGGTACCAGACGAGTTGCTCTACGTTGTACATTTTCGATGATTTGCTTACATTTTTTCGTCGCAGGGTATGCAACTAGGTTTCCATAATCTAAATTTGATCTTACTAATGATTTGTACAGAGTCAAGAAAAGATGGTTGTCAATGAACTTAAATTTCCTTTTAATGAGTCCAATAAGTCTATTTGCCTTATTTGCTACATTGCTGATTTGTTGCTCAAAACACAGGTTGTCATTAAAAGTTTTCCAAGATCCTTTTCTGAGGTCTCAATCTGCAGAATGTGCTCTTGCCCATTTTTATCCCTGATGATGTAACTAGGCTCAAAATTTCTTCTGCCAAATGTTACTGCTTTGCACTTTTTAATATTAAAGTTCAGAAGCCAGTTTTCACTCCACTTGCATAAATTTTCAACATCTTTCTGCAGGTCTTTTTGATCACTTTCTGATGAAATAGCTTTATACACCTTACAATCGTCTGCAAAAAGGTGACAAGTACTCTGTACACTGTCTGGCAAGTCGTTTACGAATAAAATAAAAAGGACTGGGCCAAGAATAGAGCCCTGTGGTATTCCTGAAATGACATCACTCCAACCTGAAGGGCTACCGTTGACTACTACACGCTGTTGTCTTTTGCTGGATAACATGACCTTCTTTCTGACAGTCTGGTGGGAGAGGCCTCTCCACCAAAGAGAAGGCTACATTATGGCAGTGACTAACTAACAAATTTATGTCTTTTTAATAAAAATTGAATCAGTATCCTATGTGATAGTGTTGTACATAGTGTATACAAAAGGGTTACCCATACCTGTTATGTATTAATGTACAAGGTAAGGTCAGTTGCATCATTTTGTAAAACTATCCAGTCCAACCTGTGATAGCAATTAACCCATTCCAACACAGCAAAATTTTAGACTGGTCCAAATTGAAAGAAGCTGCAGACGACAATTTCAAGTTGATGGAATTTTAATTTTTTTCGTCTTTTTGGATAGAAAACATTGTGGATAATGAAGAAATTGCTTGATACAAGCAATTTCTTCATTTTCCACAATGTTTTCCAAAGCTTTTTTCTCGAGGGGCGTAAAAAGGAGGGATTGAGTGGGAATGGGTTAATAAAAGCTGAAGTGTAGTAATCAAAATAAGAGTGATTCATACTAAGTAGTATTAGCTTTACTGTTGTTTGAAATATTATATTTGACTGGTCCAAATCGAAAGAGGTTGCAGACAACGGTGAAAACTGGATGCAATTTGAAATCATTAACAATAATATTTGGTAGAAAATATTGTGTAAAAAGGAGAAATTGCTTGTTACAAGCAATTTCTTCTTTTCAACAATGTTTTCTCAAGTATAAATTCACAGTGACATAAAATCTTTGGTTCAACTTCATACAGGAAAGGGTTAATAGCTGATACAGGTAAAACACCAAACCTGGGAATCTGAGGTTGTAGATAACCAAATACATGTACCACTCAATCCTGCATTTCAATGACTGAAGAAGAATTGCAGTGGAAAGTTAACAATGGGAGGAAAAGAGAAATTTGGTGTAGCATTATTTTCATTTCTCACAATGTTTTTTACCTTGAATAACAAATACTGCTATAACTCAATTTAATCCATTTTCACACAATGATGACTTTTGATGCACTTGATGATTTTTTCTTAATACATGTACAAGCAATTTACTCATAACTCTCAATATTTCAGCCTAAAAGGAAAAAAAAGGAAAGTTCTGTAATTACAATGACAGGTTTATTTAAAGATAACTGACATTCAAGACCTTAACCTATTACCTTAAAATAAGATTTTAGACAGGTCAAAATTGAAAGAAGTTGCCAATGACAATTTAAATTTGATGAAATTTAGAAAATTCTTCTTGTCTGCTGATGCTGTACAATTTTTCCCACCTTTGTTTATAGATGCAGGATGAGTGGAATTGGAAAGACTTTAATACAGAAACTCATGTCGGAGTCTAATTTCTAATAGTGCAGGGTGTGTTGAAATTTCAGGGACTTTCAAGTTCTGCTTTTGAGAAAGGAAACATTGTGGACAATGAAGAAATAGCTTGTTACTTTCTTGAGCGGCATAAAAAAGAAGGATCATGTTTGAATCAGTTTAGCCATTTCCTATTTTTTAGATTTTTTAGTCTGGTCCAAATTGAAAGAGGTTCCATAAAAAACTGGATGCAATTTGAAATGAAACCATCCTATGCAGTAAAAAATATTGTGGTAAAAGGAAAAACTGCTTGTTACAAGCAATTTCACCTTTTTCTACAATATTTTGACAAGTATAAAATCACAGCAATGTAATATTCTCGGTTTGTACCTGAAAGGGTTAAATCAAGGATCAGTGATATGATGCATGTTTAATCATTAATTGTTCGAGACTATTTAAGATATGTCCCGAAATTTAGTGATGATTACTTAAGAGTGTTGTTGGGAGTGATTGATTTAGACCAAAATTGCAGTTGCAAAGTATAAACCTTTGAATAAAGTTGGGTAGAAAAGCGTACTTGAAATCATTACTTACAGTCTTTTAATGGTAATTTATGATCAAGTATGATTATAGTGGATTGAATCTCAAATTCGCATCATGAAATAACAACACACATCTATCAAATATATGAAAGCAAAGACATAATATTTTTTTTCATTAGTCCTTTCATGGTGTCTAAAACTTTAAATAATATGAAATTGAATTTATTACAGAGAGGAATGACATCTTCGCTCCCGTTAGAAGAACTTGCTGTGATAAGTAAAAAAGACAGAAGAAATATCTATACCTTACGTAAGTACCACTTTGTTCATGAACTGTCAAACTTGTATCAACCCTGCATTGGATAATTATGATATTGAAATGTCTAAACTGAGGAAAGTTACAGACATAACTCATTGCCAGAAGACAATATTAGGTTAGTCTAAATTGAAAGACGCTGCAGATGACAATCTTTGGTTGATGAAATTAAAAATGCTTTGTCTTATAGGATAGAAAACAATGTGAATGTTTTTTTCACAATGTTTTCCCCAAAAAGGGATTGTTTAGGTATGGGTTAAATCTAAAATAAATTTAAAAGAAAAAGTAGGTTTAAAACACTATTGGAATGTTACTGGCATAAATTTCCCTGTTTTTCATCAGAGTGTTTTCCTTTCAAATAGGATGTACGAAGTACATGTATGTATTGCTAGCTTTTTATAATCGGTTGTGAATAATTAAGACTTGGGTCATTGCCAAATTTGTAATCCATAAACTTTCTGGCTTTCAGAAGCATCCAGCCATTTGTTTATTGATTAACCCTTTCCTATTTTTCAAAATTTTAGTCTTGTCCAATTTGAAAGAAGTTGCAGACAACAGTTAAAAGCAAGACTAATTTGAAAAGTAACCAATCCACAGAGTAAAATATATTCTGGGAAAGGAAGAGATCATTTTTACAAGCAATTTCTTTTTTTCCCACAGTATTTTCTCTGTTTGTAAATCACAAGGATTTAAAAACCAGGGATTGTAGAGGATTCTAAAGCTTTGATACAAAGAAGATTTAGATATTTTTCAAAATCAAAAAGACAAAAACCCTAGTCATTGAAATCCTTGAAAGAAGATATCTTATCTAATATTTCATCACACATATTTGCTCATTTTTTTTGTATGAGCTGAAGGTTCTCATGAGGACCATTAGGTCAAAATTTGTTGCAAACTATATGATTATTTCAATGGGAGAAATTTTCCAAGTTTTAACGGTATACTATAGTAATAAGGCCTGTCCAAAAAGCCATGCTTTTTATGGGATGAACATTTCTTAAAGGAGCCTGATAAAGGGTCACCCAAGCAATAATCAGGACTATATAATTTAGTTGAAATCCATTCAGCAGTTTCTGAGGAGAAGATTTTTAAATTTTCATCATCTACCATATAAAAGTTATCCCCATCCCCAAAAGCTGTATTCACCAGATTACAATCACTGTGGGAAATTTAAAAAACTGAGTTCAAAGAATCTTAAAATTTGTATTTCTTCAATATAGACAAAGGGGGGGGGGACCTTTACTCATTACCAGACGCAAAATTTCAGACTTGTCCAATTTGAAAGTAGTTGCAGACGACAATTTAAACTTTATGAAATTTTAGATTTTTTCCAAATTTCTGGACAAATACATGGTAAAAAATGAAGAAATTTCTTGTTACAAGCAATTTCTTCCTTCATTTTACACAATGTTTTCCCAATTGTTTTTCTTGAGGGGCGTCCAAAAGCATTATTGTGTAGAAATGGGTTAATTTCTCACTCAGCTTGCAATATAGACAAAGAATAAAAAGTAGACAGGGGAAGTGGACAAATGGATTCCTTGGACCTTGAAAAGGTTCATCCAAGAAATAGAATTGTTAAAAGTTTGCAATTTAGTTGCCATTATTTTCGTTTGTTAGGTACATATGTGTTACTTAATTGCTTGAACAATTCATTCAAAGCCCACTTTTGGACATTCCCAAAGAAAAAAGCTTTTTACAGCAGTTTAGAAAAAGAAGAAATTGCTTGTTACAAGGAAATTCATCTTTATCCACAATATATTCTACCCCAAAAGATTTTTTAAGATTTCATAAACCAAAAACTACGGTCTTCATCTTGAACTTCTTTGAATTTTGACCAGTCTAAAATTTTGTCCACCGGTTATAGATTCAGAAGAAAGTATATTGTCACTTCATATGACATACTTGTGGTGCGGTGACAAAATGTCTTTTCTAAAAAACAATATCTAGTTCATTTTAGGAAAATGAATGAATAAGAAATGAAAAGAAGTTTTGCTTTATTTTTCAGAGTTGCCAATATTTTTTGGAACTGCAGCAACACCTTTTGGTTTATTGATTTTAGGTAAGCTTTGTCAGTTTAAGTTGTAAATTATGAAGAATTTTGAAAAATAACAAATAAGATTGGCTATTTGTGCAGGGAGTGCTTAACCCATTTCCACACAAATTGTTTTAGACTAGTCCAAATTCAAAGAAGTTGCATACAAAAATATTAGTTGATGGCATCATTAAAATCCTTTTCTTAAGGGTATAAAAACAATGTGAATAATGAAGAAATTGCTTGTAACAAGCAATTTCTTCATTGTCCACAATGTTTTCCAAAGAGTTTATATTGAGGGGTGTTTAAAAGCGTCATTGTGTGGGAATGGGTTAAGGTAAGCCTATATGATCGGTGTATCTTTCGTCTGTTCATAATTATAAATAAGCCTCCTCTTGAACTTGCAATTTAGATTTAATTAAATTTCACAAAAATAACTCTAATGTTTTGCTCATTCATAATACATCAAAAACATTGGAATCCGTGAAGAATTCTGGTTTCCATAGAAACTGAATGAAAAAAGTTTAAAAAAATCTTCTCCTCCTAAACCAAAAGGGTTAGGGCTTAAATAAGCACCATTGCCTTATGATAATCTTCCAAAATGCTTAAAATTTTCACCATAGGATAAACATTAGCCCTTCTCAAAAGAATCATAATTTAAAAAAACAATTTGTGGTCTGTCAACCTAAATGAACCATCTTGTAACTGCAAAAACTGTTGACCTTTGTCTAGTTTTGTTCTGCTGACATGGGATGATACTTCCATCGTAGAGGGGACATCTTGGTTTGTTTATTTACGCTGTTTGAGCTTGTGTAAACCACATATTTATAAATACTGTTTTGTCTGCATTATAGTATATTATAGTATATTGTATATATGGATCTATTTGTAAATTTTCATGAGTTGATGCCAGCACACGCGTCTTGCATACGCACAACATAGATGATGTTGTTTGAGCCTCCGTCGGATAGGAAATTGCTTGTTACAAGAAATTTCTGCATTATCCACTATGTTTTCTACCCAAATGGACAAAGATTTTAAATATTTCATCAACTTTAAAATGTTGTCTGCAACTTCTTTGAATTTGGACTTACATAAAATTTTATTGGGTGGAAATGGTTTAATGTAAGTAAAGTTTATATTTCAAACTGATTTCCATCATGGTCCTCTTGTTTGGACACAAAGAACTTACTTCATCGAGAATTCATCATCATCTGTCACTTGCTGTATAGATATATTGAACCTATTCCCACAAAATGATGCTGCTTGATCACGCTCGGTAATCACGGGCTCCATCTCTTTTTGGAGAACAGTGCAAAATGGAGACAATGGTACTTCCGATATGGAGCCAAGGACCGGAACTGAACAGAAAAGGTAAATAAAACAGTGTACCTCGCGAACAATTTGATCTCCTATTAACCTATTATACATTTTCACAAAACGTCCAGAGTTTCATACCACATAGAAATGATTATATTATCCATTGGCGGTGATAGATTTCAAAAATAATTCCGTTTGTGAATAGAAACTTGAATCAAAGTTTGGACATCGGACCTGATCAAACACGAAAATGCGTGTTGAAATCGTTCAAATCAATGTAATCAACAGTTCTGAAAGATTTAAGCGGCAATGTTTGTGAAATGAATGATAACGTGTTGATATACAATAATGTTACCACAAAGAACTGCGTTTTTCCTACCCCTTTTGCGGATTTTCTCAGATGAGAAGGAGACAAGGATGCGGTGCGGGAGACAAGATTCAGAGGGAGAGGCGATGCATATATAAATGTACTGTAAAACTTCAAATAGAACCCCATACTCTTGTGTAACCCCAGCCCCTCTTCGGAAGTCAAGGCCGACCCTTTTTGTATGATTTTCGGAAAACTTATAACCTGTAATAAACCCAATCCCAACAAATCAATGCCACAATGAATTCAACAGAGGGCGAATGTAACTGTTCTAAACCAAATGTCACCTTTTGTGATGGTTCATGCTTAGATAATTGGTTTGCTGAAAGTTTTTTTTTTCTTTATATTTAGAAGGCGCTGTATCCTAGATTATGTCAAAAGGTAAAAACTTCACTGATTAAGTTAAAACACCGTGAAATTGACAATTTTTGGATGATTTGGGAATGATTTCGGAATGAAATTGAATGAGACGGAGGAGCGAGTTTTGAATAAATTTAAAAGTATGTAATCCAAGATCGCTAATTTCATCCAATTTGCAATATTTTTACCACAGTCGCTTTAAAACCCACAGCTGCCAGTAAAAATTGTGGAAAATTGTTATCGATTTGAATGAAATGCTGCGCATTTTGGACGGTTGTTAAATGTTTTTGAACTATTTTGAGCGTTTTTAATGGTTTGAGTGAGTGTTTGGAATGAATGATTTGAGCGCTGTGTGAGTGATTTTGAATGGTTTTGATCGATGTAAATGTCATATCACGATGTTACTAACTGTATACTATGTATACTGTACATGAACCACCTGCTCTTTGCAGTCGAAGTAAATTTTCACACCCCCCCCTTTTCCGTCTTAAATCTGTAGCCTGTAATTAACATCCGCCCCTTTTTAAAGAAGTGTGAAAATTCTAATAAACCACCGGTGTTGTTATAGAGCTTTTACAACGTATAAGACACAGAACGTCCGTTTATTGCAGATCTGAACTCCTTCCGCTATACATATTTCTAAGAACCTAGCGTATTTTTCAAATTTTGTGATGACCTGAATTCTCAAATTAGCTACTTGTTTTCTTTGATAATGTTTCGTTAGAATAGATTTACAAAAATTATTACGCGCTCACTTTATATTCACCATTGTGGCCCGGTAAGTCAGTTTGGAGAAAGGAGAAAAATATAGACCAGATATAAATATGGCTGTTCTAGAGAGTCTGAGAGACACATTTACTGTCTAAAAGGGAAAGAAAAAGTGTCCTGTAATATGCATAAAGTTACAATTCTAGAAAATCATTCACTGTATTCTTTTATATGCATCGCCTCTCCCTCTGAATCTTGTCTCCCGCACCGCATCCTGGTCTCCTTCTCATCTGAGAAAATCCGCAAAAGGGGTAGGAAAAACGCAGTTCTTTGAGGTAAAATTATTTTATATCAACACGTTATCATTCATTTCACAAACATTGCCGCTTAAATCTTTCAGAACTGTTGATTACATGGATTTGAACGATTTCAACACGCATTTTCGTGTTTGATCGGGTCCGATGTCCAAACTTTGATTCAAGTTTCTATTCACAAACGGAATTATTTTTGAAATCTATCACCGCCAACGGATAATATAATCATTTCTATGTGGTATGAAACTCTGGACGTTTTGGGAAAATGTATAATAGGTTAATAGGAGATCAAATTGTACGCGAGGTGCACTGTTTTATTTACCTTTTTTTGTTCAGTTCCGGTCCTTGGCTCCATATCGGAAGTATCATTGTCTCCATTTTGCACTGTTCTCCAAAAAGAGATGGAGCCCGAGATTACCGGGCGTGTTGATGCCCCTTAAGAAAAGCAATTGGTGAAAAATTGTCTGAAATGTAGAAATTGCTTTCATTTTAAGCAATTTCTTCATTTTACACATTTTCTTCTGCCCAAAAGATCCATAATTTCTTAGGCATTAACCAATTCCCACACCAAAAGATTTTAGACTAGTCCAAGTTCAGAGAAGTTTCAGAAAACAATTTAAAGTAAATGAAATCATTAAAGTTTGTATCATTTGGGGTAGAAAACATTGTGGATAATGAAGCAATTGCTAGTAACGATTCCACAATGCTTTCCATAAATTTCATATTGAGAGTATTTTAAGAGTGTCATGTGTTGGAATGGGTTTAATTGTTGTCCACAACTCCTTTGAATGTGGACTAGTCTATAATTTTTCTTGCTGGTAATGGATAATCCTATTAACCCATTCTCAAACGACAAGATTTTAGACTGGGCAAAATTCAAAGAAGTTGCAGACAACAGTTTTAAGTTGATGAAATCTTCAAAACATTTGTCAATAAGAGTAGAAAACATAGTGGACATTGAAGAAATTGCTTGTTGCTTGTAAAAAGCAATTTCTTCATTTTCCAAAATGTTTTCCAAAGATTTTATATTGAGGGGCGACTATTGAGGGGCAACTAAAAGTGTCATTGTGTGGGAATGGGTTAACACAAAAGTTTTTAGACTGGTCCAAATTATAAGAAGTTGCATACAACAATTTAAAGTTTATTGTATTTTTTTCACCTTTCTGGGTAGAAAACATTGTTAAAAATGAAGAAATTGTCACAAGCAGTTTCTTCATTTTACACCATGTAATACAAAAATTGTTTTTCTTGAGGGGCTCCAAAAAGCCTCACTGTGTGGGAATGGGTTAAAAATGTTATATTTGTCCTAAAATCATTTAGGTTTACACATATTTTGCAATCAATACATGTATATACTAAACTTAACCTGCCAGCTCTTTTAACTCCTTCCATCACATTTCTGCTTTTTTTAACCACTTCAAGAAAAAGAGCTTTGAAAATAATTGTGGACATAGAGGAAATTGCTCATAACAAACAATTTCTTCAATGTCAACTATGTTTTCTACCCTCAAAGACCAAAGATTTTCTGAAATTTCACAAATTTTTTGCAACTTCTTTCAATTTGGACCTGTCTAGAACTTTGTCATGTGGTAAGGGGTTAAAAGTTGTGGAAAATTTGAAGCAATGTTATTTTGATCTGTTTTTTCAGGAGCAATGAAGCCAAAAAATACAACTTATAAATTTATAGGTAAGTGGAGAAAATCTATTATTCTCCATTGATAGCACAATTCTTGAAAAAAAAATATACTTGACCTCTAAAGCCTTAAAAATGAACAAGGACTCCATAAAACCTTTAAAAAAAAAATATCCTTGAAAAACTTGATTGACTTTTGAAAAATATAATATAGGTTTGTTGTTTTGCAACAAGAAGTTGAGGTATTGTTACTTTGATATTGTCAGTGAAGCTGTTTGCATAAATGTTAGTGGGCCATGTTTATTGATTTCATCTTCTCTGTCTGTCCATTCACACCTTGTTTACATATCTCCTCCTATACTTTTAGATGAATTTGAATGAAATTTTCTCAGAATTTTCCTGGTCACTGAACATCATGCATATTGTATTAGTTGTTTTAAGCTGTGTCACAGAAATAAAGGTGGCTTAATGTAAAATTTCTTGTTAATACAACAAATACTGCAATTTTTAGCTCACCTGAGCACGTAGTGCTCAAGTGAGCTATTGTGATCGCCTTTTGTCCGTCGTCCATCCGTCGTGCGTCGTCCGTCAACAATTTCTTTAAAGGACATCTCCTGCTAAACCACTGGGCCAATTTGAACCAAATTTGGCAGAAATGTTCCTTAGGTGGTCCCCTTCAAAAATAGCTAAAAGAATTGAAATCCGTTAAAAACTCTGGTTGCCATGGCAACAAAAGTGAAATTTTAGAATAATCTTTAAAAATCTTGTCCTCCTGACCCAGAAGGCGTAGAGCCTTGATATTTTGCATGAAGCATCAGTATATTGACCTCTTTCAAAATAGCTAAAATCATGATCCTCGGGTCTCCAGGGGCAGACCCAGAGGGGGGGGGGTATAGGCATGGAGCATCAGTTCACAGACTTCTTTCTTATTTCTGAAATTATAACCCATGGAAAAAGTTTTTTCCTTCTTTCAAATCGGCACTAAAGCCTTGGAATTTGTAATTTGGACTTTTGGATTCCCAGGTTCATAGTCTTTATATGTAATTGTGGCCCACTTGTTTCATAATCCTAACCTTAACATGAAATTAGACTGTTGAAAGAAAAAGAGCCTTTATCTCAGGTGAGCGCCCCAGGGCCATCGGCCCTCTTGTTGACTCCTATTTTGACTAAGAATTTTTACTGTCCTACTCCTGTAGCTATGCTTGACATCAGTAAGTTGTGCTCTTATCATATCTGTCACCAAGAAAACAACAGAATGCTTTTTTATTGCTTGCATTATACATTTCCTATTAACCCAGTACCAAACAATCCTTGTAACAAGTAATTAGCTCTACTGGCCGAAGGCCACTAGAGCTATGGCGATGGCTTTTCCCCGTCCGGCGTCCATGCGTCGTCCTTCCATTAAACTTTTCCTTGTTTACGCGATAGAGTCCACAGTTTTCATCAGATTCCCTTCAAACTTTCACAGAATGGTTGTACCATCATAAGGATCGTTCCTTTCGAAATTGGTTCAGATCCGTCAAGAAACACAGTAAAAGGGGCCTAATTAAAACTTAAAAAATCCTTGTTTACGCAATAAAGTCCACAGTTTTCATCGGGTTCTCTTCAAACTTTCACATACTGATTGTACCATCATAAGCATCATTCCTATCGAAAATGGGTATGATCCGTCAAGAAACACGGGAAAAGGGGCCTTATGAAATTTTAATAAAAAATTCAATTAAAAATCCTCGTTTACGCGATAGAGTCCACAGTCTTGATCAGTTTCTCTTCAAACTTTCTCAGAATGATTGTACCATCATAAGGATCATTCCTTTCGAAGTTGGTTCAGATCCGTCAAGAAACACAGGAAAAGGGGCCTTATGAAAATTTAATTAAAATTCAATTAAAAATCCTCGTTTACGCTATAGAGTCCACAGTTTTCATCAGATTCTCTTCAAACTTTCTCAGAATGATTGTACCATCATAAGTATCATTCCTTTCAAAAATCGGTATGATCCGTCAAGAAACACAGGAAAAGGGGCCTTATGAAAATTAAATTAAAAAATCCTCGTTAACACTCTAGAGTCCACAGTTTTCATCAGATTGTATTTAAACTTTCACAGAATGAACCGTCAAGAAACATTGGAAAAGGGGGCTTATGAAAATTTAAAATTCCATTAAAAATCATTGTTTACAGAATAGAGTCCACAGTTCTTATCTGATTCTCTTCAAACCTCTCAGAAAGATTGTACCATTATAAGAATCATTCCTTTTCGAAAATGGGTATGATCCGTCTAGAAACACGGGAAAAGGGCCTTATGAAAATTTAATTAAAAAATCATCGTTAACATTCTAGAGTCCAGAGTTTACATCAGATTCAATTCAAACTTTCACAGAATAATTGTACCAACGTAAAGATCGTTCCTTTCGAAATTGGTCTGTTGATATACATGGGGAAAAGGGCCTTATAAAAACTTAATTAAAAAATCCTCGTTGACGTGATAGAGTCCACAGTTTTCATCGGATTGTTTTCAAACTTTCTCAGAATGATTGTACCATTATAAGGATTGTTCCTTTCGAAATTGGGTATGATCAGTCACGAAACATGGGAAAAGGGGTCTTATGAAATTTCAATTAAAAATTCCATTAAAAATCATCGTTTATGCGATAGAGTCCACAGTTTTCATCGGATTCTCTTCAAACTTTCTCAGAATGATTTTATCATAAGGACCGTTCCTTTCGAAAAAGGGTCTGATCTGTCAAGAAACACGGGAAAAGGGGCCTTATGAACATTTTAATAAAAAATTCTCATTAATAATCTAGAGCCAACAATTCTCAACGGATTCTCTTCAAATTTTCACAGAATGTACCATCATAAGAATTGTTCCTTTCAAAATTTGGTATGATCAGTCAAGGACCAGAGGAAAAAGGGGCCCGATTAAAACTTAATTGAAAAAGTCCTCGTAAACACAATAGAGTCCATAGCTTTCAACAAATTCTCTTCAAACATTCCCAGAATGATTATTACATAAAATGGATTGTTCCTTTCGGAAGTAGGTTTGATCCATCAAGTTTCATGGGAAAAGGGGCCCTATGAAAATTTAATAAAAAAACCTTAGTTAGCACATAATGGCCCTAGATTTCACCTGATTGACTTCAAACTTTCACATAATGATTGTACCAAGATAAGGATCATTCCTCTTAAATTGGGTCTGATCCATTGAGAAACATAGGAAAAGGGGCCTTAGGAAAATTCAATTAAAAAAATCTTAATTAATGCTTGTAAGTCCACAGATGAGATGGGGTTGTCTTTATACTCAAACAGAATTATTATACTTTTGTAAGAAGAGTTTCCTTTGGAATTGGTTCAGATCCATCAAGTAACATGGGAAAAGGGGCTATATGAAAATTCAATTAATAAAACCCTGTTAACACAATGAAGCCAACAGCTTTGATCAGATTTTGTTGAAACTTTCACAGAATGAATAGAAGGTCATAACTATCATTCTTTTCATAACAGGGTTTGAACTGTCCAGAAACACTGGAAAAGGGGCCTTATGAAAATTTCATTTATAAATCCTTGTTACCAAGTCCAGAGTTTTCATTGGATTTTCTTCAAACATTCACAGAATAATTGTACAATAATAATGATTGTTGATGTTTGCATTAGACCTGATCCGTCAAGTATCACAGGAAAAGGAGCATCATGAAATTTAATTTTGAAATCATTGTACCACAATAAAGTCAACAGTTTTCATCAGATTCTGTTGAATGATTATTCCATCATGAGGATTCTTTCTTTTCAAATTAGGCGTGACCTGTCTAGTATCATGGGAAAAGGGGCCTTTTGAGAATTTTATCTATAATCCTTGTAACAAAGTCCAGAGCTTTCATTGGATTTAATTCAAACCTTCACAGAATCATTGTACAATAATCACGATTGTTGATGCTGACATGAGACCTGATCCTTCAAGTATCACAGGAAAAGGAGCCTTATGAAAATTTTAATTTAAAAATTTTACACCAAGATAAAGTCTGCAGTTTTCATCAGATTCTGTTCAAACTTTTACAGAATGTTTGTACCATCATAAGGATTGTTTCTTTCCAAATTGGGCCGATCTGTCTAGTATCATAGGAAAAGGGGCTGTATGAAAAATTATTACCAAATCCTCATAAACACAACAATGCCCTCAGTCTTTATCAGAATCTCTTCAAACTTTAATAGAATGATTGTACTATCATTTGGATTGTTCCTTTGTAAATTAGGTCTGATCGGTTAAGTGACATAAGAAAAGGGACCTTATATAAATTTTATTACAAAACATCATTATTACAATAAAGTCCTCAGTCTTTATCATTTTCTTCAAACTATCATTAGGATTGTTCCTTTGTACATTGGGTCTGATTTGTTAAGTTTCACGGAAAAAGGGGCCTTATCAAAATTTTGTTACAAGAATTCTTGACACAATTCAGTCCACTATTTTCATTGATTCTCTTTAATTTTTAAAAAAATGTTTGTACCTTCATTAGAATTGTTCCTTTTGAAATTTGGATTGTTCTGTAAAGTATCATGAGAAAAGGGGCCCTCTGAAGATTTCACTATAAACTCATTAACACAATAAATTCCACAGATTAAACAGATTGATTGTACCATCATTCCAATTGTTGATTTTGACAGAGGATCTGACTATGGCAAGTGTCACATAAAAAGGGGCCTTATGAAAAACTCTCTTAAATATTCTGGTTAACACAATGATGTCCCTTGATTTCACCAGATTCACTTCAAAATTTTGCAGAATGATTGTACAAATACTTAAATGGTTCTTTTCAGAACTGGGTACAATCCATCAAGTATCATGTAAAAAGGGGACATATGATTTCTTTTTTAAATATTCTAGTAAACATAATGAATTCCCAATATTTCATCGGATTCACTTTTAACTTTCACAGAATGATAAAACCAACAGTAAAATATCACGGGAAAAGGGACCTTATGAGAACTTGAATTTAATATCTTTGTTAACACAATAAAGTCAACAGTTTTATTGGATTCTCTTCAAAGATGCATGGAATAATTGTGACATTCAAAACACAGGAAAAGGGGCCTTACAGATTATCATTTAAAACATTTTTGTGTATGTGATGAAGATCACAATCATTATCAAATTGTCTTTTAAATTTCACAGGACAATTGTCGGATTGTAAGGATAGTTCCTTTTGGGTTGAAATTGATCCATCAGAAAACACAGGGAAAGGGGCCTTATTGATTTTCATTCAAAACAATCCTGTTTATGTGATAAAGTCCACAATTATTGTCAGATTCTGATGAAATATTCACTGAATGATTGTAGGGTCATAAGTTAACTTTCTTTTGGAAATGGAGTGGATCTGTCATGAAACACAGGAAAAGGGGCCTTGAGGATTGTTGCTTAGAATGATAAAGATTTATTTCTTTATGCATTCTTCTTTGAGCAATTAACTTCCTTAAATAACAGATTTCTTTAACGGAAAACTTGATAACCAGTAGAGCGTCTCAGGCCCTCATGAGCCTCTTGTTTTTCCTTTTAACACAATGTTTCCATCCCACGTGTCATTTACTTTTCTATTTAAACACACTTTGACCAGTTTAGATTTTGTTGTTTTGTAATATGTAAATACATGATAATACAGTCTGGTTTATCAATAAAACTGGCTTACACATTAGAAATATCAAGTTGTAGTCCTTACAAAGAAGATTAAAGAGGTAGAATATTCCTAATGTGCATTATTAAGTGACATCTAAAATGTTGTTTGTCCTTGATTTTGCAATATGAGTTCCATTGAACACCTTTTTACATCTTTCTTAATTTTGTTTGGTTGTTGGGCTTAGTGGGCACCTTCTATGAAGTTGTGTTTGTTACATCAATATGGTGTGACATGCACAAGAACCATAACTCTACCTTACTTAATTTTATTCCCTTAGAACATCAAGGTGCTATATTCATTTTTCAAGATTTCATGAAAACAGTTTTAAACTTCGTATCATCTCAAAATTTCTTCTGTCTACTTGGCTGTAAAATTCTTTCATGTCTCCATGGAAAAACTAGAAGTGCTTTAGTGCCTGTATCCCTCCACAGGCCTTAATGTACTGTTTAAGCAAAGGGTGTTTTCAGGCATTCAATATAAACAGAATCATCTTTGCCTTATCTGGCAAACAAATCCTGTCACTTGAATCTTTGAAGTAGTTTAGAGAAGCATTTCAAAATTTCAAAGTTTTCACTGATTTACAACAGTCAAGATGGGTTATGTGAAATTCATTTACTAAGTCAGATGGAAATAACTTTACGACATTTCTACTGTATACAATACATGAACATAAGCCATTATGTTTTTAAACCTATCAAATTTATATAATGGTATCTGACAAAGAGACATTTGAGGATCATTCCAACAAAATTTGGATGAAATCCATTTTTAAGTTTTCAGAGTAAATTCCATATATGGAAAGTAGCACCCCCCCAAAGCCATGTTTTTGATCACATCAAATTCATTGAAGAAATCTGACAAAGGGTCTCCAAAAGAAAATTCCAGTGAAATTTAGTTGAAATCAAACTACTGGTTTCTGAGAAAAATATTTTCAAAGTTTTCACCATATATTGAAATAAGCCCCTCCTATTTTAGACATGATTTAAATCCAATCAAAATTCTTTTAAACAATCTGATAAAAGTCACCAAAGGATCATTCCTGTAGAACTTGATTGAAATGCTTATTACAAACAATTTCTTATTATTTCCTCAATGTTTTTCAAAGTGTTTTTTGATAGAGGCGTAAAAAAGTTGAATTGTTTTGAGAGTTGTCAATATATATTTGTGTTTATTTATTTTTTTCAGGATTTAGTTTATTAGGATTATTCTTAGGAAAGGTGGTCTCATTAGGTACATTACATACTGAAGCCAAAAGACAGTTTCCTAACGGAACGGTTGCCAGTCTAGGAAAGGGAACATTTATGGCAAATATAATTTGTAAGTACTTGTCTTAGGTCAAAGGTTAACCCAATCCCACACAATGAGCTTTGGACACTCCTCAAGGAAAACAATTGGGAAAATATTGTGGAAAATGAAGAAAATGATTGTAACAAGCAATTTCTTCATTTTCCACAATATTTTCTACCCTTAAAGTTGAAAAAATCTAAAATTTCATAAACTTTAAATTGTCGTCTGCAACTCCTTTCAATTTGGAACAGTATCAAATTTTGTCATGTGGTAATTGATTAAACTTTTAGGATAAAGTTTATGGTTGTATTCAAGAAAATATTGTGGATAAAGAAAAAATTGATTGTTACAAACAATATCACCCTTTTCTACAATTTTTTTTGCCCTGGAATCGAATAGATAAGCGGTATATTGTTATACCAATGTCTTTGTTTGTCTGCGAGCCGTTGATGCAGTAATTTAACATTTTGTTGTTATTCAAGCACTGTTGAAGATACATGGCTTATATTTGGAATTAGGTTTATTTCATTGATAGGCATCAGTTACTTGTAAGGTCATCATGCATCAAGATCAAGGTCACTTTTCAAGGTCAACTAAACAGAAAAACTTAACCCTTGTCGTGCTGAACCCAGAATTTTCCTGTTTTGGCAGGTGGTACAGACAAAGATCAGCATGCACATAGGAGCAGTCTGATCTTGGTCTACACCTCCCGCTTGTCCTATTTCACCCAGAGTTGTTTAAATAATCAATTTCAAAGGGAATATTGAACCTCATTAAGATCTTCAAGTGCTGTCAGTGTTTCGATTTTCAAAGTAATTCTGTATGGGATTTTAATTCAGCATGATAAGGGTTAACATTTTGCTGTTGTCCAAACACTGTTCAAGATACATTGAACATATATAGGAAGTAGATTCTTAGTATTAAAAGGCTTCACTTGCTTGAAAGGTTGAGGTCATCCATTGAGGTCTAGTTCACTTATCAAGGTCACATTTCTGAAAAAAGGCTGTTACTGCAGTATGGTTTTTAACAAACACATCTTATTTATCGTAAAAGATGCAGTATTTTCAATTTTGTCTTTTTGTAATCTTTGTATGCTGTGTGTATGCAGACTTTTACGAATTGACCAATTGCAGCTGTCAATCAAGGAATAAATCGACAAATCAAATCATTCATTCAGCTCGGAATTGACCTTGAACTCCGACATCTACCAGCATTTTTGAGAAGCATTTTGTTGATTTGGCAACTTAAATGTTGTAACTGCATCTCATTCTAGCTGTACTTACAACATTTAGGTCCCCAACCAACCATTCTACATTTTATTACATATTACTGGCCATAAATTTTGAAAAATGATGCTATTTTAGATTGGATTGGAACTTCCAGTCTTAATCAAAGTGCAGGGCCAACAAAGTAAGTAGGCGGAGCCAGGGATAGGTCGTTTAGGGTGCATCAAAAAATCTGTCAACTCTATGGTTAACCCATACCACATGACAAAATTTTAGACCAGTCCAAATTGATAGAAGTTGCATACGACAATTTAAAGTATATGAAGAAATTGCTGTGGGGGGTCAAAAAGTGTCATTGTGTGGAAATGGGTTAATATGTGTTGAAAACTGTACAACTAATCCTACTAGGTTGATAATTTTGGGAAAAAGTGAAAGTATTCCTGTCCTGGCCATCCATCATCCTTAGTTTGGTGAGTAAATGTTATTGAAGTGTTTGTAATGTATGAATTTGGATGAATTTATAACCAATACTCTTAAACTGTTCCGTTCCGATGAGTTCTTAAGCCATTACCAGACAACAAAATATTACTTTGATCCGAATTGAAAGTGGTTGTAGAGGTAATGCAAGGTGCTGATGATTTAAGAATAAGTGACATATGTGTTAGAAAAGTTGCTGGAAAAAATATTTACATTTGAGATCTTTCAAACATGACCTTTGTAAAATTTTGTTGTCTTGTAATGGGTTACAAAGTCAGGAATGTTTATTTTTGTTCACTATGATCTATTATTTCAGTGAGAGGAAAGAACTTGTACGGTGAAGGATGGACAGAACCAAAGAAACCTGAAACTTTAGAAACCTAACCTGATAGTTTGTTGTTGAAGACAATTTGAGTACTTTGTTAGAGGAAGACAACTGGGCCTTGTTTTTCTATCTCAAACTCCAATCATTCTAACTTAGCTGTTCTCTGAGAAACCTGAGGTATTGCCATAGCCTTGATGTCTGAGTCTTTGAGGTTATTGTCACATTATGTAATATGTCAGGTATCACTGAAGGTATTCCTTTGAATCATTAAATGTTCCAGTACACGTATATTCACCATCAACTGAGCATCCCACACTATCAAGAGAGGCAACTCTAAATGCATTTTTGTAAGGATAGTTCTCCTCTTTTCCATTTGACATGATACTTTGACTGAGATATCAAACAACATTAATTTGCATAATTTATTATCAGGGTAATAAAAAAAGAGAAAATCTGATTGTTGCTTAATGACCTAAACTTTAGAATGACAGCTTGTATAAGGTGAAGGCATGCCATTGAGGTTGCCATACCCCATAAAATCATGAATATGACACAGTTCAACATTTTGGTTCAAATGAGGAATTTGATTTGTCAATTGATGTTCGTATTGGCATTGTATTGAATGGAGCTAGGTATTATAAAGATTATGTCCTAGAAAATCAAATATTTCAGGAACATGAAAATAAATTACAGTAAAACCACTCTCATACGACCACTTGTGGTACTTTCTGAACATGGTCGTAATAGTGGGCTGGTCGTAATACTGAGGTTTGGTCGTTTGTTGTCGAGTAATTCATGTTTATTTTATCTTAGTTATTTGAATATATTTTTACTTTACATACAAAAATAAAACTATAAAAACATGTATTACAGCCAAGTCTAATGTCATTTTCAAATTTACAATCTTTTATAAGTTCTACTTTCTCTCTTCTCCATTTTGATCTGATTCAGAAATCCGACCTCAGATTATTTATACGTAATCACTGGTTCAAAGTGCCAAACTGCTGATATCATATCTTCTATAATGCGAATACCAATTGTCAATTAAGTTGAAATCAAATTTTAATTGCTAATTAAATGTTTTGAACGCCGTAATCAAATCAATTATATATTCTCGGATACTTTTTCACTTTTGACTTTATTATTCGATTCAAAACCCATGACATATTCAAATAACAATAATACAAGCTATAATTTTTTACTCTGATTGGCCACTTTAATCTATTTAATAGAAATGATACTTATCATAATAAGTGTTCATAGTGACATAATCAAAAATCCGATACTGTATTGACAATGCATACATACACAATTAGTGTCGCTCTTATTAAGTGTGAAATACTAGTGGTTGGTCTGAAGGTGTGAAGTTACTGGTCATTTTAGTGGGGTTCAAAATAGTGTATCAGCTTTAGTTGGTACTGAATTCAGTGGTGGTAATTCAGAATGGTAACCGGACAATATCCCCTCCGGACAAAATCCCCTTCCATGATTTTTGACAAGGTGGACATTATCCCCTTCCTAAATTAAATAAGGCGGACATTAGCCCCTTCGTCATTCTGACAGGGCGGACATTATCCCCTTCCAAATCTTAACGGGGCGGACATTATCCCCTCGATGGGCGAACAATATCCCCTTTGTCAAATTATTACGTCAAACTGAATTCCCTCGCACTAAAGTATCGAAACGTACAAAAACTCCTGCCCTTCATATTCTTCAAAAACCTGAACCATGATTTACTCTTTTTTTAAAAATGCCATCGGGTGCCTAACTGTCAATTAAACGATAGTTCAGACAGATAAATTCTTAAGACCAATCATTCAATTTCTTTGAACATTCACCTTGAACAAAACTGTCAATCGGCATGTTTAACCGATGCCCCATGTGTCTATGCCCACAGCATCCAGCACACAGGAGTTTCATTATCCACTTTTTACCAATTTCATCAAGACAAGAAGAGAGTTAACGTGGCAGCTTAAGATCAAAATGATGATCGTCTAGCCCGGTAGACCGTCTCGTGTTTTGTGGCATATAAAATCCAATTGCATAAACCGATTACTCAAATGTGTTGAGATCTCATTTAGATTTCATTGTGCCCAAATTCCTTGACGTCAGCCGTACTCATTCAAGTACTTCTTTTTCTGGCTACATATGAAATAATAATGGGATACTCGCGCCCATTTCAGTATTCTGCAATAATTGAAAGCAATGGGCGTGGAATACCTGGTACGTTTAATATAGATTTTACGTTGATTGTTGGGATTTACATTATAAATGAATGAAAAAAACTCTGAATTTCAAGTAAAATTCTGGAATTCTAACCGACCCAGAAATCGTGAAATGAGTTTAGACATTGTCTGTGAAATATTTTTTAGAAAGGGGCTTTTGTCCGCATTAGTAAAACGAAGAAGGGGGTATTGTCCGCCCAATTAATAATAGGAAGGGGATTTTGTCCGTCCTTACAGAATAACGAAGTGGCTAATGTCCGCCCTGTTTAATTTGGGAAGGGATAATGTCCACCTTGTCAAAAAAACAGAAGGGGATTTTGTCCGGAGGGGCTATTGTCCTAGATTCATTCAGAATAGCAGGGTGCCCATTTGAGGGGTTTGATACCATTAAAATAAAGAGAAAAAAAATCGGTTCTGTAAAAAATCGGTCTTAATAGTGGGGTGCCTGTAATTTCTTGGTGGTCGTAAGGAGGGATTTTTCTGTAATTCAGGAACATGAGCAAATTACAGTGATCAACACTTTGAATCATTACCATTGAGAAGAAAGTTGGATATCCCATTACCTTTTAGTAAGGCCTTTTGACGCCAATATAAAATAATACTTTTGAAAATATCATGGGAAAAGGAGAAATGGCTTGTCACAAGCCATTTCTCCTTTTCCCACAATGTTCTCAGCCACATTCAGTCATTATTTTTCAAATTACAAACACTTTGATATATCTTCCACAGCTTCTTTGAATTTGGACCAATCCTAAATTTGTTTTTGTGGGTATGGGTAACTGTATAAGAACAAAATTGGACAGGGTATATTTTCAGAGTACAGTGTCTCTGTACAAATTTAAGAATTATAATGAAAAGGGGAAAATGCTTCAAAGTTGCAAAAGGCCAATTTTGACTGAAATATTATCTTTTGTTTTGACTTTTTGGAATTTGTTATATTTGAAAATAAAGAATGTTTAAAAAAACATTTATGTATAACATTTGTTGATATTCCTATACAATAAACCCTTCATTTATAGATCAACCTTTTCTCAAATGATAGAATTTTAGACTAGTCCAAATTGAAAGAGAACAAAACATTGTTGTTTTAAATTGAAAAATAAAGCCTATATGCAGTAGAAAACATTGTGAGAAAAGGAGAATTGTTATAAGCAATTTCTCCTTTTCTCAAAATGTTTTCAGGAGGATTCTCTTCAGCAGTTAAAAATATGGGATTGTTTGAGAATGGGTGAAGGACATAATTTTTTGCCTGTATATTTGTACAAAAAAGCAAATACAGACAACTGAGTAAAACATTTAAGTTAAATCATTACCAGATGACCAAATTTTAGACTAGTCCAAGTTCATATATTATGCAGACAACAATGTATTATAGTTGTTCAAATTCTAATTTTGTTGTCTTTGAGCTGAAAAGATTATGGATAATGAAGAAAATTGCTTTCCATTTTACACAATATTTTCCAAAGTTTTTTTTCCATTTGGGGTGTTGCAAGGAAATCAGTGAAGACATCCCATTCTCTACCTACATATTGGGATATTCTTTTGATGTCTGTCTTTATGTATAATGCCCTTAACCCATTACTCCACATTGGAGCTGTTTGATGCCCATCAAGAAAAATCCCCACATATGCCGCACATATCCTTTCCAACATTTGTCTCTCACCAATGGGTCGATAATCCTAAACCTAAGTGGGATAGCAGCTGGAGGCTAGGAAAGGATGTAGTGGTAGTTCTGGTGTGAGAAATACCAGGAATCCATTGTTAGGTGCGCCAGACGCCGCAATATGACTGAAATACTGTTGAAAGTGGTATTAAACCCCATTCAATCAATCAACCCTTCAAGAAAGGCAATAGGGAAACATTGTGGAAAATGAAGAAATTTTCTATGTTTTCTACCTAGAAAGATGAAAAAATCTAACATAAATTTTAAATTGTTGTCTGCAACACCTTTAATTTGGATCAGTCTAAAACTTTGCTATGTGGGAATGGGTTTAACCAGCACTCCTGGGTATATTGCCTCCTACATAAAGAATGAATGATAAAACATTTGTCTTTTTTTGGATAGAAAAAAATGTGGAAAATTATTAATTGCTTGTAGCAATCAAATCTTCATTCTAAGCTCTACTGGCCAATAGAGCTATTGCGATGGCTTATTCCTGTCTGTCGTCCGTCTGTCTTCCGTCCGTTAAGTTTTCCTTGTTTAGACTGTAGAGTCTAGAGTTTTCATCAGATTCTCTTCAAACTTTCTCAGAATGATTGTGCCATCATAAGGATAGTTTCTTTCGAAATTGGGTCAGTTCTGTCAAGAAACACGGGAAAAAGGGCCTTATTAAAATTTAAGTAAAAAATCCTCATTAACACTTTTAGAGTCCAAAGTTTTCAAAGGATCCTCTTCAAACTTTCACAGAATGATTTAACCATCATAAAGGTCTTTCCTTACAAAATTGGGTATGATCAGTCAAGCAACATGGGAAAAGGGGCTTTATGAAAATTTAATTAAAAAATCCATTAAGAATCCTTGTTATCACTCAAGAGTCCACAGTTTTCATCTGATTCTCTTCAAACTTTCTTAGAATGATTGTACCATCATAAGGACTGTTCCTTTAGAAATTGGGTATGATCAGTCAAGAAACATGGGAAAAAGGGCCTTGTGAAAATTTAATTAAAAAATCCATTAAAAATCCTCGTTAACACTCTTGAGTCCACAGTTTTCATCAGATTCTCTTCAAACTTTCTTAGAATTATTGTGCCATCATAAGGATGAAAATTTAATAAAATATTATTGGTTAACACTTTAGAGTCCACAGTTTTCATTAGATTCTCTTCAAACTTTCACAGAATGATTGTACCATCATAAGGATTGTTCCTTTCGGAGTAGGGTATGATCCATTGAGTACCGGGTAACAAGGGAAACACAGGAAAAGGGGCCTTGTGAAAATTTGATAAAAAAATCCTCGTTAACACAATAGAGTTTACAGTTTTCAACAAATTCTCTTCAAATTTTCACAGAATGATTATAACATTAAATGGATTGTTCCTTTTGGAAGTGGGTTTTATCCATCAAGTATCATGGGAAAAGGGGCGTTATGAATATTTAACAAAATATCTTAGCTAACACATCATGGCCCTAGATTTCATCTGATCGACTTCAAACTTTCACAGAAACTTTCTCTAGTATCATAGGAAAAGGGGCTATATGAAAAATTATTACCAAATCCTCATTAACACAAGGATGTCCTCAGTCTTTATCAGAATCTCTTCAAACTTTGATAGAGTGATTATGCCATCATTTAGATTGTTCATTTGTAAATAGGGTCTGATTGGTCAAGTGACACAAGAGAAGGGGCCTTATGAAAATTTTATTACAAAAACATCATCATCACAATAAAGTCCTCAGTCTTTATCATTTTCTTCAAACTATCTATCATTAGGATTGTTCCTTTGTACATTGGGTCTGATTTGTTAAGTTTCATGAGAAAAGGGGCCTTATGAAAATTTTATTACCAAAAATTCTTGACACATCTCAGTCCACTGTTTTCATTGATTCTCTTTAACTTTTACAGAATGATTGTACCTGCATTAGAATTGTTCCTTTTGAAATTTGGTTTGTTCTGTAAAGTGTCATGGGAAAAGGGCCCTATGAAGATTTCACTATAAACTCATTTACACAACAGATTACACAGATTGATTGTCCATCATTACAATTGTTGATTTGGCAGTTGATCTGATTATGGCAAGTGTCACATAAAAAGGGGCCTTATGAAAACCTTTTTTAGCTCACCTGAGCACGTAGCTATTGTGATCCCCATTTGTCTGTCGTCCGGCCGTCGTCCGTCAACAATTTCTTTAAACAGCATCTCCTCCTAAACCACTGGGCCAATTTGAACCAAACTTGGCAGAAATGTTCCTTAGGAGGTCCCCTTCAAAAATAGCTTAAAGAATTGAAATCTGTTAAAAACTGGTTGCCATGGCAACAAAAGTGAATTTAAGAATAATCTTTAAAAATCTTCTCCTCCTGACCCAGAAGGTGTAGAGCCTTGATATTTTGCATGAAGCATCAGTATATTGACCTCTTTCAAAATAGCTAAAATCATGATCCTCGGGTCCCCAGGGGCGGAGCCCCAGGGGGATGGGGTTTATAAAGAAATAAAGAGCGATTTTTTAAATGACATCTCCTCTCAACCACTGGGCCGATTGAACCAAATTTGGCAGAAATGTTGCTTAGGTGGTCCCCTTCAAAAATAGCTAAAAGAATTGAAATCCGTTAAAAACTCTGGTTGCCATGGCAACAAAAGTGAAATTTTAAAATAATCTTTAAAAATCTTCTCCTCCTGACCCAGAAGGCGTAGAGCCTTGATATTTTGCATGAAGCATCAGTATATTGACCTCTTTCAAAATAGCTAAAATCATGATCCTCGGGTCCCCAGGGGCGGAGCCCCAGGGGGATGGGGTTTATATAGAAATAAAGAATGATTTTTTAAATGACATCTCCTCTAAAGTAACTGGGCCGATTTGAACCAAATTTGGCAGAAATGTTGCTTAGGTGGTCCCCTTGAAAAATAGCTAAAAGAATTGAAATCCGTAAAAAACTCTGGTTGCAATGGCAACAAAAGTGAAATTTTAAAATAATCTTTAAAAATCTTCTCCTCCTGACCCAGAAGGCATAGAGCCTTGATATTTTGCATGAAGCATCAGTATATTGACCTCTTTCAAAATAGCTAAAATCATGATCCTCGGGTCCCCAGGGGCGGAGCCCCAGGGTGGTGGGGTTTATATAGAAATAAAGAGCGATTTTTTAAATGACATCTCCTCTAAAGTAACTGGGCCGATTTGAACCAAATTTGGCAGAAATGTTGCTTAGGTGGTCCCCTTCAAAAATAGCTAAAAGAATTGAAATCCATTAAAAACTCTGGTTGCCCTGGCAACAAAAGTGAAATTTCAAAATAATCTTTAAAAATCTTCTCCTCCTGACCCAGAAGGTGTAGAGCCTTGATATTTTGCATAAAACATCAGTATATTGACCTCTTTCAAAATAGCTAAAATCATGATCCTCGGGTCCCCAGGGGCGGAGCCCCAGGGGGGTGGGGTATATAGAAATAAAGAACGATTTTCAAATGACATCTCCTCTCAAACCACTGGGCCGATTTGAACCAAATTTTGCAGAAATGTTGCTAGGTGGTCCCCTTCAAAAATTAGCTAAAAGAATTGAAATCCGTTAAAAACTCTGGTTGCCATGGCAACAAAAGTGAAATTTCAAAATAATCTTTAAGAATCTTCTCCTCCTGACCCAGAAGGCGTAGAGCCTTGATATTTTGCATGAAGCATCACTATATTGATCTCTTACAAAATAGCTAAAATCATAATCCTAGGGTTCCCAGGGGCAGACCCGGGGGGGGGGGAATAGGCATGAAGCATCAGTTCACAGACTTCTTTTCTTATTCCTGAAATTATAACACATGGAAAAAGTTTTTTCCTTCTTTCAAATCGGCACTAAAGCCTTGGAATTTGTAATTTAGACTTTTGGATCCCCAGGTTCATAGTCTTTGTATGTAATTGTGGCCCACTTGTTTCATAATCCTAACCTTAACATGAAATTAGACTGTTGAAAGAAAAAGAGCCTTTATCTCAGGTGAGCACCCCAGGGCCAACGGCCCTCTTGTTTAAATATTCTAGTTAACGCAATGATGGCCCTTGATTTCACCGGATTCACTTTAAAATTTCACAGAATGATTGTACAATCACTTAAATGGTTCTTTTCAGAACTGGGTGCAATCCATCAAGTATCATGTAAAAAGGGGCCATATGATAAATATTCTAGTAAACATAATGAAGTTCCCATATTTCATTGGATTCACTTTTAAGTTTGACAGAATGATAAAACCAACAGTGAAATATCACGGGAAAAGGGGATTAATGAGAACTTGATTTGAATATCTTTGTTAACACAATAAAGTCAACAGTTTTATCGGATTCTCCTCAAAGATGCATGGTATAATGTGGCATTGGAAACACAGGAAAAGGGGCCCTACAGATTATTATTCAAAACATTCTTTTGTTGTGATGAAGATCACAATCATTATCATATTGTCTTTTAAATTTCACAGGACAATTTTAGGGTTGTAAGGGAATTTCCTTTTGAAATGAAATTGATCCATCAGAAAACACAGGGAAATGGGCCTCATGTATTTTCATTTAAAACAATCCTTTTTATGTGATAAAGTACACAATTATTGTCAGATTCTGATGAAAATTTCAAATTATGATTGTAGGGACATATGGAAACTTCCTGTTGGAAGTTGAGTGGATCCGTCATGAAACACAGGAAACAAAGGAAAATGGCCATTGAGGATTTTTGCTCAAAATGATAAAGCGGATTTTTTATCCCTTTATACATTCTGCTTTAACCCATTCACACTCAGTGACGCCTTAAGACGCCCCTAAGGAAAAAAGCTTTGGAAAACAATGTGGAGAATGAAGATATTGCTTGTTAAAAGCAATTTCTTCATTTTCCACAATGTTTTCTTCCCAGAAAGTTGAAAAAATAAATCATTAACTTTAAATTGTCGTCTGCAACTTCTTTCAATTTGGGCCAGTCTAAAATTTTGCCGTCTGGTAATGGGTTAAGCAATTAACTTCCTTAAATGTCAGATTTCTTTAATAGAAATCTTGATAACCAGTAGAGCGTCTCAGGCCCTATAGTTTTTCTTCGAGGGACGTAAAAAAGCGGGATTGTACGGGAATGGGTTACGAGGTACATCATGTAGCCAGTTTATCCATTCCCACAAAATTATGCTTTTAAACACCTCTCAAAATGAAAGCTTTGGAAAACATTGTGGATAATGAAGAAATTGCTTGAAACAAGCAACTTTTTCATCATCCACAAGTTTTCTGCCCTAAAAGACAAAGATTTTAAAGATTTCATCAACTTAAAATTGTCATCTGCAACTTCTGTGAATTTGGACTAGTCTAAAATTTTCACATGTGGGAATGGGTTAAGGTTTGAAATCAGATGAGAAAATTGACAGTACAATTCTGTCCTGAATTCACATTTAATCCGTTACCAGATGGCAACATTTTAGATTCATCCAAACTAAAAGGAGTTGCAGACAACAATTTAAAGTACATGGAATTTTAGATTTTTCACCTTTCTGTGAAGATAACATTGTGGAAAATGAGAAATTGCTTGTTTTAAGTAATTACATCATTTTCCATAATATTTTTCCAATTTGTTTTTCTTCAGAGGCATCCAAAGGGTGATTGTGTGGGAATGGATTAAATGCTGACTCATGAGGTTACCCATGAAAAAGCCAACCTTATTTTACCTCCTGGCTGAAAGCAAGCAGGCCATTGTCATGGTGTCTTGTCCGTTGTGTCCATTTGTAAACTTTTACTTTAAAAATCTTCTCAGAAAGTACTGCACTAATTTCAACAAATATTCATAGGAAGGATCCTAGAGTGACCATTCAAAGAATTTTAATCAGATAAAATACATGTTTTTAATGGGTGAGGTTAATTTGCATACATGGTTTACAGTGAAAACTTTAAGAATCTTTCTCTCAGGGTATAGAATTCAACCAAATTTCAATGGAATATTCTTTTAGGGACACTTTATTAGATATTTTGAAGAAATATTCATAGGTTTAATAAAATTGATTTTGAGGAGCCGAAATTCAGGTGGAGATCACTCAGTGATGTATGGGAAATAATTGTTACTACTCAACTGAGAATTCATGTATCTGTTTTTGAAAAGAAGAATGTCTCTGTTTAACCCTTTCCTGTTCAATCCCTGGTAATGTCCCTGAGATTTTATACTTGAGAAAACATTGTGGGAAAAGAAGAAATTGCTTGTAACAAGCAATTTCTTCTTTTCCCACAATATTTTCTACCCTATTGAATGGGTGTTTTTAAACTCAATCAACTTTAAATTTTCATCTGCAAAACCTTTGAATTTGGACAAGTCTGAAATTTTGCAAAACCTTTGAATTTGGACAAGTCTGAAATTTTGCAAAACCGGAAAGGGTTAAGTAAATTGGCGGAAAAAATTATAAATGCCTCCTATACTTTAGAAAACTAAATTACCTGTGATGAAAAGTATATCAGGCCAGTCGAGCAAATTAGGACTCAAGCCAGGCGCTCAGGAGCCTCTAGTTTCAATTTTTACTGGTTCACTCCCATGAAATATATAGATATAGGTAATGAATCAAGATGATGATTTTATCAAACCATTAAAAAGATTAATGGAATTTACTTTGAAGTATTTTGAAAGAGTATGATGTAAGAATCATTTCTGTGGTTGAAATCCAATGGTTTGTATGGGAGAAGATTCTTTTGGAATTGTTCACAGATAGGAGATAGACATAGATCATGGATCAAATTATCTCACCCCGAGAACTAATTAACTCATAACGAGCATCGAAATTCTGTCTCCGATATATCTTGGGGAATTAAAATTCAAACCAAGTTTTAACCATTGTCATGCTGAACACAGAATAATCCTGGTCTAGACAAAGATCAGGTTGCACATGTCCCTTGAAAGCAAGAGTTGTTTATTGAATAAATTTTTAAAATAATACTCCACCTAAAAATCATCGTTTTTATCCCTTTGATATAATACAATTCTTTTGAGGATTTTATTAAGTATGACAATGATTGAGATATGGAGCCTTGGATATATATTCATTGTATAAAAAGGTATTCAAATGTTTGACCTAGTAACCTAATTTATTCATTAAAAATGACCCTAAACTGAACTGTACTCTATTTTAAAGACAAAAACATTTGATGAAATATTGAGTTATTTGGGCCTTAAATATAGCTTCTATAGACAAAGTTTTTCTAAGATTTGATCTAGTGACCTACTTTTTGACCCATGAAACCCATTAGTAGATTTACCCGAGCTTGCATTGAGACATTCTAACCATAAATCAAGACATTTGAGGCAAAAATGTGCGCTCTGAGTGCATACAAGGTATTTGTAAGATTTGATATAGTGACCTACTTTTTCCATCCCACTTGACCCAAGATCAAACTGGACCAAGGTATCATCCAGACAATCTGACCCATGTTTTTGTTTATTTGACCTTGTTACATTGTTTTTGATCCCACTGGACCAAATATTAAACTTGACCTAGATATTATGAAGAAAAACACTCTGACCAAATATTGAGATATTTGAGGCAATGTTGTGACCTCTAGAGTGCACAAGGTTTTTCAAAGATTTGACCTAATGACCAAGTTTTCGAAACTACATGACCCAATATTGAACTTGTCTGAGGTTGTATGGAGACAAACATTCTGAAGAAGTTTCAAGACGTTTGGACGGACAGAAGGACAAAGCGGCTGCTATATGCTCACATTACTCTAGACAATCTTAATTTAACATTAGACCTTGAGCTTTGACCTTGACCTTGCAGCTATCTGCAAAACTGCTTGAAATGGCACATGTACTCATGATAGAAAACAATTTACAAATTCATTTTGAAATCCATCCATTAATTTAGGAGCTATGCTTAATTTCTACATTTGACCTTGAACTAAGAACTTGACCTTGGGTCTAAGTGAACAATTCTTTCAAATGGCACATCTACTCATTATAAAAAACACTTGTGCAAAGTTATTTGGAAAATCATCCAGTATTTCAGGAGCTGTGCTCTGGACATGCTTAGTTTTAATATTTGACCTTGAGCTGTTACCTTGACTTTGTTTGATTGAATGGGGTTTAGCGCTGCTTTTAACAGTATTTCAGTCATATCGCGGTGGCTGGTGCACCTAACAATGGATTCCTGGTATTTCTCACATCAGTATTACCACTACATCCTTTCCTAGCCTCCAGCTGCTATGCCACTTAGGTTTACGATTATCCATCCATTGGTGAGAGATACCTTGACTTTGTATCTATCCATATATTTCTTTCAAATGGTGAATCTAGTTATGATAGAGAACAATTGTACAAAGTTATTTCTAAATTCATCCATTATTTTAGGAGCTTTGCTCTGGACATGATTAATTTTACTTTTGACTTTGAGCTGTTACCTTGACCTTAGAACTATCCCTAAGCATGTATTTCTCTCAAATGGTACATCTAGTTATAATAGAGACAATTGTGCCAAGTTATACTGAAAAAATCCATTATTGAAGGAACAATACTCTGAAAAGTTCAATCAAAATGTTTGACCTTGAACTGTGACCTTTGCCTAGCTGATATTTTGTTTAAAATGGCGCATCTACTCACAATAGAAAAAATTGTGAGAGGTATTTTGAGTTATTTTGAAATCCATTCATAATTTTAGGAGCTATGCGAAGGACATGCTTAATTTTAATGTTTGACCTTTAGCTATGACCTTGATGTTAGAGCTGTCCATAGGTTGTGGAAGGGGACGGACATCTACTCATGATAGAGAACAATTGTGCATAGTTATATTGAAATCCATCCATTATTGAATGGGCTTCGCTTTGGAAAAGGTCAATTTTAGTGTATGACCTTGAACTGTGACCTTGACCTTTGACCTATAAAAAAAAACGGGAAAAGCTTGTCAGCGCAATATCTTAACCAATTCTCATGTGATGTTTCATCCAATTTGGCCCATAGGTTGTGGGAGGGGATAGATAGATGAAATGATGGAAGGATGGACCTCTGAAGCAGAATCCATATGCTCGCCCTATGGGTTCGAAAGCTATCAACAAGTAACTTGATTTGTTGATATGACTCACTGAGCAGAAGTATTGTGCTGAAAAGCTACAACTCCAGTTTACTTAATTTTTCAGTTATTTTATTTTTTTTCTGACTTTAATTCTATCTGGCTGAGAATTGATGGATTCCTGGCCCAGCCCTCTTAGTCCGACTGGAAGTTCCACTTAGATAATTAAAGACGTATTTTCCAAATTTATGGCCAGTAACATACAACATTAAATGTAAAAACTTTTGATTGGCAACGTAAGAACCAAAATCACAGATTGAATGAGCTATAGTTACGACATTTTAATTGCCAAACAAAAACATGATTGTCTCTCCCCTGAGTATGATGGCTCAAGGCTTTATGATACATACGAAATGTCAAAGGTATATCAAAGATCCAAAAATGTAGCGCTAATTAACAGAGTACGACAATTCTTTGAAGTATTTTGGTAGAGAGTAAATAGGCATTGATACATACCAAATATCAAAGCTCTAAGCCTAACGGTGTAAGAGAAAATAATTTCAAACCTTTATTTCTTTATTCCTGTCTAAAATCAGGGAATGCACCAAAAAGGGCTAATTTTCAGTGTAAATTTATTCTTTGAAGTATTTTGGAAAAAGGTCAACAGGTTTTGATATGCATCAAATATCAAAGCTCTTGGCTTCATGGTTTAGGAGAAGATTTTCAAATATTTCCTTGATTTTCCTATATAAAGCAGGGATCCCACAAAAAAAGGCTATTTTTCAGAGAACAGTAATTAAAGTATTTTGAAGATGGTCAACAGATGATGTTTTATATCAAAGCCTTAGGGGTTATAGTTTATGAGAAGAAGATTCTCAAAGATTTCCTTGTTTACTCCTATGTATTATCAGGGATTCAACAGAAAAGTGCAAATTTTCAGAGTACAGCAATTCTTTGAGATGATTTAAACCAAATATCAAAGCTCTTAGGCCTGATTGTTTGGGAGAAGATATTTTAATTTTTTTTCACTTGGTTGTCATGGCAACCAAAATTCTTCATGGATTTCAATTCTTTAAAGTATTTTGAAAGAGCATGATCTACGGATCATTTTTGTGAAGTTTTGTTGAAAGGTTAGCATAGGAGTAGATGATTTATTGTAATTTTGAGCGGACAAACGGCCAGATGCTAGACAATTACTGATCACAAAAGCTCACCTAGAGCACTTTATGGTTAAATGAGCTAAAAATGCTTCAAATAAATGTTGGCCAATGTAAGATTTCAAAGTTCACCTCATGTCTAAATGAATGACTTAATTGGTGGATAGAGATTTTGATTGACAGCAACAATTGGTCAACTTTATTGTAAAAGAACCATAGCTTTCTTTCATCGGAGAGATGCCTTCTTGCAATCTAACATAATACTATGTACTTGTACTTCAGTCAATTTACGTTATACTGCAACTATTACCAAATGGCAAAATTGTATACTGGTCAGAATTGAAAGGCATTGCAGATGAAAATTTAAAGTTCATGAATTTTTTTTAAAAAATTCCTGGATAGAAAACATTGAAGAAATTGCTTGTCACAAACTATTTCTTCATTTTACACCATGTTTTCTTAATTGATTTTAGCTCCACTGATGGAAAGCCAGCAAGCTATTGTCATGGTGTTGTGTCCGCCGTGCGTCCCTCCATGCGTCCATCCGTAAACTTTTACTTTAAAAATCTTCTCCTTAGAAAGTACTGAACAGAATTCAACCAAATTTCATGGAAATGATCCTTCGGTGACCCTTTATCAGATTCCTTCAAAGAATTTTCATATATGGTGAAACCTTCAAAAATCTTCTCAGAAGCCATTTGAAATATTTAAACCAAATTTTACATGAATGATCATTGGATGACCCGTAATCAGATTCCTTCAAAGAATTTTGATCTGATATAAACATGGCTCAAATGGGCAGTGCTAATTTCCATATATGGTGAAACCTTTAAAAAATTTCTTCTCAGAAACCAATGGATGGATTAGAACCAAAATTTACATGAGTGATCATTGGGTGACCCTTTATCAGATTCCTTCAAAGAATTTTGATCTGATGAAAAATATAGCTTTAATGGGTGGGGCTAGTTTTCATATTTGGTGAAACCTTCAAAAATCTTCTCAGAAACCAATTGATGGATTTCAACCAAATTTTACATGAATGATCATTGGATGACCCTTCATCAGATTCCTTCAAAGAATTTTGATCGGATGAAAAACATGGCTCAAATGGGCAGTGCTTATTTCCATATATGGTGAAATCTTTAAAAAAAATTCTTCTCAGAAACCAATGGATGAATTTCATCCAAATTTCATTGGATTGCTCCTTGGGGGAACCTTTATCAGATTCCCTCAAAGAATTTTGATAGGAATGAAAACATGGCTTTTATGGGCCGGGCTTATTTCCATATGTATTATAAAAGCTTTGATTTTTTTTTCTCAGAAACCATTAGATGGATTTCAACCAAATTTCTCTGGAATGATCCTTTGGTGACCCCTAATTACATTGCTAAAATAAGAATTGATTCGCTTTGATGGATAGGGCTAATCTCCATATATGGTAAACAGTGATGACAAACAATTATAAGTTTTCAACAAAATTTCACACAAAAAATGATTCTTTGGCAATTCTTTGTCAGATTCCTTCATAAATTACGGCTCAGATGACAATTATTACTTTTATGAGGGAGACTTGTGTCCATATAGGGTATATATTGAAATTTAGAAATACTTATTCTTGCAAACTGCTGGATGGTTTCCAACCAAATTTCTCTGGAATGATAAGTAAATCCAGGCCGTTGGGATCAATCGAGCACTCAAGCACCTCTAGTTCTTGAGGGTCATCCAAAATCATCATTGATTGGGAACAGATTAATGTAGCAAGGAAGTGTTTTGGGGGGACCATCTCTGACAGCTCTTGTTTGTTTCCCATTATTTGAGGATCAAGCACAGTCCACATACTGATATTTTAATTTCAACCTATAAAAGTCTTATAGTACATTTATAAAGAAGAGACAAAATCAATTTTATATCAAATTTTATTGTTATTTTAGTAAAATATTAGTATTAATCTTTTATCACAAGCAAAATATACAGTCCATATCCAACAAACCAATTTAAACCTTGTCTTTCTTTCCCACAGCTCAATGTTGTATGAAGTCCACATAGTACTTGCTGTAACATTACATCTACAAATCTTTCCCAGACATTTTAGACTGGTTAAATGTAAAAGATGTAGAATCTTTCAAAATTGTGTGATAAACGCGCACAATTATATGCATCAAAACATTTCGAGAGAAGGAGAAATTACTTGAAACAACAAATGCTTATCACAAACACTATCCTCTTCTCCAACAATGTTTAATTCAATGTTATTCTTCAGAGGTGTTAAAATGCTGGATTGTGTGGAAATAAGCCAACACTGGCAAATTGACTTGGAGTTGAAACTTCAACAAAATTCAAAATCTAAACTGAAGCAAGAAGACCATGGTGGTCCTAAATCGCTCTCCTGATTATGATGGCTCAAGGCTTTATGATATATACAAAATATCAAAGCCCTACACCAATTCATTTTGGAGAAGATTTTCTCCTTTAATCCTTGGTATATTGAAGACCCCACCATATAGCGCTAATTTCCAGAGTATTGTAATTCTTTGAAGTATTTTGGTAGAGGGTCAATAGATTATGATTTATACCAAATATCAAAGCTCAAAGCCTTATTATTTTGGAGAAGAAGCTTTTGAAAGAGTTCCTTCTTTATTGCTATGTAAAATCAGGGCTTGCACAAAAGGGGGCTAATTTTTGGAGTACAGTTATTCTTTGAAATATTTTGGTAGATTCAAAAGATGAAGATTTACACCAAATATCAAAGTTCTAGGCCTTATGGTTTGACAGGAGAAGATCTTTTAAATTTTTTACTCGGTTACCATGGCAACCAAAGCTCAAATCTTTGAAGTATGTTGAAGAAGCATGACCTTAGGATCATTCCTGTGAAGTTTGGTTGAAATTCCATGGTTAGTTTCATCGGAGATGATTTTTTTGTAATTGTAAACAGATGGATGGACAGATGGATGCACACCTGACAAAGGACGGTCACATTAGTTCATTCAGAGCACTTGGTGCTCAGATGAGTTAAAAATACAGTCCGAAAGTAACATAGAATTATTGGGAAAAATGAATAGTCTGAAGGTAAAGAGTAAAAAAAAAACAACAGGACTAAGATGGTCCTAAACCATTCAACTGAATCAACTGCTGTTAAAAAAATGCAACTGGGGCTAAATAATAACAACGTATAACAAGTTTTGTGAAAATTGAGTAAAAACTATGGCCTCTAGAGTGTTAACACAAAAACTATCAATAAGGTCCCTCTTCCTGTGTTTTCAGATAGAACCTTCCCATTTCAAATAGGATCTATCCTTAGGATCTAACAATTATTTTGGCCAAGATTCATGCAGATTAGCCAAAATTGTGGCCTCTAAACAAATAAATTGTCACTAAGAGGGCTTATCCAATCTTTTCAAAAGGAACTAACCCATAACTACATGAGGGTTCATCATTATGACCTAACAAACATTCTGGTTAAGTTTCATGAAGACTGAGCCAAAATTGTTGCCTCTAGAGTGTAAATAAAAAAAATCATTGATGCCCCTTTCCTGTGTATTCCATTAGAACCTTTTAATAATCAATATTGATCCTTATGACCTAACAATTATTCTGACTAAGTTACACGAAGACTGAGTCAAAACTGTAGATTCTAGAGTGTAAACGCTTCAATTGTTGACGCAGCACAACTGACAAGACATTCAATGATCACAAAAGATCACCACAAACATGTTGTGAGGTGAGCTTAAAAAGCAACAGTAACAACAAAACAAGAGGCCCATGAGGGCCTGAGACGCTCTACTGGTTATCAAGTTTTCCGTTAAAGAAATCTGATATTTAAGGAAGTTAATTGCTCAAAGAAGAATGCATAAAGAAAAAAAAAGGGGCTTTATCCCCTTTATCATTTTAAGCAACAATCCTCAAGGCCCCTTTTCCCATGTTTCATGACGGATCCACTCCATTTCCAAAAGAAAGTTACCTTATGACGCTACAATCATTCTGTGAATATTTCATCAGAATCTGACAATAATTGTGGACTTAATCACATAAACAGGATTGTTTTGAATGAAAATCAATAAGGCCCCTTTTCCTGTGTTTTCTGATGGATCAATTTCATTCCAAAAAGGAACTTTCCTTACAACCTGACAATTGTCCTGTGAAATTTAAAAGACAAATTGATAATGATTGTGATCTTCATCACATACACAAGAATGTTTTGAATGATAATCTGTAAGGCCCCCTTTCCTGTGTTTCGAATGCCACAATTATTCCATGCATCTTTGAAGAGAATCCAATAAAACTGTTGACTTTATTGTGTTAACAAAGATATTAAATTCAAGTTCTCATAAGGCCCCTTTTCCCATGATATTTTACTGTTGGTTTTATCATTCTATGAAAGTTAAAAGTGAATCCGATGAAATATTGGGAATACATTATGTTTACTAGAATATTTAAAAAAAAAATCATATGTCCCCTTTTTACATGATACTTGATGGATTGTACCCAGTTCTGAACCATCTAAGTATTTGTACAATAATTCTGTGAAATTTTGAAGTGAATCCGGTGAAATCAAGGGACACCATTGTGTTAACCAGAATATTTAAGAGAGTTTTTAATAAGGCCCCTTTTATGTGACCCTTGCTATAGTCAGATCCAATGTCAAAATCAATGATGGTACAATCAATCTGTTTAATCTGTGGAATTTATTGTGTTAATGAGTTTATAGTGAAATATTCATAGGGCCCCTTTTCTCATGATACTTTACAGAACAAACCAAATTTTAAAAGGAACAATTCTAATGAAGGTAGAATCATTCTTTAAAAGTTAAAGAGAATCAATGAAAACAGTGGACTGAATTGTGTCAAAAATTTTTGTAACTAAATTTTCATAAGGCCCCTTTTTCCGTGAAACTTAACAAATCAGACCCAATGTACAAAGGAACAATCCTAATGATAGTTTGAAGAAAATGATAAAGACTGAGGACTTTATTGTAATAATGATGTTTTGTAATAAAATTTTTATAAGGTCCCTTTTCTTGTGTCACTTAACTAATCAGACCTAATTTACAAAGGAACAATCCAAATGATGGTACAATCATTCTATTAAAGTTTGAAGAGATTCTGATAAAGACTGAGGGCATTGTTGTGTTTATGAGGATTTGGTAATAATTTTTCATACAGCCCCTTTTCCTATGATACTACACAGATCAGGCCCAATTTGGAAAGAAACAATCCTTATGATGGTACAAACATTCTGTGAAAGTTTGAACAGAATCTGATGAAAACTGCAGACTTTATCTTGGTGTCAAATTCTTAAAATAAAATTTTCCTGTGATACTTGAAGGATCAGGTCTCATGTCAGCCTCAACAATCGTGATTATTGTACAATGATTCTGTGAAGGTTTGAATAAAATCCAATGAAAGCTCTGGACTTGGTTACAAGGATTATAGATAAAATTCTCTAAAGGCCCCTTTTCCCATGATACTAGACAGATCACGCCTAATTTGAAAAGAAAGAATCCTCATGATGGAATAATCATTCTGTGAAAGTTTTAACAGAATCTGATGAAAACTGTTGACTTTATTGTGGTACAATGATTTTAAAATTAAATTTCATAATGCTCCTTTTCCTGTGATACTTGACGGATCAGGTCTAATGCAAACATCAACAATCATTATTATTGTACAACTATTCTGTGAATGTTTGAAGAAAATCAGATGAAAGCTCTGGACTTGATAACAAGGATTTATAAATGAAATTTTCATAAGGCCCCTTTTCCTGTGCTTCTTGACAGTTCAAACCCTGTTATGAAAAGAATGATAGTTATGACCTTCCAATCCTTCTGTGAAAGTTTCAACAAAATCTGATCAAAGCTGTGGGCTTTATTGTGTTAACAGGGTTTTATTAATTGAATTTTAATATAGCCCCTTTTCCCATGTTACTTGATGGATCTGAACCAATTCCAAAGGGAACTCTTCTTACAAAAGTATAATTATTCTGTTTGAGTATAAAGACAACCCCATCTCATCTGTGGACTTACAAGCATTAATTAAGATTTTTTTTAATTGAATTTTCCTAAGGCCCCTTTTCCTTTGTTTCTCAATGGAACAGACCCAATTTGAAAGGAACAATCCTTATGATAGTACAATCATAATATGAAAGTTTGAAGTCAATCAGGTGAAATCTAGGGCCATTACGTGTTAACTAAGATTTTTTTTATTGAATTTTCATAGGGCCCCTTTTCCCATGAAACTTTATGGATCAAACCTACTTCGGAAAGGAACAATCCACATAATGTAATAATCATTCTGGGAATGTTTGAAGAGAATTTGTTGAAAACTATGGACTCTATTGTGTTTACCAGGACTTTTTCAATCCAGTTTTTTATCGGGCCCCTTTTTCCCTTGGTCCTTGACTGATCATACCAAATTTTGAAAGGAACAATTCTTATGATGGTACAATCATTCTGTGAAAGTTTGAAGTCAATCAGATGAAAACTGTGGACTCTAGAGTGTTAACAAAGATCTTTGAATTAAATTTTAATAAGGCCCCTTTTCCTATGTTTCTTGAGGCATCATATCCGATTCCAAAAGGTACAATCCTTATGATGGTACAATCATTCTGTGAAAGTTTGAAGAGAATCGGTTGTAAATTGTTGGCTCTAGATTATTAATGAGAATTTTTTATTAAACATTTCATAAGGCCCCTTTTCCCATGTTTCCAGATGGATCTTACCAAATTCCCAAAGGAACAATCCTTATGATGGTACAATCATTCTGTGAAAGTTTAAATACAATCTGATGAAAACTGTGGACTCTAGAGTGTTAACAAGAATTTTTTAATCAAATTTTCATAAGATCCCTTTTCCCCTGTTTCATGACAGATCAGACCCATTTTCGAAAGGAACGATCCTTATAATTGTACAATCATTCTGAGAAAGTTTGAAGAGAATCAGATGAAAACTGTGGACTCTATCGTGTAAACGAGGATTTTTAATGGACTTTTTAATTGAATTTTCATAAGGCCCCTTTTCCAATGTTTCTTGACGGATCATACCCAATTTCGAAAGGAACGATCCTTATGTTGGTACAATCATTCTGTGAAAGTTTGAAGAGAACCAAACTGTGGACTCTATCGCGTAAACGATGATTTTTAATGGAATTTCAATTAAATTTTCATAAGGCCCATTTTCCCATGTTTCTTGACGGATCATACCCATTTTCGAAAGGAACGGTCCCTTTGTTGGTACAATCATTCTGTGAAAGTTTGAAGAGAATCTGATGAAAACTGTGTACTCTATCTCATAAACGAGGATTTTTTAATTAAATTTTCATAAGGCCCCTTTTCCCGTGTTTCTTGACGGATCATACCCATTTTCGAAAGGAACCATCCTTATGTTGGTACAATCATTCTGAGAAAGTTTGAAAAGAATCCAATGAAAACTGCGGACTCTATCGTGTAAACGATGATTTTTAATTGAATTTTTTAAGAATTTTCATAAGGCCCCTTTTCCCGTGTTTCTTGACGGATCATACCAAATTTTGAAAGGAACAATTGTTATGTTGGTACAATCATTCTGTGAAAGTTTGAAAAGAATCCAATGAAAACTGCGGACTCTATCGCGTAAACGATGATTTTTAATTGAATTTTTTAAGAATTTTCATAAGGCCCCTTTTCCCGTGTTTCTTGACGGATCATACCAAATTTTGAAAGGAACAATTGTTATGTTGGTACAATCATTCTGTGAAAGTTTGAAGAGAATCTGATGAGATCTGTGGACTCTATCGCGTAAAACGATGATTTTTAATTGAATTTTTTAAGAATTATCATAAGGCCCCTTTTCCCGTGTTTCTTGACGGATCATACCAAATTTGAAAGGAACAATTGTTATGTTGGTACAATCATTCTGTGAAAGTTTGAAGAGAATCTGATGAGATCTGTGGACTCTATCGCGTAAACTAGGATTTTTTAATTAAATTTTCATAAGGCCCCTTTTCCCGTGTTTCTTGATGGATCATACCCATTTTCAAAAGGAACGATCCTTATGATGGTACAATCATTCTGAGAAAGTTTGAAGAGAATCTGATGAAAACTGTGGACTCTATCGCGTAAACAAGGATTTTTAATTGAATTTTTAATAAATTTTCATTAGGCCCCTTTTCATGTGTTTCTTGACGGATCATATCCATTTTCGAAAGGAACGATCCTTATAATTGTACAATCATTCTGAGAAAGTTTGAAGAGAATCCGATGAAAACTGTGTACTTTATCGCGTTAACGAAGATTTTTTAATTAAGTTTTAATTAGGCCCCTTTTCCCTTGTTTCTAAACGGATCTGACCCAATTTCGAAAGGAACGATCCTTATGATGGTACAATCATTCTGTGAAAGTTTGAAGAGAATCCGATGAAAACTGTGGACTTTATTGCGTAAACAAGGAAAATTTTTACGGACGGACGAAGGACGGATGGACAGACGGACGGACAGACACACGGACGCCGGACGGGAAAAAGCCATCGCTATAGCTCTAGTAGCCTTCGGCCAGTAGAGCTAAAAATCGTTCTTTATTTCTATATAAACCCCAACCCCCTGGGGCTCCGCCCCTGGGGACCCGAGGATCATGATTTTAGCTATTTTGAAAGAGGTCAATATACTGATGCTTCATACATAATATATAGGCTCTACGTCTTCTGGGTCAGAAGGAGAAGATTTCTAAAGATTATTTTAAAATTTCACTTTTGTTGCCATGGCAACCAGAGTTTTTAACGGATTTCAATTGTTTTAGCTATTTTTGAAGGGGACCACCTAAGGAACATTTCTGCCAAATTTGGTTCAAATCCGCCCAGGGGTTTGAGAGGAGATGTCATTTAAAAAATCGTTCTTTATTTCTATATAAACCCCAACCCCCTGGGGCTCCGCCCCTGGGGACCCGAGGATCATGATTTTAGCTATTTTGAAAGAGGTCAATATAATGATGCTTCATGCAAAATATCAAGGCTCTACGCCTTTTGGGTCAGCAGGAGAAGTTTTTCTAAAGATTATTTTAAAATTTCACTTTTGTTGCCATGGCAACCAGAGTTTTTAACGGATTTCAATTGTTTTAGCTATTTTTGAAGGTGACCACCTAAGGAACATTTCTGCCAAATTTGGTTCAAATTGGCCCAGGGGTTTGAGAGGAGATGTCATTTAAAAAATCATTCTTTATTTCTATATAAACCCCAACCCCCTGGGGCTCCGCCACTCGGGACCCGAGGATCATGATTTTAGCTATTTTGGAAGAGGTCAATATACTGATGCTTCATGCAAAATATCAAGGCTCTATGCCTTCTGGGTCAGGAGGAGAAGTTTTTTAAAGATTATTTTAAAATTTCACTTTTGTTGCCATGGCAACCAGAGTTTTTAACGGATTTCAATTCTTTTAGCTATTTTTGAAGGGGACCACCTAAGGAACATTTCTACCAAATTTGGTTCAAATTGGCCTAGTGGTTTAGGAGGAGATGTTGTTTAAAGAAATTGTTGACGGTGACGCACGACGGACGGACGCCGGACAAAAGGGGATCACAATAGCTCACTTGAGCACTACGTGCTCAGGTGAGCTAAAAATTCAACCCAAGTAAGCTTAGTCTACAAAGCATTATAAGAGATTTTAATTTTCCCATTTCCTAGAAGGTCCCTTTTGGCTTGAGGCGTCATATAAATCAAACTAGTGGCATACCATTTACCTAACACCAGATGACAACATTTTTGTCTGGTCTAAATTGAAAAGAGTTGCAATTGAAAAGTGTGCTAAAATTGAAAATAAAAAGCCAAAAAGATTTGAAAACATAGAAGAAAAGTTTCCCTTGCTGGTATTTCTTCAGGATGTCCAATAGTGTCATTGTGTAGTACTGGGTTAAGGAGTAACAACTTTGTGTGACTTGTATTTGACAAAAAGCCTACATCTATTTGTTTACTGGCTTTACCCAATCTCAGATGATCCCCCATTTTACCACAGTCTAGAAATGAGTTTGAGAAAACATTGTGGAAAATGAAGAAATTGCTTGTACCAAGTGATTTCTTCATTTTCCATATTGTTTTTCTACCGCTACAGACAGAAATGTTTAGATTTATACAGTCGAATATCTTTACCTCGAACGTCCCTTAGACGAAGTTCTCTCTACGTCGAAGTTATTCTAAAGTCCCGATCTTATTACTCTTTACTTCTATGTATTTGAACCTCCATACGTCGTTCTCTTTATCTCGTAAACTACCCCTACGTCGAATCAATTGCAAAGTCCCATCACTATTGTTTGCACATATTCACACCTTTACACGAACCATTATCATAAAGGTCGGTTTTTGAAATTATCTAAGTTTTTCACACATTTCGACGTGTCAACGCAGTTAAGAGATAGGTGCGTTACAGTATCGGATATCGATGGCTAACTTGATATTGTTTGATTGTTTGTCTACGAGCTGATAATTCAAAAGATTGCATGAAGTGAAGACAAATGTTACAGACGAATTTTACAATGAATAAAGAGGCATCTTACGCCCATACCACGCAGGACTTGATTGGCGCAGGACCTGGTCGATCAAGGGGGTTGCCAGCAACATGACCGACGGGACGCGTTAAATGAAGAACCCGGTAACCAATCCAAATGGATACTTGGGTATTTCTACAGAGAAAATACATTTAGTCAAACTATGCCATCGACACGAAGAATAAGAAATAATAGAAGAAGAAAAACAAACAAACAAAACAACAACAAAAAGCGGAGTCTAAACAAAACTTTAGCTACGAGTTACAATAATATCGTAATATTAATAAAAGAAATTACGAGAAATACAACGTCGTTATATCTGTCGTTCGCTTAGATAATCATACTAGTACAAATCATTTGTGGCCTTATTTACCTACGGTATTTCGCCACCATTTTGGTCGTACATGGAAAATCTTCGATTATCTACACGTCGAACTATCTATACGTCGAAGTTTTCTCGTAAGTCCCCTTAACTTCGAGGTATAGGTATTCGACTGTTTATATATTGATACGTTAAGAAAACTATCAGATTGAAATCGTCTGCAACAACTTCATATTTGAATTGGTCTAAAATTTACTGTCTTGTAAAGGATTAATAGTTTTTTTGAAATTTGATTGTATCACTAAAAAATTACATATCAACAAACAAGAGACAAAACCAGGTTTTCAAAGGCTTCATAAAAATCCTTCAAAAAATGGAGTAGTTGTGCACACATCCATTTTGACAGTCACCTTTTTCCATGACAAAGCATTGAATCACAAAAACTTATAATATGCACATAACGACAAACATTACGTGAAAATTTAATCAAATTGATTGATTAATTGAATGGGGTTTAATGCTGCTTTTAACAGTATTTCAGTCATATTACGGCAGCTGGAGCACCAAACAATTGATTCCTGGTATTTCTCACACCGGTACTACCATTACATCCTCTCCTAGCCTCCAGCTGCTATCCCACTTAGGTTTATGATTATCCATCCATTGGTGAGAGACAAATGTCAGAAAGGATATGTGCCACCGCTGCCGGTGATTGAACCCATGACATACCATGATTGAAGATTGGGAGTCTTATGCGCTACCATCTGGGCTATGATGGCGGCTTAAATTTGATCAAAGTCTGTCAACAATTGTAGGAGTAGATAGATTTAAAGCCCACCCAGTTCACCAGCCAGCCAATGCCTGTTGCCAACATTCACTGGTCAATCTATTAACAATTTATTTCCTTTAGAAATCAAGGTTAAAATGCTAATTGCTAACAAACATTATCCTCCTAGTTCTGCTTCGATAGAAGTGATCAAAAAGCAACATCTCATCAGCATAAATAAGATGTATATAATTATTATAAACCCATTCCCACTTGGCAACAATTTAGACTGGTCAAAATTGAAAGAAGCTGCAGATGCCAATTTCTAGTTGATAGAATTTCAAATTTTGTCATCTTTTTGCATAGAAAACATTGTGGATAATAAAATAATTGCTCGATACAAGCAATTATTTCATTTTTCACAATGTTTTCCAGAGATTTTTTTCTTGAGGGGCTTAAAAAGAAGGGATTGTGTAGGAATGGGTTAACAATTAACTAAAGTTCAATGAAAGCGAGATGTTGGAGTAAAATTCCGGCAATAGACATACATGTATATATTTGCAAAGATAGAAACATTGAAAACTTGCTATGATCAAAGTATAAACACATGTGATAGATTTCCCAACAAATAAGCAAATTTTCCCACACAAGCAAAAATTAACATGTATAATTAAGTACAATATAAAACAAAAGCAAAATGGATATAAAACAGCAACAGAAATAATCTAATAGACCTATGAGAAAGATTACAAAATAAAATAAATCACAAACAAAAATCATGCTGCCAGCAGCTATCTATTTTTCACACTAATTGCACAATTAATCACCATATTACAAAAGTATACTACGACAGTCCTAAATGGCTTGCCCGAGTCTCCATGCAGCACAACTGGGTTTGCACACAGATGGATCTATTTTTAACAACCAGTTGTTGGTCTTTCCTTAATTGGTTCTGTGTTACCAGTGAATAAGGTTAGTATCACATGAGCAAACTTGCCAGATATTCACCGGAAGATGTTTTATACCCAATATCACAAGAAACTATGGTATAGGTTGCTCTTATAAAAGTGAACAAGTGTGCCAAGTTTCAAGTGAATGCCTTCAGTAGAACCTGAGATATCACAAAATATGGAAGTTATTGCACAACGATGACGACACCAAGACTATAGCAATACCTCGGGTTTTCGAAGAAAACAGCCGAGCTTATTAAAATATACTTACCACATTTCCCATGGGTTAATATTAAGCATATGCAACGGTTAAGAAATAAAGGTCTACTTTTTAACACTGACATACTACCTGCATCCTTCATCTTTTTTCAAACTCCATTAAGGAATACTTAATTTATTTTTAGAACTGCATGAAAAAGTATTTTTACAAAGGGTGCAATTCCAGATTACTGTAAATAACTTAACACTACCTCTGATAGCTCAAACTATCCTTTATCCTGTTCCTTTATCATCTAACTGATACTTAATCCATTCCCACACTATCACACCTTTAAATGCCCCTCAATATGAAGGCTTGAAAAATATTGTGGATAATGAAGAAATTGCTTGTAACAAGCAATTTCTTTATTATCCACAATGTTTTCTATTACAAGCAATTTCTTCATTATCCAAAATGTTTTCCACCACAAAAGACAAAGATTTTTAAAGATTTCATTGACTTAAAATTGTTGTCTGCAACTTCTTTGAATTTGGACTGGTCTAAAATTTTGCCGTCTGGTAATGGGTTAAAGGAATGCATGCATGAAATACATTATTACAAAAATATATTTGAACTTCGTTGAACTTCGTTGATTTAGATGAAAAGATATGTTATCAAACATGGAAGAAATCTAACCCATTTCCAAACAACAAAAATTTAGACTGGTCTAAATCAAATGGAGATGCATATGACAATTCAAAGTGTATGAAATTTTAGATTTTTGCAACTTTCTGGGTAGTTTGTTTGTTTGTTTGAATGGGGTTTTACGCCGCTTTCAACAATCTTTCAGTTATATCGCCGCGGCTGGAGCACCTAACAATAGATTCCTGGTATTTCTCACACAAGTACCACCATCACATCCTTTCCTAGCCTCCAGCTGCTATCCCACATAGGTCTACGATTATTGACCCTTTGGTGGGAGACAAATAGCCAGAAAGGATGAGTGCTGCCGTCGGGGATCGAACCCGGGACCTCTAGATTGACAGTCCGACGCCCTACCAACTGCGCTGTGACGGCGGCAACTTTCTGGGTAGAAAATATTGTGGAAAATAAAAAACTTGCTTGTTGAAAGCAATTTCTTCATTTTCCACAATGTTTTCCCCGAGTCTTTTCTTGAGGGGAGTCCAAAAGTGTCATTTGTGGGAAGTGGTAAAATAGGATTCTTCCAAAGTACATGCAAATTTTTTCTACAAGTCTGAAAAAGATTTAGCTAAAAATGTGACTGCTAGACTGCCAAAGAGTCAATACTACCCCTTCTTGCATAATGGATAAGGATATTCCTTTTAAACAAACGTGTACAATTATTTTCAGCAAGTTTGACAGAGATTGAGCAAAAATTGTGACCTCTAAAGTGTTATCAAGGACACTGATTAGATTTTCATTAGAATATCATCATGACTGAAATAGGTGTCTTGTTCATGACTACATACAATTCTCAATTAATTTGAGAAAGAATGACCCAAAATTGTGACCTAATGTTTGAATTAGAAAACATTATTCATTTGATTTTCCTTATGACTTTATAAACATTTTCTGCAAGTAAGAGATAGAATGAGCCAAATTATGACCTGTAGAGTGGTAAAACTTGACTGCTGAATAATGGCAATCAAAGATCACAAAAGCTAACCATGAGCACATTTAGCTCATGTGAGTTAAGAAGGTTCAGTTGATAGCCCAGGCCCATAAGATATCATTTCTCTTTTTAGTATCCGTTCTAAGTTAGGGGTTAATTCAGTGTTATCATAGTTCATTATAACCATTTTCAATACGGTAGAAGTATTGTATGACAGCAATAAAATGTGTATACATTTAAATGGTATAGTTTAAAAGAGTTTCTGTTGTATTTAAACATAAGATTTTTAGTGAGAATAATTTACTTAACTATAAAGTCTTCATACATAAATCATCACAGATATTCAATAACACAAACTTGAGGAAAAAGAGCATGATCATGATATTGTACAGACTATCTCCTCAAGAAATACACAAATCGACAAGAATGTACATATAAATATATAAACAAGAGGACCACGATGGTCCTAAATCACTCACCTGAGTAATAATCTCAAAAATAACTTTGTTCTGAATAATTATAGTTGTAGCTGGGTGAAGCTCAAATGGAACCTCTAGAATATTGTTCAAATAACCTTTGTAGATGGCAATGACTTATATTTTCTCAGATGATACAAAACAACTAAATCTGACAATGACAAAAATTCATGGTTCGATAGCGCAATCAATTTAAAAAATAATTGCCTACCTGCTGTGTCAAAAGTTGAAAATGTAAAAAGTTGACGCAAAACACATGAGGCACAACGACGGACAAAACATGATCGCAATAGGTCACTATCACCTTCCTCCAGGTGACCTAATAAATCTTCTTGTGAGTCCTTTAAAGTTCAGACAGCCGATTAAATCATAGTAAAATAATGACAAGGGTAACAAGATGTGTTTGTGAAACACCATGCCCCCAAAACACGGTGATTTTTATTTCTTTGTTTTAGGGAAAAGGGTTAAAATTTTGACCTTGATCTTGATGAAATGACCTTCCCAAGTTGCGCCTTGTTGAGACCTATCTACATAATAAATATTAGCATTGTAACTTAATTAGGGATGAAGTTATAGGAAAATGTTTAGTTGGCAGGTTAAGTTTTTGAGTAACGTTTAAGGGAAAAGGGTTAAAATTTTGACCTTGACCTTGATGAAATGACCTTCCTTAGTTGCGCCTTGTTTAGACCTAGATACATAAATATTAGCATTGTATCTTAATTAGGGATGAAGTTATAGGAAAATGTTTAGTTGGCAGGTTAAGTTTTTGAGTAATGTTTTATGGAAAAGGGTTAAAATTTTGACCTTGACCTTGATGAAATGACCTTCCCCAGTTGCGCCTTGTTCAGACCTAGCTACATACCAAATATTAGCATTGTATCTCAATTAGGGATTAAGTTATAGGAAAATGGTTAGTTGGCAGGTTAAGTTTTTGAGTAATGTTTTAGGGAAAAGGGTTAAAATTTGGCCTTGACCTTGATGAAATGACCTTCCCCAGTTGCGCCTTGTTGAGACCTAACTTCATACCAAATATTAGCATTGTAACTTAATTAGGGTTGAAGTTATAGGAAGATATTTAGTTGGAAGTTTTGCAGACAGTCAGAAAGACGGACGGACAGACAGACAGATGGACACCGGTAAAACAATATGCCCCTGATCTATTGATACGGGGGCATAAAAACTATCACAGGGTAAGTGTCAACTCAGGAAACTATCCCAAAATCAGCCAAACATCTGGAGGCCACGCCTTTGTTCACCTTTCCTCACGGAAGTAAAATAAACTGCACCAAAAATCCTTTACCTCAAATAACTTGAAATATTTATTTGTTTCGTTTGTTTGATCAGAAAGTCTGGGATTAATTTTTTATTGTCAGGTAACAAGCTTTTATTTCACTAAAAAGAGCCATTTTATCTTAATGGATAAACTTTCGAAATTGGGGTTTTGACTTGTTGGTGACAAATTTGAAAGGGAGTGCTGATTTTAATTTTCTGCGAAAAAATTTAAAGGATAAATGACACTGGAAGATCAAATTTAAATGAACAGCACAATAGGTATTGACACGCTTGTACAGAATATTGATTGTCACGTCACCTTGACACCCATCTGGGGTATAAGGTTTGAATGTCTGCCATCAACTTTGACTAGATGAATACTTTATTCACACGTGTCAATGGTCCAATCAAAACAATACATTCGGATGGTTAAAGCTTGATCATAATAATTGAATCATATTTATTCAGATTTTTAATAATTCGTTCCAGATCATTTTGGTCCGTATCCAGAACGTGAATCTCCGAATTATAAGTTACAATATATGAACAAAATCCTTTCCCATCATTAGAAGTCTTCAACCCAATGCAAGAAACAAAATTTTATGCTGTTCAAAATTCAATGAGATTGCAGGCAAAAAGTTTAAATTGACAAAATTAAAAAACTCTTTGTATTTTAGGGTAGAGAATATTGTGGATAATTTAGAAATAAGAAGCCATTATTTTCCACAATGTTTTCCACAATTTTTTTAAGGCGGCATCAAGATTTTAAGGCGGCATCAAGAAGCTTGATTTTGTGGCAATGAGTTGATCAATTTCAACACTCAGAATGGAGGGAAAATTATTATTAGAAAACATTGCAGAGATAGTAGAAATTGCTTGTGATCAGCAATTTATTCCCAAGTCACAATGTTTCTACCCTATTTGACACTTATTCCTCAACTTTCATGCACTTTTAATCATACAATTTAGGGACAAACTAATTGAATTACATATAGAAATGAAAACCTTATCACTAAAGAATCATGTTATGTGATGCCTCTAGTTTATTACTCAAATGATTGCTGTAGAAAAGCCATAAATGTTTCTTTATTTCAGCAGTATTAGAATTAAGTGGGAAATATACTAGAACAAATTAATGTAGAATAGACAGCTGGTAATTTAGTTTTCTTAAACACAATTGGCAACTCATTTCAGAAAATATCACATTTTTTTCAATTTATTTAAAGCGAGGATGATTCTTGTCTTTCATGGTTAGAAAACATTATGAGAATAAAAAAATTGCTTATCACATGCAATTTCTTTATTTTGAACAATTCTTCCTAAAGCTTTACTCTTTTGAGTCGTTAAAATCAGAATTGTGTGGAAATGTGTTAAATGAAAAATCACAGCATAAAACCTCAGTTTTCTGATATCACGAATACAGCTGGAAAAATCCCCTGTCTCCCATTTAGAATACCATATCGCCAATCCTCTGCACCAGGCACAAGTTCAAGTAACTGGATTCTATCACCAGCTATAAATGTTAATTCGTTGTCTGATTCCCCTGTAAATTCATATTGGGCCACTCCAATCTCTGTGTGAGGTGGAGTAATTGGTGAATCCCATTCTGTCAAATTTAGGCCTGATGGTTGTTTGTCTTCAGTTGGAGAATAATCCTCTGGAGAAGAGAGTAAAGAAATCATAACTAGAAAAGGCTTTCAAAAATATCAAATTTGATCTCCATATACAACCTAAAGATGTTAGGCCACTTTGTATCTATTCTTGTTTTTTTAGTAAAATTAAAAAAAAATGATATGATATACTTATTATTAAACAATGGCTCTTTCTGATACCCTTAAGAAATGCAATCATGGAAAACTTTGTGGGAAAAGTAGAAATTACTTTAACAAGCATTTTTCTCACAAGGCTTTCTACCCTATTTTGCTCTTATTTCAAATTCTAGCGCAATTTGAAATGCCATTTGCAACCTTTTTCAATTTGGACCAGTATGGAATTTCGTTGTCTGGTAATGAGTTAAACTACAAACTCTCATATAGCCTAGCCACGATTAAACTTTACTGCAGAATTCCGAGTGCTGCTAAGTATTTTGGCTAATGAGGCCACTAGGCCATACAAGCTCAGAAAGAAGGGTAACACTGTCACCTGAAAGCACTATCAATTTAGACTATTTGAAGATTATTCTGATTAGTAATGGGTAGCAAAAGGACAGTTTGAAAATAACTGTTACTTACAGTTCCAATTATTTCTAATGTGCAAGATTTTAGCAAAACTATGACCTTGTCAACTGCCTTGATTAATGACCTTTACTAAGGTATATAAAAAAATGTCTTGACAGTACCTATCAAGTCTACTTTAATCTCTACGAATGCTGATGGGAAGATGCCTGTTTGTCCATGACATGTTCCCTTCAACCAGTCGGAGTTCACCCTGTCCAACAGATCAATTCTGTCACCCACATCAAACTTCAGGTCTTCAGCAGTTTCACCTGGATAATCATACACAGCCACACAATATGGTATATCATTATTGTCTTGTCTAGACAGACTCTCCTGCTTTGAGGTCCCTTTCTTCACCAGCGTATCATCAACTTGACTGTGGACACCTCTATGTGTATCTGCGACATTTTGAGATCTTCGACTGTCATGTTGGATTTCCTCTTTAGAAATCTATTAAAACAGAAATCTTATCAACTCTTGACTCTTATAAGCCCAGTTTTAAACAGCACTTGACATGGGAAATAAAATAATTGAACACTAGAGGATGCTTCTTACATTAGGAGGCTCATGTGTTTAATCATTGGTATTTGATACAGTTATTGTATTTCAAAATTTCAAACCTGTCCAAATTCAAAGGTTTTGCAGACATCAATTTTAAGTTCATTTGATTTGAAAATAATAATTCAATAGGATAGAAAATGTTGTGGAAAAGAAGAAATTGCTTGTTTCAAGTCAATTTTTAAGAGAATATTGACATACAACATATAAGTTCAGTGCTTTCAACCCTTTGATTCTAATGCAATTCCAATAATCATTTCATTCCGCATGGTAATTATATCTTTTATTTTCATAAATATTCTGAAATCCTACATCCAAACTTTGACTCTTTCCAGGCATATATAAAATATATTTGTGCTTTTGAAGCATAGAAACATTTTTCAAATAAAGGTATACAGAGATGTTTAACTCACGTGATCAACTTATAATGAACACTTATAATTATTGCATCAATGAGACAGACACTTTGATCAAAATAAAACTAGCAAACTTTAATTCGTACCTTAGTAATGTAATGTTAGTTTTGTCTATCAAGAATAAAGCATTTTGATTGCCTGAATTTTTTTCATATTTTCATGAACAAAATTTTTAGCACGCAACTATTCTGTATACTTGCACAAAAAGTAGATCCATAAGATTTTACTCATACTTAGTAAAATATTTGTTTTGATTTGCTTGAGTGCATTACATTATAAGAAATCAAGAGAATAATTTTTATTTCATTTTTTGTTTTCATTGAGGCATGAATCTAAAAACTTAATCACACTAATGCATGAATCTACTTTGCTTATTCATACAGTGTGATTAAGGTTTTAGGTTCATGCCTTAAAGAAAACAAAACTTATTTCTCTTAATTTTCTAAATGTTACAGTATGCACTATCAACCTATATACTTACTGATTGATTTGGTGTATCCCACATGGCTAGAGAAGCAGTTAAAGGATCAGCAGATTTATCCTCTTTGTACTCTGTTTGAGGCATGGGAGGTAACTCTGAGGGAACATGGTCAATAAACTGTACAGGAAACTGTCCACTTCTCTCCCCTATCACACCATATAGCCACTCGTCATTGACCATATACTGGACTTGTATGTTTTCTCCTGCCTGAATAGGTGAATGTATATTTTTTTTTCATGGAATGCCAGAGCCTCGTTTTAGTTGTTTTAGATGATGAATTTAATAAATTTTGAATTTTATTAACACAAATTTGATATTCTGTTTATAAAATGACCTTAATTTATGCAATAAATCACTAAAAATTAATAGAATTCATTGTTACAAGACATTCTGCAAACACTATGCTCGGCTGTTGGGTGCTGGATAGTGGACAAAAATGTATCTAGAGTAATCCCCCTTGATAGTATAGGTTGCTCTTTTGATAGTGAACACGTGTGCCAAGTTTCAAGTGAATGCCGTTAGTAGAACCAGAGATATCACAAAATGTCAAAGTTTTCGTACGACCACGACAACAATGATGAAGAAAACACGAAGGCTATAGCAATACCTCAGGTTTTCTCCAAAAACAGCCGAGCTTAAAATGTTGACAGGTATCTCTCCTTATCATTCAATGTGTGAAAAAATAGTACTAATAGTATGGATTGCTCTTTTAATAGTTAACATGCACACAACGTTTCAAGAAAAATATTTCTCAATAATAGTAGAGATATGACCTAGGTTCAAGTTTGTTATGCCAACAACAATGTGGGGACGAGCGTTTACTTTTTCTTAAAAACCAGTCAAACTATAGAAAAATATCTAGATTTGTTGACAAAAATGAGCAATCAATCAAAACTAGTACACAATCCTGCCTTTTCATCTGCCTCAAGACAAAAATCTCGGGAAAACATTGTGAAAAATGTAAAAATTACTTTTATTTCTAAATATTTACTATCACAGAAGACAAATATGTTTAAAATTTCACAAACTAAAAATCATTATCAGTAACTCCTTTGAATTTGAATTTGAATCTAAAATGTTGTCATCAGCTATGGATGAAATAGGAAAATAAACAGTGTTAATTATCATTTATAAACCTACCTGAAAACTAAGCTCATTATCTTCACCATCAAAATCAAACATTGCTTTAACTGTTGCACCCTTATTCTGTGGTTCATTGTCTTCAGGAAGATCCTCAATCACTTCAACAAACACAAGAGGAAACACTCCAATTCTTCCTTTACATTCACCTTTCCTCCATTCTGGACCCACTCTCTCAACCAGGACAATCATATCTCCCTCTTCAAATGGCAAATCATCCACCCCTTCTCCATCAAAGTCAAACCTAGCTCGGCATCTTGGTCCAACACCAATTGTGTCTGGTTTCTCTGGTGCGGCATCAAAATAGATTTCTTCTTCTTCATCTGAGGAGTCACCAGAGTCGGCCTCCTGAAATTTTTTTGATTGGAGGTTAATCCCTAGTAAAACTTGTAATCCATTACAAAATTTTAGACTTCAAACTGAAAGAGTTCGCAGATGATAATGCAAAGTGTGTTGTAATAAAAAATAAGTGCCAATTTGGATAGAAAAATTGTATGAAAAAGGACAAATTGCTTGTTACAAGCACAATCAATTTCTATTTTCCCAAAATGTTTGCCAAAGATCTTTTGCTTTAGCATGGACGCAGCAGGTGAATGGTGATTGCATAAATACAAAAAATAGCTATGAATTTCACTTCCAGAGGAATCTCTAGGCCTACCATGAATTTGCACAGTTAAAGGTTTACACCAATGGTAGACTTAAATATCAAATAACATACATGTAACATGTAACAAAGTTTATTTGATAAGCAAGATTGTATAATGAAATTTTCTAATAGACCCTCCCAATTCTCAAAAGAAAGGATCCTTATGAATCTACAAACATGCTGTTAAAGTTTCAAGAAAATCTGATAATGCTTATAAACTTCATAACATAAACAGCTAGATACATGTCACAGACACAGATGCCACAACATAATTGCTTAACACATGACCTTAAGAAATGACCTTGAACTTTGGATTAACAAACACAACACGAAGGGTAAAAATTGTGCCAAATTATTTTGAAATTCATCAATTAATGTAGAAGATATAGAAGGTATGCAAAAGCAACCTTGAGATGTCCCCACCTAAGCGCCCTTCAGCTGTGACCTTGAGCTTGCAACTATCCAACTGAATGACACTAGTACTCATCAAGGGGAGCACCTGTGTGAAATATTTTGAAATCCACCAATTAATGCAGATGTGCTCTGACAAGAAATTGGCTCACACATAACCTATCCACCTATGCATCTAACCACTGACCCACCCATACATAGGCAGAGGTAACCCTATATGCTTGTTGGGGGGGGGGGAGACATAAAAATTCTATCAATTTGAAACTAGAATTGTTGCAAAGTGAACTACTTTGTAGGTGGGGGTTATAAATATTATCTTCAACTAATTTGAAATTGGACCAGTCTAAAATAGAGTCCCCTTGTAACAAGTTAAAGGAGAAGATAAATATTTAGATTTTTATTGAAGAGAGCAAACTTTGTCTCTTAACTAGCAAGTATCCTAACTTACCTGACCAGGTAGAGGAATCTTAACTTTAACAAATCCCTTTGGGAAAATTCCTTCATTATCTCCAACCTGACCAACCAACCAATCAGCATCAACAACCTTCTTCAAGATGATCACATCACCAGTCTAAAATAGTAAAGGAAGGGGATAGGAAAGATCATATGAAACATGTAAAGAAATTTTCATTGATTGTATTGGTTTAAATCCACTCTTAACAGTATTTCAGTTATAATGCAGTGGCTCCTGCACCTAACCATGGCTTCATGTCATTTCTCACAATAGTACAACCACAAACTTGATCTAGCCACCACCTCTTATATCCTAATAAGCACAGTATTTATCATCATTTATTGAGACAAGGGACCCATGGCAAAAGGACTTCTGTCAAACATCAGAACGAATGTTGTCCAAGTCTGGGTTTGAATTAACAACTCAAGGATTCATAGCACAGTATATTATCAACCAGAGTAACCAGGCTAAGCTGTAGAGCAAAACCATTAAAACTGAATAATATATATGGCTAAACTGTAACAATATTTAGCTTTAGGAATTTTAAAAGTGACATATCAACTTTCTCAAGCCATGGGATATAGTTTTAAAAAAAAATTGATTTCAAAACTTTATATAGATTCAACATCACTTATTATGATTTTGATCCAATTCAAGTTATTGTGGGTTACAGAGTATCAACCCATTCCAACACAATGACCCTTTTTGATACCCCTTATGTAAACAAGAGGACCATGATGGTCCTATATTGCTCCCCTGAGTATGATTGCTCAAGGCTTTATTATATATACAAAATATCAAAGCCCTACACCTAATCATTTGGAGAAGAATATTTTTTTCAAAGATTTTCTCCCTTAATCCTAGGTATTTTGAAGATCCCAATATATAGCACTAATTTTGGGTTACGTTAATTCTTTGAAGTATTTTGGTAGAGGGCACATAGGCTTTGGAACGTACCAAATATCAAAGCTCAAGGCCTAATGGTTTAGGAGAAGATTTTCAAAGATATCCTTCTTTATTCCTTTCTAATTTCAGAGATTTCACAAAAAAGGTCTAATTTTCTGAGTACTGTAATTCTTTGAAGTATTTTGGTAGAGGGTAAATGGACAATGATGTAGACCAATTCTAAAAACTCAAGGCCTAATGGTTTGGGAAAAGAAGATTTCCTTCTTTATTTCTATGTAAAATCAGGGATCACACAGAAACAGGATAATTTTTCCGAATATGGTAATTCTTTGAAGTCTTTTGGTAGAGGGTCAGTAAATGATGATTAATAATATAATAAAACAAGAGCACCGCCCAAGTTTGCCAAGCTTGGCTGCAGGTGCTGGTTAATTATAAGTAGAACAAGAGGACCATGATGGTCCTAAATCGCTTCCCTGAGTATGATGGTTCATGGCTTTATGATATAAACAAAATGGCAAAGCCCTCTGTCTAATTATTTTGGAGAAGATGTTTACAGATTTCTCTTTTAATCCTAGGTATATTGATGATCCCACCATATAGCACTAATTTCCTGAATATGGTAATGCTTTGAAGTATAGACATCAATACATACCAAGTATAAAAGCTGTAAGCCTAATGGTTTAGGAGAAGAAGGTTTTCAAAGATATCATTATTTATTCCTAACTAAAATTAGGGATTGCACAGAAAAGGGCTAATTTTTTAAGTAATTTGGTAGAGGGTCAATGGCTGATGATATGTTCTAAATATCAAAGCTCTATTCTTTATGGTTTTGGAGAAGAAGATTTTCAAAGATTTCCTTCTTTATTCCTTTGTAAAATCAGGAATCGCACAGAAAAGGGCATATTTTCAGAGTATGATATTGCTTTGAAGTATTTTGGTAGACGGTCAATATATTATGATATGTGCAAAATATAAAAGCTTTAGGCCTTATGGTTTTGGAGAAGAAGATTTTTTAAGTTTTCCTTCTTTAATTCTATGTAAAATCAGGGATCGCCCAGAAAAAGGCTAATTTTCAGAATAGGGTAATTCTTTGAAATATTTTGGTAGAGGGTCAATAGATGATGATGTATACCAAATATCAAAGCTCTAGGCCTTATGGTTTGGGAGAAGAAGATTTTAAAAGATTTCCTTCTTTATTTCTATGTTAAATCAGGGATCGCAAAGAAGCGGGCTAATTTTCAGAATATGGTAATTCTTTGAAGTATTTTGGAAGAGGGTCAATAGATGATGATTTGTTCCAAATATCAAAGCCCTAGGCCTTATGGTTTGGGAGAAGAAGATTTTTAAAGATTACCTTCTTTATTTCTATGTTAAATCAGGGATCACAAAGAAAAGGGCTAATTTTCAGAATACGGTAATTCTTTGAGGTATTTTGGTAGAAGGTCAATAGATGATGATGTATACCAAATATCAAAGCTCTAGGCCTTATGGTTTGGGAGAAGAAGATTTTTAAAGATTTCCTTCTTTATTTCTATGTAAAATCAGGGATCATTAAGAAAAGGGCTAATTTTCAGAATACGGTAATTCTTTGAAGTATTTTGGTAGAGGGTCAATAGATGATAATATATACCAAATATCAAAGCTCTAGGCCTTATGGTTTGGGAGAAGAAGATTTTTAAAGATTACCTTCTTTATTTCTATGTTAAATCAGGGATCACAAAGAAAAGGGCTAATTTTCAGAATATGGTTATTCTTTGAAGTATTTTGGTAGAGGGTCAATAGATGATGATATATACCAAATATCAAAGCTCTAGGCCTTATGGTTTGGGAGGAGAAGATTTTTTAAGTTTTTTCACTCTGTTGCCATGGCAACCAGAGTTCTTCATGGATTTCAATTCTTTGAAGTATTTTGAAAGAGCATGACCTAAGGATCATTTCTGTGAAGTTTGGTTGAAATTCCATGGTTAGTTTGGGAGGAGAAGATTTTTTTGTAATTGTGAACGGACGGACGGACAGACGGACGATGACCGATCACAATAGCTCCTCCAGAGCACTTCGTGCTCAGGGGAGCTAAAAAGGGGCATAACTCTTAGAAAACGCTTTTAGAGTTATCCCCCTTGATAGTCTAGATAGCTTTGTGATGGTCAATACACATGCCAAGTTTCATGAGGATATCTTCAATAATAAGAGAGATATGACCAAGGTTACAGTTTGGTACGCCAACACCAACGCAAACGACGCTCAGGTGATGACAATACCTTTGGTTTTCTCTGAAAACAGCCGATCTAATAATGAGTAATTTCTCTCTGAATATACACCTTAAATTGCAGCTCATCCTCATGTCTTGCACTATAATCAAACACAGCTACAGCATGTGGAGCTTTCATCATGTAATTATATAGGGGATGGTTTGGACCAGGTCGGGATGGCAGTACAGGCCCATTGGCCTTCCTGGCTGACTGAGGGCCTCCTGGTCTTGGTGGTTGTGGTCTCATAGACTGGTCCCTAGAAAAGGAATCAGAAAATTTACATCAAACATTGTCTTATAATCAAATATTGTCTTATTATACACCATGGTAATGAATGAAGAACAAATAAGAAGAGATGAATAGTACAAATGAGTTATGCTGGTCAAACTCAATTACTCATGTAACAGAAATTTACATATAAATTACCTACGCATTTGAATAATAGTTTGAATTTGAACTTCAAACCAGTTCTAACCTCTACAAAAGTTATTTTGCATAACTTAAAACTTGAAAAGGGATGTTAAGGGTCAAACTACAACAAACACTTATGCATATAAGATCTATATAAGGAAGATTTCCCCTTACTGCCAATTTTCCAAATGTTATCTTGATATTTGAATATGACTTTGATGCCAACAGAAAATCATTTCTGCTTATTGACCTATTTTTGTCTGGAGATATTTAGTTCCTTATCCTGCCCTCAATCAGCATCATTATGCTGATAGAGCATTCAACTTCAAATAGACTTCAAATCTCAGGATTGCAGGCTTGATCCCTGGGCTGACTTCAAAATAACTGTCTTTAAGGCGAGACATTCAACCAAAGCCCACTGTTACGGTTCTATCCATTAAGTATGTTAAGGAACCAGGAGGGGCTCTCAGCATTTTCATCCTGTATACTTGCACTATCCCCCATAACAACTAAACGACTTCTTGGCTTATACGATAAACAAACAGAAAGACACACTCATCTGCATGCAGAGCTCTAGTTAATAATGATATTTGACTTTATCTCACCCATTGGACATTAAACCCAATGCAACAGTTGTGGTGTTAATTACTGAGCGGTTAAAACAAGATGTGTTGAATATTTGCTACCTTTTTCTAAATCATACAGAAGAAATTTAGAAAAATTTAAAAACTGTGTCATGCAAGATTTGATAGTTATCATCTTAAATTTCAAGGATACTTTATCTATTTCGAGATAAAAAAAAGTAGGACTTGAATTACATTGTTTGTTTAATCCCATTTCTAGCTGTTTAGTGTTTAACCAATTCCCATACAGTGACACTTTTGGATGCCCCTCAAGAAAAACAATTGGGAAGCAATTTCTTCATTTAACATGTTTTCTATCCTAAAAGATGAAAAAATCTTAAATTTCATAAACTTTTAATTGTGGGCTACAAGTCCTTTCAATTTGGATCAGTCTAAAATCTTGCCATTTGTTAATGGTTGGTATTTTTCTAAGGTGAGGTCTGAAAATCAGTTCCGGATGTATGGTGCAACTGATAATTTAACCTTTTCCAACACAACCCCATTTTTATTCCCCTCAGGAAAAAAAACATTGTTGAATATTAAGAAATTGCTTGTTACAGCCTGATGTAATCTGATCATGGAAAACTTTGTGGGAAAGAGAAATTGCCTGTAACAAGCAATTTCTCATTTCTCATAATGCTTTCTACCCTAATTGGCACTTAATTTCCAATTGCAGCATAATTTGAAATGTCATCTGCAATTTCTTTGAATTTGGACCAGTCTAAAATCTCGTTATCTGGGTTATTTCAGAAGATTTGCTCTGTACAAGAATTGGACAGACAAACACAGACAAACACACCCATCCAATCACACTCTTCGTAGGTGGGGGATATAGACTTTTACAGCATTAGCCCATTTCCACACAATGATGCTTTTAAATGCCCCTAGATATGAAAGCTTTGGAAAACATTGTGGAGAATGAAGAAATTGCTTGTAACAGGCAATTTCTTCATTCTCCACAATATTTTCTACCCTAAATGTCAAAGGTTTTGAAGATTTCATCAACTTCAAATTGTGAACTTCTTTAATTTGGACTGGTCCAAAATTCTATCGTGTGGGAATGGGTCAAATGAACTTGATGATTTTTGTACAATATTTCTTCAAAAGAAAAACTTTATGTAATATTCAAGCTTATAACTGTGATTACATAGCAAATGGAATACTAGGGTAGTGTCTAAAAATATTAAAATATTCTTTTTTAGGCTCTATATTATGCTCTATTATTATATACTCCACCAGATTCTGTTAGTAAACTACATTCTAATCTTTATGAAAGAACTGACTCACGTTTTAGGTGGTGTCGATTTTGGTCTTTGTGGCTTGGATCCTGGTCTTTCTGGTTTACCTCTGGTAGTTGTCACATGTGAATCATCTGAATTTGGAAAGAAACTTCATCAAAGGTTGGCTGTGGTTCCAGAGACCCTTCTTTAACACACTACCAGAGGGTAAAATTTCAGACTTATCCAAATTTAAAGGAGATGCAGACTACAATTTAATGTTTATGAAATTTTAGAATTTTTCAATTTTTTTGTTAAAAACCATTGTGGAAATTGAAGAAATTGCTTGTTACCTCTGAGTGTATTGGGGCAGAAACATGAATAACTAAGAAATTGCTCATTACAAGCATTTCCTTCATTTTCAACATTGTTTTCAAAAACTTCCTTTCTTTAGGGGCTGAACAAAGCAGGAATAGTTTTCAAGGATCTGAGTCATACATGTGAAGAAAACATTGCGGAAAAGGAGATATTGCTCAAAATAATTTCTTTTTACCATATATTTCTTTTTAAGCCTTGAATATATTCCCACCCACTTTTCTCCAATTTAAATCTTTTGACTGCAGCATTTTCAGTTTGGACTAACATTGATTTTGTCGATTGAGAAAGAATCGAATCTTTACCAGAAACAACCTTTTTTTTCAGTCAACACTACACAAGATGCTGATCAAATTGATCACTGAAAAAAAAGATAAAAAAAATCAAGTGACATACTGCTAACAAAGAGCAATTACTCAAAACAAAGCAAGACAAGAGTTATAGAATATATACAGACTTGAGATGTCAAAGTTATGCATAGGACAAAAACTGAAAGCCACTCATCCATACACCTCTGATTTCTTCTTAGAGAGTGTATAGGTATCAAAAAAATGAGGATAAAAGAAGAATATGGCAAATATTTGTGAATATGTTAATATAATTATTGTCTTTTCTAGATCATAAAAATTTATACACAAACTTGTAACAGGAATGACCACATTATGGCCCTATTTTCAAGACTATGACCTTACTATGTGAAAATATGTATTGTCAAGAGATTTATTTATTAAATATGAGCAGGGTCGCAAAGAATTCCAAAAATGGCGCTCGTCCTGCAGGGCAAGTAACATGAAAAAGTCACATGTCCTGCATTGACTATCACTCGCCCTGTAATAAGTCTAGGGACCTTTAAGAAAAACAACACTTTTCTGTAATAATATATTTTGGTATTCAGAACTTGAAAAATATTCTTATATCTGACTACATTTTTTAGGGCAGACAAAACAAAAACACAAATTTTAGAATGTCAGAATAAGTTTTTATTCGGGGCCCTGAATACCGGTAAAATGAGCGGGTCAAATGAAACAATATATTGGTATACATACAATATTTTTCCTGTATAATTCAAAGAACACAACTTAATATACACAAAATGCGAGAAATGTGATGCTATATATCCATGATATTATTCTTAAATTTATGATCAATTAATTTTACGGTGTTCAGGTGCCGAGTCACATCATGAAAAAAACGGGAACTGTCATAAAACAAATTACATAATTGTTTATTTATATATTGTTGCAAACTTTTATCTGAATTTAAACAAATGCAGTTTTTAGGGTATTTTTATCTGTATTCATCCTGAAATGAATTTTTCAATATGTTTTTTTTTCACTCATCTGAGCGGACAACTGCCTCTGAATTTTCACTCTTCCTCCGGGATTTCCTGCTCATAAATACTAGAGAACGAGTGGATTCTTTGTACCCTGATGAGCACTGTATTTCTAAATTTTTGAAGAGATAGACATTCATGAACAAATCTTAACCCATCATCAGACAACAAAATTTTGGGCTGGTCCAAACTGAAAGAAGTTGCAGACAACAATTTGAACTTGATGAAATTCTATTCTTTTCGTGGAAGTAACATATTGGAAATGGAGAAATTTATTACATGCAAGCATTTTTTTTCATTTTCCACAATGTTTTTGTAAGCCTTTTTCTCAAGGTGCCTAAAAAAGTGGGAATAGATTAATCAGACATTTTCACAATAAACATACCATTTTCTGTATTGATTGATGTTTTTCTACCAGGTGGGGGAGCACCTGCTGGTCTTGGTGGAGGTTTTTTATCTGGTGATGTATCTGAGCTAGGTGTATCATCAGAATGTGTTCTTGGCCGTGGCTTTGGTGGACCTTAAATATGAAAAGATTTTGTCATTCCAACAAATTACATAAGCCTAACCGATATTTCCTATTAAAGTCATCTATTTTGAGGTGGTGGCCATGTTGAATTTTTTTACTTAATTAGATGCATTAACAAGTAGAGCTGAACATATAAAGCCATTTCTATGAAAACCTTTATAAAAGTCTGTCATATGGGGTTCAAGATAGAGTGATTGAACAGGAAAGGGTTAACCAAATCTAAATTTTCCTATGATATTGGTTGTTTTGAAATTGGTGGCCATTTTCATTTTTTTCTTTATAAAAATGAATGAGGAGTGGTATTTGATATATGTACCACATTTCACGAAATTGCCACAAAACTGTCTGAGAAGTAAGACCTACAAATGTTTCCTATGAAAAGGTCCATTTTTGCCCATTGTGGCCACTTTGCACATTTTCATGTCCTAATAAATCCACTTTAAATTTTCGTCGCAAAACCTTCAAATTTTTTGGAAAACAGGAAAGGGTTGATCAAAGAAAGATCCTGAGTTTATCTACCAAATCTAAATATTGGCTTAGGTCAAGGCCTGACCAATATTTCATTTTAAAGGCCACCATTTTTTTTTTTTTTTTTAACTCTGCACACCTAAATAATGTCCTTTATCCATGTACAAAATTTGAATAAGATGGCATTCACTATCTCAAGGGAAATCCTGGACAAGATTTTGGTGGAAAAAATACTATCACTTAATATGGTCAATATCCCCCCCCAAACATTTCTTTCTCGCAGAAAAAAATGTAGTTCATGGAATAAGGCCTTTTTATTGAACAAAGGACAATAACATCAAGAAAAGTAAAAGGACCATGACTAGAATAAAGAATAATACATGCACATCTTCAGGTCAATACAGAGTGCATATGTGAAATTTGAATCAAATCCATTCAGTAGCTTAACCCATTCCCACACGAGAAAATTTTAGACTGGTCTAATTGAAAGGGTTTTCAGACAACAATATAAAGTTTATCAAATTCTAGATTTTTTTATCTTTTTGGGTAGAAAACTTTGTAGAAAATGAAGAAAATGTTTTCCCAATCTGTTTTCCTAAGGGGCTTTCAAAAGCGCCATTGTGTGGGAATGGGTTAAGAGAAAAGAAGTGGATAAGAGGGCCATAACCACGAGAAAAATAAATGGGAAATAACCTTAGCTTAGTGCAAAAACATCATAAGTGTCTATACAAAGTATCAACACTTATGACGGTTTCGCACTAAACCAACAAAAATTTACCCAAATAGCATATGCACATCATTGCTTGATACTGAGTGCCTGTGTGAAATTTAAATCAAATCCAACAAGTAGTTTAGGAGATATTAAGAAGACAAGAAAAACCTGCATATCAAATGATGAACCAATCAAACTACAGACAAGCTGATTCTTGGTAGGAGATGTAATTTGAAAATCCTTCTTTGTTTCTATATAGAACCACTACTCCCTTTCGGGGCTCTGCCCCTGGGGACCTGAGGATCATGATTTTAGCTATTTTGAAATGGGTCAATATTATGCTGTTTCATGAAAAATATCAAGGCTCTAGGCCTTCTGGTTCAGGAAGAGGAAATTTTTGAAGATTTTTTTTTTAAATTTTACTTTTGTTGCTATGGCCACCAAAGTTTTCAATGGATTTCAATTCTTTTACCTATCTTTAAAGGGGACCACCTAAGGAACATTTCTGCCAAATTTGGTTGAAATTGGCCAAGTGATTTTGGAGGAGATGTTGTTTAAAGAAATTGTTGATGGACACCGGCCGGAAAACAGGAAAGGGTTAAATCATAAGAAGAGAAGAGAAATATTTTGTTTTCATTGAGATATGACATTACAAACCTAATCACTCTTGTATATAAATCAGCTTATAGAATCCTTCAGAAGTGTGATTAGGATTTTAGTTTTAAGTTTCATACCTCAATGGAAACGAAAAACATTCTCTTTATCTTTTAGATATCAGAGGTCTAGATAAGAGGGGGTAACAGCATTATTTAATCCTTCTCTAACAATGAAACTCTATGTTGTGGGTACTCATTTGAATCAACTTGGTGAGATGATTCAAATGAGTCCCTAAAACATTGGGTTTATGGAAGTATTGGAGAAATATTCAAATCTAAAATACAAATTACGCCCTCTATCTCAAGTTCTGGATATAAGAAAATTAACAGTAATGAACAGATTACCTGCTGGTCTATCAGGCTTTGTCTGTGCCGTATAGAACTCTTCATCAGATGATGAATCTTTTTCCTCTTTAGACACTTTATGTGGGGCTGGAGGTTTAGCCGGTCCAGTAGATTTAGACTCACTTGATTCTGTGTCTTGATTCACATCATTATCTAGTCTTGGAAAGACTGGGATACCTATAGAGCTCATTCTGGACCCTGGTGGCCTTTGGGGAGGTCTCTGTGGAGGATTGTGAGACTCTGTATCCATGGAATTGACTTTCGGACCTGAAGACGGTAGTGGAGGCCTGCCAGTTTGGGGAATCATCATAGAAGCAGGGCGAGGTCTTGCTGTAGGACGAGGACCTGGTTTAGGAGAGGAGGGTGACTTACTTATGTTTTCTGTGGATTGTGTCATAAGATGATTACTCCTTGACATACTCTCATCTTTGTTCTCTTCTTGAGCTAGGGTATCTGGAATATTTATCATGGATACTGGTCGTTTATTTGGTAATGGCGGATGAGGACGTGATGAGGTTTTATTTAAATGATCATCTGAGGATTGCACCTCCTTATCTGGTGTTATACTGTGGTGATCATCCTGATTTATGTTTTCTGAGCTTTTTGATTGCACTCCTCTCAATGGTCTTATAATTGTTGGTCTCTTCACTGATGATGGCTTAACAATTTCATTTACGGATTTGCTAGTATTGTCACCTTTTTCCCTGATCACATTGTTAGGAAAACTTTCAGCATCATTTTGAAGTTTAAGAGGCTGTGGCTTGGTAGAGACTTGAGGTTTAGGTATAATTGTGGGTTTAGGTTTAGTTGCAGGAACAATGGGTTTGTTGAGGGTTTCATTCCCTTCTTCTTGACCACCTTTTTCAAACTGACTGAATATTGTTGGTTTGAGTTTAGCTGGGGGAGGTGAAGGTTTATTCCCTGGGGAGGACTCAGATTCTTGTTTGTCTGCGTCTATCCTTGGTAAACTTGGTTTAGGTTTTAACATAGGGGATGGAGGTTTATCTATAGTCTCACTGACAGTTTTCTTTTCTATGTCATGTGACTCATTAATAACTGGAGACTTAGGTTTAGTAGGGAGAGGTGGTGGTTTTATTTGACTTTGTATGCTTGGTTTTGGTTTAGTAGGGGGAGGAAGTGGCTTCTTTGTCTGGTTTGGATGTTGTTTATCATTTGTGTCAGCTTCTGTTGGGATAGTAGGTTTCAGTCTCTTTGTTAAGAACTCTGGAACAACACTGTCTTGTTTGTTTTCAAAAATAGACTTTCTAGTTATTAACACACCTCCATCTGCTCTATCTTTACCTTCACCTGCCTGTTTGTCTGTCTGTTCAGTTGATTGACTAGGAAATACTTTTTGGGGCAATAAGGGGATATTTGATGAAGCAGAATCATCAGCATCATGGTCCTGAATAGTTTTATCCTTCACAGTTGGTCTGTTTGGTCGGATGATCGTTGGTCGTGTAGGTTTATTGATCACAGAATAAAAGGCTTCCTCTGTTTTTCTATTATCACTCTTACTATCAGTACTAATATCAATGAGATTATCAACAACTGCACCAGAGGATGGTTCATTTTTAATAGCAGTATTTCTTGGATTAGGCACTGGGGCTACATTAGGCACTGTGTTGGATTTATGACAATCATTACCCTCCCTTTTCAGCAAGGGACTTGGTGGCAGCCTTGGTATGGGTGGTGGTGCTCTTGCTGGCTTTTTAGTATCCTCAATAGCTGTGTCTGAGTCAAGTTTATTGTCAAGTGAGGGCACTGATGGCCTGATAACTGTGGGTTTAAGTGGCACCTGATTTTGTGTCTGGTCTAAACTTTCTGGCTTTACATGTGGTCTTGCAGAGGGAACAGGAGGTGGATCATTCCTAATGCATTCCTCTGACTTTGCGTTTCCATCTTTCAGTTGTTTGGATTCTGTTGCCTGAACATTCCGAAACCCAATTTCACTCATAGGTCGGGCAGACACAATTGTGATTTCAGGGCGTCTGAAATTACAAAGATATCTGTAATACACTTTAAACCTATAACAACTATTGTTCTTTGATTAACAATTTGATTTTATGAATATTACATTCTGAAGTATGTATTTCCATAGAGTAATAAGTTATTTCTCCATTAGTTAACCCATTTCCAGACAATCCTTCCTTTTTACGCCCCTCATGAAAAAGGCTTAGCAAGCAATTTCTTCATTACTCACAATGTTTTCCATCCATAAAGAGGATAAACTTATAACTCCATCCAAAATGAAATCGTCGTATGCAACTCCTTTCAATTTGGACCAGTCTAAAATTTTGTTGTGTTGGAATGGGTTAAGTTTTCATATTACATTCTATCTTTATTCAGAGAAGATTCTGTTTTTTTGGTAAAGAGTTAATATACAATCAAACTTAATTCCGCCCATTTCCTTAAAATAACACTTTTTAACACCCCTTTAGAAAATCAATTCAGAAAACATTGTGCAAGATGAAGAAATTGCCTGTAACACAATGTTTTCTGACTAGAAATTTGAAAAAATCTAAAATTTATAAACTTTTCCATCTGCAACTTCTTTCACTTTGGACCAGTTAAATGTATGGCAGGGGATTAACCCATTCCAACACAATGACACTTTTGGGCGCCTGTCAAGAACAAAATGGGAATAAATTGTGTAAAATGAAGAAAATGCTTGTGACAGGCAATTTCTTCATTTTACACATTGTTTCCTACCCAGAAAGTTGAAGAAATCTAAAATTTCATAAACTTTAACCCATTCCCACTGAGTGACACTTTTAGACACCCACAAGAAAAAGAACTTTGGAAAACATTGTGGAAAATGAAGAAATTGCTTGTTACAAGCAATTTCTTCATTTTCTTCAATGTTTTCTACCCAGAAAGTTGAAAAAATCCAAAGTTTCATAAACATTACATTGTCATCTGCAACTCCTTTCAATTTGGACCAGTCTAAAATTTTGCCAAGTGGGAATGGGTTAAATAGTCCTCTGCAATTCCTTTAAATTTGTACCAGTCAAAAATTTGCTATCTTTTAATGGGTTAATGGAATGTGGGAATTATCTAATCATAGCCTGACCTCTAACAAGACAGTCTGATGTTTAACCCAGTGTGTGTGTGTATTTCTGTTTATTTATCGTCGCTACTGTAGCACATGCCAATATGAGCGACGCCCCCCATAAGACGGTTAGTTGTTACAGGGCATAGTGCAAGGATATAGGACAAAACTACTGAGAGCTCTGCCTGGTTCTTTAAAGTGCTTAGAGGATAGCACCATCACACTAAGCCTTGGTTTTACATATCATCCGAAAGACAATTAGTTTATTAGTTGATATGGTCAGCCCAGGGCTCAAACCCATAATCTTGAGGTTTGAAGTCAAGTGCTCAACCATTTTAAGCCATTTACACACAATCTCCACTTCATATGCGCCTCAAGGAAAAGGCATTTCAAAATTACATCATCTAAGAACAAGAGGCCCATGAGGGCCTGAGACGCTCTACTGGTTATCAAGTTTTCCATTAAAGAAATCTAATATTTAAGGAAGTTAATTACTCAAAGAAGAATGCATAAAGAAAAAAAAACAACAGGACATTATCCTCTTTATTATTTTGAGCAACAATCCTCAAGAACCCTTTTCCTGTGTTTCATGATGGATCCACTCCATTTCCAAAAGAAAGTTACCTTATGACCCTACAATCATCCTGTGAAATTTTCATCAGAATCTGACAATAATTGTGGACTTTATCACATAAACAGGATTGCTTTGAATGAAAATCAATAAGGCCCCTTTTCCTGTGTTTTCTGATGGATCAATTTCATTTCAAAAGGGACTTTCCTTACAACCCTACAATTGTCCTGTGAAATTTAAAAGACAATTTGATCATGATTGTGATCTCCATCACATACACAAGAATGTTTTGAATGATAATCTGTATGGCCCCTTTTTCTGTGTTTCGAATGCCACAATTATTCCATGCATCTTTGAAGAGAATCCTATAAAACTGTTGACTTTATTGTGTTAACAAAGATATCAAAATCAAGTTCTCATAAGGCCCCTTTTCCCATGATATTTTACTGTTGGTTTTATCATTTGTGAAATTTAAAATTGAATCCAAGAAATATGGGGACTTCATTATGTTTACTAGAATATTTAAAAAAATAAAATCATATGGCCCCTTTTTACATGATACTTGATGGATTGTACCCAGTTCTGAAAAGAATCATTTAAGTGATTGTACAATCTTTCTGTGAAATTTTTAAGTGAATCCGGTGAAATCAAGGGACATCATTGTGTTAACCAGAATATTTAAGAAAGTTTTTCATAAGGTCCCTTTTTATGAGACACTTGCCATAATCAGATCCACTGTCAAAATCAACAATTGGAATGATGGTACAATCAATCTGTTTAATCTGTGGGGCCCCTTTTCTCATGATACTTTACAGAACAAAACAAATTTTAAAAGGAACAATTCTAATGAAGGTACAATCATTCTTTAAAAGTTAAAGAGAATCAATGAAAACAGAGGACAGAATTGTGTCAAGAATTTTTGTAATAAAATTTTCATAAGGCCCCTTTTTCCATGAAACTTAACAATTCAGACCCAATGTACAAAGGAACAATCCCAATGATAGTTTGAAGAAAATGATAAAGACTGAGGACTTTATTGTAATAATGATGTTTTGTTATGAAATTTTTATAGGGTCCCTTTTCTTGTGTCACTTAACCAATCAGACCTAATTTACAAAGGAACAATCCAAATGATGGTACAATCATTCTGTTAAAGTCTGAAGAGATTCTGATAAAAACTGAGGACATTCTTGTGTTTATGAGGAATTGGTAATAATTTTTCATACAGCCCCTTTTCCTATCATACTAGACAGATCAGGCCCAATTCAGAAAGAAACAATCCTTATGATGGTACAATCATTCTGTGAAAGTTTGAAGGGAATCTGATGAAAACTGTGGACTCTAGAGTGTTAACAAGGAATGGACAGACGGACAGACACACGGATGGGAAAAAGCCATTGCAATAGCTCTAGTGGCCTTCGGCCAGTAGAGCTAAAAATTGTTCGCTACTTCTTTCAATTTGGACAAGTCTAAAATTTTGCCGTCTGATAAAAGGTTAAATCACCAAACCAATGAAAACATGCGACAATGACATCTGGTTACTCTTTCAGTGTAAATAAATGATATAATTATTGGTCAATGGATCTTTTAATCTAGAGCAGCCATCACTCAATTCTGGTATTGTGGAAAAATTATGGCAAAAGTCAAACTTTCAAACTCATACTGCAGTATGGAACTTGAAATCTCTAGAAAGTTGAGTGAAAAGTAGGCTGGTAAGTAAGAAAGAGTATGTATTTTCAGACAAAATCTTAACCCTTATGCTGAACCTGGAATATTCTTGTTTGGGCAGGGGGTATAGACAAAGATCAGTCTACACCTCCTGCTTGTCCCTTTCAAGCCGGAACTGTTTATAGAATAAGCTTTGAAATGTAATATTGACCTGCAACTAGTGCTTCCAGTGATTTCAGTCCTTTGATTTTGGTGCAAGTCTAAACAGAATATTTCTTCAGCATGACAAGGGTTAATACAATGTTACATCTTGCTAGATAATACTCTGTGAGATCTTCTGATTTGCTGTACTTAGCTCCTATCTTCTTTGTATCAAACTACAAATCTGTCAGTGATGATTTCCTAAAAGTTTTATTGGAATATGTAATTTATTTTGAGTACTACTTTTAGATAATCAACCAAATCCAATACAAAAACTTTTTCCGCTCAGGTGAGCTAAAAAACTTTGGGAAACATTGTGAAAATTGAGAATATTGCTTCATACAAGCTATTTCTTTATTATCCACAATGTTTTCTATCCCAAAATGACAAAGATTTTTAAAAATCATCAAATAAATTATGGTGTCTTCAACTTATTTCAAATTAGACAAGTGTAAATTTGTCATCTATTCATAAGTTAAATGACAAACAGGCTGAGATCGACATTTACACTTTTTGTTCAAGTCACATTCTTGCATGTTTAACACTTTCCTGTACCAATCCAGGATTTTGCATCACTGAGTTTTTTTACTTGAGAAAACAATCAGGTACAAGGTGCCAAATTGTCACAAGATACGCCCGTCACAGTGCTTAATATTAACTGGAGGTTTGAATAGAACTGAGGTTATTTTGAATGAATATTTTTTCTCAAACAAAGTATGGAAAACAACAAAGGACAATAACTCAAATTATACAAAAGGTAGAGTTATGGTTCTTGTACACTGCACTCCCCCTTGGTGAGATCTATCCATCCATGAAGTTTCATGTTTCTAGCCATTTTACTTTTAGAGATATACTCCGGACAAGATTCAAGTATGAAAAACAACAAAGGGCAATAACTCAAAAAATAGGCTAGGTAAAGTTATGGTTCTTGTACACTGCACTCCAACTTGGTGAGCTCTATCCATCCATGAAATTTCATGATTCTAGCTATTATACTTTTAGAGATATACTCAGGACAAGATTAAAGTATGAAAAACAACAAAGGGCAATAACTCAAAAATAGGCTAGGTAGAGTTATGGTTCTTGTACACTGCACTCCCACTTGGTGAGATCTATCCATCCATGAAATTTCATGATTCTAGCTATTATACTTTTAGAGATATACTCCGGACAAGATTCAAGTACGAAAAACAACAAAGGGCAATAACTCAATAAATAGGTGAAATAGAGTTATGGTTCTTGTAAACTGCACTCCCCCTAGGTGAAATCTATACACCCATGAAGTTTCATGATCCTAGCTATAATACTTTTAGAGATATACTCCGGACAAGATTCAAGTATGAAAAACAACAAAGGGGAATAACTCAAAAAATTGGCTAGGTAGAGTTATGGTTCTTGTACACTGCACTCCCACTTGGTGAGCTCTATCCATCCATGAAATTTCATGATTCTAGCTATTATACTTTAAGAGATAAACTCCGGACAAGATTCAAGTATAAAAAACAACAAAGGGCAATAACTAAAAAAATTGGCTAGGTAGAGTTATGGTTCTTGTACACTGCACTCCCACTTGGCGAGCTCTATCAATCCATGAAATTTCATGATTCTAGCTATTATACTTTTAGAGATATACTTCGGACAAGATTAAAGTATAAAAAAACAACAAAGGGCAATAACTCAAAAAATAGGCTAGGTAGAGTTATGGTTCTTGTGCACTGCACTCCCCCTTTGTGAGATCTATCCATCCATGAAGTTTCATGTTTCTAGTTATTTTACTTTTAGAGATATACTCCGGACAAGATTCAAGTATGAAAAACAACAAAGGGCAATAACTCAAAAAAATAGGCCAGGTAGAGTTATGGTTCTTGTGCACTGCACTCCCCCTTGGTGAGATCTATACACCCATGAAGTATCATGATCCTAGCTATAATACTTTTAGAGATATACTCCAGACAAGATTAAAGTATGAAAAACAACAAAGGGCAATAACTCAAAAAATAGGCCAGGTAGAGTTATGGTTATTGAGCACTGCACTCTGTATTGATGAGAAGAATATAACTGCCAAGTTTAAAGTCAATCGGACTTGAGGTGACAGAGTTATGCTCCGGACAAAGAAGTGGACACCGCCTGGACAACCGGACGACCGGACGCCACGGGTGATCCCATAATATGTCCCGTCTTCGACAGGCGTATAAAAAGAAGAAATTGCATTAATATGATTATTAAAGAAAATGAATCAAGATCAATACCTTTTTCCTCCATTGGAAGTTGAATTCTGGCTACTTGATGGTTGATGAGTCTTGTTTATCACAGAACTTGGCCTTGTTTTAAACTCTGGTCTGACAGGAGGGGGAGGGGGTAGTTGTTTCTGCTCTTTATCTGATCAAAAATTAAAATTTACCAATTACCAGGCCACAAATTTTTAGACTTGTTCAAGCTGATTGAGGTTGCTGTCAACAATTTCAAACTTGTTGTCTGGGTGGAAAAAAGTCTGAATAATGAAGACAATGCTTGTTCCTTTTCCACAATGTTTTCCAAGTTCAAAACACCCCTTTTCCTGTGTTTCTTGGTGGATCTGACCAAATTTTGAAAGGAACAATCCTCATGATACTATAATCATTCTGTGAAAGCTTGAAGAGAAATTGTTGAAAACTGTGGACTGTAATGTGTTAATCAGGATTTTTAGTAGATTTTATAAGGCCCCTTTTCCTGTGATATTCGAGGGGTCTGACCAATTTTGAAAGGAATGTTCCTTACAATAGTTCAATAATTCTGAGAAACTTTGAAGAGAATCTGATGAAAACTGTGGACCCAAAAGTTTTAACAAGACTAGATGGTTGTCCCAGGACAACTGGTGTCAAGCCTGCAAAGTTTTGTAGGTATCATGCTCCAGATTAGCACAATTTTAGTGTTTGACCTTGAGCTTTGAACTTTAAGTTGAAGATATCCAAACAATTCTTTCAAATGGCACATTTACTCTTGATGGAGATCAATTGTGCCAATTTATTTTAAAATCCATCCATAAATGTAGGCGAAATGCTCCGGACAAGCACAATTTTAGTGTTTGACCTTGAGCTTTGACCTTGAAGTTGAAGCAATCCAAAAATTTCTTTCAAATGGCACATCTACACATGATTGAGACTAATTGTGCAAAGTTATTTTGAAATCCATCCATACATGTAGGAGCAATTGTCCGGACAAACACAATTTTAGTGTTTAACCTTGAGCTGTGACCTTGACATTAGAACTTTCCCAAAAATTATTTCAAATGGCACATCTACTCATGATGGACAATAATTTTGCCAAGTTATTTGAAATCCATCCATAAATGTAGGAGTAATTGTCCGAACAATTTCTGAAGAATGGACATCTGGACGGACAAACGCACTAATGCACATACACCGACTTGTCACAGTGACAACTCTGTCTTGCTCACCGCAGGCAGGCTCGACAAAAAAGTTCATGGACCGATGGATGACTTGATGGACAGATGGACAAAAAAAGCCAACGCTATAGCTCTTCTGGCCTTTTGCCTGTAGAGCTTAAAAGGCATAATATTTAAATTATCATCTACAAAACCTTTGAATTTGGAAAGGTCTAAAAGTGATTGATTGGTTGGGGTTTAATGGCACTTTTAACAGTATTTCAGTCATATCATGGCGGCTGGAGCACTTAACAATGGATTCCTGGTATTTCTCACACCAGTACTACCACTGCATCCTTTCCTAGCCTCCAGCTGCTATTCCACTTAGGCTTATAATTATCCACCCATTGGTGAGAGACGAATGTTGAAAAAGGTTTTGCAGGCTGAACATATGTGCAGGCTGATCTTTGTCTAAACTTCTTGTCCATACAGGAATATTCTGCATGACAAGAGTTAAGAATAGTTGCTGAACAATGAAGTGTAAGCAATTTTATCAGCAGATGTCATGTCATCAAACAATTACTTATTCAATTATACAGTTACATGAATTGGTAAATGCAAAATATCTAAAGCCTTAAGCCAATTATAGTAAACAGAATTCAATTATGAGAAACTTTATCTTATTCAAATATTCATGGATTGTTTAGCTCCCAAATATATGAGGAGCTGTTATACATTGATATATGTATGAGAGCTGCAAGTGTCGATTAATAAACTAAAGGCACATGAGCACTTATGTTGCCGCCACAGGCCTAATTAACCAATTTCCACTTAATCCCACATTTTCATTAGCCTCAGAAAAAGTGATGTTTTCATTGTCAACAATTTTTCGTATCCTAGAAGACAAAGATTTTTCAGATTTCAAAACTTATGAAACTACTTTGAACATAGACAGGTTAAAATTTTGTTGGGTTGTGAAGGCTAATTGAAGATCACCCAAGGATCATTCTTGTAGAATTTGGTTGATATCCTCTGGATGCTTTCTGAAGAAAATATCATTTAAGATTTCTCAATATACGATATATGGAAATAAGCCAAGCCTATAGAAGCCATGTTTTTCATCCAATCAAAATTAATTTCAACTGACCTGATAGAGGGTTGCCGAAGGATAATTTCTGTGACCTATGGATATAGTTCAACAAGTAGTGTTGGGGATGGATTTATCACAATATATACATATATGGGATCTAGCACAGCCCATAAAAGCTGTGTTTATCATCCCATCAAAATTCTTTGAAGGAATATCAAAAATCATCAAAGGACCATTCCCATGAAATTTGGTTGAATAGTCAGTAGTTTCTAGGGATGCTTGACAGACACAATGTTATAACTGGCGTTTGGGTCAAGGGAGCTAAAACTACAACTCCCATCTTACTAACTAGATATGTGTCACTGACACAGATGCCCTAACAAATATTGTCTTTTTCCTAAAGTGTTAGATGCAAAATGACACAAAACAAAATAACCTGCAAAGTCAGTTCTGATATCAGGTCTTCAATTTGGACTTATGGATAAGGAGAGTTTTGTTTCTTGACTTACAAATGAGCCTTTGAACTTAAGTGCAACACAGAAATTTTCATGAACAGTATTCAACAATATTAAACAAATTTCTTTGCATAACACTAGTACTCAACAAGGAAAACGACTCTGTCAAGTTATTTTTAACAAGGTGCCAAATTGTCACAAGATACGCCCGTCACACTGCTTAATATAAACTGGGGGTTTGAATAGAACTGAGGTTATTTTGAATGAATTTTTTTTGTCAAACTAAGTATGAAAAACAAAAAAGGGCAATAACTCAAAAAATAGGCTAGGTAGAGTTATGGTTCTTTACACTGCACTCCCACTTGGTGAGATCTATCCATCCATGAAATTTCATGATTCTAGCTATTATACTTTAAGAGATATACTCCGGACAAGATTCAAGTATGAAAAACAACAAAGGGCAATAACTAAAAAAATAGGCCAGATAGAGTTATGGTTCTTATGCCCTGCATTCCTACTTGGTGAGCTCTATCCATCTATGAAGTTTCATGATTCTAGCTATTATACTTTTAGAGATATACTCTGGACAAGATTCAAGTATGAAAAACAACAAAGGGCAATAACTCAAAAAGTAGGCCAGGTAGAGTTATGGTTCTTGTGTACTGCACCCACCCCCTTGGTGAGATCTATACATCTATGAAGTTTCATGATCCTAGCTATAATACTTTTAGAGATATACTCTGGACAAGATTCAAGTATGAAAAACAACAAAGGGCAATAACTCAAAAATAGACCAGGTAGAGTTATGGTTTTTGTACACTGCACTTCCACTTGGTGAGCTCTATACATCCATGAAATTTCATGATTCTAGCTATTATACTTTTAGAGATATACTCCAGACAAGATTCAAGTATGAAAAACAACAAAGGGAAATAACTCAAAAAATAGGCCAGGTAGAGTTATGGTTCTTGTACACTGCACTCCCACTTGGTGAGCTCTATCCATCCATGAAATTTCATGATCCTAGCTATAATACTTTTAGAGATATACTCCGGACAAGATTCAAGTATGAAAAACAACAAAGGGCAATAACTTAAAAAATAGACCAGGTAGAGTTATGGTTCTTGTGCACTGCACTCCCACTTGGTGAGCTCTTTCCATCCATGTTATTTCATGATTCTAGCTATTATACTTTTAGAGATATACTCCGGACAAGATTCAAGTATGAAAAACAACAAAGGGCAATAACTCAAAAAATAGACCAGGTAGAGTTATGGTTCTTGTGCACTGCACTCCCCCTTGGTGAGATCTATACACCCATAAAGTTTCATGATCCTAGCTATAATACTTTAAGAGATATACTCCGGACAAGATTCAAGTATGAAAAACAACAAAGGGCAATAACTCAAAAAATAGGCCAGGTAGAGTTATGGTTCTTGTGCACTGCACTCCCCCTTGGTGAGATCCATACACCCATAAAGTTTCATGATTCTAGCTATTATACTTTTAGAGATATACTCCGGACAAGATTCAAGTATGAAAAACAACAAAGGGCAATAACTCAAAAAATAGACCAGGTAGAGTTATGGTTCTTGTGCACTGCACTCCCCCTTGGTGAGATCTATACACCCATAAAGTTTCATGATCCTAGCTATAATACTTTTAGAGATATACTCCGGACAAGATTCAAGTATGAAAAACAACAAAGGGCAATAACTCAAAAAATAGGCCAGGTAGAGTTATGGTTCTTGTGCACTGCACTCCCCCTTGGTGAGATCTATACACCCATAAAGTTTCATGATCCTAGCTATAATACTTTTAGAGATATACTCCGGACAAGATTCAAGTATGAAAAACAACAAAGGGCAATAACTCAAAAAAAAGGCCAGGTAGAGTTATGGTTCTTGTGCACTGCACTCCGTATTGATGTGAAGAATATAACTGCCAAGTTTAAAGTCAATCGGACTTACGGTGACAGAGTTATGCTCCGGACAAAGAAGTGGACACCGCCCGGACGCCCGGACGCCCGGACGCCCGGACACCACGGGTGATCCCATAATACGTCCCGTCTTCGACGGGCGTATAAAAATGTGGTGGATTTTTTAAATTTTTTCACTTGACTTTAAACTGTGTCTTTCACCTTAGGCATTTCATGGTGAGGCATAAAAAAACACTTAATGCATGAACAACAAGATGTGTTTGTGAAACACTATGCCCCCAAAACAGGAATTCTTTAGAAACAGGTGATTTTTATTATTTTCTTTTTCTTTGTTTTAGGGAAAAGGGTTAAAATTTTGACCTTGACCTTGATGAAATGACCTTTCCCAGTTGCGCCTTGTTGAGACCTATCTACATACCAGATATAAGCATTGTAACTTAATCAGGGTTGAAGTCATAGGAAAATGTTTAGTTGGCAGGTTAAGATTTGCAGACAGACAGACAGACACTGGTATAACAATATGCCCACAATCTTATCGATGCGGGGGCATAAAAAAGGCTAATTTGTTAGAATAGGGTAGCTGTAAAATTATTATGATAAAATGTCTCTTGTTTACAGACTCAAACCTTTTAAATAATTAAAATTGCCACAATGCAGACTCAAACCCAACTAAAATTTCATCATTCAAGTAGCACAATTAGAGGGCCTGAGAAGGTTTCAAAATAAAATTTCATGAGGCTCCTTTTCCTGTGATACTCTATGGATCAGGTCTTATGTCAAAATCAAAAAACAAAATTATTGTAGTCATTCTGTGAAAGTCTAAAGAAAATCTGATGAAAGCTCTAGAGTTGGAAGCAAGGATTATAAATGAAATTTTCATGAGACCCCTTTTCCCCTGTTACAAGACAGATCAGGCCCAATACAGAAAGAAACAATCCTTATGATAGTACAAATATTCTGTGAAAGTTTAAACTGAATCTGATGAAAACTGTGGACTTTATTGTGGTACAAGGATTTAAAAATTAAATTTCAGAAGACTCCTTTTCCTGTGATACTTGATGGATCAGGTCTAATGTCAACATCAACTATCATTATTATTGTACAATCATTCTGTGAAAGTTTGAAGAAAATCTGATGAAAGCTCTGGGCTTAGCAACAAGGACTTCTAAAAAAAAATTTCAAAGGGCCCCTTTTCTTGTGTTTCTAGACAGTTCAAATCCAATTTTGCAAAGAATAATTGTTATGACCTTACAATCATTCTGTGAAAGTTTCAACAAAATCTGATCAAAGCTGTAGGCTTCATTGTGTTAACAAGGATGTCTAAATTAAATTGTCATACAGCCCCTTTTCCCATGTTACTTGATGGATCTGACCAAATTCCGAAGGGAACTATACTAACAAAGTATAATCATTCTGTTAGAGTATGAAGGCATCCAAATGAAATCTTCGGACTTAATAGCATTAATAAAGATTTTTTTAATTAAATTTTCATAAGGCCCCTTTTCCTGTGTTGCTAAGCTTTATGATGGTACAATCATTCTGTCAAAGTTTGAAGAGAATCTAGTCAAATCTTGGGACATCATTATATTAACTAAGATATTTTATTTAAATTCTCATATGACCCCTTTTCCTGTGATACTTGACAGATCTGACCCACTATAGAAAGCAACAATCCATACGATGGTATAATCATTCCTAAAATTTTTTACACAAAGTTTTGGAAGGCCCATTTTTCCGATAATACTTAACGGTTCATACCCACTTTTTATTGATTGCGGTTTCACACCACTTTTAACAATACTTCAGTCCCTAACAATGGATTCTTGGTATTTCTCACACCAGTACTACCATTACATGCTTTCCTAGCTTTCGAAAGGAAAAAACCTAACAAGAGTCTTCTGAGACGGATTATGCTCCCCTAATAAAGCTTTGTCACAAAATTGTATGCCATTATTTGACAGAAAACTTGTTATTGAATGCAACTATAGTTTGAGATTTCAGTTCACAAGAAATTTGGAAGTTTGACAATCATTGAAGAAATCTGTTTGGCTTCAAAGGCCTGATTCTAGTAAAAATCAATATCATTATATGGTAAAGGGTTAGATATTTTACCTTGACCATCAAAGTTATCACTGAACTAGTAATCCAGCTCTCCGGTTTTTTTTAGCTCCTTTGAAAGTGCTAGAAGATTTTTTTGCGGGGAAAAAAGACAGTTAACGTAAAGGTAATAACATTAAGGCTCCTTTTCCCATGACACATTTTTTTAAACGAGTTTTCCCATTAGTTTAAGGTCAAAAGGATATGATTTGCTACTCAAATATGAAATTTCATGAAATTCTACCAATTAGTCTTGGAGAAATTGGCAAAAAAAATAGTTCTTACATTAAGGCCCCTTTTTCCATGACACAGCCTTGAAATAAGAAAAATCAAAAAATGGGTCTTGGAAATTTCCTAGGAAGATTATATTTGAAGTTTTGTCCAATGAGGCCCAGGGGTTGCTGAGATATGACTTCAGACCAACGTACGCACAGGCCGGCGACTATATGCTCCCCCTGAAAAATTTTTCAGGGAGCATAAAAATGGTATATAATCTGTGACAGTTTGAAGGGAATCTGATGAAAATTGTAGACAATATCCCGTAAATGAGGATTTTTAAATCAAACTTTCATAAGGCCCCTTTTCCCCTGCTTCTTGACAGATCATACTGAATTTCGAAAGGCACGATCCTTATCATAGTATTTTCATTCTGCGAAAGTTTGAAGAGAGTTTGATGAAAGTTGGGGACTCTAAGTGTTAATGAGGATTTTTAATTAAATTTTCAAAAGGTCCTTTTCTCATGTTTCTTAACAGATCATACCCAATTTCAACAATCTTTATGGCGGTACAATCTTTCTGAGAAATTTTGAAGAAAATCTGATGAAAACTATGGCCTCTAGTGCATAAACAAGGATTTTTTATAGATATCTTAAACAAGTTTCTTAAGGCTCCTTTTCCATGTTTCTTAACAGATCTGACCCAGTTATGAAAGGATTTGTTTGTTTGAATTGGGTTTTACGCCGCTTTTAACAATCTTTCAGTCATATCGCGGCGGCTGGAGCACCTAACAATGGATTCCTGGTATTTCTCACACCAGTACTACCATTACATCCTTTCCTAGCCTCCAGCTGCTATCCCACATAGGTCTACGATTATCGACCCATTGGTGGGAGACAAATAGTCGGAAAGGAAGAGTGCCGCCGTCGGGGATCGAACCCGGGACCTCTAGATTGACAGTCCGACGCGCTACCAACTGCGCTATGACGGCGGTCCAGTTATGAAAGGAACGATCCTTATAATAGTAGAATCATTCTTAGAAAGTTTGAGAAGAATCTGAAGAAAACTGTGGACTTTATCCAATAAACGAGGATTTTAAATAGATTCTTTGGTGAAATTTTCAAAATGTCCCTTTTCCTGTGTTTCTTGATGAATCTGACCCAATTTCTAAAGGAATGTTCCTTATGATGGTACAATCATTCTGAGAAAGTTTTAAGATAATTTGATGAAAACTGTAATTCCCTTGCGTAAACAAGGATTTTTAATAGATTTTTTAATCAAATTTTCATAAGGTCCCTTTTCCCATTTTTCTTGACAGATCTGACCCAATTTCAAAAGGAACAAACTTTATGATGGTACAATCACTCTGAGAAAGTTTGAAGAGAATCTAATGAAAACTGTGGACTCTATTGCATAAACAAGGAAAAAGTAATGGATGGACAGACAGGCTACAGACGCTGGATGGGAAAAATGATCAGCCAGTAGAGCTAACAAGAGCACTGCATATGGTTGCCTACGCTTGGCTGTATTGGTCAAGATGCATCTAGAGTTATCCCCCTTGATAGTATAGGTTGCTCTTTTGATAGTGAACAAATGTGCCAAGTTTCAAGTGAATGCCTTTAGACTTTAGTAGAACCAGAGATATCACAATATATTAAACTTTTCGCATGACGACAAAAACAACAACAATGACACAAAGGCTATAGCCAAGCTAAAAATCAATAGGGCACCTCCTTGGATTATGGATAACATGTGTAAAAGTTTCAATTTCCTAATGCAAATGGTTTGTGAGCTAGACCACAGAAATGGTTTTCAATCAACATTCAACTGAGACCTTGACATTGGCTTATGTGACAAAAAATTACTTCTTTGGATCATTGGCTAGAATTTAATGAAGATTCATAGTTGTAGGTAGGTCATTTGGTTCAAGAGTTACAGCACAGAAAACATCTACTGACAGATGGATGGACAAACAGACATTGAGAAACAAATATAAACCCTCCCACCCCCACCCCGCTCTAATTCATAGGTGGGGGGTTTAAGCAAGCGAACCCAATTATCGTCTATCAGTAAGTTTTTTAGTGATCTCAGTTAATAGGCTATAAAACTTTAAATTTATAACTTACAATATGAAAGCATAGACACCAATTGGTCTATATCCGTTATCAACAGTGTGTTATACCATATTTCTCTACAAATAAATCCCATGAGCCATTCAAAACACATAGGGGCTTTCATTTTGTGTCCAATTTACTTAGCAAAAACTTTTCAAGTTAAAATTTTCTTACTGATCTCCTCTAATTTGAATTGAATTTCATCTAAACAATCATTTGAATTATTATCATGAGGGAACAATCCTCAACTGAGAGAAAACCTCATCCTATTCTTTAAGTTAACCTATTATCAAAAATCCTACATTTTGACTCTATGAAAATAATTCATTTTGGAAAATTTTGTGGGAAACTCCTTTACTCAAATTGTTTTCAACCCTATATGGCCCTTATTTTTAATCCTTGTCTGCAATTTGGGCTTTTAAAAAATTTATTTGTCTGGTAATGGGTTGATGTCATTACATTCAACTGATGTTAAACCCTTCGCCACACAATCCCACATTCTAATGCCCCTAAGAATTTAATAGGGAAGACATTGTGTTAAAAGGAGACATTGCTAGTAGCAAGTAATATGTCCCTTTCCCAAAAAAATGACCTAAATGACACTTATTTTCAAATTCTCAAGCATTTTAAATTGTCATCTGCAACTTCCTTCAATTTGGACCCGTCTGAAATGTTGGGTATGTATTGCACAAAAAGCTCCTATTAGGGAGGGAGAAATACATTTTTATCTTGGGTGAAGTATACCTGTATTGCTATCTGTCTTTCTACTGGGAGTTGGTGGAGCTGGTCTATTGGGCACTGGAGGACCTGAAAAATCAGAGCCTTAAAGATAAGTAAACATTTCAAGATTCAGACATTGTTTCGAGCAATTTTTCATATTCTCACATTTTCTTTTAACGTTAAATTTCATCAGCATTTTAAAATGTTATTTATACACACCATTAAAACAACAGAATTTTTGACTGGTACAAAATGACAGATGTTGCAGACGACAATTCAATTGTTGAAAAAATTAACCCATACCTACACACTCTCAACCTTTTGCATCCCCCCCAAAAAATAAAATATTCCAAAATTGTACAAGGATATCAGAAAACACTAATTCATTAGCTTATGACTGATATCAATTTTGTTTTAACTCACTTCAAAACAGAGACGCTTTTTAGTGCCCCATAAGAAAACAATTTGGAAAACATTGGGTGAAATAAAGACATTGCTTTCAACAAGCAATTTTTTCATTTTCCACAGTGTTGCTTACCAAGAAAGTTGTAAAAATCTAAAATTTCATAAACTTTAAATAGTCGTCTGGATCTCCTTTCAATTTGGACCAGCCTAAAATTTTGCTGTCTGGTAATTGGTTCAACTAGAGGTGCATGAGCACCCGAATCTCTCTATTGACTGAATTAACTAATGGAAGGAGCTTATCAAACCATTACCACATACATCTCCTTTTTGACACCCCGGTGAAATATGGCAAGGAAAACTTTGAGGGGAAAGGAGAAATTATTTGCTAAAAGCACTTTCTCCTTTTCTCACACTGTTTTCTCTCTTATTTTTTACTTTTTCCAAAATAAGCACACTTAGATATGTGTTCGTCTGCAACTTCCTTTTGATTTTGACCAGTAGAATTTCATTGTCTGGTAATGGGTTAAGAAGGTTTTTCTGAAAGGGGGAAGCTTCTCATATAGAAAAAATTCTTGAGGCAAAAATGTGGATATGCAACAAAATTATTCAGCCCAGGAGCATTACTGACCTCCCTTTAACCCATTCCCACACAAAAATGTTGTTTGACAATGGGTTAACCAATTCCAACAGTTCATGCCTGCTTTTTTTTACCACCAAAACTTTTCCTCATTTTTCACATTGTTTTCAACCAAAATAAAAAAAAAGATTTATAGAAGTTCTGTTGTCTGCAATTTGTTTCAACATGGACCAGCCAAAAGTTTTATTGTGATGGGTTAAATACTTTTTTCTTCTCACCAACCAAATGAGGAAGTCAATAATAACAACAAGTCTTTTTTCCTACTAAGACAGAGATAATTTACTGATTCAAATATTTAATAAAAAAATATTTGTTGTGTCCCTTCCACCATCATTTACACGTATATACAATACAAAAACTACATATCTATGCCATCTATACATCAAAGAAAGCCTAAACCATAAAAGCTGTGATTTTTTATGAATCCAAATATTCTAAGGAATTAGGTAGACCATGAGACAAGGAACATTTCTGCAACATTTCTACCATGTCAATCAGAGTTCTCCATGGAACATAAATAATTGAAGAAAACTGAAAGAAGATCATCTAGGGAACAATCCTGTGAAGTATGGTTGATATCTGAGCAGCAGTTTCTGAGAAGATTTTGGAAGAAAAAGTTTATGCACTAACAGACGGATGCACACCAGACACAAAGCCACAACCAAAACTTGCTGGCCTTCAGCTAGTGAAGCTAAAAATAATTTTGTACAAAGTTGACACTGAAAACCCTAGGCTGATAACAATAATTAGAAATGTGTCACAGACACATTCTGTGCGTTAAGTGCTTCTCACATGACCTTCAGTTGGTACCTTGAACTTGAGTATCCAGCAAAACCTTATGTGTGGAAATAGTACTCTTCAAGGAACCAATTGTGCTAAGTTATTTTGAAAATCCATCCATAAAAGTAGAAGATATGCTCCAGACAAGGTCACTTTTGTCACTTGACCTACAGCTGTGACCTTAACCTTGATAATACCCGAAACAACTTTATGAATGACACTAATACTCTTCAAGGGAAACAACTGCACTGATGTACTGAGTTATTTTGAAATCCATCCATAAATGTAGCAGATATGCTCTGGACAAGATTAGGAAACAACCATCCACTCACACACAGAGGTAACTCTGTTATGGTGGGTGCCATTACATGGTGGAGGCATAAAAATGTCACTTACAGAAATGTCTTATTTGAAGGGATGCATGTGAAAAAGGACAGATCAACTTCTTACCGTTCAAAAAATATGGCCAGTAAATCATGAAAACTTGTTCTTTGAAAATGTCTTTGACATTATTTGATGACATTGAAGTTTGTAACAAAAAAGGGTCTTGTTAAAAGCAATACATATGTGAAATATGAAGGGTTCTTGTCCAACAAATTAAAAGATTATGTCATTGTTAAGTAGACAACAAGTAGACAAAACTGATCTATTCAGAGAAAAGGATCCTCAATTCAACTTCGTCTATATAGACTACAAATAGTCATATGTCTCTCTGGAGGTTTCCTCATTTGCATAGCACTACAAATTACTTCCCCTGAATCCGTCACATTACACTCCTCTCTGAGAAGACTTGTCCTAAGCCTTGGCCTGTGAGACCTGTGGGTGAGGTAACTCTAGTCCATCAGTTGTCAACATCCTACCACTTCCACCAAATGTAAGGTGCAGAGCTGATAGACAAAGCTAAACCATTCCGAGAAAAGGATCCTCAACCCTAAATGGGCCTACTTTGTGTATATAGCCTACAAATAGTGATTTGACTCTCTGAAGATTTCATAAATTGCTTTGTTTTGTACCACAGTAGACAAGTAGACCAAGCTGATCTATTCAGAGAAAAGGATCCTCAACTCAACTTTGTCTATATAGACTACAAATAGCAATATGTCTCTCTGAAGATTTAATAATTTGGTTTTTTTGTGCCATAGAATAAACCAAGATACATAATAATAATAATAATAATAATGATAAAGACTTTATTTAACGAGACATCACAGTTGGGATTACCCAGTCTTCCCTGCGGGCCTCTAAAATATGTACAGAGATTTAACAAGTGACAATAAAATCAGACAAAGACATCAATGATATGATAAACATTTAAATGTAACATGGTTATGTGAAGTTATAGACTTTCCTTTGTTTATGAAGTAAAACAATATCTTGAAGTTTTACACTTATACTGATGAGTTTTAATCCATGACAACATAATGTTGCTCTCTGATGCCCTGAAGAAATACAATCATGAAAAACTTTGTGAGAACAGGACAGTCACTTATAACAAGCAGATTTTCCTTTTCTCATAATGTTTACTACCCTATTTGGCACAATTTGAACTGTTATCTACAACGTCTTTCAGTTTGGACCAGTCTAAAATTTTATCCTCTGGTAAGGGTTAATACATATGAAACAATAACTGTACAAGTCAAGTTAAGGTATTGGTATTCAATGTGTTTTTCCCACCAGAGTTCCACCAACTTAGATAGGATGCTTTGAATTAATGAAAATTTTCTGAGTTTCTTACATAAAGAGGAATCTGAATCCAGATCTTTGGACCAGAGTATGCTATTGATTTCCTGTAAAATTCGATTCTTGGCTTTGGAATATTCAGAGCTGAATTTGTGTTTGATCTCAAATTTCTAGTTGGTTCAGTAAAAAGGTTGGAAATATAGGTGGGAAGCTTTACACTTACTGCTTTGAACATAAAAATAGCTTTATTGAATATTATGCGATCATGAATTTTTAACCAGTTAAGTTCATTGAAGAGTTCCTCACTGGGAGTATCAATTTCTTTTTCTAGTATGATCCTTGCAGCTCTTTTTTGAAATTTATACAGTCTGTCTAACAGTAATGACCCACAATTACCCCAGATTATACAACAATAGTCAATATGAGGCAGAATGTAGGCATTAAAGGAAACCTTTCTCACATCGATACTTAAGTAGTTTCTGATTCTAAGAAGAAGGTACAATGAAGAGTTACATTTTTCAGAAGATTTTCTACTTGTATTTTCCAAGAAAGTTTTTGATCAACATGTATACCTAATAGTTTCTCTACTTCAGACAATTCTATTTATTGGATTTGGAGAAAGAATGAGATATTTTCAGGAAAAATAACTGGTTAGATGGAGAGATAATCATTGCTTTTGTCTTTTGAGGATTTGGTACCATTGCATTATTGTGACACCAATTTTCAATGACATTTAGGCTGTATTGTAGTGAGGTGCAGACTTCTGTTACTGATTTACCTGTAATGCTAACAGTTGTATCATCTGCAAATAAATCAGTCGAACAAACAGGTAGATGCAATGGCAAATCATTAATGTAAAGGATATAGAGGATGGGACCAAGAACTGAGCCTTGGGGTACCTCAGATTGTATATCTTGAGATGACGATAATTTACCGCCAACAGACACTCTCTGTGTTCTATTGACAGATAAGATTCAAACCATGTTAGAGTTTCGTAACTAATAGCATGTAATAAACACCAGCTGATTTCAATGCCTTTTTCCTCATTGGTCATCTGATTCATTCCTCAAGTTTGTTATTCACACATCATTGCATCTTGAAAGAATAGTTTCCCTTCCGTGGGTAAGTCTCACAGTTTGGTTAAGTTGACTCATGAACAAATATCAAAAGATTTCACAAACTTATGGAATGAAGTTTTAACTTCATAGGGAGCATAAGAAATTACTTATCAGGGGTAAAAACTATTCATGCTCTCTTGGGATTTGATTTTCATTCATTTTTAAAGTAACAATTAAGGGTTTGAATAGAATCAAACCTAATAGGGTAAAAAGAGCAGAGCCAATTACATTATACTTTATTGTCTCAGATTTATGACATTCTAGATTTTAATCACAAAGACAATGTAGTTTATTATTATTTGCTCCTCTTTGCCTTTTTTTGTTGGCAAGGAAGTCATATTTAGTTCCTTCTACTATGAAGGATATTAGGTAAGAACATTTTATTCCGAAAAGAAATGGTTATCTTTTGGTAAAATTCAGGTGGTCGAATACAAATCAATTTGGAGAACTTCATTTGTCCATTAAATCAATTCAAAATGAGATAATTAGTCCAATAAGAGCCTTTCACCGTCTTCAATTGTTGAATCTATCTCATCTATCAGGCGCTAATTTTTCACTGCCTGATGGGAGGGTTGTTACTTATAATGATTATCTTTTTCAAGGCAAGTTAAGGGAATGCATGCATCATTTGGGCTTTAATGTAGTTGTAGTACTCACTCCTTTAGACGGGAATTTGCTAATCTTGCCTTTAAATCGAATATCATCAGGGTACATCCAGCTTTAAGGTGATTGGAAGTCAGATACATATAATGGTTATTTGGATTTGACTTGGGATGACAAATTGGGAGTTTTAAAAGATAATTATGTTGGCTAGGGTTTAATCTATTTTCAGATATTTTGTTTCAGATCTTGTCGGATTCAATTGCTAGACATTTTGCAACAAATGATTGTGCAGTAGTTTGGCCTTTTTCCAGAATTTATATTACCAGACTTGCAAAAAGAATTGAAAGATTTCCCGATTTGGTATCATCCCCGTTCACTATTATTCATGTTGAGACTAAGGATGTAAATGTCTTGTCAGTGCAGGAAATAATATGTGGGTTCAACAATCTGGTTACATTAATAATGACTAAATCTAATACAAATATTATTTCATCTAGTATTCTTCCACGCCCCTTGGACTATGATAAGACAGGGGAGTAGACAAAGAATTTAAACCTTGAATTGAAGAAATTATGTAGTACTCAAAAGATCAAGTTCTTGCATTCTTATAGGTCATTTTCTACATTTGATCCAGCTGGTGTGGGAAATGTTTGCTGTTTGTTAAGGTTGTGGCTCACCTATTGAAGTGAATTTATGCATCATACCTATTAACCCTTGTCATGCTGAATAAATCCATTTTTGAATGGCATTAAAATCAGAGGTCTGAAAGCACTGGTAGTACTTTTTATTCAATCATCAATATTTCCAATAAAATTTGATTTCATAAACAACTCTAGCATGAAAAAGACAAACAGGAGGTGTAGACTAAGATCAGACTGCACTTATGTGCAGACGGATCTCTGTCCACACCTCCTGCCAAAACCAGAATATTCCTGATTTAGCATGACAAGGGTTAATATAGAATGGATTTCTTACTGTCTGCAGTGCACCCTCTTTAAAATTAGTATCTTACAGCTTTAGGGGTTAATTCCTGATGATAATTGTATCTTATATCATTTGTGAATTTAGCTCAAGTTCATGTTGGATGGAGCCCCTTTTAATGAAGATATCTTATTTCATTGAGGGTTTATTCCTTGTGGTATTGTATTTGGTGCTACCTGGGGAACGGGAGGTGAAGTTATTAAGTCTGCTTAAGTGATCCATTCGAGCTCTTTATGCTTGTTTAATGTTGATTTAGTTTAAAATGCGTAGGCATGATATTAAGGGGGGGGGTAGTTTTAATTTGGCCAATTGTATTTTGCATGTATCAGAGTCCTCATATGTAACTAGGCATGATCAATCTTAGAGGTGACTACTGGAGCCTTGAAAGCTATCACGATAGTATTGTGACAGTAAAGGTACTATTTCAATAGTCAAAAAACTATTGAAATACTATCACAATAGTTTTTAATTACAAAAACAAAATAATCTATTTTTTTTTCCCAGATCTATTCACATCTTACAAAAGATGGGGTTTTGAAACTGAAACTATGCTTCCTCATCAAATAGTTGTTTAAATATGAGTTGTTTTCACATTATTCAGAATTGCTTGCAGGTTTTAACTGCGAAATGTTTGCTGTTTCATGCTCTTTGCTTAACGACCAATGTTGAAAATCAACTAAAAACCTGCTAAAAAATTTTGGCTGGTACGAAAAAACCTAAGGACGAATGAGCATGTAAACAAGTAATAAGCTGTGAAAATACCATTCAAGTTGTGACTAGGACAACTTAAAACATGAATACAATTACCTTGTGTTGGACGAATAACAGTAGGCCGCTTTGGTGGGACAGGGCCTGTTACACCCCCTGTCGAAGCCATTTTCGATTTAAAAAGTTTCCAGTCTTAATAAAAATACAAAGAATCCAGTCTAAAATTCTGGACTGGTTCTAACGCTTTTCTTTTTGCGTTATATCCTTTTTAGATCAGGATAATAACCATTCAAAAGATATGCAGAGTTGTCTTCCTTGAATTGGTGATCTTCATAAAATATTTTACAAGAATAAAAAAAAAAAATAGGTAATTTTACCAAAATTAATTCGTCTAAGAATAATTAAACACTTCTAGAGTTGAGAGGTTTTCATCGTTATTCCTTACGTAGTCTACTCTACTGAGACTTGAAGAAAGGACGAGGCGTTAGCTTATACTTTATTTTTTAGACTAAATTTACCCGTTTCCACACAGCAAAAGTTTAGCCGGTCAAATTCTAGGGGATGGGGTGTATGTCTATCTATCTATATATACTGCCCAACTCCCCTTTCGGGTATTACTGGCAGATGTCCATGTATGTTATATTCCGAAAACTATGAAAATTGTTTTTTGAGATACACATTCATGCTTTTTAAAGCTAATTCAACAGGGATTATTTGTCAGATTCCTTATCGGTTTATTAGTCCCCCACCAGTTACTAGTTTTAGGTTTGATCAATTCTTTCTGTTTGTCTGTCCATTACACATTTCTCCAGACCATACTGCCTAAAAGTGCTAGTTACTTCAAACTTTATACACATATAGTTCAAAATATTGAGAAGTGTCATGTACAAGAATCCATACTCTGTCGTATCCACTTTTTGTTTGAGTTATTGCCCTTTCATGTTGTTTTTTAATTGCCTTTAGTTTTTTTTACCTTTACAATTTTGTCCAGAAACAAGTTTCCTAAACCATAAGTACAAGTAACTTTAAACTTGATACAGGGTTCTCCCCAGGCCCTTATGGCGTATCGGGGCCGATACGCCTTCATAAACTAAGAGAGTTTGCCGATACACCTTCAGATGGCCGATACGCTTAAATTTGGTCGCCGATACAGCTTAATTTCCAGCTGAAGAAAGGGTCAAGCAAACCATTAAAATTGGTTGCAGAAGCGTGGACGCGAGAGGCTCTTTATCTATAGTGTTGTATACCACGTATCTATAGTGATGTATACCACGTATTACATAACATCTCTATTGATAAGACCCTTAAGCTCTTTCTAATTGGTGATTATTGATTTTTTTTCTCGCGTTTCCCACAGGTACCTCGCTATCAGTCACCAAGGATGCTTGGTACCAATATGTAAACAATGAATTCAAAATGGCGGCCCGGTGTTGGGAATTGTCACTTCGGCTGAGATTGGCCTAGTTAAAAGTAAAAGATGTGGTTATTTAATGTGACGACTATCAAACTAAGCCATAGTGGTTTAGAATTTAATTCTTTGAAGGAAAGATTAATTGGGTCAGTTTATTTCACACATAGATCTCTGAAAACAGACCCTTTTTGCGATCTTTTTTCCTTACGAGAATTTGCCAAAATAATAAAGACAGATTTGTTTAGAAGCCATCCTAGATATACTAAGCTCTTGTTTCCAACTCAGTTTAACAATTACACACATGTATCTTCTGGATAAGTCCATTTATTTTTCATCCAACATGGAGGGTATTATCTCAAACATTCGTACCCTTGTTTGTTCAACCCTTTTTTTTCAATAAATTTGTTTTAAAAGTTTGATGAAAAATATCATCATACTTTTAGTAATCATCTAATATTATCTCATCCTCTCATGTTTTTTACCCAAAAAGAAATAATACCCCATAAAAATCAAAGTGCTGAAAGCACTTCAAGAAAAGAATGCCTTAGACCAATTAGGGATTTTTTTTATAAAAAGTAATGGTCAAATAATTAATTAGAATCAGGAAAAGATAATTCACTCTATAATATTTTGAATACAAAATCCTCTTTTGAAAATCAAAGTGCTGAAATCTCTTAAAGGAGAGAAGATTAAAGACACTTGCTTTATAAATTTGATCAAGTTTCATGTTATAATTTGAGAATTAAGGTTAAGATTGGACACTGCTGATAGATTAAACATGTTTTATTAACTTATTGAAATCAAAGAGCTGAAAGTACTGTTAGAAGAATAGTTATAGTGTCAGACAGTCAAAGGCTTCTGAATGGGCAAATAATGAGCATTTCAAATTTAACACAGAGAATATAATGAAGCTAATTAAGATGCAAAATTTGAAAATGAAACCAGGTATGTCACACAGGAACCTTATAAATACATTTTTGAAATTGCTGATAATAATTTCTATTTTTTTTTCTGATGAAGGGCATTTTTTTCAATCCAACACTCCATGTTTTTTTAAGAGTCTTCAAGGATATGATTTTTGGACAGACTTGATAAAATGGCCAATCATGAAAAGCTAATCCGATCTAATAGACAAGCAGTTGACACTGTTTTTTAATCACTCCTTTGAGACTTTTGGGTATATTCTTTCATTATCTTTCCTTTTAACATTCTTTTTTTATTGGACAATTTAGTGCCCTTTCTAACAAATAGGATAGAGAGGTTAAATAAGCTGAGTAATGTCACAATTGGTTGGTATCAAAATAAGCCTCAGAGTAGATAAATCAACTTATAATAATTAAAAAGTTGAATAATATTATTCAAGAATAACTCTCAATAAAACAACAAGATGTCAATAATCAAGCTAAAAAGCACTTTAATGACCTTTATTATGTATAGTCATACCAAGATGTTAAAGACAACACACCGCGCATTTGCCACTACGCCTTCAAAAATTTCTGGGGAGAACACTGTGATACATTTATAGATCACAATATGGAGAAGTGTCATGTAAAAGAACCGTTACCAGGGTTCGCGCTGCCCATTGCCATTGTTGCCAAATGGGACAAAAATAAAATTCTGGCTCAAGTTTTTTTCATTTTGCGAAAGTTCGTTGCGCCAAAAAAAGAAAAAGAAAAGGTTTTATTATACATACTTTTACTTTGACTTATCTCCGGAATTTAAGTCCTAGGGCCAAGTGTATCTAATTGCTCAAGGGCTTGTATATCGGGTCAATTATGTCATCGAGTCTGACACAAGACTAACACATCACCAAATTTAATTACAGTTCTGATTGACAGCCAATCAGATGAATAAAATGCGCTCATTGGTCGGCGAGTCATATTGATTTTGTGTTGTTGGCGTGACATAGTATTATGGATGAGCCGATGAAACTTCCTAGTTGACGGCTATCATGTTATCGATTAGAAGACCTCAATTATCACGCATAAATAGGCTTTCTATAAGATAAGTGTAATTAAACTGGCCGCCATTTGCCTTTTGATGAATACAATTGCCGAATTCGGGCATGTTTTCGTATATTTCTGCTGACAGTTTCAGTCAGTTTCTAATCTCGGCACCGCTACCGCGATTCCTTGCTAAAACACTGAATCATCATTTATGGGTAATAAGAAGGATATTCTAATGAACTGTTGATAGAAACAGTGGTAGTTTGTCAAAATTTGACAGAAATTTCAAAAGTTATACTGTCACAGGGTTCGCGCTGTCGGTCGCCATTGTTGCCAAATGCGACAAAAATAAAAATCTGGCACAAGTTTTTTTCATTTGGCAAAAGCTCGTGGCGCCAATTAAATGAAAGGTTTTGTTAATACATATATTTACTTTGATTAACATCCGGAAATAAAGTCTGAGAGCCAAGTGTGTATAATGAGTCATTTTGATTTGGTTTTGTTGGCGTGACTTAGTATTATGGGTGATCCATTGACGGCCATCATAATTAAACTGGCCGCCATTTGCCTTTTTTGATGAGTACTATTGTGCCGAATTCAGGCATATTTTCGTATATTTCTACTGACAGTTTCAGTCGGTTTCCGATCTCGGCACCACTACAGCGATTCCTTGCTAAGTAACTGAATCAGCATTTATGGGTCATAAAAAGGATATTCTGATGAACTGTTGATAGAAACAATGGTAGTTTGTCAAAATTTGACATAGATTTCAAAAGTTCTACTGTCCCAAACGCAGACAAACCATGTCCGTCCGTTAAACTTTTCTTTATTTACGCAATAAAGTCCACAGTTTTCATTGGATTCTCTTCAAACTTTCACAGAATGATTGTACCATCTTAATGATCGTTCCTTTCGAAATTGGGTCAGATCAGTCAAGAAACACGGGAAAAGGGGCCTAATGAAAACTTAATTAAAAAATCTTCGTTTATGCGATAAAGTCCACAGTTTTCATCGGATTCTCTTCAAACTTTCACAGAATGATTGTACCATGATAAGGATCGTTCCTTTCGAAAATGGGTATGATCCATCAAAGAAACACGGGGAAAAGGGGCCTTATGAAAATTTAAGTAAAAAATTCAATTAAAAATCCTCGTTTACGCGATAGAGTCCACAGTTTTCATCGGATTCTCTTCAAACTTTCACAGAATAATTGTACCATGATAAGGATCGTTCCTTTCGAAAATGGGTATGATCCATCAAAGAAACACGGGAAAAGGGGCCTTATGAAAATTTAAGTAAAAAATTCAATTAAAAATCCTCGTTTACGCGATAGAGTCCACAGTTTTCATCGGATTCTCTTCAAACTTTCTCAGAATGATTGAACCAGCATAAGAATCGTTCCTTTGGAAAATGGGTATGATTCGTCAAGAAACATGGGAAAAGGGGCCTTATAAGAATTTAACTAAAAAATCCTCGTTTACGCGATAGAGTCCACAGTTCTCATCAGATTCTCTTCAAACTTTCACAGAATGATTGTACCAACATAAGGATCGTTCCTTTCGAAAATGGGTCTGATCTGTCATGATACAGGGGAAAAGGGGCCTTATGAAAATTCATTAAAAGTTCAATTAAAAATCCTCGTTTACGCGATAAAGTCCACAGTTTTCATCAGATTCTCTTCAAACTTTCAAAGAATGATTGTACAATCATAAGGATCGTTCCTTTGGAAAATGGGTCTGATCTGTCATGATACAGGGGAAAAGGGGCCTTATGAAAATTTAATTAAAAAATTCCTGTTAACACTCTAGAGTCCACAGTTTTCATCAGATTGTATTTAAACTTTCACAGAATGATTGTACAATCATAAGGATTGTTCCTATGGGAATTTGGTCAGATCCATCAGGAAACAGGGGAAAAGGGGCCTTATTCAAATTTAATCGAAAAATCTTTTAAGAAATACTTTTTATCACTCTGGAGTCAATAGTTTTCATCTGATTCCCTTCAAACTTTCACAGAATGATTGTACTATCATAAGGATTATTCCTTTCGAAATTTGGTATGATCCTTCAAGAAACACAGGAAAAAGGGGCCTTATGAAATGTTTAATAAAAATTATCATTAATAATCTAGAGCCAACAATTTTCAAAGGATTCTCTGCAAACTTTCACAGAATGATTGTACCATCATATGGATTGTACCTTTTGGAATGGGATATGATTCCTCAAGAAACATAGGAAAAAGGGCCTTATCAAAATTTAATTCAAAGATCTTTGTTAACACTCAGAGTCCACAGTTTTCATCTGATTGACTTCAAACTTTCACAGAATGATTGTACCATCATAAGAATTGTTCCTTTCAAAATTTGGTATGATCAGTCAAGGACCACGGGAAAAAGGGGCCCGATAAAAACTGGATTGAAAAAGTCCTCAAAAACACAATAGAGTCCATAGTTTTCAACAAATTCTCTTCAAACAATCCCAGAATGATTATTACATTAAATGGATTGTTCCTTTCGGAAGTAGGTTTGATCCATCATGTTTCATGGGAAAAGGGGCCCTATGAAAATTTAATAAAAAAAATCTTAGTTAACACGTAATGGCCCTAGATTTCACCTGATTGACTTCAAACTTTCACATAATGATTGTACCATCATAAGGATTGTTCCTTTCCAATTGAGTCTAATCCATTGAGAAACATAGGAAAAGGGGCCTTAGGAAAATTCAATTAAAAAAATCTTAATTAATGCTTGTAAGTCCACAGATGAGATGGGGTTGTCTTTATACTCAAACAGAATAATTATACTTTTGTAAGAAGAGTTCCCTTTGGAATTGGTTCAGATCCATCAAGTAACATGGGAAAAGGGGCTATATGAAAATTCAATTAATAAAACCCTGTTAACACAATAAAGCCCACAGCTTTGATCAGATTTTTTTGAAACTTTCACAGAATGATTGGAAGGTCATAACTATCATTCTTTCCATAACAGGGTTTGAACTGTCAAGAAGCACAGGAAAAGGGGCCTTATGAAAATTTCATTTATAAATCCTTGTTACTAAGTCCAGAGCTTTCATCGGATTTTCTTCAAACATTCACAGAATAATTGTACAATAATAATGATTGTTGATGTTTGCATTAGACCTGATCAAGTGTCAAGTATCACAGGAAAAGGAGCATTATGAAATTTAATTTTGAAATCATTGTACCACAATAAAGTCAACAGTTTTCATCAGATTCTGTTAAAACTTTTACAGAATGATTATTCCATCATGAGGATTCTTTCTTTTCAAATTAGGCGTGATCTGTCTAGTATCATGGGAAAAGGGGCCTTTAGAGAATTTTATCTATAATCCTTGTAACCAAGTCCAGAGCTTTCATTGGATTTTCTTCAAACCTTCACAGAATCATTGTACAATAATCACAATTGTTGATGCTGACATGAGACCTGATCCTTCAAGTATCACAGGAAAAGGAGCCTTATGAAAATTTTATTTTAAAAATTTGACACCAAGATAAAGTCTGCAGTTTTCATCAGATTCTGTTCAAACTTTCACAGAATGTTTGTACCATCATAAGGATTGTTTCTTTCCAAATTGGGCCTGATCTGTCTAGTATCATAGGAAAAGGGGCTGTATGAAAAATTATTACCAAATCCTCATAAACACAACAATGCCCTCAGTCTTTATCAGAATCTCTTCAAACTTTAATAGAATGATTGTACCATCATTTGGATTGTTCCTTTGTAAATTAGGTCTGATTGGTTAAGTGACACAAGACAAGGGACCTTATAAAAATTTTATTACAAAACATCATTATTACAATAAAGTCCTCAGTCTTTATCATTTTCTTCAAACTATCATTAGGATTGTTCCTTTGTACATTGGGTCTGATTTGTTAAGTTTCACGGAAAAAGGGGCCTTATGAAAATTATTTTGTTACAAAAATTCTTGACACAATTCAGTCCACTGTTTTCATTGATTCTCTTCAACTTTTAAAGAATGATTCTACCTTCATTAGAATTGTTCCTTTTGAAATTTGGTTTGTTCTGTAAAGTATCATGAGAAAAGGGGCCCTATGAAGATTTCACCATAAACTCATTAACACAGTAAATTCCACAGATTAAACAGATTGATTGTACCATCATTCCAATTGTTGATTTTGACAGTGGATCTGACTATAGCAAGGGTCACATAAAAAGGGGCCTTATGAAAAACTCTCTTAAATATTCTGATCAACACAATGATGTCCCTTGATTTCACTGGATTCACTTCAAAATTTCACAGAATGATTGTACAAATACTTAGATGGTTCTTTTCAGAACTGGGTACAATCCATCAAGTATCATGTAAAAAGGGGACATATGATTTTTTTTTAAATATTCTAGTAAACATAATGAATTCCCAATATTTCATCGGATTCACTTTTAACTTTCATAGAATGATAAAACCAACAGTAAAATATCACGGGAAAAGGGGCCTTATGAGAACTTGAATTTAATATCTTTGTTAACACAATAAAGTCAACAGTTTTATTGGATTCTCTTCAAAGATGCATGGAATAATTGTGGCATTCAAAACACAGGAAAAGGGGCCTTACAGATTATCATTCAAAACATTCTTGTGTATGTGATGAAGATCACAATCATTATCAAGTTGTCTTTTAAATTTCACAGGACAATTGTCGGGTTGTAAGGAAAGTTCCTTTTGGAATAAAAATTGATCCATCAGAAAACACAGGAAAAGGGGCCTTATTGATTTTCATTCAAAACAATCCTGTTTATAAGTCCACAATTATTGTCAGATTCTGATGAAATATTCACAGAATGATTGTAGGGTCATAAGGTAACTTTCCTTTGGAAATGGAGTGGATCCGTCATGAAACATGGGAAAAGGGGCTTTGAGGATTGTTGCTTAAAATGATAAAGGGGATAAAGCCCCTTTTTTTTCTTTATGCAATCTTCTTTGAGCAATTAACTTCCTTAAATATCAGATTTCTTTAACGGAAAACTTGATAACCAGTAGAGCGTCTCAGGCCCTCATGGGCCTCTTGTTTGTTCATTTGTTCCCAAGAATATTCAACCTTAAACCGATTTTTTTCTAAATTACAGAAGTCTACATTGTTTTTTATTAAATCAAGCATATTTACAAGCTTTATTACTATTTTGTCTTCCCCTTTTTTTCTGTCATCATAGTCTCGATTTTCTAATGAAAGTACTGAAAGCTTTTATTAAAGATGAGTAAAAATCAATGTAGGTGTATGACTTAGCTCAATTCATTCAAGACAAAATTACAAATGGATGGCCATGTAAAAAACCTTTTTAATATGCATATTATCTATTTAACAAAATATAAGTTGAATGAAAATAATAATGTTAGAGTTTGGCCCCAACTCCTTCTCAATTTGGCCCCAACTTTACTGCATTTGGCCCCAACTTTTTTCATTTGGCGAAAGTGATGGCGACAACTTTTTTCAAGCCAGAGCTAACCCTGTGTCCCAAAAGCAGACGAACCATTTCTTTTTGTTCATTCGTAACCAATAATGTTCAACCTTAAACCGATTTTTTTCTAAATTACAGAAGTCTACATTATTTTATTATTAAATCAAGCATATTTTACTAGGTTTATTACTATTTCTTACTCTCTTTTTTTCTCATCAAAGTCTCGATTTTCTAATCAAAGTACTGAAAGCACTGATTAAAGATGAATAAAAATCAATGTAGGTGTATGACTTAGCTAAATTCATTTAAGACAAAACAACAAACGAATGGCCATATTAAAAACCTGTTTAATATGCATGTTATCTATTTAACAGCATATAAGTTAAGAAAATAACAGTGCAGTTAAGAAATGCTCAAGCTTGGCCCCAACTCCTCAATTTGGCCCCAACTTTTTTAATTTGGTGAAAGTGATGGCGACAACTTTTTTCAAGCCAGAGCTAACCCTGGTTACTCTACCACACCACTGTTTGAGTTATTGCCCTTTCATGGTTTTACCTGTATATTTTGTTGGGACCATATCTCCTTGATCATAAGTGCTAGAAACTTCAAACTTTATACACTCATAGATCATAATGTGGAGAAAAGACCTTTCACGCAAAGCAACAGATGACTTAAAAGTCTGTATCTGTTAAACACTTTCAAAGAAAAACAATAACAACAATTTTCCTCTGTGGGGAGGATTTACTTTTTGATTTTTTTTTTTTTTGAAAGCCTCATTTTAACTTCATTTTCAAGTTTTTACAATTAAAAGCATTAAACTAAATGATGTAGATGATGTTGGAAATGTACCATCAGCATCTGTTTGATACAATATTAATTTCTATGTTGTCCCAGTACTGTTCTTCAGAAGCATTAAAAGTACACTATTGTACTTTTATTGGCCTCAAGGAATAAATTAAAGGTATTTTGTTGATCTGTTTTCACCATATACAATAAATTGTATGATAACCCAGAATATTGTATATGTTGAAATAAACGCATGTAATGAATGAAGATGAACGCACCATGGAAAGGTCATTGACCTGTTTTGTCTCCTGCAACCACCAGAATCACCCAAACTCATGTTCTTTGCCTTCAGCAATATTTAAGCTATGATATTTAGTGGGAGGAAAGGTGAAATTAAAGATCAATATAATTCAGACATTATATCGTCATTTGGTGACCAAAATGTCAGACTACATATCATCTTAAATTGTATTTACGACCTTTATTGATATTCTAGTTATAATATACATGTTTGCCGCTTAATCTACTAGTAAGGCTAGATTTTCAAATTTTAAAGCTAGATTTTTTAAAATGAAAGCCTACCTCGCAATAGATCCTGCAGCAAAAAAAATAATTTAGATATAAAGAGAGGGAGAGGGATCGAAATTGGTGGACACACAGACAGAAACAAATATTTCAAAAACAGTATGCCTGCTGTGTTCTTTTTTTTTTTTCATAATATTCAAGTTTATACACTTAAACTTTGTAACAAGGAAACATTTTAAATGAAAGAAATATATGAAGGGCGGGGTTTGCAATGATTGATGCACATTTGCAAATTCAACCAATCAGTGTGCCAGCAAAATTCTGATGGCTTATGTCTTTCAGGTAGTGTGGATAGTTGTTAATATTAAAAAGCAATTGATTTCAAGCTCAAATAACTTACTGTAATTTGTTATATATTACAATTAATCAAAGTGAACATTCAGTGTTTGTGCCGAGTTTTTAACTGCAACTCTGTATTTTTTTATGCCCCCAAAGGTAGGCATATAGTCATCGAACTGTCCCTCAGTCAGTCAGTCCATCCATTCGTCCGTCCGTCTTGCTTTCGTTTCTGCTCTGTAACTTCTACATGCAATAGTGGATGTCAATATAACTTTGCACAAATGTTCACTGCTATAAGACAACTTGTTGCGAGAAAGACCAAGGTTCCTATCTCAAAGATCAAGGTCACAATCTGGGGGTCAATTGTCAAAAATGGGGACTTTTTGCCGTGTCCGCTCTGTAACTTCTATAATCATGCACGCAGGTACAAATTTCTTTCATACAAATGTTCTGGGTTCGATCCCTGGCGGCGGCACTCATCCTTTCCGACTATTTGTCTCTCATACATTGGGTCGATAATCGTAGACCTATGTGAGATAGCAGCTGGAGGCTAAGAAGGGATGTAATGGTAGTACTGGTGTGAGAAATACCAGGATTCCATTGCAAGGTGCTCCAGCCACCGCAGTATAACTGAAAGATTGTTGAAAGCTGCGTAAAACCCCATTCAAAACAAACAAAGGTCAAAAATAGGCACTTGCCGTGTCCGCTCTGTCACTTCTAAAATCATGCAGGCAGGTACAAAGTTCTTTCATAATAAATGTTAACTACCTTCAGACGACGTGTCATGAAAGTCCCAGGTTCCTATCTCAAAGGTCAAGGTCACAATCTGGGGTCAAAAGTAAAAAATTGGAACTTTTTTCTGTGTCCGCTCTGTAACTTCTATAATCATGCATACAGGTAGAAATTTCTTTCATACAAATGTTCACCACCTTCAGATGACATGTTGTGAAAAAGACCCAGGTTCCTATCTCAAAGGTCAAGGTCACAATCTCGGGTCAAAGGAAAAAAATAAGCACTTTTCATCATGTCTGCTTTTTTTAACTTCTATAATCATGCATGCAGGTACAAATTTCTTTCATACAAATGTTCACCACCTTCAGATGACTTGTCGCAAAAAAGACCTAGGTTCCTATCTCAAAGGTCAAGGTCACATTCAGGGGTCAAAGGTAAAAAATGGGCACTTTTGTCTGTGTCCGCTCTGTAACTTCTATAATCATGCACACAGATACAAATTTCGTTCATAATAAATGTTCACCACCTTCAGACGACTTGTGGCGAAAGACCCAGGTTCCTATCTCAAAGGTCAAGGTCACAATCTGGGGTCAAAGGGTCATCCAGAATGGAAAAATTGCGTCTTGAATGGTTAGATTAAATTTACTCTCTTATTCTTCAATGGATTGCTTGCTTCCATATTTGGACAGATGCTTAATTGGGTGGACCACTTTACTTGACCTTGACCCAGCGACCTTGACCTTTGACTTACTTTTGACCTTAGAAAAATCTGTCCACAATGCATTTCTCGATTTCATTCTGTATTTATAGAAATTATTATATGTATTAAAATTTCATTTATTAAAAACCAAGACGCATAGATCACAAATACATGTGGTTTGGTTTACAAAACAAATCAAAGTACCACATGCTTGACCCTGTCCTTTGGGGGCATTTGTCACATGACTGTGACCAGCTCTTGTTACTTTGTATGTGTGTGTGGGGGGATTAAAAATATTTTCAAAAAATCTTATTACATTCAAAATATTCTTGTTATCGCCGGATTCGAGGTACGTTATATTTCATATGGCCTAGATACCGGGCTGTTTTAAACTCAATTTGGTTGATGATACACAATAATATCGTCAATATTACTCGCTATAACTAATCTGCATTTATCTGTTCTAAGGTTGAAACTTTTTTTTTTCACCCATTTTAACCTTATTTTTACTCGGTTAAAATAACAAATTTATACAGGATTATAGTGATAATTTATCAACTCCCCACAACTACTCACATGACTTAGTCATGAGTAAATATCACATTTAACAAGATTTGATTTGTCGCATGGGCTGTGAGTTAGTGAAAAGGTCTATTGACATGTACAAGAACTGTTACAATCTTGTCTACTTTTAAATGTCCAAATTTGTTTAACCCTTTCTCATAAGGCAAACATATAGAGTAGAATGAATTTAAAGTTGCTGCAGATGATAAAATGAATGTTGTTTAATAAAGAAATAATGAACAGTAAAGTACAGAAAATATTGAAGATAAACTGGAAAATATTAGTTATTAGCATTTTCTTCTTTTCTCGTAATGTTTACCTAAGCTTACTCTTAGGGATGTCAAAACCAGATCATATTTTGAAAAAGATTGACTATAGAAAAGACTTTTTATTATGACAAACTACAGTCAAATATTCTCTTGTTTCAAGTATGTCATTATGCAGAATGCATTTGCTTGTTTGTGCAATAATCTTTTAGCTCTACTGGCCAAAGGCAAGAAGAGCTAAAGCGCTAGCTTTTGCTCTTCTGGCATCCATGCATCTGTCTGTATGTCATTCTGTCGTCAATTAACTTTTCCTTGTTAACACTCTAGAGTCCACTGTTTTCATTGGATACTCTTCAAAATTTCTCAGAATGATTGTACCATCATAAGGATTGCTCCTTTCAAAATTGGGTCAGATCCGTTAAGAAACACGGGAAAAGTGGGTTAATCAAAATTCAATGAAAAACCTTGTTAACACTATAGAGCTGGGTTCGATCCCCGACAGAGGCACTCATCCTTTCCGACTATTTGTCTCTCACCTATGGGTCGATAATCATAGACCTTTGTGGGATAGCAGCTGGAGGCTAGGAAAGAATGTAATGGTAGTACTGGTGTGAGAAATACCAGGATTCCATTGTTAGGTGCTCCAGCTGCTGCGATTTAACTGAAAGATTGTTGAAAGCGGCATAAAGCCCCAAACAAACAAACAAACACTCTACATTCCAAAGTTATCATGGGAATCTCTTCAAACTTTCACAGAATGATTGTACCATCATAAGGATAGTTCCTTTCGAAATTCGGTCATATCCACCGAGAAACATGGTAAAAGGAGTCTTATGAAAATTTAATGTAAAATTCAGTTAAAAATTCTCGTTTAAAAACTAGAGTCCACAATTTTCATCCGTGTCACTTCAAACTTTCACGGAATGATTGTACCATCATAAGGATAGTTCCTTTCAAAATTGGGTCGGATATGTCAAGTTACATGGAAAAGGGGCTATATGAAAATTTTAATTAAAAGCTCGTTAACACTCTAGAGTCCAAAGTTATTATCGGTTTCTCTTCAAACTTTCTCAAAATGATTGTACCACCATAAGCATCGTTCCTTTCGGAATTGGGTCTGACTTGTCGATTACCATGGGACAAGGGGCCTTAAAGAAAGTTTGATAAAAAAATCCTTGTTAATACTCAAGAGTCTATAGTTTTCATAGGTTTCTCTTCAAACTTTCACAGAATGATTGTACCATTGTAAGGATTATTCCTTTTTAAATTTGGCCTGATCTGCCAAGAAACACAGGAAAAGGGGCTTTATGAAAATTATATTAAAATGATTTTAGTTAATGGGATTTCATTGAATTCTCTTCATACTGTCACAGAATCCTTAAACTTTTGCATGGGAAAAGAGAATGTATGAAAACTTAATCAAGAAATCCTCATTTATTCAATAAATCCCACAGCTTTCATCAGATTTTGTTGAAACTTTCACAGAATGATTGTAAAGTTATAAGGATCATTCTTTTCCAAAATGGGGTCTGAACTTTTAAGAGACATGGGTAAAGGGGCCTTATGAAAATTTCATATAAAAATCCTTGTTACCAAGTCCCGAGCTCTCATCAGATTTTCTTCAAACCTTTGCAGAATGATTGTACAATAATACAGATCCTTGATGTTGACATTAGGACCTGATCTGTCAAGCATCACAGGAAAAGTTGCCTTATGAAAATTTCATTTTAAAATCCTTGTACCACAATAATTATTAAGTCAAAAGTTTTCATCAGTTTCTTTTTAATTGTTCTCAGAATGATTGTACCATCATTAGGATTGTACCTTTACAAATTCTGTCTGATCAGTCAAGTATCATGTAAAAAGGGGGAATTACAATGATTTCATCATATTCTGTTCAAACTTTCAGAGAATGTTTGTACCATCATTTGGATTGTTTCTTTCCAAATTGGGTCTAATCTATCTAATATTGCAGGAAAAGGGGCTGTATGACAAGTTATTACCAAATCCTCATTAACACAGGAATGTCCTTAGTCTTTATCAGAATCTCTTCAAAAATTTGGATCTGATTTGTTGTTTCATGAGAAAAAGGGACCTTATGGAAATTTTATTACACAAAAATCCTTGACACACTCCAGTCCACTGTTTCATTGATTCTCTTTAAACTTTTACAGAATGATTGTACCATCATTGGAATTGTTCCTTTTGAAATTTGGTTTGTTCTGTAAAGTATCATAGGAAAAGGAGCCCTATGCAAATTTCACTATAAAATCCTCATTAATACTTAAATTCAACAGATTACACAGATTGATTGTACCATCATTAAGATAGTTGATTTTGACCATGGATCTGATACAGCAAGTATCACAATAAAAGGGGCCTTATGAAAAACTTTCTTAAATATTCTAGCTAATTATACACTGATGTACCTAGATTTCACCAGAATCACTTCAAAATTTCAGAGAATGATTGTACAATCACAAGGATGGCTCTTTTCAGAATTGGGTACAATCAGTCTAGTGTCTAGTAAAAGGCGGCCATATGAATTTTAGCTCACCCGAGGAAGAAGTACTCAAGTGAGCTATTTTGATACCTTGTGTCTGTTGGTCGTGCTTTGTACGTCCATCCTTAGGTGCTGCCCTCTAAAATAGCTAAAAGAATTGAAACCTGTTAAAAACTCTGGTTGCCATGGCAACAAAAGTGAAGTTTTAAAATAATCTATAAAGATCTTCTCCCACTGACCTAGATGGCATGGAGCTTTGATATTTTGCATGAAGCATCTGTACATTGACCTCTTTCAAAATAGTTAAAACATGATCCTTGGATCCCCAGGGGCAGAGCCTCAGGGGGATGGGGTTTATATAGAAATAAAGAACGATTTTTAAATGACATCTCCGCCAAAACCACTAGGCCAATTTGAACTAAATTTGGCAGAAATGTTCCTTAGGTACCCTTTGAAAAAAACTGAAAGAATTGAAATCAGTTGAAAAATCATGGCTACAAAAGTGAAAATTTAAAATAATCTTTAAAAAGCTTCTCTCGCTTACCCAGATTGGTGTATAGCCTTGAAACTTTGCATGAAGCATCAGTTTATTGGCCTCTTTCAAAAAAGCTAGAATCATGATCCTTGGGTCCGCAGGGGTGGAGCCCCAGGGGATGGGGCTTATATAGAAATAAAGAACAATTTTTAAATGAATTCTCCTCCAAAACCACTGGGCCAATTTGAACCTCTTGTTTACTAAATTAAAGATGTCTATGTTATTTTATGATCAAATCAAGCATATATTAATATGGTTTATTATTATTTCCTTCTCTCTTTTTTTTCATAATCAAAGTAGTGAAAGCGCTGATTGAAGATGACTGAAATCATGTTTGATGTATGACTAGGATACACTAATTCAAGACAAAATAACAAATAAATGACCATGTTTGCTACCTATTTAATATGTATATTAGTTATTTTACAAGAGATAAGCTAAGAAAATAAAAGTGCAGACCTGAATTATTCAACTTTGGCACCAACTCCTGCTCAATTTGGCCCCAACCTTTTTTAATTTGGCAAAAATAATTGCGACAACTTTTTTCAAGCCAGAGCTTACCCTGCATTGGCAGATACAGAATTTCTTTAAAGGGGTTCAAATGTACATTTTCCTCTGTCACCAAATTCTTATTGAATTCCCCCATGAAATGTCAATAATTAAGCTACAGAGGAAGGTTTCAAACAGCCCCCAAACCCCTTCTAAATCTGCCACTTCAACATCTAGGATTTTTAAAGCTAAGAATATTTTCAGTTCTCAATTTCCTTACTACATAAGGAACTACTAATATATTGGGAAATTTCTTTCCTGATTTGGGTAAAAGACATTTTTCTGACAAGTTTGGTGTTCAAAGAAGAAAAAAAATTGCTTCCATGGCAAATATATTTCTCATTTGATATTGAAATGGTTGAATTTTTAGTAGCTAGAAAGATTGTTATATCTTTTTACTGACTAAGACTACTTCATGTGTCAACAACATGATTCATTTATGAAATTGGAAATCACATATTCAAGGAAAGAAGACTTCTTAAATCACCTCTAATTTTATTCTTTAGTTGCAGTAGAAGTCTGTCACTTTATACCTACCAGAAACCTAAACTTGCAAGTTCCTCAGTCTGGAATGCAATATCCTACTAACTACATGTAGTTCTTTTCTCGAACCATCAAATTATAGAAATCTCTGCCACTGATGTTCACTTCTAGCCTAGTCTCTGTGTATTTTCAGAGAGACTTTTTGCGGTGAATCTAGCATTATCCTATACATGTACTACTCGTTTGTTTTAAGCTCCCCTGAGCACGAAGTGCTCTGGGGGAGGTATTGTGATTGGTCATCGTCCGTCGTCTGTCTGTCCATTCACAATTACAAAAAAATCTTCTCATCCTAAACTAACTATGGAATTTCAACAAAACTTCACAGAAATGATCCTTAGGTCATGCTCTTTCAAAATACTTCAAAGAATTGAAAAACTCTGGTTGCCATGACAACAGAGTGAAAAAACTTAAAAAATCTTCTCCTCCCAAGCAGTAAGGCCTAGAGCTCTGATATTTTGTATATATCATCATCTATTGACCTTCTACCAAAATACTTCAATGAATTACCGTATTCTGAAAATTAGCCCTTTTCTGGACGATCCCTGATTTAACATAGAAATAGAGAAGGAAATCTTTAAAAATCTTCTTCTCCCAAACCATAAAGCCTGGAGCTTTGATATTTGGTATACATCATCATCTATTGACCCTCTACCAAAATACTTCAAAGAATTACCGTTTTCTGAAATTTAGCCCTTTTCATAATGATCCCTGGTTTTACATAGAAATAAAGGAAGAAATCTTTAAAAATCTTCTTCTCCCAAACCATAAGGCCTAGAGCTTTGCTATTTGGTATACATCATCATCTATTGACCCTCTACCAAAATACTTCAAAGAATTACCGTATTCTGAACATTAGCCCTTTTCTTAATGAACCCTGATTTTACATAGAAATAAAGGAGGAAATCTTTAAAAATTTTCTTCTCCCAAACCATAAGGCCTAGAGCTTTGATATTTGGTATACATCATCATCTATTGACCCTCTACCAAAATACTTCAAAGAATTGCCGTATTCTGAAAATTAGCTCTTTTCTTAATGATCCCTGATTTTACATAGAAATAAAGAAGGAAATCTTTAAAAAACTTTTTCTCCCAAACCAAAAAGCCTAGAGCTTTGATATTTGGTACATATCATCAGCCATTGACCCTCTACCAAATTACTTAAAAAAATTAGCCCTTTTCTGTGCAATCCCTAATTTTAGTTAGGAATAAATAATGATATCTTTGAAAACCTTCTTCTCCTAAACCATTAGGCTTACAGCTTTTATACTTGGTATGTATTGATGTCTATTCTTCAAAGCATTACCATATTCAGGAAATTAGTGCTATATGGTGGGATCATCAATATACCTAGGATTAAAAGAGAAATCTGTAAACAACTTCTCCAAAATAATTAGACAGAGGGCTTTGCCATTTTGTTTATATCATAAAGCCATGAACCATCATACTCAGGGGAGCAATTTAGGACCATCATGGTCCTCTTGTTTTTTATTGTAGACCATTATCCTTTAAAAATTATGTTAATTGCAAAAGGGGCAGGCTGTAGAATGATATTAGAAAATTACACACAGACTTTAGCAGGGCTCATTCTAGAGCCTGCCCCTTTTGCCATTAACACATATTTTTTCTGTATGTAATTTTCTAATATCATTTACTTTTCAAAAAATGAATTGATTTCGAGTCAAGATATCAAAAGGAAAAAACAGGTGACTTAGACAATGATCAGACTGCGCACAATAATTACATACTAATTGCTCTCAACAATTGGATGTCTACTCATATTATGTCCAGAAATTTAGAAAAAATGTCGGTAAAGTCAGATTCAGACTATTGATTACATCTCAAGTTGGAAAAAAGATGTCCTGAATCAATAACTTTGGATGTTTTGTAAAGTCACAAGATGAAGCGTTTGATTAACAAAAGTATAGGTTCATAACTTTCTGTACTGTTACCTTGGTTTACATTATTAATATTTACCTGATACATACTAAGATACCGATGATGTGAAAGGAGACGACTTGAGAATTTTCCAATTTGGTCATACTAATAACAATTAAACCAGAGCCAGTTGAGTGTGTTACACTCTCCCATTCTGCAAATCAGCGATTTGTCCAAATCCTAAAATGCAACACTTAACCCATTCCCACACAAAAATGAAAAAAGAAGTTTGAAAACTGTTGTGGGCAATGAAGAAATTACTTGTAACAAAGAATTTCTTCATTTTCCACAATGTTTTCTACCCCAAAAGTCAGAGATTTAAAATTTTGTCAACTCTAACTTGTCCTCTGCAATGCATTTCAATGTGGACCATTCTAAAATTTTGTCATTTTGGAATGGGTGAAATAATGTGTGCACTCAAACTCAGAAAATGTAAATATTTAAGAACAAATCTTGTGGAAACACATTAACTCTAAACTCAGGAAATATGTACACTATCAAAAGAGCAATCAATACCTTAAAGGGGGATAACTTTAAATGTATTCTCAAGTTTTGAATGAATTAAGCCCCTTTTCCAACTTGTTATACCCACTATGGAGTTCCTAGACAGCTAAGGATTGGCATTCAAATATAGTAGTCTGCAGTATTTGTGTAAAAAAGTTCCTAAATTGTGTGAAAAGTTGACGAAATTGAAATTTTAAGATTTCCTGAAATTGATCCTTACTAAGAGTACCTAAGCAGATCTTTATCTAAACCTCCTGGGCAAGCAGAATTATTCCTGGTCTTGCATGACAAGTAATATCACAAATAGGAATATTACTGAGTACTGGTACAATGTATCAGTGAAGAAACTTTGGTTGATGTTGATGATACTGGTAACTAAAGTGCTATGAAAAAATTAGTAGTTCAATGAGTTATTGACTAATGCTTGTCATGCTGATCTCAGAATATTCCTGTTTTAACAACAGTTGTAGCATGGTTTAACCCATTCCAACTCAATCCCTCCTTTTTACGCCCCTCAATAAAACAGTTTTAGAAAACATTGTGGAAAATGAAGAAATTGCTTGTTACAAGCAATTTTTTCATTATACACAATGTTTTCTATCCCAAAAGATGAAAAAAAATAAACTTCCATCAACTTCAAATTGTCGTCTGCAGCTTCTTTCAATTTGGACCAGTCTAAAATTTTGTCGTGTGGGAATGGGTTAAGACTAAGATCAGCCTGCACAGATGTGCTGATCTTAGTCTACACTACTTGATTGTTTTTTTTTTCGAGTGGAGGAAACATTTGTTCACAAAGATTATCTGGATTTGACAAAAATTTAAATTTTGATAAATATTCAGAATGACAAGTGTTAATTTACATATTGCTGGCCTTATCTTTCAACCTCTAACAGGGCAATTATACGAGATGTCAAGCTACTTTATTTTGTATAACTTTTAGTCAGAAACAAGATACAAATAGTTGGCATTGACCTAGTTATAAGTCACTCAGCCTACTAGAGGTTTTAGACAATATCCAAAGTAATAGACAAATAGTATTATTAACCAACTGCAATAAAGATCAAACATAGATTATTAACCCATTGTCAGAAGACAAAATATTAGACTTGTACAAATTAAAAGGAGTTGGTTAGTTAATGAAATTGGAGATTTTTTTTAACTTATTGGGCCAAAAGCCACTGGAAAGCTGATTGTGGGACTATGTTTCTTTTGTTAACTAGTTTGTTAACTAATTATTGTCAATCTACCTTGCAGTGCCCTCGGAGTTAGTGCAATAATGTTTTGGTGTGTTAATGTGTCAGTCCACCCAAAATGTCCAGAGTATATCTCCTACATTTTATGATGAATTTAAAAATGATTTGGCACAATTGTTCTCCATCATCATTAGATGTACCATTTGAAACAAATTTTCAGATAAATTCAAGGTCAAGGTCACAACTCTTGGTCAAATGTTCAAATTAAGATTGGCCAGAGCATATTAGATACATTTACATAATTATGGATTTTCAAAATAACTTGACACAATTGTTCTACATCACAAGTAGATGTGCCTTTGGAAACAAAGTTTCATACAGCTCAAAGGTCGAGGTCACTGCTAAAGGTCAAATATACTGCATATACTACATGTTGATTTTCTAGTTAAAATTTTAGACTGTTAATTGCAACACTAATTTGTCAATGCTATAGTTGCAATCAGAAGTTGCTATTGGTATAAAGTCATTTGCATTCATCAGGATTTCAAACAAGGGAATTCTATTGTATGTGAAGGCTTATCTTAGCCTATACCTCCTGCCAAAGCAGAAAATTCTTGGTTTGGCATGACAAAGGTTAACAAAATACAAAAGCAGCCTAGACAACTTAGCTCTAGGTAGAGGGAGATAATTCAAATAAAAAAGAACAATTTATTTACTGACCCATAAAAACCTATGTCAGGGCGATCTTTCTCTGTTACTCCTGTCCGAATTGGAACATTCCAGGTTTAGCAGATAAAGTTAAATTGTATGTGACTTAAAGGAGGACTAGGTGAATGTTTTCTTTAATATTAGTCTTCACAAGTTAACAAATCAATGGATCATGTACTAATTATTACCTGGTAAATTCAATCATCAATTAGATTTTTGTTTTACTCAGTAATTTCTAATGCTCTATTGTTCCCAATTTCATAAATGTTTCTGTTGATAAATGTCCAAAATTTGTCTAAGAAATTGTTTGTTGATGTTATATTTGTCTCTGAAATTTACCATCCATCAATGTGTATCGATCAATAAGGCAAAACTTGACTAGAAAAACAGTGACTCTTAAGAACAGATTCCTTTCTAAATCCTGCTTGGTTTAACTCACTTTATAGCTGTTCTTTGTCCTTGAAAAATGAAATAAAGATGTGATGTCTGTTTTCATATAATTATTCTACCTCAATGACATCAATTTTATATGATGCCATACAAAAACAAAGAAAAATGTCTTGGTTGAGGATTCACAACAGACTGTGTTCTTTCCCTAATGGAACTTTAAATTGTCATCTGCAACTTCTTTCAATTTGGACCAGACTAAAATTTTGCCGTCTGATAATCATTGGTTAATTGTTTTAAGATTCATTAAATTTCTTCTTGTTCCAAGGCAGGTAATGACTTAAAGCCCTTGTAACACTTTTTCTCCAAAAGAATAATTAGAACAAAATGAATTTTTCATAAGTTTGCTAAAATAATGCTCCTGTGGTCAAAAAACACACCCAAAGCCTTGACCTTCCTCACCAACTGAGGTATGTGAAATTCTATCAACTTGCTATTGTTGTCTCTGAATTTGAAAGAGTCTAAAAATGTTCCGGTAATGGATTGATTTGTTCATTTTGACAAACACCCCTTTTTCTTGCTTCCTTGAACCTCTTATATTTCATACCCTGCAGCAGTAGAACTGAGCATAAAGTTTTGTTCTGTCTGTTTAACTATTTACCTTGCTGTGTCCAAAATAAAATAACATCAGACATATCTTATGAAATCTCATTTAATTAAAAAAACTAGCTGTCAACAACCATATTGTGTTTGCATTGACAGCCAGCTTAGTATTGGTACCTTCATCTAAAGTTATTGTTTGTATGTATTTCAGATACAGCTGACTCTGTAAAATGAAGAGTAGAAAAGAGACTTATGCAACATAAATAATGAGTTGGACAAATTCAACCCAGTTACGTCCTCAACCTAGACTGGACCAAAAATGGCTGAAATCAGACCTGCAGGTAATTTATAATGGCAGAGAAATACATGTGTAGGCTCCTTGAACATTTATTATTTTGGGTGAATTTTTATTTTAATTATGCATGAGAAATAACTATTGATTGTAAATATGATGAGGTGATTTTTAGAAGACTGTATACTTCTTCAGACATCAGTGTTTAATAAGTTCTGTAACTCACTCACAGAAAACTTGATAGCTCAAGAAATTTGCTTCACCCAATCAATTTCTACTAGATTTTTAGCTCCTTGGTTGAAAGCAAACAAGCTATTTCCATACATATGGCCTTGTTGCTTTTTCTAGGCAGGGAGATGGGGGGGTTTCCACACTTTTTCAAAGATCCCCCAATATTAGAAGGCGATTTTTTATCAATTAAAAAAGAGCATGAAATACCAAACCTTTCTCAATGGTGTAGATTTTTGGCTGAAATCCCCCACTTTTTATACACTTGTCAAAAGACAACACTTACATATTTTTGATCACAAAAGGTGTCCAGATGTCTGGGCGCAAGGTGCCCAGTTCTTTGTCCAGGGCATAGCTCTGGCATCTCATGTCTGATTGACTTGAAACTTAGCATTTCTTTTCATTAAATGATTACAGAGTGCAGTATATATGAATCATATCTTTACTTTTCTTATTTTTGGGGTTATTGCCCTTTGTTGTTTTTCATACTTTAATTTTAGTTGGATTTAGAACATTTGTTAAAAAAATCTTCTCCTGACCCAGAAGCATCAGCATGGAACGCTACAGAAAATGCTGAAATTGTGTCTCTTGGGTCTCAAGGGGCACAACTGCATTAACTAACCTATGATATATGTTTAGGCTGACTTTGTTAAGATACATTAAACATGATCATTTAACCCTTTCCTGTTCAATCCCTGGTTTCTATGTCCCATTGATTTTATAATTGAGAGAACATTGTAGAAAAAGAAGAAATTGCTTGTAACAAGCAATTTCTTCTTTTTCCACAATATTTTTTCTTCCCTACTGAATGATTAATTTTCATATTAAACCCACTTTAAATTTTTGTTTCCAAGACCTTTGAATTTAAACAGATCTATAATTTTGTAAAACAGGAAAGGGCAAAGGAAAAGATCTTTTGTCTCCAATGTGTGTTCCTGGACCAATTGCCTTCTTATTAAGCTCACTTAATTTGAAAGTTCTCAAGGTGAGCCCTTATGGTCAATGTTTGTTTGATGTCAAAAGTCAGCAACAGCTCTATAAACATCTTCTCCTATCAAAAAAATAGGCCATAGTCAACCAAACTTACCATTAATGATCTTCCTTTAAAATCTCCTGAAAACTGTTCTTGGCATTAATATTTCTTAGTTGTTCTTCTTTAAACTTGTTCTTAAAAAATTGATAGGCCCCTAAATTAGACTTGGTAGAGTCGGGCTTGACTTATTTAACTTGAAATTCTGTAACTTAACATCCACTTGATCAATGAAATTCAGATGATCCATTTTGAAGGCCATATTGAAGGCCATTTTGGCCTTCTTGTTTGACATTGAAAATTTACTTACTCTGCTCATAAATTATTGTATCCGCTTGCAGTGTTCTTCTTTTATAATTGAATTGACGTTACTATTTAACCAATTACCTGCTGAAAAATTTAAGACTGGTCCAAATTAAAAGGAGTTGTGGACAACAACTTAAAGATTATCAAAATATAGATTTTTTCAACTATCTGAGTAGAAAACATTGTGTAAAATGAAGAAATTACTTTCGACAGACAATGTCTTCATTTTACATAATGTTTTCTTTATTGTTTGACTTGGGGGCATCTAAAATAGTGTCAATTTGTTGGAATTGGGTAAATAATGTTGTAATAATACGAAAATAAATTTAACAAACACAAAAGTTTGCATCAAAAGCATAGCAAATTGCTGTCATGATGACCCAACAAAGCATTTAGAGAATTACAAGATAGCTATCCTAGCCATTAATGTAAAGAGATGTAATGCATTAATTGTTTGACCAATTACCATACAACATTATTTGTTGATAGTTGATAGAACTTATGATTTATCTGTAATTCGTGGTAGAGAAAAAAGGGAAAATAAAGATATTGCTTCCATGTTACTTTCCTGAACTTTTTGTAACCCTTCTTCAAAGAAGAGGGGTTGGGGGTATAATGGTTTACCTTTGTCCATCTCTTTGTCCATTCTACCATCCATCCATCTGTAACCAATATTTTACTTCACACTTTTCTCAGCAACCATTCATAGCATGGACTTGAAACTTAGTGTGGAGGTTCATCTAGGGTCCTACATGGCTCTTACCAAATTAATATCTTCCTGTTTAAGAACTTTGTTTATATTCAGACATTAATGATATAGTCAGTAAGTGGTATATTTTCGTCACACTTTTCTCAGCAATAATTCATCGCATGGACTTGAAATTTAGTGTTGAGGTTCATCTAGGGGTCCTACATGGCACTTACCATATTTAGGAAGTTAACTACTTCCTGTTTTACATCTTCCTTTATTTTGGGACATTGATGGTGTAGTGATATACATACTTTAGTCACACTTTTCACAGAAATTTTTCATAGCATTGACTTGAAACTTGACGTGGAAGTTCATGTATGGGTTTGACATCAAGCTAATTGAATTTAGGTCCGCAAGTTAATAGCCATTCTCTGTAAGCACTTACAATTTTTTGGCACGCAATGTCACAGATTCTGTTCAAAATTGTATGAAATGTTCATCTTGAAGTATTGTTACAAAAACAGTAATTTTCATCTAGAAAACCTTTACGTTGCTATGGAAACGGACTAAAAAATGTGGTAAATTTGCATTAGGGATCGACCTTAAGATCCATATTGTGAAATTTTGCAGCATATAGAGGGTTAACTGTTGTTTACAGCATAAAGTTAAAGTGTTATAGTTTTCAAAACATTAAAAATCCTACGGGGACCATAGCCTAAATTTTTCACAATTTTTAATTGAAAATGCTAACTTTTTAATGCTATTAAATAAACCAGGTAACTCTTGAAGCAATACAGTACTTGCAGTTACCTCCCTTATTTGAAAGAAAAAAGCTCTTCGCTAAGGAGGTAGATTGAAAAAGAGGGAAATATGAAATAAATGAAAGTACATGCGTTATTCCAAGAAACACAGCAACAACGCCCAGAATTAGCGAGATTACTTTAAAACACATTTCAGTAGTTCAGAGAAATATTGTAGCTACGTATGCTTCCGACATTGGGCTGCCGTAAGATAATTTTATTAGAAAATTAAGAGACTTTGGCATGGCTAAAAGTTGCAGCGCTCATCTTGATGTTTTCCAAACAACGGGACTACAACAGAAGCCGAGTTTTAGGATGCAGGATTTCGTCACATACATCAGGTCATGCATCTTTCAAGGATATGATCGAAGGCTGACAGAAGAGCACGATTTTTCATCCTTCGGAATTTAAATACCGGAACAGGAAGGTATTGAGAGCTAAGATACTCAAAACATGCACTATTTTCATTTTATACTGGAGTTTCTCGTATTCGAGCAGTCGCCCATATTCGATCATCTTCATTTCTGCACACTTGCAGTTAATTTGTGTATTACAAACAATGTGCAAATTGTAAGAAATCAACAGTTATCAATGAAAATGTACGAAATTTATCAGAGAAATACAAATTATACCTTAAAACTCTTACATTACCCGGTTTATACTATTTTTTGTCATTCCTTACAAATATTTTGGGGTTCATGTTTTATTCTTCTTGCAAATGCTGTTTTTCATGTAGATGATTTTTGAAGTTTGGGTAGATAGATGACAAATAACTCAAAATACATTTCAAGTCCGTTTCACCAATGCTGCATGTGTGACATTGATCCTTGGATGTATATTGCTAAGGTGCTCGATTATGGGAGACTGAATTTGGATCTCCATGATCAGTGTATGAATACAATAAGATAGTATTTTTTGTTACAATTTTTTTTATAAATCTGTTTTTCATTCGATCTGCAATATTCTAATTGAATTTATGTTACTTTCAGTTTAGTTCATGAAGTCTAATTATCATTTTGTAAGTGTGCATGCGCAAATTTATAGCTTAAGGTGATTGAATATGGGAGACTACAGGCTAATTGTTATCTTTTCATACCATTTCTTGTGTATACAAAGCATGGTGATTCCAAAGTACTTTGATTTTTTACCTTAACTTGATTATACAAATTCTATTTCATAAAGTTATTTCCCCTGTTTGACTGTAAACAACCGTAAACAAAAGAGTAAAATGTTATGGGCTAGGTTTTGTCAGTTCTAATTAAAATCAGTGATAATTCATTTTCACTTTGATCTGTAACTAAGTGGTAGGCCATAGCAATAGAACATTGATACTCGAAGACGATTTGTTACTTGGAAAAGACTATTTATAATTGATGTAAGTTAAAAATAGTTGTATTTCTCAGTAGAAAACATAGTAGGAATTGAAGAAATTGTTTGTTCAAGCAATTTTATTTTCAAGAATTTTTTCAAAGCATTTTCCTTGAGGGGTGTAAAAAGATCGCATTGTGTGTTAATGGGTTCAGGTAGAGGAAGTGGATTGCACAATTCTAAAAACTGGCTTTACTGTGTGGATGAAGTCATGAAATTTTCTTACCCTTTGAAATGCTAGTAGAATCTGCTGAATGAGTTCACATATTAACTCTCTCCTGTACAAACCCAGGATTTATGTTACTGTGATTTTTATACTTGAGAAAACATTGTGGGAAAAGGAGAAATTGCTTGTAACTGGCAACTTCTCCTTTTCCAACAATATTTCTACCACATAGGACAGTTTCATTTCAAGTTGCGCCCAATATTCATTGTCATCTGCTACTTCATTCAATTTGGACCAGTGTTAAATTAAAAAAAAAACTGTAAAGGGTTAAAACAGTCATGTCATTGTTGAAATCAAATTTTGCTCCAGTTGTCCTCGGACAAGTAAGACTAAAATTATCTTGTCCCTCACAAAGTTAAGAGATAAATTTTGAGAAATCTAGCATTTTTTCTATTAACCATGTTTTCTATCCTTCAATATTTAAACATTACAATAATTGTCCATAAGTAGAAAAGCCCTTGGCAAGCAAGCAGCACATGGGAACTCTACTCTCTTTATCACAGTACCATCAAAAAGGATTTTTTTGTAAAACGGAAGTGTTGCATCACATTAGGTATCCATTAACTTTCCAAATTGTTCATTCCGCTTACTCTATCTTAATTTCTTTCTGTATCAGATTTATGAAAATTCCCACACTTTACTAAGTAACTGGTTTGATGCAAGTAGTAAATCGCATTTATAAAGTCAGTCTTTGTGAATCTCAATACTCAGTTTGGATAATTTTTGAATATAGTGAATATGCACTTGTCACATTGACCCTATATTTGAATTTCTTTTCCATTGTTTTCAGGCATTTGTAGACACTACAGATAAAGAATTTTGAAGGATTCTCAGAATAATATTTCAGAAAAAAGAAAGGTTTGTTTTAAATTTTTGAAATATAAAGCAAAGTAATTTACTATCCTATAAAAAGCCTAGACTGGCCAAAGTCATTTTTAGCTCCACTGGCTGAAAGCCAGAGAGATATTGTCATGGGGTTGAGTACGTCGTGTGTGCAACTGTCCATGCATCTGTCCTATTGTCCATTCGTCCGTCTGTAAACTTTTCCTATGAAAATCTTCTCCTCAGATAGTAGTGAACAGATTTCAACCAAATTTCACAGAAATGATCCGTGGGTGACCGTCTTCCAGATTCTTTCAAAGAATGATCGGATGAAAAACATGGCTTAATGGGCAGGGCTAATTTCCATATATGGTAAAAGCTTTGAAATTCTTCTTCTCAGAAACCAATGGATGGGTTTCAACCAAATTTGACCTGATCGATCCTTGGGTGACCTTTTATTAGATTATAAAACAGAATTTTGATTGGATGAAAAATATGGCTTTAATGGTCAGGTCTAATTTCCATATGTGGTTTATACTGAAAACTTTGTAAATTTCTCAGGAACCTGTTGATTGATTTCAACCAAATTTCACTGGAAAGATTCTCAGATGATTGTCAGATTCCATCACATAATTTTGATCGGTTGAAAAACATGCCTATTATGGTGGTGGGTTATGTCCATATTTGGTATACAGTGAAAATTATACATAATGAATGTTACATAACTTGAGTTTGTGAAAAACTATTAAAATTTGAAATGATTCTCTAGAACTATTTCAAAGGTTTCAATGACTTTGATTTATTTTCCTTATATTCAGTTTATTTGGAATTTTGAATTCATGCAAAAATTTGCTTAATCAGTACATTCATGTCTGTGGAGGGAAACTGGCGCTCAAGCGCCTCTAGCTTTATGGACCTTTAACTTATAACCATTTTCTTCAAACTTGTATAATTCAAATCATGTTCATGTTTCTGGACAAAAAGTCCCTTCAAAGAAGAGTCTGGCAGCCAAGCTATTGAAAACATTGATATGACACTTTCAATCTAACCAAAATTGTGTGAAATATGGCAATCTCTTGAGCTATGAGTCTCAAATATACAAAAGCATGTTTTAAAATCACCTGAAAATGATGACATTATATCGTTTTATATCAGCCTTTGCCTTGCAGTTATAGGAATAACCCAGTTTTAATGGAGGTATAGACTATGATCAGCCTATATGTTTGTTCAGTCCGATCTTACGCTGCACCTCCTGTTTGTCCAATTCAAGCTAGTAAATTTTGTACAGAAATATTGATTCACAACAAGTGCTTTCAGTCCATTGATTTCATATGAAGAATGTAAAGATAATGAATTTTATTCACCATGACATGAGTTAATTTTTCAATCAATGTTATTAAGTTTCTGAGAGCTCCTTTAATGCTCAGTGGAACCAAGGAATCACATAACTATAATTGAAAAATTGTTCAAAATAGTGTAAAATCAGATTGAAATAAGTAAATCAAGTGTTGAATATGAAATTCTCGAAGGTGTCTTTTGTTGAGCCTCCTAATGTGGTGACCTGTAGGACAAAGTGGCTCCGAATCTTAAAGGTCTCTTGTGAATTAAGATCATCCAAATCTAAGCTGATTTTTGCTAAATAAAAGTGTACATGCATGGGCAAGTGCACATAAAAGAAATCATAAGTACATAATATTTCTTGGAAAACAGTGTGGGAAAAGAAGAAATTACATGATCCCTGATTTTACATAGAAATATAGAAGGAAATCTTTGAAAATCTTCTGATCCCAAACCATAAGGCCTAGAGCTTTGATATTTGGTATGTATCATCACCTATTGACACTCTACCAAAATGCTTCAGAGAATTATTGTACTCTGAAAATTAGCCCTTTTCTGCGCGATCCCTGATTTTACAAAGGAATAAAGAAGGAAACCTTTGAAAATCTTCTTCTCCCAAACCATAAGGCCTAGAGCTTTGATATTTGGTATGTATCATCACCTATTGAACCTCTACCAAAATACTTCAAAGAATTATTGTTATCTGAAAATTAGCCCTTTCCTGTGCGATCCTTGATTTTTCAAAGGAATACAGAAGGAAATCTTTTAAAGCTGTCTTCTCCCCCAAAAATAGGCCTAGAGCTTTGATATATGGTATGTACTATCAGCTATTGACCCTCTACAAAATGCTTCATAGAATTATTGTATCATCACCTATTGAACCTCTACCAAAATACTTCAAAGAATTATTGTTATCTGAAAATTAGCCCTTTACTGTGCGATCCCTGATTTTTCAAAGGAATAAAGAAGGAAATCTTGTAAAGTGTCTTCTCCTAAAGCATTTGGCCTAGAGTTTTGATATTCAGTATATATTGATGTCTATTGACCCTCTAACAAAATACTCCAAATAAATACCGATTCAGGAAATTAGGGATTTATTGTTGGATCATCAATATACCCTGGATTAAAAGAGAAAATCTTTAAACATCATCTCCAAATAATTAGACAGAGGGCTTTGCTTATTTGTATAGATCATAAAGCCATGAACCACATTACTCAGGGGATCAATTTAGGACCATCATGGTCCTCTTGTTTAAACTAGGTGCAAATCTTCAATGATATTTATAAAACTTCTCTTTTTTTCATCTTTTTAGGTAAATTTATACCATGGAAATCTTTACCATATCCAAAATAAACTGGTAGAGTTACAGACTGTCAAAGGTTGGGATTCAGTGGAAGCCAGACTTGTTGAGCTACAATATGATAAAGAAAACTGCGAGAAAAATTCTTTCTTTCAAAGTCCTGTAGAGAACTGCTCTAAAATGTTTTCATCGCAGAAATGTGTAGATGACCACATTCTATTGGGTTACTGTACTTTGATGGTAGAGAGCGCATGAATGTAGCAGAAAGAGCAAAGTATGTATATGCTCACAAAATTTTGAACTTGTATCCGTCTTGTAAAATTCAAACATCTTTTAAAGAGGTTAAATCTCTTTCCACTTTTAACCCATTCCAACACAGCAAAATTTTAGACTGGTTCAAATCGAAAGAAGACGACAATTTCAAGTTGATGGAATTTCAATTTTTTTCATCTTTTTGGATAGAAAAAACATTCTGGACAATGGTACAAGCGATTTCTTCATTTTCCAGAATGTGTCGGAATGGGTTAAACAAAAGGAAATATATGTATTCAAAGTTTAAGATTGGTAAACCAACTTGAAATAAGGTAGACCCTTTTAAAGCTGCCCAGGAAATGAGGCTTCAGGAAACTTTGAGAGATGAATATTTGTCTGGTCAAAAAATATCCTCTTACTTTTCAAGATATGCACATTCAGATGATATTTTGCAGCCGAATAAGAAGAGAGAAAACAAAATTTGCAAATAAAAATTGAAAGTGTTATTGCTAACATTGATAAAGGCTTCTTACTCCAACTTTCTAAAGTTTTTACATCCTTTTAAAACTCAATCACAATGGATAGATATGAAAAGCTGAAAATTTGAAGATGAATCATTTTTATTTCCATGGGTTTTTATGCAATGATCAGTATAAAACTCATAGTATACAATGTTATTACGTCATTTAAAAAAAAGAATATGACAAATATTCTAAAAGTCTGTGCATTTTCTTTATTGCTCCATATTCAAAGTTGAAGGTCATGGTGACCTATTGCAATCATGTTTCGTCCATCGTCATGCATTAAGTTAATTTAACCTGTAATATTTTCGACTTCTTCATTAGAACTCCTGGGCGTATTTCAACCAAACTTGGTAGGATGCATCCCCATGGTAAGGTGCTTCAGATTTGTACTCGTCATGGAGTCATCACCCCTGGGAGCCAAATAAAGGGCAAAAAGGGTACATCTTCTTGTCATGAACTGGCTGTTGGATTGGATTCACATATGGTATGAAGAGTCTTTAGGCCAATAACTATAAAGTTTGTACAAAAAATAAATCGGGGGGGGGAGGGGCAAAGGTGGGAGGTCATAAGCTTACATAGTGACAACTTTGATTTTTTTTCCTACCAAACCAAAAGACCTGCAGCTCTGATAATTGGTATGTAGCATCATCTGTTTTTGTGCTCTTTTGGCTCGGGTGACCATTAGGGACCTATGGGCCTCTTGCTTTCAATATTCTCAAGTTGCTTATTCCAACAGTATATGTATTACACAATTTTAAAAAGTTTTTTCTGTATGATGGTAGATATAGGGATATTTAAACCTGTGCTAATTCTTTTACCTTTGAACATTGTTGAGTATGCCATGTACTTATTCACTTTTCTAAAAAACAAAGAAACCCTCTTCTTTTTAGACCAAGTGAGAACAACATTCTGAATGTGAGCTTTTGTGATCTAGCCATTTCCTACACCAACTCATCTTATTAGATAAACCTATGTGCACTCATTAGGAAATATTATTGGCTCAAATTTCTTGATTTTTGGTCCGATTGTTGGTTTCATTAAACTTCTGACAAATTTGATGTTCGGTCACTAAGTCAAATCTTGAGTCACTAGGTCAAATCTACCACAAAAGAAAAAAAGCTGAAAAATTTTCATCACTAAATAAATGTCATTTGCAACTTGTTTAAGCTTAAACCATTCCGAATGTAGTCATTTGGTTATGGGTTAAGTGGATGTAGATAAAGCAATATTCAGGTGAGCAATATAGGACCATCATAGTCCATTTGACAAATCATGTGGTGCTTTTGTGGTGCTTGTAAAAAATTTTGATAAATCAGATTCAACCCATTACAAGACAACAAAGTTTAAGTTTGTGTGGTGCTTGTACAAAATTTTGATAAATCAGATTCAACCCATTACAAGACAACAAAGTTTAAGCTTATCCAAATTGAAAAGAAATTGAAATTTCAGATTACATCTCAAAGATGATAAAGATTTAAAATATCTTTGCTCTCATCGGATAATATTGTGGGAAATGAAGAAATTGCTTGTCCTCAGAGATGTCTTTCACCAGGCATGTTTTCAAATAATATTTTCTTGAGGATAGTTAAAAAGTGGGTTTGTGTTGGAATGGGTTACAATAGTTGCATGACTATCTTTTGTATATATATGTTCCTATTCATAGATTAATCTTAGCTCTTTATGGGCATTTCACCTATTTATGAAATCAAATATGTGAAAAAATAAAAGTAAAATAAAACATTGGAAATCAAGATGAATTGTTTGTTTCACTACTTACATCAAGTCTTTTCAAAACGTCAAACATACTGACAACTAAAATTAAATTGCTAATCCAGAAAAGTTGGGTCTAATAAAGACTTTCAAGAATTGTTGACCTTATTTTGAGCACCTATTGTGTAAAGCTAGTGGACTATTGTCATGGTGTAAAAGTGGTCATCATTGCGTCTGTCAGAGAGTCGGTCCATTACTATACATTTTAATCCCCTACCGCTGAAGCCGAAGGGGACTTTAGGTTTGCACTCCTTCTAACCGCCTGTATGTCTGTCCACATAAATGAGTTACAGAGTTTGTGCTGGTCCATTGATAATGAAGACAATATGAATGCTGCACTGAGAAAATTACTGGGAAATTATAACAAGGTTTCCCTTATGATAAATGATTAATTCTGAAATTGGCTTCACAACTTCTTTCTTTAATCTTCACACTCTTTACTTATGAAGTATTATTTCTTGAATAACAAAGAGATTCCTTTTTTTTTAGCTCACCTGAGCACAACATGCTCATGGTGAGCTTTTGGTATACTTGACTGCCCTTTGTGTGTGTGTCATCAACAACTCAGTGTAACCATTCTAGAGGTCACAATGTTGGCAATTTTGGCAACTTATTGTGAATGTTTGTTATATAATCTGATGCCACTTGGCATCCTTCCATGCGTCAAAGAACTGTAACAGTAAAGCCTACATTGATCAGGTAAGCAATTTAGAACCATCATGGTCCTCTTGTTTTAAAAAAAGAAGTGAACCTAAAGTCAGATACAACAATAAGACTTTGAAGGAGTTCTATTACCACCAGAAAAGATGTCTCTCTAGAGATACATATATTTAGCCGGTATGGGGACTTGCCATGCAATACTTCAGGTTGTTTGTTACTTTAAAAATCCTCTCCTCAGAGAGTACTGCACCGATATCAACTAATTTATACTTCAGTGAGCCTTTATCAGATTCTATTACTGCTAAAAAACATGACTTTTATGAGCGGCACTAATTTTGATACATGCTATATGGAGAAAGCCTTAAAAAATCTCCACTTAGAAAGCAGTTGTAGGATTTCATCTAGCTATCACAGAAATGACCCCCCTCCCCCCCAAAAAAAACAAAAAGAAAAACATTAAAAATATGGCTTTTATAGGTGGAACAAATTTCCATGTAATGTTACAATGTATATATGTAGTGAAAACTTTGAAAATCTTCTTTCAGATTTCATAGGAATAGATCTTTGGTGGGCATCAGAATCCAACCAAAATTTTTGATCGGATTGAAAAACATGGCTTATTTCCATATATGGAATATAGTGAAAACTGAAAATGTTCTTGGAAAGTGGCCCGTAGTTTTCAACTAAATTTCACAAGAATTGACCTTTTGGTAACCCTTTATCAGAAATCTTTAAAAAATTCTTAGATAAAACCCAATCTCACCTAATCCCACATATAAACAGCTCATAGGTTAAAAAGGCTTTAGAAAACAATGGGGGAAATGAAGAAATTACTTTATAATAATGCTTCTTTTGGTTTACCATCTGAGGAAAAATTCCATGATGAAGGGAAATATAACCTTGACTTTGAATATACCTATTTGACCTTAGAGGAAATGAGCTTCATAAGAAGTATAATTTTATCTAACATCAGTACCAAATTTCAGTTAAATGACATTTTTATTTTTGAAGACATATATGCCACCTTTAAAGATTAAAGTCACAATTACGGTTAAAATTTTCAATAAAGGTTAGAAATGACCTTGACCTTGAATGAAATTCACTTATCTGACTTGCATTGAAAACACCCATATGCCTATTAAAAATGAAAATTAAATCAGTCAGTTTTATTGAACATTTATCATATAGTAAATGAAAAGAAAATAATATTTTTCCCCGACAGGCTACCTTTTGGTTACCATAGCAACCACCTAAAGATAAAAAATCCCAATATTTTTTTTTCATTTTTTCAAAAAACGAAGATCGGTGTAATCCTTCAATGTCAACCCTATTCTCTATTTGGCTGCATTTCTTGAAAATATTCATTTTAAAATGGTCAAAATACGGGATTTTGAAAAAAGCCTTACCCCACCCACCCAGGTTTTATCGAAAAACAAAAATACAAAGTTGCTCAATCAATATGAAAAATTGTTTTTGATCACAAAGGATTAAACGGTTTAAAACAAGCATTAAATCGTTTGTAATACATAAAGTAAGACATATTCAGAATGTAGAAAAATACACAATTTCATGCTAAAAATTGTCATATTTCTGCTTTCACAATCATAATCAGTTTCCATGGCAACGAGGAATCAAATAGACAAAAAAATGCTCATTTCCACATTAGGACGATTAATTGCGATGCTATAAAAAGTTTCAAGTAATTCTGAGATGTGGTGTGCCACAACCCCTATACAAAGTTGTAAGTGCTTACAGAGAATGGCTATTAACTACTTCCAGTTTTATGTCATTTATATACTGACATTTACGGTGTAAGGGAATATTTTCATTGCCTTTTTCTCAGCAACCATTCATGACATGAAACATGGTGTAGAGATTCATCTAGGGGGTCCTACATGGAATTTAGGTCCACAAGTTACTTACTTCCAACTAATTTTATTCTTGGACATTACCTGGTATAGTGATATATTTTCATCGCACTTTTCTCAGCAACAAAAATGAGGTTTGTGTGGGAATGAATGAATTGACAAGCTATGCTGGTAGGTGGAATGGCTCTTTGTACCTCTCTCCCTAATGTCAAAGACATCAATTTTAGCTCACCTGTGCTCGCAAATGCTCAGGGTGAGCTATTCTGATTGGTAATTGTCCGGCATACATCCCTCCATTCACAGTTACAAAAACTTTTCTCCTAAATTACCCATTGTCAATCTTCGCAGAAATGATTCTTTGTTCATGCTCTTTCTTAATACTTCAAAGAATTGTTATCTATGAAGAACTTTGGTTGCCATAGCAACCAAGTTAAAAACTAAAAAAAAATCATCTCCCAAACCATAAGGCAATTCCTGATTTTACATAGAAATTAAGAAGAAAATCTTTGAAAATCTACTCCCAAACCATAAGAACCAGAGCTTTGATATATTCAACCTATACATAAATACTTCAAAGAATTACCATTCTCGGAAAATTAGCCCTTTTCTGTGTGATCCCTGATTTTACATAAAAAATAAAGAAGTAAATCTTTGAAAATCTTCTTCTCTTAAACCATAAGGCCTTGGGCTACGATTTTTTAATATCTACAAATATATCTGTGTAATCCCTGATTTTACTGAAGAATAAGGAAGCAAATCTTTGAAAATCTTCTTCTCTCTAGTCATAAAAGGCCTATTGATCCTCTACCAAAATACTTCAAAGAATTACCAAACTCTGAAAATTAGCCCTTTTCTGTGTGATCCCTGATTTTACATAGAATAGGTAGGAAATCTTTGAAAATTTTCTTCTCCCTAACCATAAGGCCTACAGCTGACCCTTTACCAAAATAGTTCATACAATTTTGACAATAAGTTCCTTTCTGCGCAATCCCTGATTTAAGAAAGGAATAAAGAAGGATATCTTTAAAGTCTTCTACTCCTAAACTATAAGGCCCAGAGCTTCAATTTTTGGTTTGTATCAATGCCTATTGACCCTCTACCAAAATACTTCAAAGAATTAGCATACTCTGGAAATTATTCCTAGGATTAAAGGAGAATTTCTTCAAAAATCTTCTTCTCCAAATTAATAAGAAAGGAGTATAGGGCTTTGATATTTTGTATATATCATAAAGCTTTGAGCCATCATACTAAGGGGAGCAATATAGGACCATCATGGTCATCTTGTTTATTCCCACTGGCAAAGGTAAATTTTTGTGATCAACCTGTATCCAGGTCTGATATCAAGCATACGGCTTACATGATCAGGAAGTGCTCATGGTGAGCTATTTTGATTGTCCTATAACCTGCGTCTGTCATGCATCATGTGTGAACGATTTTAAAACAACATCTCCCCGCAAACCCCTTTGCCAATTTCTACAGATTTGGCAGAAATGTTCCTTAGGTGATGCCCTTTATAAATTGCTAAAAGAATTGAAATCTGTTGAAAACTGGTTGCCATAGTAACAAAACTGAAATTAAAAAAAAATCTTGAAAAATTATCTCCTCCTGACCCAGAAGGCATAGAGTTTTGATATTTTGCATGAAGCATCAGTACATTGACCTCTTTCAAAATTGATTAAATCTTTGCCCTCGGAACCCCAGGGGCGCAGCCCTAGGGGTGGTGGTGGTGGAGCTTTTATAGAAATAAATAAGGATTTATAATTAAAACCACATCTCCTCCTAAACCCCATGGCAAATTTCTACCAAATTTGGCAGAAATGTTCCTCAGGTGATGCCCTTTATAAATTGCTAAAAGAATTGAAATATGTTGAAAACACTGGTTGCCATGGTAACAAAACTGAAATTTAAAAAAAAAAATCTTTAAAAATGATCTCCTCCTCACCCAGATATTTTCCATGAAGCATCAGTACATTGAGCTCTTTCAGAATTGCTAAAATTATTACCCTCAGGTCCCCTGGAGCGGAGCCTAAGGGGATGGGTTTATATAGAAATAAAGGAGGATTTTTAAAACAACATCTCCTCTTAAACCACTGGGCCAATTTCTACTAAAGAATTTAATCACTTGAAAACTCTGGTTGCTATGACAACAAGAGTAAAATTACAAAAAAAAGTTTAAAAATTATCTCGTCCTGACCAAGAAGTTGAAGAATCTTGAATTTTGCATTAAGCATCAGTACATTGACATCTTTCAAAATTGGTAAAATTATAAAGCCACAGGGTGATTGGACTCAAATAGAAATAAAGAGGCAACTCTTTCAAAACTATTTGGCCAATTTTAACCAAATTTGGCAGAAATTTACCTTAGGTTGCCCCCTTTTAATAAATCCTGAAAGATTTCAAATCTGTTGAAAGCATTGGTTGGCATGGTAACATAAGTTGATTTAAGTTACATTTTAAAGGAGGTCTTTTCCTGACCCTGTTAGTATTAGGCCTTGAAGAGAAAGAACCTTATCTAGGGTGAGCATCAGGGCCACTGGCCCTCTTGCTTACTATTCTACAGATAAAAATTGGTTGAAATTGCTTAAAATGTTTGTATGGTTTTGAGGTAAAGCTGAGAAAAGACAGTGGTGGTTTCAATTCTTTTGTGTGTGCTTGAGGTTTCTACTTGACCACATACGTGTATATATTGAATCATTAATTTTATTAACATTAAATCTATTATGCTTTCAATGTATTTTTACGGGTATGACTAAATTTATTTAAAGTCATGTCAATATGTCCAAGCTATTTTTTAAAATGCAACCATTGACAGACTAAGAGACATCAGCTACAGATGAGTAGCTTGTGGCTCTGATTAATTATTGGGTTATACTGGTGTGAGAAATGATAGGAAGCTTTGGTTGGGTGCTATTTATGGCTAGTAGCAGGTTTAGAAAGGTTGAATGCCTATACAGGTTCATTGTTGTGAAAATGTCCTTGAGTGGCTCCTTTAAGCAGGTAGGACTCTTTATTGAGAAGAATTGATCAGGTAGCATTTTCTATAAGCCATTCTACGACGGTCTGTCTGAGACAGTCTGAGGTATTTTTTGCAAGAAATTAATCCATTCATTGAAGTTTTGATAAACCTGTAGAGATCTGTAAGAGATTTCCCAGATTGTAATTGAATCTGGGTTTATGAATGAATTCAGCAGTAAATTGTTTGATGTGATTTAAATGGAGAGTACCAGTCTGTAGAGTGGCTGCTGTAGTAATGTGTTACCTAGGATACGATGTAGCTGTGGTGCTGTCCCAGTAGTATTCATGTCAGGAATAGACACATTTAGCAGGTAATTTGGAATTTATTTCCTGGTTTTCTTTGTTCATTGATTCCCTTTGTTTATTTGAAAAAACACACAAAAAAAACAGCCCTCCCCCCCACCCCCACCCCCAAAACAAAACAGTTCATAGGAACTTTTCTTTAGTTTTTCACTTAAGTCTAATATAAATTTAATTCTAAATTGTCAGCTAGCTTCCAGTTCTGTGGGGGAGGAATTGGGTGGGGTGGGGAACAATAAAAATATCAAAGATAAAAGGGTCTGACAGAGATATATGGAATGGGTAAAAGACTGTTATCATTAGCTAAAGCATTTTGTTCACACTTGAACATGTAATCCAAACAGCTAATGGAGATTACTTCACCAATTTCCAAACAATTACACTTTGTGACTTTGTGAAAAAAGCATTAGTAAACAATTTTGGAAGCAAATTCTTCATTATCCAAAATGTTTTCAATCCAAAAAAGACAAAGGTTTTAAATTTTCATCGACTAAAAATTCTCATCTGCAATATCTTCGAATTTGGACAAGTTAAATTGTTTTTGGTCTGTTAATGGGTTGAAAACTTATTTTCATAAAAGCAATCCATAGACACTTACATAAACCTTTGGCTGTTTTTCTATAAGTCTGTCCTTTCATGTTCTGTTAACCCATTCCCACTCAATGACGCTTTTAGATGCCCCCAAGAAAAAAAGCTTTGAAAAACATAGTGGAAAATGAAAAAATTGCTTATTACAAGCAATTTCTTCATTATCTACCATGTTTTCTACCCATTAAGCAAAAAAAATCCAAAATTTTATAAGCTTTAAACTATCGTCTGCAACTTCTTTTGATTTGGACCACTCAAAAATTTTGACGTCTGGTAATGGGTTAATCTGACTGAAGTCTTATTTTCTGCTGATGTAACCCTTGTCATGCTGAATTATAAATCCACAAGAGATATGCGTTAAATCAAAAGGCTGAAAGCACTGGAAGCACCAAATTATGGGTCAATATTTATAATGAAATTTTATCTTGTGACCAATTCTGGCTTAACTCATTCCCACACAGCAAAATTTTAGACTGGTCCAAATTAAAAGGAGTTGCAGATGACAACTTTAAGTTTATGAAATTTTAGATTTCTTCAACTTTCTGGGTAGAAATCAATGTGTAAAATGAAGAAATTGCTTGTCACAAGCAATTTCTTCATTTTGCACAATGTTTTCCCAATGTTTTTTCCTGGGGTGCATTCAAAAGCGTCACTGTGTGGGAACGGGTTTAATGGACAAGCAGGTGGTATAGACTATGAACAGTCTGCACATGATGTGCAGGCTGATCTTTTCTATACCTCCTGCAAAAGCAGGAATATTCTGGGTACAGCATGACAAGGGTGAAGAATAATGGTTGCTTGTTAAAAATTTAGGCTTCTGCATATAAACAAGATAAATGTGATTTGCACCACACAAAAATTGTTTGCAGAATTTATGACTTAACCCTTATCATGCTGTATAAATTATTTTACTGAATTGCTGTAAAATCAAAGGGCTGAAAGCACTGGTAGAACGTGTTGTTAAATAAGCAATATTTTCATTAGAAATCATTTTCATAAACAACTCTTGTAGGAAAATTACAAGCAGGAGGTGTAGACAAGATCAGATTGCACTTATGTGCAGACTAATCTTGGTCTATACCTCCTGCCAAAACCAGAATATTCCGGGTTCAGCAAGACAAGGTTTAATTATAATCTTTGATGCTGATTACAAAATTGTATATTTAACCTATTACCAAACAGCAAATTTTAAGACTGGTCTGAATAGAAAGCAGTTGCAGACAACCATTTTTACTTGTAGAATGTTAAAAATCATTTTCATTTAGGGTAGAAAACATTGTGGGTAATGAAAAAATTGTGAGTAACCACTTAGCAACTTCTTCATTTTCCACAATACTTTTTCAAGCTTTCTTTCAAAGAAGTCGCAGATGACACTTCAAAATGTAAATAAATTAGAAAATAACTGTCATTTGAAATAGAAAACATTGTGAAAACATGATACAGGTATTGTTGCTGCTTTCTTAGTATTGTTATGACAACCAGTATGAGCAGCAAACAGAAGAAATGCATTTATTTTGTGTGACTAATTCCTCTGTAAATTATTGTCAAACCAATACCGTAGGACAAAATTGTAGACATGTCCAAATTAAAAGACAATCAAGACATCAATTTACCCTTGACATGCTGAATAAAATCCTCTACAGAATTGCATTAAAATCAAAGGACTGAAAGCACTGGATGCAAACTTTGTGGGTTAATACTTCTCTTGGAAATTTATCTTATAAACATCTCTGGCTTAACCTATTCCAACACAGCAACATTTTAGACTGGTCCAAATTGAAAGAAGCTGCAGATGACAATTTCAAGTTGATGGAATTTTGAATTTTTTGTTTTTTTTTTTGGATAGAAAACATTGGGGATAATGAAGAAATTGCTTGATACAAGCAATTTCTTCATTTTCCACAATGTTTTCCAAAGTTTTTTTCTTGAGGGGCGTAAAAAGGAGGGATTGAGTTGGAATGGGTTAAAAGGGATAAGCAGGAGGTGTAGAAAAAGATCAGACTGCACTCATGTGCAGGCTGATCTATGTCTATACCTCCAGCCAAAACCTGAAAGTTCCAGGTTCAGAATAACAAGGGTTCGAATTCAGTATAAATATGAAATTAACTGCCTTTTAGAGCATAAAACATAATAATTGGAAAAGAAGAATTTTCTTATAACATGTAATTTCTGTTTTTTTACACAATGATTTTTGAAGCTGTTTTTAATTTGATGCATCAAAATGCAGTATTTGGGGAAACGTCTACATTATACTACTACAAGTCAAAACTGGTCAGCAGGCCATATGCATTTTTGAGTCATACATGATACATTGCCACTCAATCCCACTTTATATTACGCCCTTGAAGTAAAAAGGTTAAGGAAACATTGTGGATAACAAGCAATATCTTCATTGCCCACTATGTTTTCTACCTTGAATCACAAAGACTTTTAAATTTTAATAAACTGAAAAATGAAACTGGACTTGTATAGAATGATAGAAATGGGTTAACCAATTCCCACAAAATGACGCATTTGGACACCCCTCAACAAAAACAATTAGGAAAACATTGTGTAAAATGAAAAATTGCTTGTCACAAGTAATTTCTTCATTTTCCACAAGTTTATTACCCAAAGAGCTCAAAAATTCTAACATTTCATAAAATTTAAATTGTTGTCTGCAACCACTTTCAATTTGGACCAGTCTAAAATTTTTGGCGTCTTGTAATGGGCTAAATACAGTATTTTGATAAAGGGGTGCAATCAATCCTAAATTGAAATGATTCTCTGATTTTGAGACCGATTAACTAACTTCTAGCCTGATTTCTCTGGCACTGTTGATATTTGTATTTATCATATTATTCTAGTGAAAACACATGTTCTACCTGTGGTGAACTTTCATTGCTCAAACTTCCCTGGATTGCCTCTACTTCTAGCAGTATTTTAGATTGAATGTAAATAACCCATTACCAGTCAACAAAATGTTATACTGGTCCAAATACAAATAGGTTGACCTCAGTTCTTAGAAGTTCTTATTCAATGAATTTTTTTTTGTCTCTAGCAGTAGAAATTGTTGCGGAAACTGAAGATATTGTGTGTAAAATGCAGGGGAAGGGGGAGGGACGTCTACATAGGCTTAGTGACACTTCAACTAGTCAAATCTGGTCAAGCCTGGTCAGCAGGCCATATGCATTTTGAGAGTCATTCTAGGTAATTGAATGTATTTTTTTTTCAAAAATATGTAATTTAGAAAAAAACTAATACATTGTATTCTTTTGGACAGAAAACATTGCGATTTCATGCTAAATTCTTGTTCCAATATCAGAGGGACCAGGTAACAATGAATGTAGAATAAGATCAGATTGCACAATGTGAAGATTGATCTTAGTCTGTATCTCCTTCCCAAAAAGACAAATATTCTAGGTTCAGCATGACAAGGTTTAAGATTGCTTCTAATGGACAGAAAAACCTAACTCACCATTTTTTTGCATCAATGTTTATAAGCCTGGCTCAATTTAGGCTTGCTAAAGTTCAAAGAAGCTGCAGATGACTTTTCTAAATGGCTATACATGTAATTTGAATAACAATACAATGGGAGATAAATATTTTTTCTCCTCACTGTTTTCCTTTTTAAAACCACAGGAACTTTAAGACCAAGAAAATGTTGATCCATCAATCTTATTTTATATTGGACAACAGTAATGTCTATTACCTATTCCCACACAATGAAGCTTTTTGATCCCCCTCACGAAAAATGATAGAACAAAGAGAAAAATGAAATATTGCTTGCAAGAATCATTTTGTCCATTTGTCATAATATTTTCTACCCGAAAAGTGGAAAAAATTTAAAATTACATAAACTTTCATTTGTCGTCTGCTATGCCTTTCAATTTAGACCAGTCTAAAATTTTGCCGTCTAGTAATATGTTAACAGATTGCTGGCTCCACCCACTAACTCTGCTGGCTCTAGCCACTGAGCTTCACCAGGAAATTCGAGTTAGATATCAAATGGCATTATTTTGCAAAAACTGTGGTCACTTACATGTAACAAAATAGTAAAACAGTTGGTTTGTGATCTAATCAATGTAACTGCAACTTGAATAAGCTGGTAGTTACAAATTTAAGTCTCCAAATCAACAAAAATGTTGCATATAAATGTTGACCAATGTCTGAGTACAGTGTTCATTTCTGGTGTAAATGCATGTTTGATTAGTCAATCAAATATTAGAATGACAGCAGCAATTTGTCTATTCCAATTCGTAGGAATGAGCTCTCCACAACTTTATTGGCATTTTTTGGAGAGTGAATATATTACTGTGGAGCTATTACTAGCTTTCAAGAACTCAATTATCCCGGTCAGCTGTTTGAACTTGTAAACCCCCTAGTCTATTTATTTATATAATAGATTTCTTTGTCTTCCGGAGCCATCTTCATCACCTTGAATAGCCCAGTTATTCTTTATTGAACACTTCTTTTCTGATCATTATAGGCAAGATTTAAAGAAATCACAAAAAAAGAAAAAAATAAGACAAAAAACCAATGATTATTAAGTACATTTAATCTAAAGAAACAAATCTTGTTTGCCTGCATTGCATTAATTCAATGAACAAAAGAGACATTTGGAAATAAATGAAAATGTTTGGAAGATGAAATGTATGTGTTTATTGATTCAAGTTTATGTATGTTACAAAATGGCATGTAAGTAAAAAAGAAATTTGGAAATGCAAAAATACTGACCCTTTTCAGGCTGTGTGGACAATGTAGATTGACCTGGGTCAAAACGTTTTACACAGTGGAAAATGAAAAAATTGCTTGTCACAAGCAACTTCTTCATCATCCACCATGTTTTCTTCCCCAAAAGTAAAAAGAAACAATAACGAAATTTTACCAACTTGTAGTCTACAGCATCTTTGTTTTCTTACTAGGTTAGAATTATGTCTCTTGGTGATATGTTAAAAAAAAAGATAGGAGAAAAACAGAAATTTCAAGTGATAATTGAATATTTTTATCTATATAATCTAAAATGGAAGATACTTTAAATGCCTTAGAACATATTTCATCTTATACCAGGTAAAGTTAACCCATTCTCTCTCACTGACGCTTTTTAGCTCCCCCAAGAAAAAGCTTAGGAAAAAAATTCTTGATGGTCCCAATAAAAGTTACTGTAAACGTACCATATAGAATCATTTAATGCTGACAAGTAATAAATTTGAGGAAGCATAGTATCATTTAGAGAAAACTCCCTTGTTGTTTGTAAAATCTGCACCTCTGTCTTTGCTGGAATGATTTAAATGAACAGCTGTGATTCATACTAAATACTTTCTTATATAAATAATTACTCAACTCTTAGAGAGAAAGAAAAAACTGGAAAAATCATATAAGATAAAATCAGAACCTCTTTTTATAATAATCTGAGATTCTAAATAAACAAAATAAAAATTGCTTCCATCAATGTGGGGGCATAATTGTATAGTTTTGCCCCGTCTATTTGCTCATGGATCAGTCTGTCTGTTCACTGTTTCCAGGTATCTTTCAAATTTTAATATTTGCCATAACTTTTGTGTGGTGAGTGATAATGGCCGTCATGCTCCTTGCGTGGGTAACAATACAAAGGTTAATATTAAAGTCATTTTTCAAGCTCACCTCTGTTGATTTGTATGTACTAGATTCATCTTTTTTTCACTAAGTGTTGTCAAACTCAAGGTCATTTTTCAAATATATGTTTTTACATTTGCAATATTACATTTCCAGACCTGTTAATTGGTGTAGGGCTATTATATTTCTCATGTGTTTCTTGTTGTTAAAATTTTCTGCATGTAGATCTTCCAATTTCAAGGTGTCAAGACCAGATTCAACCTTTCAAATTGCTAAAAGATAGGATCTTTATAGATCTACTTCAATTGATAGAACATTTTCTAGCGGTATATCTTGGTGTGTTTTTTTTTTCAAAGAGAAAAAGTCTAGAAAAAATGAGGTAAACAGAAAATTGTTATTCATTTTTAGCTCACCTGAGCACAACGTGCTCAAGGCGAGCTTTTGGTATCACCTTTTGTCCGTCGTGCGTCGGAAGTCGTCAACAATTCTTTAAACATCTTCTCCTCAGTAACCACTGGGCGGAATTCAACCAAACTTGGTGGGAATGTTCCTTGGGTGACCCTTCTCAAAAGTTGTTCGCGGATTTTTGATTGACCCCCAAATATGGGCGTGGCAGGGCGTGGCAGTTTTTAACTTAGAAATCTTTAAACATCTTCTCCTCAGTAACCATTGGGCCAATTTCAACCAAATTTGGTAAGAATGTTCCTTGGGTCACCCTTTTCAAAAGTTGTTCCTGGAATTTTGATTTATGCCCAAATATGGGCGTGGCAGGGCGTGGCAGTTTTTGACTTAGGAATCTTTAAACATCTTCTCCTCAGTAACCATTGGGCCAATTTCAACCAAATATGGCATGAATGTTCCTTAGGTGACCCTTTTCAAAAGTAGTTTGTGGAATTTTGATTTACGCCCAAATATGGGTGTGGCAGAGCGTGGCAGTTTTTGACTTAGAAATCTTTAAACATCTTCTCCTCAGTAACCATTGGGCCAATTTCAACCAAACTTGGCATGAATGTTCCTTGGGTGACCCTTTTCAAAAGTTGTTCGTGGAATTTTGATTTATGCCCAAATATGGGCGTGGCAGGGCATGGCAGGGTTTGACTTAGAAATCTTTAAACATCTTCTCCTCAGTAACCATTTGGCCAATTTCATCCAAACTTGGCATGAATGTTCCTTGGGTGACCCTTTTTAAAAGTTGTTCGCAGAATTTTGATTTATGCCCAAATATGGGCGTGGCCGGGCTTGGCCGTTTTTGACTTTGAAATCTTTAAACATCATCTCCTCAGTAACTATTGGGCCAATTACAACCAAATTTGGTATGAATGTTCCTTGGGTGACCCTTTTCAAAAGTTGTTCGCAGAATTTTGATTTATGCCAAAATATGGGCATGGCAGTTTTTTAACTTTGAAATCTTTAAACATCTTATCCTCAGTTACAGTTGGGTCAATTTCAACAAACTTTGCATGAATCTTCCTTTGGTGACCCTTTTCAAAAGTTGTTCCTGGAATTTTGATTTATGCCCAAATATGGGCGTGGCCGGGCGTGGCAGTTTTTGACTTTGAAATCTTTAAACATCTTCTCCTCAGTAACTATTGGGCCAATTACAACCAAATTTGGTATGAATGTTCCTTGGGTGACCCTTTTCAAAAGTTGTTCGCAGAATTTTGATTTATGCCAAAATATGGGCATGGCAGTTTTTTAACTTTGAAATCTTTAAACATCTTATCCTCAGTTACAGTTGGGTCAATTTCAACAAACTTTGCATGAATCTTCCTTTGGTGACCCTTTTCAAAAGTTGTTCCTGGAATTTTGATTTATGCCCAAATATGGGCGTGGCAGGGTCAGGCACTTTTTTGACTTTGAAATCTTTAAACATCTTCTCCTCAGTAAGCATTGGATCAATTTCAACCAAACTTGGCATGAATGTTCTTTGGGTGACTCTTTTCAAAAGTTGTTTGCAGAATTTGGTTTCACGCCCAAATATGGGTGTGGCAGTTTTTGACTTTGAAATCTTTAAACATCTTCTCCTCAGTAACTATTGGGCCAATTTCAACCAAATTTGGTATGAATGTTCCTTGAGTGACCCTTTTCAAAAGTTGTTCTAGAATTTTTATTGATGACCAAATAAGGGCTTGGAAGGGTAGGGCAGTTTTTGACTTTGAAATCTTTAAACATCTCTTCCTCAGTAACCACTGGGCCAATTTCAACCAAACTTGACATGAATGTGCCTTGGGTGACCCTTTTCAAATCGTGTTTAGGAAATTTGATTGACGCCTAAACATGGGCATGGCCGTTTTTTATTTAGAAATCTTTAAATATCTTCTAAGTAAGCATTGGGCCAATTTCAACAAAACTTGGCATGAATGTTCCTTTGGTGAACCTTTTTCAAAAGTTGTTTGTGAAATTTGATTGATGCCCAAATATGGGCGTGGCAGGTTGGGGCAGTTTTTTATTTAGAAATCTTTAAATATCTTCTCCTCAGTAATCATTTGGCCAATTCAACCAAACTTGGCATGAATGTTCCTTTGGTGACCCTATTCAAAAGGTGTTTGCAGAATTTTGATTTACACCCAAATATGGGCGTGGCAGGGCGGGGCAGTTTTTTTACTTTGAAATTTTTAAACATCTCCTCAGTAACCATTGGGCCAATTTCAACTAAATTTAAATGAATGTTCATTGGGTGTCCCTTTTCAAAAGTGTTGGCAAAATTTTGAATCATCTTACATTAGTCAGGTGAGCGATTTTAGGGCCATTCTGGCCCTCTTGTTTTGCAATTATGCTTTTTTGTAATTTGTACAACCCTGGACCAGAGACCAACAGCCAAATTGTAAAAAAAATCTACTTTTCCAACATTTATTTACCCTGTGTGTATTCAATGCTTCATTGATCTATTGTATGCAAATTTCCATAACTTTCACAAGTCTAAACATTTGTCTCCCAGCAAAAGTTTAGATAAATTTACTAATTTTTAGCTCCACTGGCTGAAAACCAGCGAGCTATTGTCATGGTATGGTGTCTGTCCTGCCTGCCTCCGTCCGGTAGTGCTTCCATCTGTCCGTAAACTTTTCCTTTAAAATCTTCTCCTCAGAAAATACTAAACAGATTTCAATGAAATTTCACAGGACTGATCCTTGGGTGACCCTCATCAGATTCCTTCAAAGAATTTTGATCGGATGAAAAACATGGCTTTAATGAGCGGGGCTAATTTCCATATATGGTGAAAGCTTTGAAAATCATCTTCTCAGAAACCAGTTGATGGATTTCAACCAAATTTTACAGAAATGATCCTTGGGTGGCCTTCTGTCAGATTCCTACAGAGAATTCTGATAAAAAAAAAAAAACAAAAAAAAAACAGCGCTTTTTGACTGTTTGTAGGATTCCTTCATATGATTTTTCTTGGTTGAAAACCTTGGCTATTATGGTTGTGGCTTATGTCTATATATGGTATACAGTTAAAATTTTTAACTTTTGTTAATACCTTTTCATCCACCCAGTGAATGAATTATACACAACTTGATTTTGTAAAAACAATGAAAAAGTTGAAATGCTTCTCTAGAAACTATTTCAAAGATTTCTGTGACTTAGATGTATTTTCTTTATATCAGTTTATATTGAATTCATGAAAAATTTACTTAATCATTACATTCATGCCTGTGGACCGATACAGGCGCTTAAGCGCCTCTAGTTATTCAAGTCTTAAATTTATGGTGGGTTTGACAAATATAGATGGGAAGTCTGTCATAATTATTAATCATGATAAAACTATAAAGCTAGTAAGATTAAGCTGAGATGCTGTTGCCCCCCTGGAAGGTGATAAATCAGTCTTGCGTCACTATGGTGTATCAAGCTGTTCTGCACTCACTCTTCCTGTATGAAAACAAATCCTGGCTATTTTTCCAGGCTTCAGTATTCAATTCAGTTAAACTAACCCTTAGAATAATGAATATCAGAATTACTTTCAAAGAGGGTAAAATATTTTTATTGTGAAATACCCTTTTAACCCATTCACACTCAATGATGCCTGTAGACGTCCCAAAGAAAAAAAGCTTTGGAAAACATTGTGGAAAATGAAGAACTTTGCTTGTTACAAGCAATTTCTTCTTTATCCAGAATATTTTCTACCCGAAAGGTAAAAAAAAACCCCTAAAATTACATAAGCTTGAAATTGTCTTCTGCAACTCCTTTCAATTTGGACTAGTCTAAAATTTAGCCATCTAGTAATGTGTAAGAAGCTCACCTTAGCACAAAATGCTCATGGCTAATTTTTTTGATTCCCAAATGTCTGTTGTCCAGCCCCAACAAATTTGAGTGTTTTACTGCAATGGCCAGGGGCAACCATTTTAGTTTAATCTTGATGGAAATTGGTTAGAAAGTTGCAGACATAAGTGTGAAACAAATCATTAATAAGACCATTTCATTTGAAAACACTGGAAAGGGGCCTTAATTAGAAATTTATTTCCTTGTTTTTTTACACTCAAGGGGCTGCAGTTTGGCCTAATCTTGATGAACTTTTGATGTAATATTTGCAAATGCCATAAGGAGAAAATGTTCCATTTGAACAGGATAAAGGGTCTTTATGACAAATATTTTGTTAACAAATTATAATGCAACAACAAATTTAGCCTAATCCTGATGAAACTCTTGTCAGGTCATAGGTATCAACTATACTGAAACTTTCATTATTTAACCCTTTCCCACACTATGAAAATTTTAGACCAGTCAAAATTCAAAGAAGTTGCAGACAACAATTTCAAGTTGATGAAATCTTTCAAATATTTTTCATTTTGGGTAGAAATCATTATTGATGTTATAATGGAAAAAAATACAGCTTGAATGCATTATATTTTTGCAGGTGCTAATTGTAATTTCAAAGTGACTTTATTAATGAATACTTCTTGGAAGGTCAATTTTTATCTTGATTGCAAATGGAATACTCCCAAGCTTCATAGAATTTACTTAAAGTTTACTAATTATTTTCCCATATTCTAAGAAAAAAAGGACAGGATCTGAATCAAAAGTTGAGTTAACTCATTCCAACACGATGATGCTTTTTGATACACCTCAAGAAAAACAATTGTGAAAAATATTGTATAAAGTCAAGAAATTGGTTGTCCGAAGCAATTTTTTTTCCATTTCACACAATGTTTTCTGCCCAGTAAGTTGAAAAAATCTAAAATTTCATGAACTCTAAAGTGTCTTCTGCAATCCCTTTCAATTTGCACCAGTCTAAAATTTTGCCATTTGGTAATGGTTGAAAAATACAATTTTAGTATTGAAATTGTGTCACAGTTTTTTCCCAATTTTTCCAAACTTTTGATTTACCATGAGACTTTTCTACCTTGTAAGAACATGGTATGTGTAGACAATTAAACAGGCAGCTCTGGATGAGAGTGGTTTAATCTGTCAGTTTATTTGAGCTACAGTAGTAAATGGCCTATCCTAATGGGATTGTTTCATATGTCTGTACATATGTATGTCTTTAATGTTTTCGTTCCCATAAAAAATATGTTCATTGGGTAACTTCTTCAAGAAATTTGGATCAAATGAAAAACAAAGCTTTTTTGGCACAGCTAAGTTCATATCATCAACAATATATTATAGTGTTCTAAGCCCATTTTGACCAAAAAAGGAAATATTTGTATCATTGGTAAGGTCCTTAAGAACTCAACCTCCCTGTTTAACCCATTTCCAAAGAATGACGCTATTTGAGGCCCATAAAGAAAAAAACAATTGTGAAAACAATATTGCTATATGTTTTGTGCCAAGAAACTTGAAAAAATCTAAAATTTAATAAACTTTTAAGTTATTGTCTGCAACTACTTTCAATTTGAACCAGTCTAAATTTTTGTAGTACAGTCGGTAGCACGTCAGACTCCTAATCATCAATCATGGGACGTCATGGGTTCGGTCCCCAACGGTGGCACATATTCTTTCTGACATTTGTCTCTCACCAATAGGTGGATAATCGTTAACCTAAGTGGGATAGCGGCTGGAAGCTAGGAAAGGATGTAGTGGTGGTACTGGTGTGAGAAACACCAGGAATCCATTGTTAAAAGGGACAAGCAGTAGGTGTAGACAAAGATCAGACTGCACATATGTGCAGCCTGATCTTTGCCTATACCTACTGCAAAAACAGGAATATTCTGGGTTCAGCATGACAAGAGTTAACTTTCTCTCCAAACTTCACCAGCTTTAAATTTCTGTCTGCAACTTGGACATGTCTAAAGTTTTAATATCTGATAGTTATAACGTTTAATGTGGTTGGTGCATGATTTGATAATTGACTACATGTACATGTATAATGATATCATTGTAGGAGGTATTTTCGCATGATGGACTGAGTCAACTGTGGAATGAGTTAGTCCGAGATGGGGAGATAATCAATGGTAGTACAAATGGTTTGATGAACAGTGCAGGAGTCTTGGCTAAGAGAGGTAAGTTTTTTAAGTATAACCTGAAATCATGCATTGAATTGACTATCCAGGTACATGTACGAGAAAGAAAATCTTCACGAAACTATATTTTCAAAACTTGCCTAGACAAGAAGCCCCCTACTCCATGTCACAACAAGAAGTCTCACCATCCTAATAATTGGTCTAATGATGATGAATTAGTCTGTGAAAATTTAATAGAAATCTGTCTGCCCCTCAACATTGGCTACCTTACAACTAGATGTTCTTTTAGAAAACAAACATGTTTAAAATGAAAATACACATAAAGATTTATTAACTTTATTTTTTTAAGATGACAAAATTATGTAAGAAGGAAAAGTAGCATATGTAAGAATTTATTGATACAGAATTTCAACATTAACTTATTCCCACTCAGTCCTGCTGTCATAGACCTCTCAAGAAATTGGCTAACATTGTGGAAAATGAAGACAGTAAATTTTGTAAGTAGCCGTTTCTTCATTATCCACAATGTTTACTTCCCCAAAAGGCAAAGAATTTTATAATTTGAGCAACTAAAATTTACATCTGCAACTTCTTTCAGTCTAACCTTGTGTCTTCTGGTAATGGGTTAAAAAGTGCACTCTAGAAATGAAACCCTTATAGAATATTACTGACGGCCCCCATGAAATTTCACTGGGTTATCAAGATTCCAGGTGCACAGATTGTCCAAGATAGGCTGTGGATTTACAAGCAGATCACTTATCAGTAACTATTCAGCTGTGAAATATTACCCCATGTCATTTTAAAATGTAAATATGAATTCAACTGAAATTGATTATTGAACTAAATTCTAAACTCAATTTGCAAACGTTTCAATGAGTAGAATGTCTTCCCTGTAAATTCAAAATAGTAAGTACATTTTCCAGGCATAAATTTCAAATGATAGAAGAGTAGTCATGCCTCAAGGCACAGGGTTTATCTATATAGATGGACAAGTTATAGTGATTGATTGAAGGTCAATTTTGTCTATACAGGTATGTACAAAATTGACCTTTGATCAACAAAATTGACCTTTGATCTCTTACTATAACTCGAACACATTTGCATAAACAATAGGGTATTGGGATTGAATAAAGATTTTTTGGCCACGCATAGAAAGACCAGGGGTATTTTTTACCATTGTCTTTCTGCAATTCTGTCTCTCTGTATACAGCTGGAGGCTCGGAAAGGATGTAGTGGTAGCACTGATGTGAGAAATACCAGGAATCCATGGTTAGGTGCTCCATTCACTACAAAATGACTGAAATACTGTTAAACCCCATTCAGTCAATCAACCCTCTGAATGCAAAATAATTTGTCGGTGACGCAACAAAATTAACCAAGTGTCTTTTTTGTGATGCAACCTAAATTGACTTTGAAATATGAATTTTGTATGATCTTTTGATGGCATTGAATGATCCTTGAGCTCAATTACATAACAAGTTCATTCTACTGCCAGGGAACGGCTTAAATTGAGTTTCGCAGAAACCTGTTAACTCCGTTGTTGTTGTTCTATTTATACAAGTGGTTTATTTTCCGGCTTTCTGAGCCCAGAATAAATATTTGTAGAAATGCCCGGAAAACAAACTTTTTGGGGGAATGCCGATTATTATTTTTTGAATAATGTCATTTTGAATTACAATTCAAGTCAAGTTCAAGTCAAGTTGAATTTAACCTTAAAAGTGTGCCATCAATACTTTTCCTTCTGCATGTAATCTTTTGACAAAACATTTTATCTAGGTAACCTTGACGCTTTTATAAACACATGACTAAATTACGTAATTATGGAAGACAAACCAAAAACAGAAAAAAAAAGAATAGTGTTTTTTGCTGTCCCCAAATCTAATGAAAGTCCCAGCACTAAAGATAGGTCAACTGTAATGTCTATTTCTTTAACTTCAAGTAATTTGAACATGTTGTCCATAATGGAACTCTTTACGAAAAATTGTATAACAGTTTAGTCATTTACAAAATTGACCCTCTGGAATTCTAAATGACCAAAAGAAATGAAGACAGGGTGTCAAAAATGACCCTCCAAAAATTGATCCTGGCAGAAACCCTGAGAATAAAAAAAACTTTTATTTTGAATTTCTTCTTTCATATTAAACACACAAGGTTCATACTAAGGTGGTATGCAGGTACCCGTCAATAGTTCACATTTAGAGAGTGTCATATGTTCTCGGTCAAGGAAATAAACCTTCTATCAAGTGCAAACTTGCAAAAAAAATATGGTACATCACTCATGTTTGATTGATCATAACCCAAATATTACCTCCCTTATACCTCACTAACTAACCTCAGAATGCTTTGATTTGAGTAATTTTGCACTGGAATCTTGCATGCAAAGAAAAGGATAATTGTTTGTTTCAGTGTAAGATTATAGTTCATAGAGCAGGGTAAAAGCTATATTTTGAAGAGTTGTTGAGCCTTTAGCAAAAGTTTAGCTTGTGTTGTTAAAAAAATATGAGAATATTGCTCTTTAATGTAAAACAAACAATTGTTCTATTTCTTTTATTTACAAAATTAACAGCAAAATTTACAGAACATGAAATATCAAGCAATACATCAGGAACAGGCATCCTTTCATTTCGCATTGTAGATTATGTAAATTCGATAATGTCTTTAGTAATTTTTGTTCTGCCTTGTGCTATTTCATAATGAAATGAAAGAAGGCTAGGGTGGTATAATTAGTCCGTTCCTGTACAATCCTGCCTTTTTACTTCCATGAAAATGTTGGAAAAAATTGTGGAAAATGAAGAAATTTCTTGTTACAAGCAATTTCTTAATTATCCACAATGTTGTCTTCCCAAAAGGTTGAAGGTTTTCATCAACTAAAAACTATCTGTAACTTCTTCTAATCTAGACCAGTCTATGTCATGTAGCAAAGGATTCAACCAAAACAGTAAGTTAAACATTATGATCACTTCACAGGTCTATCTAGCATTCAAGAAAATATTAGATCAACCCATCCCTACAAAATTAGGCTTTTTTACACCCCTGAAAAAAAGGCTTTGGAAAACATTGTAGGAAATGACGAAAATTGACTGCCTCATTGGCTTGGTGATATAGATGTTTGACTCGTGATCTGAAGTTCCAGGTTTCGAGCCCCACCGAACTGGGGTGTATTTATGGGCAAGACACTTAACCTGTTACCAGACGGCAAAATTTCAGGAGTTGCAGACAGCATTTAAAGTTTATGAATTTTTTTTTTAACTTTTTGGTAGAAAACATTGTGTAAAATTAAGAAATTGCTTGTTACAAGCAATTTCTTCATTTCACACAATGTTTTCCAAATGTTTTTCTTGGGGTGCGTTTAAAAGCGTCATTGTGTGTGAATGGGTTAATAGCCAGCCCAAGTCTGCCTGGCTGTAAGATTGGGTAGAAGTGGGTTTAAGCCACTGCCTCTCTTTCAGGAATGTGAAAACATCTGGGCTTTGAGTGTTCGAGACCTACTATATAAGCTTAAAATTTTGTCTCAATCAAACTGAAATAGAATTGTATACTACTTAACTAATATGAAAAAATGAGTTTCAAGAAGCCATTTCTTAGTTATCCACAATATTTTCTATTCTGAAAGACAAAGAAGTTTTACATTTCACATCCAAAATTGTACTGCTTGAAATGGGTTTGATTGTAATTTTGGAGGGGATGGAAGACAGGCTTTAACCCATTCCCACTTGAGAAAATTTTAGGCTGGTCCAAGTTGAAAGAATGTGCAGATGACAATTTTAGGTTGATGAAATTCTAAATTTCTTTGTTTTTTGTGGTAGAAAAAATTGTGGACATTGAAGAAATTGCTTGAATCAAGCAATTTCTTCTATGTCCACAATGTTTTCCAAAGCTTTCTACTTGGGGGGGGGGTAAAAAGGAGGGATTGTCTTGGAATGGGTTAATTCATATCAAAACTACTTTACTTGTGTAAATATGCCCGGACCTTGAGAAGAATGTTGGGACCTTGAGAAGAATGTTGTATGAAAGCAATTAGCTTGGAAGCAATGAAATCATTGTAACCTGGCAGCATATCAACAACTAAAGGACTGAGCCTTCCTATTATATCACTGTCTGTAGTGACCTGGAGTGAAATAAGGATCCATCCTTACACTACAAAAAGTATTGACCCATGTCAGATGGCACATATATGTGGTCCAGGCTTAAAACTTTTTGTTTTAACAATTTCAACTCAATCCTGCTTTTTATGACTCTCAAGGAAAATGCCCTGATAAACACTTTGGAAAATGAAGAAATTGCTTGTAACAAGCAATTTCTTCATTTCCCACAATGGTTTTTAACACAAAAAACAAAGACTTATAAATTTTGTTTGCCTTCTTTCAAGTTGTTTGTTTGGTAATTGACTAAGACACAATTTTTGTAATGATGATTGTCTCGCCTTACTGTTTGTTCATTTTTATGCCTCCATAACAATGGAGAGGAGATATAAATTTTTCTCTTAAATTTGTTTGCACACAAAGTAATTAAAATTGGCAAGAACTTTTGATTGTTCATTCATATTTCACCTATGTTTAGCTTGTGATCATACCTTCCTGTTGGTACTTTCTACAAGGTCATTGGTCAAGGACATTCTTCAAGGTTAATTCTGAGTATGCAAACTCTGAGATTGACTATAACTTTTCAACAATAAGAAATGGGAACAATATAAACCTAAATCATCCTATGTGGTAGAAATATTGTGGAAAAAGGAGAAATTGCTTTTTTCAAGCAATATCTTCTTTTTCCACAATGTTTTCTCAAGTGTGAAATTACAGCAACATAAAATCCTGTGTTTGTCAAGGAAAGGGTTGAATTAACACATCTTGTTGAAATCTAGATGAAATTACATTATCTGATTAGATAAAGTTGGGTTTTTTTTTGTCAAATATTTTGTTCAGATATCTTGTAGATAGTCTATTTTGTTTCACAAATTTAAACGTTTATCGGATCACACTAAAGGAAAAGGACAAAAAGTAACATCTTGAAATTTTGAAATACGATGATATGAATTTTTTTTTACACAAATCCCAGATGTCCCCTTTTATATATTGGTCATATATCATCTGTGGGTGACCAAAATGTTGCAAATACAACTTGAAAAAAGCAGTATTTGGAAAATAATTGTTGCCCACCAAGGATATAAATACTTGCCTAAAGTAAAACTAGGAAGAGAGCAAATTTAATCTTAACAAGTGATAAGCATTTTTGAAAAGCTTATAAATGAAATATCTAACATAAACAGTTCAAATCTTTGGACTTTCAAAGTGAAAGAATTACTACAAAAGACTGGATTTTATGATGTGTGGTTATTTCCAGAATCAGTCAATTTAAAGGCATTTTTGCCTATTCTTCGTAACAGATTACTCGATATATATATTAGTGAATGGTTTCAGGATATTAGCAGCCGAACATCTTTATTAATTTTCAGAAATTTAAAAGATAGTTTTTGTTGTTCTGCTTATATTATCAAAATGAAAATACCAACTTATAGAAATGCTTTGACCAAGCTTTGACCAAGTTACGCTAATCAGCCCACCAGCTTTTAATTGAAACGGGACGCCATAGAAACATTACCAGAAACGAGAGAATTTGTAAACTATGTAACTTGAATCAGTTAGAAGATGAATTTCACTTTCTATTAGTATGTCCAGCATATAAAGACATTAGGAAATTATATTTGAAAAAATATTATTACAATAAACCGAATATGTTAAAATTGATAGAATTATTGAACTCAGAAAACGTGAAAACTCTTAACGGTATTGGAATTTATTATAACAAAGCAATGCATAAAAGAAAAAATGAATTGAACATTGTTTCCAACTGAAACTCCTTCTTAAATGCCTATGATGATTTATTTTTGAACCTTTTGATATACAATATCAATTAGGACTCTTTCTTCTTCATTATTTCCGCATTTTATTCCTTATTTATTTGTTAAAAATATGTACGTACTCATGCATGTGATTTATTATGTTTGTATTTTGACGATGAACCATATGTGTTCAAGTCAGATTGTTAAATAAATATTCTGTTCTGTTCTGTTCTGTCCCATTCCAACTCAGCAAAATTTTAGACTGGTCCAAATTGAAAGAAGCTGCAGACGACAATTTCAAGTTGATGGAATTTTGAATTTTTTCGTCTTTTGAGATAGAAAACATTGTGGATAATGAAGGAATTGCTTGATCCAAAGCTTTTTTCTCGAGGGGCGTAAAAAGGAGGGATTGAGTTGGAATGGGTTAATTATTAACGGAAAATAAAGGCAGTAAAATTCCTCACTACAATATTTTTTAAAGCTGTTGAATATAAAATCAGACAATAAGTGCCAGAAGGATAGAAAACATTGTTAGAAAAGGAGAAAACTTTTGATTATCTAATTTGTACCATGTTTAATCAGAAAGTTGCTACCTGGCTTATCTGTAGAAAGCTGTGATAGGAAGATGGATAATCTTGTTATGTTAATGGTGTACATCCTGTTGTCAATATACTATCTACCACTCATCTTTATTGTTATCTCAGACATTAAGAAATTTTCTTTGTTTCTTGGAAATAAAGGCATCAAAGAGGCATTTCAAAATAGGTTATTTTATGTCTCAGTGGAGTATATGATTAGCCTTGGACTTCACTATCTAGCAGAAGAAGCTCAGTTCATTAGAAACTGATCATTTAACCCTTTCCCATACAGCAGTTTTAGACTGGTCCAAATTGCAAGGAGTTGCAGATGAAAATTTAAAATTTATGAAATTTCTCTTTTCTAGATAGAAAACATTGGTTAAAATGAAACAATTGCTTGTTACAAGCAATTTCTTCATTTTACACATTTTTTTCCCAATTTTGTTATTTTTAGAGGCGTCCAAAAGCTTCACTGTGTGGAAATGGGTTTATAAGTCAGTTTTTTTTTATGACAATAGATCTAGGTCATTTATTGTTGCTTAATCTTTTTATTTTAACCCTTTCTTGTTTTGCAAAAATTTAGACTTGTCCAAATTCAAAGGTTTTGCAATCAAAAATTTGGTTTCGGAAAAATAACCATTTAGTAGAATAGAAAATATTGTGGAAAAGGAAGAAATTGCTTCATAGATTTTTCCAAAATATTTTCTCAATTGTAAATCAAACAGGACGTAAAAACCAGTGGTTGAACAGGAATCAGTAATAGATAAAATGCTCACAGGAGCAATGGGATGACAGACAGTGAGCTCAATTTTATACCAAATTTTGTTAAAATAGTTCTTGTAAATTGATATTTTTGTTTTCTATTCCTCTTATTTGAGGATGACTTCTTTTAAACTTTTGTTTATCAGAAGAAATGTGATAACTCTGGTGCTAGAAAAGTAGATAAAGATTCTAACTGAATGTTGGGTGAAAAATGACTGGAAAGCATTGCTAGTTGCACCAACCATATTGATATATATCTGGAATATTGTTGAAAGGTACACCCAGTCCCACACAATGACATTTTTTGATGCCCCCCCCCCCCAAAAAAAAAGAGTTGCAAAGAAATTGCTTGTCATTCATTACCCAAAATGTTTTTTACCACAAAATTTAAAGAAAAAGAAAATTTCATCAGCTAAAATATGTTGTCTGCAGCATCTTTTAATTTGGACCAGTATACAATCTTGTTTTCTGGAAATGGGTTAATCCCCATACAAACAAACAGGTTCACAGAATTACATTACTTTTAAAAAATCAGCTTGCTGTCAAAACTAAAACAAAAAGCACACACTCAAACAAAAAAAAACCCCTACCCTGCAAAGTGTTAATATCAATGGTTGAATGAAGGATTGCAGTTTTAGTGAAGGTGTCTTTCAGTGACAGACATCATAATTACTGCATCAGAAGATGTAGATTTATTTTTCAGACACCATCAAATTGTTCTAAGGCATATTAAATTTTCTCTTAGAAAGTTGTTCTTATAGTTTCATCCTTTTTGTGTGTCTGTCTCTGCATTCTTTCATTTTGTTTTACTGTAGACATTACATTTTGTACTCTAACTTAAACCATTTTACAAATCGTCATACAACTTGCCATATGAGATTCACTTCCACCCAAGTTGGTGCCATATTGATTCTTGGCCAAGTTGTTAAGGTAAAGTTTAAGGTAAAAAATACTGTTTTTTCTCTTGACAAGGGGTTGTTAGGACCAATTAAAAAAAAAAGAGCATGACATTCACTTACAAAATAATTTAAATACTGGTTGCCATGACTATAAAAGTGAAATAAAAAAAAATGAAATATCTGTGAACGTCTTGAACTCCTGGTCCAAAAAAGCCTAGAACTTTGGTATTTTTTGGATTCGGTTCACTGACTACCAATATAATGTCCTATAAAAGGTAGGTATCGATGTTTTTTCCATGTCACAGATTTTGATTATTCTTATTTGCTGTCGTAAACTACTATAATACAATATTCGGAAAATTAGTTTTGCTTAAGTCAGAGGTCGTTTATCTCAATAAATAACGGTATTTCCCTAATAGCCTATGTAGGCTGTTAATCTATTTTTTGGTTTAGCCAAGACAGTTGCGAAGAATATTGGGTCATTCATGCGATGCATATAACTATTGGAATACTGTATTCAGTTTGAATTTGATCAAACATCGTCATCAATGCGTCATCATTAATTTACAACATCAGAAGTTATATTCACTTGCCGTTCTCGAGTTCTGTAGAGATCAGTACAAAACTGACAAAAGCATTAATACCAATATAGACACTTACCATTGTTTTGCGCTAACCATTTGATCTGACATAATTTAGGTAATGATTGATTGTCTTGTTTGTCAATTAGTTACCTTCCGTTGACTTTGGGTCATATGCAAATGAAGTCATGCGGTTTTGATAACCAAATTCTGTGATATCTAAAAATAAACTGGAATTCCACTGAACCTTTCCAAAATAACCAAAAAAGGCCACTTAAAGCCTATCAGATTACCGCAAAGACAATATCAGACTCAAATTTAAGTATTAAGCGTCCGTTTTTGCGTATCTTTTCGTGATTGAAAATTTTTTCTTATCTTTCCTTTAAGGAAATTTGCTAGAAAATCAACCACTTCTATAAGTCTTGAAAAATTCGCATCTTGCAGTTGAAATTGCAGTTATGTTGGGGCACACTTTTTTGAACATTTTATCTCAATCTGCGGTATATTGCTTTTTTTTTCAAGGCTTTAAGTAAAATCAACTTCTCTACAGCTATTCAAATGAAATTCTGTCAGAGCTATTGAGGGCAACTTTTTGTTACTCTGACAGTGTTAATTTTGGTTATAGATAAGGCAAAATTAATTGTATATCATTGATGTACCTAAAGTCACTATGAACGTTTGATTCGATATTATCTTTGTTTATATCTGAACCAAAGTATAAAGGCACTATTTTTTGGACCAAATTTTTTACATATGTATGGCACAATTCAACAGAACAAAAGTTTTAATCAGAATTAAATTCATTAGACACTTTATGATTTTAAACAGAGGAGGTGCACAAATAGTTGATTTCACTAATATCTAATTCTGTTCATGAAAATAATGCCATTCTTTACTTATAGAAAACTTACCACCTACATTTAATTTCATTTGCAAAATTTTTTCACAAATGGGAGTCACACGAAAAGTGGAAACAGCCAAATCGGAGGTCGTTCAAGGTCAAATGTATCCATCTGTGAACTAAGGTACTTGTCAATAATCTAGGATCAGAGTTCATTCTAATGTTGTTTGTGATTGCTTGTAACCTTGGTTAAGTTAATTTTTGAAAGATTATAAAATACAATCAATTTTAGACAGATCTTGAGATGTGACAAATTTTTTATGTCTACTGCTTCTTCAACCCTTTTCTGTGCAAACCCGGGATTTTACGGCGATGTGATTTTATACTTGAGAAAACATTGTGCAAAAAGAAGAAATTGCTTGTAACAAGCAATTTCTTTTACCACAATATTTTTGTCTTTTTAGGTTCGAAAGCCTACATTCATGGTTGATACAATGTAGGGCTGTCAGAATAATATTGTATCAACCATAAATGTTGGAAATGGATTCGATCCAAACACTATCAAGAAATAGGAGTTACATAGACAAAGGTATTAAAGAAAGATAAGATTTGATAGTAAAATAACCCAGAAATATGTTTAAATGAGTTTTGGCTTCATTTCATCTGGCAGACAATTCTTCCAGCTAATAATTTGTTACTAAGAGAAAAAAACTATAAATGTTTTTGTGTAATAATTCTTATTATTAGAGCACTGGTATAGTTAGGCAAGCAATTTGTAAAGATAATGAAATAAACAACTGGGCCTCAGGTGAAAAAAGGTTGCTTGTGTAGAAATGATTTTCAGATCTTTGAAATGGATTGAACACTTTAAGACATAAGTTATCTTTAAGTCTATTAACAAAACACACACACACACATATGCCCTCCCCCCCCTCCCCCCCTAAAAAAAAAATAAATAAAAATGTATAAAAAGCAAAAATAAAAATGAAGAAGTAGACTGGTCCAAATTGAAAGAAATATGCAAATATCATGTAGGGGTGTCTTTGAATAACAAGTAAATATTATAGGAATAAGAGAACAATTTATAGTAGTTATATATTAATATATTAATTAATTATGAGGTATTTTGACATTTTGACGTATATCAAGGGAAAAGGGACCTTATTGACTATTTCCTTATTACCACTCTTGAGGTCTAAATATTGGCTCAATCTTTCTCAAACTTGCTAAAAATGTTTGGTCATTAGGAAGAACCCCATGAATATGGTGATATTCTGACCAATATAAGTGGAAAATAAGCCTTATTGACAATTTCCTAGTTTCCTATTTTGGCTTACCTGATCTTATTCATAGAAGCTGAAATGTAGGAAGAATCCTGTTTAGTGTGGTGACCTTCTGACCAATATAACCTAGTTACTGCTCTAGGGGTCACAATTTTGGCAAAATCTTTCTCAAACTTGCTGAAAATATTTGTATAGTTGTGAGGATGACCTGTGTTGAATATTGTGAAATTCTGACCAATATCACGGGGCCTTATTGGTTACTACCCTGTTACCATTGAAGAGGTTACAATTTGGGCTCAATTTCTCTCAAACTTACTGTAAAAGCGTGTATTGTCATGGCTACAACAGAAGGTCAAAGGTCAGATTTTGCTTTTTCTGCTTTGTAACTAATATAAGGCGTATTTGGACAGCACCAAAGTCATGGGAGACTAAAAACAGCTTTTAGTTGATAATGTTGTCTGTAATTCATTTCAATTTAGACAAGCCTGTCTTCATTACACTCCCGTAACTGGTCCCCAACTTTACAAACCTGAAAACCAATTACGAAGTCACCTTCAGCAGGTCCTGAAGGTTTGAGTGTTTCAGATAAATGTTGTTTACAATTAATCAAAATAGTTCCAATGAAAAATCAGATACCAATGAAAAATCAGATACCAACTTTTAGTAGCCAGAAGTTTTTAATGTATTTTCAATACCCTTTTTGGGATACAGACATTGATTGTTTGTGGGAGCTTGCCTGTGATGTCATCAACAAGGCATTTGATCAGCTGAAATTAAAAAAGTCAACAACATCACTAAATGATGTGATGACGTAATCAATAACTTGGTGAACAAGGCAATTGGGCAGGGTAGCAAATAGTAATAACCTTCAACTGTCAAAAGGTTAATGATTTGAATTTTGGTGAATTTTCCGGAAACAATGTTGGGAAAGGTTAATCAAGTTTTAATAAATTATCAAGGAAACAAGATATATTCAAAAACCATAAGATAGAAAATTGTTTGGAAAGAATAGGTTGTCAGTTTGTAACTTTTGTCATGCTAAGCCCCAGAAAATTCTAGATTTGGTGGAAGGCATTGACAAAGACAAGCCTGTGCAGAACTGCTCTCTGATTTAAGTCTAGCTATGCAACCTTTCTTTCTTTTGTTAATAAAAGGAATTATGACCCAAAATATGTGCTATCATTTAAATGCAGTTGAAAAAATTCTGAAACTTTGTAAGCTGTAAATTGTTGTCTGTAGTTTCTTTCAATTTTGACCAGTCTAAACCAAAAGGTATTCCTAAGGAGTTCTTAAAAAAAAAAAAAGAAATTCTCCCAAATCTTAAGGCATAGAGCTTTCAAATTTTGTACGTAGCATTAATTTCCTGCACATTTTTTCTTGATGTTAGAGTTTAATCTTTCAAATTTTGCCATCTGGTAATTGGTTAACACTAGCTTTTAGAATTTAAAAACAAACAGTGAAAGTGATGAAATAAATGTTACCAAAGGTGTTTAGATAGATGAAACAAACTTTAACATGACATTTTACTCATTAACCCATTATCATTCAGATGTCAAAATTCTAGATTGGAAGTTTCAGGCTACATTTCAGTGGATTGAACTTAAAAAATTAGTACCACATAGGGTGAAAATATCATGAGGAAAGGAGAAATTGTTTGTAACATGTGATTTCTCATGTTTCCTAAATGTATATCAACTTGTAATACATATAATTTACTCAGAACCGTCCTCTCCTAGCACAGATATGTGTTCATGATTTCATTGTTTTTAACCCTTACCTGGTTTATAAAACTTTAGACCTGTCAAAATTCAAAGGTTTTGCAGACAAAAATTTAATTTGGATTTAATTTGATTCAATAGGGTAGAAAATATTGTGTAAACAATTTGTCTCAAATATAAATTCACAGGGACTTAAAAACTAGGGATTGAAGAGGAAAGGGTTAATTAAATGGTGATCAAAAGATTCTTGGCAAAAAGGGAAAACACTAAAAAAATCATAAAAAGTAAATCCACTGAAAAAACGTTAAAAGTGTCTTAAACCCCATTCAATCAATCAAATTGTCGAAATCTTGAATGAAGCAAATAGACATACTGGAGTCCCCAGGTGAAAAACAAAAACAAGAAAGCCTGTTGTTAGGCTTAAGCTTGCTCTACATTACAATGAACTGAAGTAGAATTGTGTCAGTTATGATGTCAGAGCTGTTAGGATTTCCGGATAGTTTGGATAGCTCTAGGCTGTTATTTACATTAGAAAACAGATTTTTTTGTAACAATTTGTTCCAGTGGTTCATCTTGCCTGTCTTCCTGCTTAAAAGCAAAACAAGGAATTTTTTTTTATAAAATGACTTTACCATCTACCAGACTAAAAAAAAAAAATTTAATTCATTCCCACTCAGTCATGCAAATCAAATCTGTAGAAAATAAGTTTTTGAAAACATAGTGTAATAAGGAGACCCTGTTTATAGTAAGCAATTTCTCCTTTTTGTCGAGCCCCCTTGCAGTGAGCGAGACGTAGTTGTCACTATGACCAGAAGGTGTATGTGCGTTAGTGTGTTAGTCAGTCCGTCCATCTGTTCTTCTGTCCGTCCAAATTTGTCTGGACAATTACTCCTACAATTATGGATGGATTTCAAAATAACTTGGCACAATTTTTCTCCATCATGAGTAGATGTGCCATTTGAAATAATTTTTATGCCCCCGCATCTATAAGATCGGGGGTATATTGTTTTACATTGTCCGTCTGTCTGTCTGTCTGTCTGCAAAAGTTAACATTTTCCAATAACTCCAACCCTGATTTAGTTACAATGCTAATATTTGTTATGTAGATAGGTCTCAACAAGGCGCAACTGGGGAAGGTCATTTAATCAAGGTCAAGGTCAAAATTTTAACCCTTTACCCGTTTCTTAAAAATTCCTTTTTCGTGGGCATGGTGTTTCACAAACACATCTTGTTGGTATAGTTCTAATGTGAAGGTCACAGCTTAAAGTCAAACGCTAAAATTGTGCTTGTCTGGAGCATTTCTCCTACAAATATGGATAGATTTCAAATTAAATTGGCACAATCATTCTCCAGCATGAGTAGATGTGCCATTTGAAAGAGTGTGGGTATAGTTCAAATGTCAAGGTCATAGCCCAAGGTCAAACACTGAAATTGTGCTTGTCCGGAGTATTTCTCCCACAAGTATGGATGGATTTCAAAATAAATTGGCACAATTATTCTCCATCATAAGTAGATGTGCCATTTGAAAGAATTTTTAGAAAAGCTTCAAGTTCAAGGTCAAAGCTCAAGGTCAAACACTAAAATTGTGCTTGTCCAGAGCATGATGCCTACAAAATTTTGCAGGCTCGACAAAAGTTGTCCTGGGACAACCATCTAGTTTGTACTCTATTTGCTTGAAATGTCCTCTGCAATGTCTTCCAATTAAGTTTGGTTTGAAATTTTGTCACCTAGTAACTTATTAACGTGACCCATTCCCACACAATCCCACTGTTGGATACCCCAAGAAAGAAAGCTTTTGAAAAATATTGTAGAACATGAAGAAATTGCTTGACACATACAATTAATTCATTATTCACTATGATTTCTATCTTTGAAAAGACAAAATGTTTTAAATCATATCAGCAAAAAAATGTTGTCTTCAATTTCTTTGAATATAGACCAGTATTCTTAGTAAAGTGTGTATGTTAATTATAGACATTTGTAAGCAGGTGCCCTGTAACCTTTTAATCTAATTTATCAGCATTTTGCAAGCATCAGCTCATTAGTGACATAAATAAACCCTGTTTAACCTTTCCTGTAAAATTCCAAGATTTTACATCACTGTGATTTTATATTTAGAAAAAATGTGGAAAAAGGAGAAATTGCTTGTAGCAAGCAAGTTGTCCTTTTCCCCCAATTTTTTCTGCCACTTAAGATGGTTTCGTTTCAAATTACATCCAATTTTAGCTTCACTGGCTGAAAGCCAGCAAGCTATCGTAATGGCATAGTGTCCGTCGTGTTTCCGTGCGTGTGTCTGTCCGTCTGTAAACTTTAACTTTAAAAATCTTCTCCTCAGAAAGTACTGAACAGAATTCAACCAAATTTCACAGAATTGATCCTTGGGTGACCCTTTATCAGATTCCTTCAAAGAACTTTGGATGAAAAACATGACTTTAATGGGTGGGGATTATTGCCATATATGGTGAAAGCTTTGAAATCTTCTTCTCAGAATCCAGTAAATGGATTTCAACCAAATTTCACAGGAATAATCCTCAGATGACACTTTATCAGATTCCTTCAAAGAATTTTGATCGGATGCAAAGCATGACTTAAATGAGCTGGGCTAATTTATTTATACGGTGTAAGCTTTGAAAATCTTTTTTTCAGAAACCAGTTGATGGACTTGAACCAAATTTCACATTAATGATCCTCCAGTGACTTAATTTTTCAGATTCAGTGAGAAATTTGTCAAGTTTGGTCAAAAACAATGTCACCAGGTCATATCTTAGAACAGCCTTTGTACTCTCACATTTTTGGCTCAAATGTCTTGATATTTGGTCAAAATGTTTGTCTTCATAAGATCTCGGATAAGTTTAAGATAAAGTCATGTGGGGTCAAAAACTAGGTCACTTGGTTTAATCTTAGAAAATTATTGTGTGCCCTATAGAGGTACGTCACATTTGGCTCAAATGTTAGGATAACTTATCAAGATGTTTGTCTGCATGATATCTTGGACAAGTTCAAACTTGGGTCAATTGGATTGAAAACTGGGTCACTGTGTTAAAATCTAGAAAAACCTTGTATGCATTGTAGAGGTAAAATTTCATGATTGTTTGTCAGAATGTTTGACTGCAAGAGATCTTTGATGAGATAGAAATTTGGTCTAGTTGGGTCAAAAACAAGGTCACAAGATGAAATCTTAGAAAAACCTTTTGTCCTCTCTAAGGGGTCACAGTTTTGCTCAAATGTATTGATATGTCAATATGTTTGTCTGCATGAGATCTCAGATAAGTTCAAAATAGAGTCATGTGGGATCAAAATCTAGGTCACTTGGTCAAATCTTAGAATAACCTTTTGTCACTGTAGAGGCCCTATATTGGCTAAAATGTCCTTATATTTGGTCAAAATGTGTGTCGGCATGATATCTTTGACAAGTTCAAAATACGGTAACTTGGAGTCAAAAGCTAGTGTCAAATTTTGAAAAACCCTTGAGTGCAAACTAGAGGCTACATTTTTGGCTCAAATGTTTTGAAAGTTGATCAGAATGTTTTTCTCCATTATTTATAAATATATTGGTTCAAGTGGGGCTTAAAACTAGGTCTCAAGTTCAAACCTTAGAAAAACCTTGTGTGCACTTTAAGGCCAAATGATTGCATCAAAGGTCTTTATATTGGTTCAGAATGTTTGTTTCCATGATCTCTTTCACATTTGATATTGGGTTATATGGGTTAATAAAGTAGGTCACTTGTTCAAATCTTCTAATAGCCTTCAATGCTATGAAGTCACTACACTTATGGCATAGATTTCTTGAAACATTATAAGAATGTCTTTCTGGCATAATTTCAGAAACAATAGTTTGGTAACGAGTCTGGTTAGGACAAGATATGGCCACTTGTGCCATTTTACTTCTATTGATTTCTATTATTCATTGACAAAGGTGACCCCTTTGAGGCCAATGGCCCTCTTGTCCAATAATTAGTTTATCTAATTTATTTGAGCATTTTGTAAGCATCAGCTCAGTAGTGATATAAACAGACCTTGCTTAAAACCATGGCCTGTGACAAGCAATTTCTTCATTTTTCACTATGATTTCAATTATTTTTTCTTCAGGGGCGTCAAAAAGTAGGACTGGGTGGGAATCAGATAAATATGGTGCAGTAATGAACGTCAATTTAACCCTTGTCATGCTGTGTAAATTACCTTACTGAATTGCTGTCAAATCAAAGGACTGCAAGCACTGATAGAACTTGTTCAAAAATCAATATTATTTTTAGAAATCAACTTCATAAACAACTCTGGCAGGAAAAGTACAAGCAGGAGGTATAGACTAAGATCGGCCTGCACATAAGTGCAGTCTGATCTTAGTCTACACCTCCTGCCCAAACCGGAATATTCTGGGTACAGCATGACAAGGGTTAAAACAGTTAAATTACTGATTTTTCAGGAGAGACGGGAAAGTTTTACTGTGGTATGAAAGTGTTGTCCTGTACATGTTGTGATGGACACTGTGGACCTGATAACGGCTGTAACTGTCAGCCATGTGCTGCCCTTGATAAAGAAGAACAAGACAGGATGGCCCTAATGGAGGAGGAGTCTAAACCCTCTGACCCGTTGATTGATAGCTGGACATGGGGACAACAACCTGGTAAGTAATTGATTTATTGGTGGCCACGCCCACTGGCCTTCGACAATTAAGTTTGTCGGTTATATTTGACATTATTTTGTAGAGTTCATGGCTAGGGACATTAAGCAAAAATTTGAATTGCTGGTTGGCAAAGAAGTGGCCAACTATCAAAAATGCTTGAAATAAATAAATGTCATAGTTTAACATGGCACTTCAGGTCTTCATGAATTGTTTGACGAGTCAATTTGTATTTTTATTGAAAGCTGCAATCTGACAATTATATCATTAGAGATTAACAAAATGATTTAAAAATTTACCCTTTCCCATGTAATGCCTGATTTTGATATCCCTGTGGTATTGTACTTGGGAAAATATTGTGGAAAAAGAGGAATTTGCTTGTAATTTTTGGAAAGGGAATTTATCTTTATGAAGGGCCTCATAGATTGTCTAATATTTCTTACACATATTAGGAAAATCCAATTAATACCAAAAAGAGGAAAGAAAGATTTGAATTGTTTACACATTACCACATGATCCCATTTTTTGAAGCCACGTGAGAAAAAAAATCTGGAAAACAACGGAGGAAATGAAGAAATCGCTTTTAACAAGCAATTTCTGCATTTGCAACATTGTTTTCTAACTAGAAACGCAGAAATATTGTCGTCTGCAACTTCTTGGATTTTGGACCAATCTAAAATTTTGTTTTGTGGAAATGGGTTAATACTCCTATGATTCTGTATTTCAGACGCTGATGCCCTGAAGACCTGTTTGAAGTCTGTGTTACATGAAAATCAACAGTTATGTATGGATGCTGCTTGTACAACTTTGTCTACAACACGACTTCAACAGAGATTGGCTGTCATGGAACGCTATTTCAGCGCCATGTCACGACAGGCACCACCAGAGAAAAGTGGACCATCTAAAAAGAGTCAAGCAAATCAAACCAACCTGAACAAACAAAAGAGGTGACTAAATGAATCAATATTTGGTAATTGAGAATGACTGTTCCAAATTACCAAAAGAAGAAAATTGAGACTGGTCCAAATTGAAAGAAGCTGTATATGACAATGTTGTTTAAAATTGTGTAAACCTTTGTCTTTATTATACCTCCGCAAAACAAATGTTTTCGGGGGTATACTGGAATCAACCTGTCTGTCCATCTGTCTGTGTACGAAATACTACCAATTTTGTGTCGCGAACTCCTACTTCATTTTTGCTTCAATACCATTGAGATTAACAACATGTTGAAGTTTTGCAAGACACAAATTTGAAGTCTTAATTCCCCCTGGTTCAAGAATGATCTCCCCTTGAACTTAGACATTATTTATGCTTTGTAGACATATACAGCTAATTATACTACCAATTTGTGTTGTGAACTCCTCCTTTCTAGTCAGAGCTATGTCCTTGGATTGTTAAAGCTCTCATTACACTGAAAGCACTTGGAGGGGGTATTAAGTCACATATTGTGACAAGTTCTAGTTTAATCCTGTCCGGCCAACATTCTTTCCAACAACTGACAAAAGTCTTCATGACATGAATAACTTGTCTCTCATTGTTAGGTGAATGATAAGTAGTGAACTTAATCCATTCTCACACAAAAACGCCTTTTGAAGGCCCTTTGGCCTGTAAGATCAAACTAAGGAAAACATGGGAAGAGGAGGATTGGCTTATAACAAGCCATTTTTCCTTTTCCTGAAATGTTTTAGTCACAATTCTTCAAATTACATACACTTTGAAATATCATCAACAACTTTTGTCAATTTGGACTAGTCCAAAATTTTACTGGTTTTGAATGGGTTAAGTAGGATGAGCAGCTGTTTGCTCGATTTAAAGATTATGATTGTGCTGGTTGTGTGTTCAACCTCCATATGAGCAACCATTCAACCAATCATTAGTCAATATCAATACATATGAGCCGAATAATTCCAAATTTAAGATCAATAAATGTCTTATTTTAAAGTCAAAATTACTGAAAATTCTAATGATGTTTTTTTAATCATAACAATATTGAAGAGATATAACCCATTCCTTCTCAGTCTCACTTTTTACTATCTACAAGAAAATAGATAGGGAAAACCTTTGACCTTCATGGATGTCTTAAGACTGCTTCAACATCTTAAGATAAAAAATTTAAGTGATGCACTTTTTTAATCCTGTCACCATTAATAGTTTTGAAAAATAAAGTAATATCAATTTCAAACTTTCATCCATAAGTGCCATGGTTTATCAAATCGATATTGATTCTGTATGTATAAACAACCAGTGGGTATTTGTTTACACCAATAAAAGGAACAGGGTCAGTATTCAAGGGAAACTAATCTGCACTCAATATCAAAACAGTAGGCCAGTATTAGTTCCCCATGGAAATGATAGAAGTTGTGATAAAAATTCTGGCCATTGTAATATTTATGGAAAATTTAACTACTTTTCATAGTTATAAGGCTCAATGAATAATTCACTTGTGGATTGCTGATGGAGTCTTTTAACTCAAAAGCTTGATCCAATTATTCTAAATTAATTGTCTGAATTTGCTATATTTTTTCAGCAACATAAAACCAGCTGAGAAAGCCATGGGACTAGCTAGAGTGGGGTCGAGAGCAGCTCTAAGTTTCGCATTTGCTTTCCTAAGAAGAGCATGGAGATCAGGAGAAGATGCTGATCTCTGTTCAGAGCTGCTACAAGAGTCACTTGAGGCCCTACAATCTCTACAGGAGGCCAGTCTATTTGAGGAAGGAGCCGTGGCTGGTGTATGGTTAGATGTGGTAGAGCGTGCCTCCAAGTTTCTACATTCTGTGGTGGCTGGGTATGTGTTCACCAATAATCAGACAACAAAATTTTAGAACGATTCTATAGATGACATATTTGATTCAGCAAAATTTAAAAAGTTTTGTGGAAAAAAAGAAAAATGCTTGTTATCAGGATTTTTTCTTTGTCCACAATGTTTTCCATGGCCGATTTTCTTCAGTGTCTAACAATATTGGATCAGCGGTAATGAGTTAAGCATGGATATTCTTTTACAATTTTCATGAAAGAATAAGGAGATGTCTTATAGAAGCTTTTAGAATATTGGCTTGTTTTCCCGACAAAATATGTCATCAATTATTACTTTAAATGCTTTTAAATCAAATGAGACATTTAAGAGCATTTTCAAACACAATATTCTATTCAGCAATCAAAGGATACTAACATTATAGATATGACTTTAACCCATTCCCACTCAATGAAGCTTTTAGAGGCCCCCAAGAAAAATGCTTTAAAAAAAATTGCGGAAAATGAAGAAACTGCTTGTAATAAGCAATTTCTTCATTATCCACAATATTTTCTACCCCAAAAGTTAAAAGAATCCAAAATTCATAAACTTTAAATTGTCATCTGCAACTCCTTTCAATTTGGACCAGTCTAAAATTTTGCTGTCTGGTAATGGGTTTAATACATTCTAGATACAGTAGAACCTCGTTAATTCGAACGTCACTGGTTCGTAGGTATGTGTTCGTTCGTATACTTTATGCGGCCCTGATCTTTTTCCTTCTTTAGCTTTGTTAGAAAACTCTGTCTAATTCGAACGTCAGTGGCTCGTAGTTCGTAGGCCATTTCAAGGCCCGAAAGAATGATTATAGCACAAACTCCTATGTTTAATTCGTAGGTGTGATAAAGTAATTGTCACCAAACACAACTTACCTTGATTTTCACACCTGCTGATCTTTGTGACAAATAACGTGTTATCATGTCCCTTTAGTTAAAATGGGCCTTTTGGTTTGTAAGGTGGGTAATTAATCAAAAAGATTCCCGTAATTATCGCCGAATATTTACTTTGAATTGACACATCCACATCAGTATTAGTGGTATTGATCATTTAGAAATTCAAACCACTTTATTTTATTCTGTGGTTGCTTTCTTAACAATTGTCGGTTCTTAATTTTAGGATTTGATGATAGAATACTCCAAGTGATTTGATCCGATTGTAATGTTAAGGGAAATCACTCCGATTGAGTCTATCATTTGATACAAACACTGTGATTTAAAAAATGTCAAAAATTATCACAGAGATAAAAGCATAAAAATACAAAATGATTAATTTCAATTCATGTTTTCCTGAAATAATATCTGTGGGCCTTGTTTAGAAAAAATTACCAATATAGAATCAATTCCTAAATGGGGGACAGAACAAGACCATGTCAGATTCCATGTATCTCAAACAGCCGACCGCTTGCCCTCTGTTTTGTTCGTACTACGCTTAATTCGTATAAATTTCCCCGGTCCCTTGCACTACGAACTGTATATGTATAGGTTTTACTGTATATGAATTGTGGCCTGGCTCAATATGCTCTTACAGTCAGTAACATGCTTGATCTAAAGTTTTGTAGTTTTGGGTTCTTACTCTAACTTAACCCATTCCCTCACAACGAAATTCCAGTCTGGTCCAAACGGAAAGGAGTTGCAGACGACAATTTAAAGTTTATGACATTATAGATTTTTCCAACTTTCTAGATAGAAAACATTGTGGAAAATGTTTTTCCAATCATTTCACTTGAGGATCATCAAAAAGTATCATTGTGTGAGAATAAGTTAACGAACAGTTGACAAAGTCATTGTTACACGCTCTATCTGTATTTTACCAATTTGTGAATGATAATTAGTGTCCATGTTTTTTGAAGGGATGCTGGCAGCTCTCGTCCAAATTAAAAGAAGTTACAGATGTGTATTGCAAATTGCACTATGTTGGAAAATACCGGCTAAATAGGGTAGAAAACAGTGTTAAAGGAGGAGAAATTGCTTATAACATGTAATTTCTCCTTTTCTCACAAAGTTTTCCTTGGTGGTATCTCTGCAGGGCGCCAGAAAGCATCATTGTGTGGTAATGGGTTAAAAGTTAAGGTTTCACTAGTTCCAGAAAACACAGGAATCAATAAGGATATGTGCCAGCCACCACATATTGATGAAAATGCCTCCTAGTATTAGACTTGTCTGGCCAAAGGGAAATGTATGGGTTTTCAGTAAAACTTATACTGATACTTTAAGGTCAAACAGAGGAGAATTTTCCAAAAATATTTATCTAATAAGGTAGAATGGTCATTCTAGATTCAACAGATTGTCACAATAGACTGAAAAGTTTCAACCCTGACCAAGGGTCGGTACTTTATGCACTGCTATGAATGTCTCCTTTTCAGGTGACAGGTCATATATTCAAAAATAGTTCTATAATTACTATTGCAAACAATGTTTTCTTTCAGTGAGGTCAATTCTACCAGTAGTGCATCTGGTAAGACCAGTGTTCCCGTACAGGACCAGCAGACAGCCTTGGCTCTAATCCTGGAGCTATCTATACAGAGAGGGACCTTGAGTCATGTACTCTCATCTGTCTTATTGTTACTGAACCTCTGGAATAACAGTCGCCATGACTATGATAACCGTGTCAGCAGTAATCTGTACAGTGCTCCCTTGATTCCTCTGTTAATGAGGTTCCAGGGCATACAGGCAACTAAGTCTAGAGTCATAGAGCCACCAAAATGGGATGAGGTTTGTACAGTCATATATACTGCATTTCATGTAAAGTATGTACTGTAAACAGGATACACTTCTTATTTTGACAATCAAATTAGAAAAAAAAAAAATCCACATACATGTAATTTGCCAAATACCATACAATCCTCATTTGATGTGGTTTGAAGTTATTGACCATATTTTTTGAAAAGGAGTAATTTCTTACATGAAAACAATTTCTCCTTTTATCACAATATTTGCGATATTTACTGTCTTATTTTGCACTTATTTTTAATTTGAATGCAATTTTATATGTCATCTTCTACTACTTTCAATTTGAACCAATCTAAGATGAGTATCATCTTGTAATAGGTTTAACCCTTTTATGTTTTGCTAAGTCTTAGACCTGTCCATATTATAAGGTTTTGCAGACAAAAAGTGGGTTTATTTTGAAAAATAACCATTCAGTAGGGAAGAAAATATTGTGGAAAAAGAGGAAATTTTTTCTACAATATTTACTCAATTATAAAATCATAGGGACGTAAAAACAAGGGAATGAACAGGAAAGGGTTGAAAAGGATACAGATCTTTTCTAGACTTAAAGTAGCTTCCGAATTTTTTCTAAACTATTTTCTTTTAAGATATGTTATCTGACTTTTGATGAGAGTTGTAGAACCTCTCTTTTCTGAATGGGAAATGTTGAATTCTCATGAAATGTTCCAAATTTATTTCAGAACAACTACTATGTCAGTCCCACTGAATGTTTCCTTCGTTATTTGACATATCCCGAAGACCACACTCTGGCTATAGATTTACGGATGAGTGCTGTAGTTATCATGTCACATATGGATCGTCTTTGTCAACCGTATCTACCACAAACTATCTCACAGAAAGGGCCGAAATCTGGTGCTAACCAAGAAGTCATAGCATGGGGATGGTTTGCTTGGAAGGGAGGGAACTCTACAAATGGACCAATTACATTAGACTTCCTGAATGATGTGGGAGGTGTTAAACAGATAGTGTGTGCTGAGAGGGCCATGGTGGTGTTGGCTGGAAATGGAAAAGTTTATCTCATATCTTATACATCTGAGGCTGCTGTAAGTTTACAGAAATGGTCTATTTGATGCTTTCAAATGGAGAAGCGTGCTATTTCTTGATAACTTTTCTGACGAACCAGTGACATTGAAATGATAAACTGACTTTTTAACCTACTTATGTCCATGTCCTTTTACCTCTGGTGAATGTATAGCTTTTGTTGTTAATTTAATGAAAGAGAAACCAAACAAAGTGTCTCCCATATACTTATTCAGCACATCACCCTTATAGATGAAATTTGTTGCCGTTACTCAAAAGCTGTTTTACCTAGCAACATAATTTCATATAAGTTTGTAAGACTGCAAAATTTTAGTTTGGTCCAAATACAAAGATGTTGCAGGTGATATTTTCAAGTTAATCATGTTAAAATCTTTGTTTGCGAAGAAAACATTGTGGAATTTCTTCATTATCCACAATGTGGTCCAAAGCCTTTTCATGAGAGGCGCCTAGGGATGGGTTATGTGTTATTCCTAATTATTTTGTAGTCCTTTGGCTCAGCTTTCTAAAGCGGTTTCACAAGATGAATTATATTCCATTAAATTAATGGAACTCATGTTTGTGTAGGATAGAAATGATTCAGTTTGTCAGTACTCAAACTAATTTTCAGATGATCTTTATCTTTGAAAAAATAGTGATCTTTTACCATAAGTGTTTTTCAAACAAAATATCCTTCCAGCAAAAATAGAATATCATTTGTATATCCTCTCATTGAAAGATTATATGATGTTAATCTGTCTATGGCATTGCAACATTCATCATCTTCCTGCAGCTTCAATTACACTCAACTTTACTATGCTCTTAATCCATTACCAGGTGACAAAACCTTAGACTGGTCCCAAACGAAATTGAAAGAAGTTGCAGATAACATTTCAAATTGTGCTAAAATTGGAAAAGAAATGCCAAATAGGGTAGAAAAAATTGTGAAAAAAAGGTGAAATTTCTTTTACAAGCAATTTTTCTTTTTCCCACAAAGTTTTCCATGGTAATATTTTTCAAGGCTTCAAAGGGCATACTTGTGTTGTGATGGGTTAATGTGTAATCCTTTCAATGTCGTATTTCAACAAAGTTCCTGTTCAAAATTATTTGTCAAGGGTGAGGATTAAAAGGTGGATAACAATAGTAGATTTCAATGTATTAGTTACATATCCTGTTTATTTTTAGTCCTTATGGATGGTTGGAGGATTTGGTGATAAAGAGGTTGTAAAACTAGCCTCACATCCTGATGGCAAACATTATCTAGCTCTAACTAAAGATGGAGAAGTTTTGTCATGGGGAAACGGTGATGGGGGTAGGCTGGGACATGGAGACAATATGTAAGTCAAGGTCAACCTATTAAATAACCTTTTCACCCATTCCCACACAGTGACGCTTTTGGACAGTCCTCAAAGAAAACAATTGGGAAAACATAGTGGAAAATGAAGAAATTGCTTGAAACAAGAAATTTCTTCATTTTTCACCATGTTTTCTAGCCCAAAAGTTAAAAAAAATCTCAAGTCTCATAAACTTAAAATTATCTTCTGCAACTCCTTTCTATTTGGACCAGTCTAAGATTTTACTGTCTGGTAATTGGTTAAATAGAAGGATCCTCTCTGTCAATCAAAAAATCAATGGACAAATCAAATAATTCATTTAGACTGGAAGTTAATGTTGACCTCTGACATATATATGGAACTTTTTCTATCCCACTTGGATTAGATTATGGTATATTGTTTTACTGATGTCCAGCCAGCCGTCTGTCTGTCTGTCCCTCTGTCTGCGAGTAGTAAATGTAATGCAAGAATTAAACATTTTGCTGTTATTCAAATACTGTTCAAGATATATAGCTCATATTTAGGACATATATTGCTTGCATTGATGGGCATTAAAGGGATGTAAGATTTAGGTCATCCATCTATACCAAAGTCAATATCAAGTTCTTTTTTTCCTCAAAAAGGCTGTTAAGGGTACAGTATTCATAACAACATCTTGTTTTAGTTTAGCATCTTAATAATGATAACTACAGCTTATTTAAGATCTAGTTACAGCATTTAGGTCACTAACTAATTGCTTGTTTTCAGTTTTATGATCCTGATGTAAACTTATGTTAAATGATATCTTATTTGAAGACCTTGTCAGAGGTCAGTTTTTAACCTAATCCCACCTGATAAAATTTAGACCAGTCCAAATTCAAAGAACTTGCAGACAGCAATTTAAAGTATATGAAATCTTTCCTTTATGGGTAGAAAACATTGTAGATAATGAAGAAATTGCTTGGAACAAGCAATTTCTTCATTTTCACAATTTTTTACAAAGCTTTCATACTGAGGGTTGTTTAAAAGTATCATTGTCTGGGAATGGGTTAATGGAAATGGATGAACCTAAATGTTTTAGCAGGAGGTATTGACAAGGACCAGACTGCACACTTGCAACTATTTGCCCCTTTAAGCTTTGCTGCTTTTGGACAAACCGAAGATCTTGCTATGGCCAGGTCACCGTCTGCATCTGCATCTATTGTCTGTATCATCATCATCTCTGGTATTACTGAACAAATTCATCTGAAACTCAGAGTATATGTTCACTATCAAAAGAGCAATCTATACTAAATAGTTGGATAACTATAAATGTATTTGTTAACAAATTTTACCTACTATCGAGCACTTGAACAGCTGAGGATTTGCATCCACATTTGTTGCTCTGGTTTACAATTAGGCATACCAGTGCTTTCAATACTTTGATTTTGATGCAAGAGTTTAATAAACATGACAAGGGCTTAAAAAGAAAGACCTTTTGTGTTGATTACTATTTTTTCTATTATCTAATGAAATAACTTTAATTTCCCTTTCTGAAAATGTGTTTCTTTCCTATTTACAGTTCTAGAGATGAACCAACAGTTGTAAGTGCCCTGTCTGGTAAACAGGTGATCAGTATAAAGTGTGGGAGTACTTACAGTGCTGCCATAACAGTCACAGGCGAGCTTTACACCTGGGGGCGGGGAAATTATGGACGACTGGGACATGGGGGTAGTGAAGATCAAAATGTGCCCAATCTGGTGACAGCCTTGAAAGGTCACAGGGTTATTGATATGGCTTGTGGGAGTGGTGATGCACAGTCTCTGGCAGTCACTGATACAGGTCAGTAAAATTGCTTTGTTTTTGTCATTTACAAATTAGAAAAAATGAACATGCTTATATTTTGTGCTCAGAATGACAAAATTATACATGGAGTCCAGTATTTAAAAGAAGTAATTTGATAGAGTTAGAATTGACCATTTGAAGTTAGGTTACCGGAGTATTACTAGAAACAACCAAGATTATTGAAAGAAAGACACTGATATATCGGTGCAAAGCAGTGTTACAACTCATTTTGTAATAAAAACCTGTTTTGTAAGATTTTTCCATAAAATGAATACAAAACAGTTGGTAGCAAAGCAGCACTGAATAATGGAAGTTAACTATCTGTAAGTGTTGTGGTATGGCCTTTTCAAGATTTCCTATTAACCTATTTCCATTCAATGACACTTTTAGAAACCCCTTAGAAAAAAAAGATTTGGAAAACATTGTGGAAAATGAAGATATTGCTTGTGACAAGCAATATCTTCATAATCCCCAATCTTTTGTACCCAAAAGGTAAAAAAATTCAAAGTTTCTTTAGCTTAAATTTGCGATTGAAACTCCTTTCAATTTTGAGTAGTCTAATTTTTTGCTGTCTGGTAGTGAGTGAAACTACTTCATGATTCTGTTAACCCATTACCAGACAGCAAAATTAAAGACTGATCCAAATTGAAAGGAGTTGCAGACAACAACTCAATGCTTATGAATTTTTATTTTTTCAACTGTCTGGGTAGAAAACATTGTGTAAAATGAAGAAATTGCTTGTTACAAGCAATTTCTTCATTTTGCAATTTTTTTTTCCAATTGATTTTCTTTAGGGGCGTCCAATGGCATCTCTGAATGGGAATGGATTAATGTTTATCTAAACCCCTTTTTGGAGAATATATAATCAAAACTGAAGAAAATTGGTGGAGCTTTTAGTTTCCCTATCAAAATGAATAGAAAAAAAGGTAGAAAATATTATGGGTCACAAGCAACATATCCTTTCACCCATTACTACAAGGCAAAAAATTAAACTGTCCAAATTCCAAAAAGTTTCGAACAACATTTTATAATTAATGAAATTTGAAACCCTTTGACTTTCTGGGTAGAAAACATTGTGAATAGTTAAGAAAATGCCTGTCACAAGAATTTTCTTCATTTTTCACAATGTTTTACAAAGTTTTTTTTTTCCTTGAGGAGCATGTAGAAGGGAGATTGTGCCGTAATGGATTGAAAATCCCTACATCTATAGGTTAGGGGCATATTGTTTTTTTGTGTTAAAAAATATTTTACTTTGATCATAACTGGAATGTTAAATGCTTTTGCTTGTGTATATTTGTGACAAGACCTTCTTGTTTTACTGAGGTCATATTGAAATATCGAGGTTATTTTTTCTGAAATTAGCCAGAGAGATTATGTTTCACAAATCTATGTTGTTCAAGAATTGTTTATTTAATAACACTAACTCACTTGGTCTTGAAAACCATTGATCTTATGATAACAGGTAAACAGAAAGTATTTGCTAGTTGTGATAATTGTTTTTTTTTATTATATTTTTTTTCTAAACTAGTTGTGATAACACATTTAGTTGTTCTATTATAGGTGCGGTATACTCCTGGGGAGATGGTGACTATGGGAAACTAGGTCGAGGTGGAAGTGACGGCTGCAAGTCACCCAAGGTCATTGAAAGGTTAATGGGTCAAGATGTAGTTCGTGTGTTCTGTGGTGCCCAGTTTAGTATGGCTCTTACAAAATCTGGAGTTATCTTCTCATGGTAAGTCATCCAAAGTCATTGATAGGTTATTTGGTTGAGATAAAGTCTGGGTAATCTGTGGTACCTAGTTTAGTACAGACCTTACAAAATCTGGAGTTATCTTCTCATAATAAGTCACCTAAGGTCATTAACAGTTTTATGGGTAAATGTCGGAGTACTCTATGACTCTCACAAAATCTGAAAATAGTCACCTCAGATTATTGCAAGATGAGTGGATTAACCCTTTCCTGGTTAATCCCTGGTTTTTACATCCCTGTGATTTTATAATGAAGAAAACATTGTGGAAAAAGAAGAAATTGCTTGTCACAAGCAATTTCTTCTTTCAATATTTTCTACTCTACTGAATGGTTATTTTTCAAATAAAATCAACTTGAAATTTTCGTCTGCAAATTCTTTGAATTTGGGAGGGTCTATAATTTTGCAAAACAGGAAAGGGTTAAGATGTAGATTGTGTACCTTTGGTTTTGATTCCCAGTTCACCATGGCTACACAGAATCAAGAGTTGTCTTCTCTTAGTTAAGTTCACTTTATTGAAAATAGATTCAAATTAAAGAATTAGAGAGGAACATATTCAAAGTGCTTTTTGGAAAAAAAATGTTTACAGGTTTATAACATTTAATCAATTTCCTCTCATTTAGGCTTTTTCAGGCCTATCAAGACAGAAGAAAAATATTGTGAAAAAATGAAGGAATGGGTTGTAACAAGCAATTTCTTCATTATCCACAATGCTTTCTTCCCTAAAAATCAAAGAATATTCTGTTTCACTAACTTGGAATTTTCGTCTGCCATTTCCTTCTGTTTGGGGTCTAAATTTTTTCCATTTTGTTATGCACTTATCAAGTGTATGAGTAAGCATTTCAATAATCAAATTCCAAATTTGTCTGCCTCGATTGCCGAGTGGTATAGGTGCTTGACCTTGTGATCAGAAGGCTGCTGGTTCAAACCCAATTGTTGCTGGGGTGTGTTCATGGGCATGACACTTAATAGCCATCCCCAGTCTACCCAGCTGTAGAATTGGATAGCAGTGGGTTTAGCCACTGCCTCTCTTTCAGGGACGTGAAAATATCTGGATTGTGTGTTGCAAGAGCAACATTATAAGCTTAAAACTTTCGTCACAATCGAACTAAAATAAAATAGTATAACTAACCAAATTCTTTTTTCTTCAAAAGGTTTGTTGCTTTGTCTTCTAGAAAGAGAAATAAGTAGCTTAATTTATACTCTTTGGTACATATATTTGAAATATGTTTCTGTCTTTGCATGCTTTTTGGAACTTATCTACATTTATGACATATTTGAATTCAGTCTTATTAAACTGATAACTTCTTTTCACTGATCTACTCTTGTAATTGTAAAATCTCTAATTTTCAGGGGTAAGGGAGACAATTTTCGACTTGGACATGGTACAGAGGAACACATTCGGGTACCTAAACAGATAGATTTCTTCAACGGCAAGAAAGTGATAGATATATCAGTAGGATCTATGCACTGTTTGGCCGTAACAGAGGATGGGGAGGTGTATGGTTGGGGTAGAAATGAACAAGAACAGTTGGGTGATATGTCTATACAGTGTAGAACTGAACCAACATTGCTGCCTGGTCTGGAAAACAAGAAGATAGTAGGAGCTGCATGTGGTCCTTCACAGGTAGGATAATCTTGTATAATTACTGGTGATCTCAGAAAGAGATAGTATTCTTTAACCCTTTCCCGTTTTTGGAAATTTTAGACTAAGCCAAATTGAAAGAGGTTGCAGACGACAATGAAAACTGGATGCCATTTGAAATGAAACCGTCCTATATGGTAGAAAATATTGTGGAGAAAGAAGAAATTGCTTGTAACAAGCAATTTCTTCTTTTTCCAAAATGTTTTCTTGAGTATAAAATCACAGGAAAGTAAAATCCTGTATTTGAACGGGAAAGGGTAAATGTCTTCTAGTAGATTATCACTTAATAGTTTCACTGTCAAACCAGTGAAATTATCAAAATGATAAACTTACTATATGGTAGATTTAGCTTGTCTTTTGTTCATTTTGGACTACTGGATGCCATCTCAATGGGACCAATGATGCTGATGATGTTTTAATGTTGCCACATAAATCAAGTACATGTACATTACAACTTGTAGCCACATCTGTCTATAATTCTTGCATGTGATATCTATATTTCATTTTGTGTGTTAGGATATTTTGCTAGGTAGAAGAGGATAGATGTTGGATTAATAAACCTTTAATTGTTTAAATTAAGATTTTGCAAAGTAGACCTCAGTTTTGATATAGGCCACACTGATGGCTTTTGATAAACATGGTTTGAAGATTCCCAACATATAGTTTGTTATATAACCTTTAAAATTCTTTTCAGAGTTTTGTATGGTCGTATGGTGGACAGTCAACAATAGGGTCCAGAGTACCATTTGTTGTAGACATCAGTAAATCAACATTTGACCAGCTAGATGAACTACTGGCTGAAGTATGTAATGGTATGGACGGTCAGTCAGACTGGCCACCACCACAGGAGAAAGAATGTATGGCAGTAGCTGGACTTAACCTTCTTAACCTACAGGTATAGCATTTTAGCTAGCAAACCGTCAGCTTTGATAGCTTAAGTTAATAGACAAAATTGTGAGGTCTTCTCAGAGTTCAATGAGTGCAAGCAATTTCTTCAGTGTCCACAATGTTTTCTACCCTACAAAAGACAGAGAAGATTACTTAAGAAAACCATGCTTTGCTAGCTTGCAGTTCTTTCAGTACTTTTATATCCATGATTAGTGTAATCCATTCCCACTCATTCCAACCTTTCTCGAGAAAACCCTAGGAAAACATTTTGGAAAATAAAGAAGTAGCTAGTAACAATTTCTTCATTATCCATAATGCTTTCTACCCCAAAAGACAAAGATTTTTAAAATGTCATCAACTTGAAATTATAGTCTGCAACTTCTTTCAATTTGGACCCGTCTTAAACTTTCTTGTGCGGTAATAGGTTAATGGCACAGAGAGAGTTATTCAAATACCATAAATTTTTTTTAAGACTTAAATAAATTCAAAGAAGTTGCAAACTACAATTCTGGTTGATGAAATTAAAAAAGTCTTTGGTAGAAAACAATGTGGATAATGAAGAAATGTTTGAAACAAGTGATTTCTTCATTTTTCCACAAAGTTTTCCAAAGCATCTTTCTTGAAGTGGATGAAAAAGGTGGGACTGTGTGGAATTGAGTCCAAGGTTTCTAGCAGTGTAAGAATGTCTGTATCACCCGTCTGGAGTATAACAACTTCATATATTGGCAAATAATAAAATATGCTTGCATTTTCCATATGATAAATATGAGGATAATTTGTAAAGTTTATTCCAGTACAACAGTACATCTAAGATCAAGATAACAGTTGAAAACCAAGTGGCAAGATGGCAAGGGACTAGTGCTTGTGACTTATACTTTCTCACAGTCTTGCTTATTTGAATACTGTCAAAAGTGGTGTTTAACCTCATACAATTGATTATACCCCCAAAATATGTTTAGGGGAGGGGGGGGGTATATAGGATTCAGCTTGTTGGTCCGTCTGTCCGTCAGTCTGACTGGAGCTTTTTTTTGTCTGCTCAATTTCTCGGCAAGTATTGGACGGATTTTATTCAAACTTTACTGTTCGATCCCAGACGGCGGCACTCATCCTTTTCGACTTTTTGTCTGTCACTAATGGGTCAATAATTATAGACCTATGTAGGGTAGCAGCTGGAGGCTAGGAAAGGATTTAATGGTAGTACTGGTGTGAGAAATACCAGGATTCCATTGTTAGTTGCTCCAGCCGCCGGATATAACTGAAAGATTTTTGAAAGCGGCTTAAAATCCCATTCAAACATACAAATCAAACTTTACTGATATAATCAGTATCAAGCAGAGATGTGCATATTATATTTTGGTTACATTCCATTGTTTTTTGACGGAGTTATGGCCCTTCTGTGAAAATTCGTGTCTGCTCAATTTCTCAGCAACCATCGGACGGATTTGATTGAAATTTTACAGAAAGACTCGGTATAAATCAGACATGTGCATATCCTATTGTGGTTCTGGTCTATTTACTTTTGACTGATTTATGGCCCTTTAATTAAAAAGTCCATTTTTTGTTACGGCCCTTTGGTGGATAGCACTTATACATGGTCAAGTGCATTTGGGGGTATTAGTCGCTTTGTGACAATTTCTAGTTATTTTTGCTAACTCAAAATTGCTAAATGTTTGGATTAAATTTTCATATTCTGATCATTTGCTACTCTGTGGAATATCTCATTTAGATTATTCAGTGTTAAGTCTGAATTGACCAATCACTGGCCTTGCCCACTGACGCCTTTGGCCCCACCCATTGACACTGATAAGATGTTCTGCTACAATTTTAAATGGCGTTATTTTGCAAAATTTATGGCCAGTTGCATGTTAGAAATAAGAAGAATGGTTGGTTGGCGACTTAAATGTTGTAACTTCTGCTTGAATAAGCTGTAGTTGCATCTAATTCACCAAACTAACAATAATGATTCATCAAAATGGCTGCCAATTTAGGAGTTCAAACTGAACGCCTAGTCTAAATGAATGACTTCATTGGTTGACTGAATATTTGATTGACAGCCTTGATTGGTCAATTGTTTCTTTCAGCTGCATGTAGCAATATCCCAGAATGAGAATCTGGAGCAACTAGGTCTTGGAGCTGGAAGTTCTCTAGTGACAAGTTTAAAGAAGAGAGTTGTGTCCCTTGCTAGTAACAGTGGAGTAATCTCTACAGTACAGATGGCAGCACAATGTACATTACAAAATGGCTGGTCTATACTGTTACCAACAGCAGAGGAGAGGGCCAGGGCTCTGTCTTCATTATTGTCATCAGGAGGTAAGTAATTATGTGTTGCTTAATCCAAATAAGGGAATGATTAGGTTGGAGCTCTGTTTTCATGATTTTCCTTAGGAGGTATATTTATGTGTGTTACTTGACTCAAATATAGTATCCCCAGTAAAGGAGAAGGCAAAGGGTCTATCTTCACGATTTTCATTAGGAGGTATATTTGAATGTGTTTATAATGTTACCTTTAGCAGGGGAGAGGGCCAGAGCTCTGTCTTCATTATTGTAATTAGGGGGTATGTTTATGTATTACATGACCTAATAACGGACTGGTTTATAATGTTACCTTCTACAGAGGAGAGGACTAGAGCTCTCATCAGGATGTTTAACCCATTTCCACATGACTTACCTTTTTTAAACCTCTCAAGAAAAGTGAAAACACTGTTGAAAGTGAAGAAATTGATGGTACAGGCATTGCCTACAGTGTTACTTACGCTAAATTCAGAATTTAACCAACTTGAAATGGTTTTCTGCAACTTTGTTCCAGTCTGAATTTTTGTCATCTAGTAATGGGTTAAATGTGTTCTATAATTCCCAATAAAGGACTATTCTCTATTATTTGAGTATTGTGATGATGAGGTATGTTGTTGTAACAAAAAATAATACACTGGTCTTTGCTGTTACCTACAGCAGTGGAGAGGACCAGAGCACCATCTTCATCGTTGATGAGATGTTGATGAGAGAAGAATGGGACATTGTCCCCATCACTGTCATGATGAACTATAGTACAACAATGATATGACCTTAAAAGGGGCTGTTCAATATTGTTATAGCTGAAAAAAGGGTTACATAACATGATAAGGGACTTCTCTATACTGTTAACAATACCAGAGGAAAGAACCAGGCATATTTATTCATTGATGTCATGTGGATGTACATGATGCAGGCTGAATTTGGTCTACACCACCTGATTACAGTTGTGAAAAGTGAATTGTCTCATTGGTCTCTGTGATGTAAATCACGACTCTGCGCTCCTATAGTGTAGTATGGACTGAGCAGACATTTTTGTGATGTCCGCTGTGTTTTTCCAACAACAGAGGCTTGTGTTGAGAGAAAATCACTTTGACTGTGTTAAATTGACAGAATTTTGGATAACTAGTTTTATGAAAAAGTATGTTACTATTATAATAAAATCAGCGGTCCTTGTGTGTGTATGTGTGTGGAAGGGGGGCATGTGTCATGGAAATATTTTGTAAATCCCGGAAATGTTACTATTGTAATGTTTTGTCTTTCTAATTTTACAAGATATTGGATTTTAGTGGATTGCCTTTTCTGTTGGAGGCTAGGAAGGGATGTAATGGTAGTACTGGTGTGAGAAATACCAGGATTCCATTGTTAGGTGCTCCAGCCCCCGCGATATAACTTATAGATTGTTGAAAGTGGCGTAAAACTCCATTCAAACAAACCAACAAACTGTTGTTTGAAGAGTATAATTATCATCAGAAAATTTGAATAAAGAAGGCAACTAGTGAATGAATGATGAACCCCCGTTTTATGTACTGGAAAGGTGAAAAAAAGGTGGGGGTATATATTTTTACAGGCAGAGGAGGTGGGGGGGTATTTTTTGGAAGGGGGAGGGGGTTGGCATTGTTCTGGACCAAAATACTTTTGAAAATTTTCGTAGCCCTTCACCCCTCAATATCAGTCAAAGAAGTAAAGTGATTATTTTCACCATATGTGTTGTTTTAGTGAGAGACACTATGGGTATGAGTGCTGGACAAAGATTTATGACAGATTTATTAGTGAGCAGTTTGATGGCTGACGGAGGGCTAGAGTTTGCTATGGAAGCTGCCATCAAAAAGGAAACACAAGCTTTTGAGGACAAGAAGGTTTGGCATATAGTATAATCTTAAAGTCTATAGATAAGTTTTTGAATTTGTTGATTTAGAAAGTAATATTGTAAAATGCAACTGTTTTTGTGGCAAGATGCTGGTTGGGTGTATAATTTTGTTTAGTGATAGCTCTACTTTATTTTGGCCTGTAGAAAGATTGAAGTTCATTCTAGAGTAGATATTTGCAATATTTCAGGAGAGTGAGGAGAAGGAAGAGGACAAGAAAACCGAAGGGGAGGCCCCAACAGAGGGTAAACTTGAACCCCAGACTGATAGAGAGGAGGATGGGAGCACTACTATCCCTCTATTACAGCTTATACAACAGCTGCTTAGGTACAGTAGTCAACCTTTACTCTTATATTATCAGACTAAGTTTAGACTCATCCAAACCAGGAATTTCACCACAAAATTTAATTACCCCTTTCCTGTTTAATCCCTGGTTTTTACGTCTCTGTGATTTTATGATTGAGAAAATATTGTAGAAAAAGAAGAAATTGCTTGTAACAAGCAATTTCTCTTTTTCTACAATATTTTCTACCCTACTGAATGGGTATTTTTCAAATTAAATCCACTTTAAATTTTTGTCTCCAAAACCGTTGAATTTGGACAGGGCTAGAATTGTGCAAAACAGAAAAGGGTTAAACAATTAAAACCTGGTACATGGCTTTAGAGTATAACCCCCCCTCCCCCCTTAGTTACAGCTTAAATGTTGGCAAATGTTAAAGCCCAAAAGTTCACTTCTGGTCTAATGCATGATTTTAGTGGTTAACCCTTTCCTGGACAATCCCGGGATTTTACGTAACGGTGATTTTATACTTGAGAAAACATTGTGGGAAAAGAAGAAATTGCTTGTAACAAGCAATTTCTTCTTTTCCCTCAATATTTTCTAACAGGAAGGTTGGTTTCTTTTCAAGTTGCATCTAATTTACTTTGTCTTTTGCATACTCTTTCAATTTGGACCAGTCTAAAATATAAAGAAACAGGATAGGGTTAATTGATTATTTGATTGACAGTCACAGCCTCTTGATGTCATGGCTGCTGGGTGTCACATACAAGTTTATATGTAAAACAGAAGGGTACAACATCAAACTTTTTGTATATTTTCAGGAATTCCTCATCCCATTCACAGTCTATGTTACACAGTCTATCTCAGGAAGGTGTTATAAAGATGAAGGACACAATGACACGAGATTCGTCGCCATCTCTAGATCTCTTACTGCAGTTCCAGAGGCTATTGATAGCTAGGGTGTTTCCAAAACACAACAACTATCTAGCATCCCATACTGATTTAGGTATTGTAATTTATATCAATTTATATGAATATAAATTACACCTCATTCATAACTGAATAAGTGAGTGTTTATGAGAAATAACACAAATTCTTTATATGGAAAAGAATTGTATGTTTATCTAAATGTTCAGTTGCCATGTATTCAGTTCAAGTTTCTTCAAATTTAGAATGATAATGAAGAAAAAAGAGGGGTAGGTATTTCATTTATATGCTTTTGAGTGCATCTTAGTTAAAGTCATAATTCTCTGTGTAACAGGTCTACACCACATCTCACTCATATATAATTTCAGCAACAACATGTAAAGATATTAACTTTAACTACTTAATTCTGATTTTTTCAAAGAAAACGAATTTGAAAACATTGTATAATACGAAGAAATTGCTTATTACATGCAACTCCATCATTATCTGTGCCTGTCCCAAATGTAGCTTTTGAAATTGTTCAGTTAATTTTTTGTCTGTAACATCTTCAAAAATGGACCTGTCTAAAATTTTGTCTTCTGATAGTGTATTATGACATTTTTCATAGTCATGATGGATAGAAATTCAGTGTGAGATTACTCTGCCCAGAATGATTCTCTTATATTATTTTGTTGACAGATTATGAACTACAAGGAGCTGGATCCCTGTTAAGAAAGTACATTTCTTTGTTATGTAACCATGTGACAGACATCTTACCACTGGGAGCCAGTCTGGCTAATATCAGCTGTAAACATTTCTCACTGGTGTCCAAAATCATAGCTACTGATGTTACAGGTAGAGTTGAACATTTTTAACCATTCCCACACAATCCCTCCTTTTTACACCCTCAAAGAAAAAGTTTTTGAAAACATTGTAGAAATGAAGAAATTGCTTGTCCCAAGCAATTTCTTCATTATCTACAATGTTTTCTATCCAAAAAGACGAAAATATTTGAAATTTTCATCAACTTTAAAATCTTGTCTGCAGCTTCTTTCAATTTGGATCACTCTGAAATTTAGTTTTGTTGGAATGGGTAAAAATTACTGCTACCCAATTCTACAGCCAGGTAGACTGGGATTATTTTTTAATAAAAACATCCTAATGACAGTTGAACTCAAATCTGTTGTATCAAACACATATACCCCTCAGTAATAGAGGTTTCTATTTGACACCATACTAAAAACCCCAATACATGTACCCAAAATGTTATTTGATTCTGTTGAATTTTTTGTTCAATTGTTTTTGTCGAGCCCACATGTGGTGAGCGAGACATAGTTGTCACAATTTCACTTTTGTGTAGTGCATTACTGCATTTGTGTGTCTGTTTGTCCAGAGAATAACTTCTACATTTATTGATTGGTTGAGTGCTAGTGTTGTGCGAAACGTTTGTTTTGTATAAGAATATTTCAATGGTACTAGTGTCATACATAAAGTTCTGTTAGATGTTTTCAAGTTCAAGGTCACACCTGAAGGTCATGTGAATAGCACTTAAGCAGGAGCATCCTGGTCTGTGACACATTTCTAGTTTGAAGGCTCAACTCAATCTGGCAGAAGAATTATCTCCCCTTGAACTTAGACACTTTTTACTAAGCAAGGCTCCTTTAACACTTTCCTGTTCAAACCCGGGATTTTACACTGCTGCGGCTTTATACTTGAGAAAATATTGTGGAAAAAGAAGAAATTGCTTGTAAGAAGCAATTTCTTCTTTTCCCACAATATTTTCTACCACAGAGGATGGTTTGATTACAAATTCCATCCAATTTCTGCTGTCGTCTGCAACTTCTTTCAATTTGGATTCAAATAAAAATGTTACAGATTTTTATTTTCAAATTAGTTAATTATTTGAAATATTCCTACAAACAAACAGTGAAAGGTGTGTTAGAAATCTTGAGAATGTTATAAACATAGATCCTTAGGAAAGTTTGGGAACTTGGTATCAATTAAAGCATCTCAGTCCCTCACAGGCCTATTGTAAGAAACTTTGCTCCAGTTTAACTTAGATTTTCCTTTTTAACCATCAAACACTCAACAGGCTGGCAGTATACATTCATATGAGGTGCTCTTGTTAGTTTATGATCAGCAAAGACAAAGGCAACTCTAGGTTTACACTCTGGCCATCTATCTGTCTGTCAATCAGTCTTCGAGACTTTTTTTTATGCTCTTGAAGAGAGAGCATATAACCACAGCTTCACCTGTCTATCCCTTTGTCCGAAGCGATTTCTCTGTAATGCTCAGTCCAAATCAAATTTAGTTGTGTAATGGAAAAAGAGGGCTTAATGTTTGTAAGCTTTACATTAGCTCTCCATTTCTCCGCAACAAACTTACATTGGCCATAACTTTTGATTAATAAAAGATATAGCCTTCATATTTCAAATGTTGATTGTTTATGACAAAACCTTTCTGTTGGTACTAAGGTCAAGGTCATTTGTTAAGGTTGTTTTTCAAAATTACAAAAAATTAAACTTAAACAATGGTTAGTGATTCATGGTTTGCATGTGCATTGCTTATGACATCACCTTTCTGTTGGTGTTAAGTTCAAGGTCATCTATCAAGATTAAGGTCATTTCTCAAGGTCAAAATTACGAAAATTCAACTTTAACATTGTCCATAATTTTAAAATGGTAAGTGATACAGCCTTCATATTTTAAATGTTTAGTACTTTACAAGACTTTTCAGCAGATACCAAAATCATGGTCATTGGTCAAGGTCAATGTCAAATTGTCAAGCTCATTAATTTTCAAATAAACCTCCTTTACCAATTGCCAAAATTTTTCGTTACTTTACATAAATGTTGATTATTAAGTGCCCTGGCTAATGTTTATTTCAATTTTTTGACTCAATGAACCTTGCAATGCTAAAATGGGGCTTAATGCCACGTAGCTTTACATTTTGTGTATTTCCTACTCTTAAATGAATCAGTCTAATGTTTTTGTAAGACTTCTCAAGTTAGAGTCTTCATTTTTTGTATGTAGACATTTTTCATTGATAACTTTGATGGTCAAGGTAAAATATTTAACCCTTTACCATATAATGATATTGAATTTTACTAGAATCAGGCCTGTGAAACAAGACAGATTCCTTCAATGTTTGTCAAACTTCCACATTTCTTGTGAACTCTCAAACTATAGTTGCATTCCATAAGAAGTTTTTTGTCCAATAATGGCAAACAATTTTGTGAGAAAGCCTCAAGGTGAGCTTTTATGATCTGTAATTGTCTGGCGTCCGTCTGTTCATCTGTCCGTCCGTAAACAATTATTAAAAAATCTTCTCCTCCTAAGCCATAAGGCCAAGAGCTTTGATATTTGGTACATATCATGACCTATTGACCCTCTACCAAAATACTTCAAAGATTTATAGTGCTCTGAAAATTAGACCTTTTCTGTGCAATCCCTGATTTTACAAAGGAATAAACAAGGAAATCTTTGAAAATTTCCTTCTCCCAAACCATAAGGCTTAGAGCTTTTATATTTGGTATGTTTGATCATCTATTGACTCTCTACCAAAATACTTGAAAGTATTACCGTTCTTGATTTTACAAAGGAATAAAGAAGGAAATCTTTGAAAATCTTCTTCTCGAAAATGATAAGGACTAGAGCTTCTATATTTGGTATGTATCATCAATTATTGACCCTCTACCAAAATACTTCAAAGAATTACCATACTCTGAAAATTAGCCCTTTTCTGTGTGATCCCTGATTTTAAAAAAGGAATAAAGAAGGAGATCTTTAAAAATCTTCCCCTAAACCATTAGGCCAAGAGCTTTGATATTTGGTTTTTATTATCACCTATTGACCCTCTACCAAAATACTTCAAAGAATTACGGTATTCTTAAAATTAGCCCTTTTCCATGCGATCCCTGATTTTTCAAAGGAATAAAGAAGGAAATCTCTGAAACTCTTCTTCTCAAAACCCATAAGGCCTAAAGCTTTTATATTTGGTACATATCAACAGCTATTGACCCCCTACAAAAGTTCTTCAAAGAATGACTGTATTCTGAAAATTAGACCTTTTATGTGTGATCCCTGATTTTACAAGGAAATAAAAAAATATATCTTTTAAAGTCTTATTCTCCTAAACGATAAGGCCTAAAGCTTTTATATTTTTGGTATTTATCATCACCTATTGACCCTCTACCAAAATACTTAACCAGTGACTGTACTCTGAAAATTAGCCCTTTTCTGTGTGATTCCTTATTTCTCAAAGGAAAATAAAAAGGAAATCATTTATAGTCTTCTTCTCCCAAACAATTTGGCCTAGAGCAGCAATATTGCTACATATCATCAGATATTGAGCCACTACCAAAATACTTCAAAGAATTACCGTATTCTGAAAAATAGCCCTTTTCTGTGTGATCTCTAATTTTAGATAGGAATAAACAATGATATCTTTGAAAACCTTCTTCTCCTAAACGATTAGGCCTAGAGCTTTGATATTTTGTATGTATTGATGTCTATACTTCAAAGCATTACCACATTCAGGAAATAAGAAAGGATCATCAATATACTTAGGATTAAAAGAGAAAATTCTTAAACATCTATTCCAAAATAATTAGACAGAGGGCTTTGCTATTTTGTATATATCATAAAGCCATGAACCATCATACTCAGGGGAGCGATTAAGAACCATCATGGTCCTCTTGTTTTCTAGTCCCCCTAGATATTAAGCTGATTTTAGCTATGTGAGTCAGCAATAATGAGTTACAGATCAAGTTTGAGTTTCATTCTGGTCCACGAATTTTTACAAGAATATAGATGTTAAATGATGAAATTACAGATTTTTGCTTTCTAGACCCTTTTTATAAATGCTTATAGATATTGAGCTTATATTTGTTTTTTACAACATTAATCATGAATTAAAGATTAAGTTTTAGCCCTACAGGCCAAAGGCCAGAAGGGCTATAGCGATGATGTTTTCCCAACTGGCGTCCATGAATCCGTTCGTTATCTTCTCTTGTTAAAACTCTAGAGGCCACAGTTTTTATCAGATTCTCTTCAAACTCTCACAGAATGATTATTGATGGACAGATTTATAGAAAAATAATATATGGCTGGTATCCAACTTAGAATTTGCAAAGCAATACTTTCAAATGCTTGTTCATCTTTAATATTTCACTTTCTGTATTTTTCCAGGTGTATTACTGCCTGAGATGTTAACCTGCATGGTTTTACTGCAGTTAAAGAGTCCTGCTGTAGTAGAGACATCAGGATCAGTTCCCATACTAGAACAGATATTTGATATACTAGATAAGTACAATAGACTGGCACCAGGGCTAGTTAGAGATGACAAAGAAGATTTATCCTGGCCTGGGGTTTGGAGTGAGTAAAATTTTTACCAAAACCCAACTTACTGTAAATGTTCCCATATTAGATCTGATAAACTAGACAAGTTCAATACACTGGAAGCAGGGATGGTTTGAGATTACTAGTAAGATCCTTTCTGACCTAGTGACTGGAGTGAGTAGAATTCCTCAGATGTCATTTTTTAATTGAATAGTAAGATATGAATAGTGAGATAACTCAGGTCAATTGAAATGCACAAACATGATTCCCAATACTATTTGCTTGTCATGTAGAGCAGGGCATATTGTTTTACAGGTGTCCCTCTATCTATTAGCTTGGCATTTTCCTGTAACTTCCACATTTTTGAAATTTACAATGCTTTTTTTTTTACATGCTGATAGCTCTCATTGATATGCAGTTGATAGTGGTATTTCTTGCTCTTTGTTATACCCCCCTTAACTTTGTTAGGGGGTATATAGGAGTCAGCTTGTCGGTCCGTCCGTCTGTCGGTCCGTCTGTCTGTAGCTATTTCCTGTCCACTCAAATTCTGGGCAACCATTGGACGGATTTGATTCAAACTTCACAGATATAATCTGTATCAAGCAGAGATGTGCATATTTTAGTTTGGTTACGGTCCATTGATTTTTAACCCAGTTATGGCCCTTTGGTGATGGCCCTTCCGCTCAATTTCTCAGCAACCATTGGACGGATTTGATTCAAATCTTACTGAAACACTCGGTTGTCTGGTAATTGACGGATTGACACTGTATAACAAAGAATTGAAGGCCAGTCAATTCATACAATTAGTCTGGAATTGAACTTTGAACTTACAGATTGGTCAACATCTATCTGAAGCATTTTGTTTGTTTGGTAACATGAATGTTGTAACTACAACAATAAGGTCAACAACCGTATTTAAAGTTGCCAGCTAGACATAAATGTTGCATAGTATCACTGTTTAATATCTCAGTCAAACTTCCAATTGGAGCTCAGTTGGCATGGCCAGCAATCCATCAGTTGATAAAAACAGACTAAATAGCATTGAACTCTGTCTTTATACCCCCCCAAAACTATGTTTGGAGGGTACATAGGAGTCAGCTTGAGGTTCGGTCATTCCATCCGTCGGTCCGTCTGTATGTAGCTTTTTCCTGACCGCTCAATTTTGCGGCAACTATTGAACGGATTTCATTCGCTGATATAATCATTATCAAACAGAGATGTGCATATCCTATTTTGGTTACGGTCCTTGATTTTTGACTGAGTTATGGCCCTTTTGTGAAAAATCGTGTCTGCACAATTTCTCAGCAACCATTGGCCGCATATGATTCAAATTTCACAGAAAGACTCGGTAAAAGTCAGACATGTGCATATCTTATTTTGGTTATGGTCCATTTATTTTTGACTGATTTATGGCCCTTTAATTGAAAAGTCCATTCTTATTGCAGTCAGAATACTGACTGTAATCTAGGAATCACACAAATTCGCTCATTGCTTCTAGGAACCTGACAACTACCTGAAAAATTTTTCCTTGCTCGTGAATTGATTCATAATTTCTTGTAGTATACTATCTGAAAATGTAAGTCCATTCATAAAGAATGTCTGCTGAATGCAGAATCACTGAATGTGCACAATGATTAAGGCCACAACCTCTACAGGTACTCTATTTATACCATCTTAAACAGTGTTGCATCCAGGCCACTCGTTAGAGGGAATCCTCCAGGTTTGTCGTTATGTCAAAAGTTAACATCATCAGAGACATAGAATAATGTACATTTATGTCTGACATCAATTAATCGATTGCCTGAACTTACCATCATTAAGGATTTCATTTAACAAAAATTGGGTATGGTAGGCCTCCGTGCTCCACGATTCGTCAATCTTAGACATAGTGGAAAGTGAAACTAGACATTCCCCCGTCTCAGATTTTTTTATTATTATCACCTTCATTCTTATGATTTTAAAAGTTACCAGCTACAAAGTTTAATCAAGTTTTGTACATCTGCATCTGTTTGGTGTAAATTCCCGATTTGTAAAAAAGAGTTCTTTGTTGATTTATTGTTACCGTATTTTTAACAATGGTAAAGAAATTAGACCAAGTCCATTACCACGAAAGAGGTTCGAAGGTCGATCCACGTGACCTGTTCTCAACGCATCAGTTACCCTTTTAGGTACGATTTACTGAAATGATATAATACAACAACTCTGACTGCAACAGTAGCTGCTGTTAACTCTAATCGAGGAATTGTTACTTGTTTTAACGACACTACTCTGTATTTCGTCATTACCAAAAACACATGATTTTCTTCTTTAATGTGTTCAACAACTCATCAGTCTCCAAGGAGATGTAGCTATGCGGGATACTTAGATTTTATCCCTTTTGTCTAGGATGGAAATATTTACCTCGGTGTAAAGCTAAATTCAATTAGATTAATTCAGACAACTATCAATAATAACAAATAATCGTCTCAGGTGAAAATTCTAGCTTTTGAATATTGGCGGACCGAAAGAGAACCACAATTTGTAGACCTGTAGAAATTTACGGATTATTCAATTCCGATAGAACAGGAAGGTAAGGGTAGAATTTAATAATTCTCCTCATGCTGAATTTCGTCAGTTTCTGCTAAAATCTCGTAACTATAGATGTTATCTTTCGAAATATTGGAGGGTGATGCTCCTTAAACTATCCATTGTATTTTTCTGAATTCAACAAATACGCTGTTGATCAAGTCAGTTATGGGCTAGAAAACATGGTGAAGATTCGGGGGGAGTGGGGGAGAGATAGAAGTCTTCAACTGTGATTTCATAATAAGGAAAACTTAACAGACAAATCAGAGAATGACTTCAACTATCATACAAATTGTTAATATACAGTCCTGACTGCATTTGAGGCTGTTCAGGCCTTTGATTTGTATGTTGTTTTCTTATGCTTTTAATTGTGATTGAGTCTTGAACTTATTGGGAGAAAAACCTAACCTACCCACTGAATAAATTTCTTGACTAGGACCTTTTGAGTGGTATTCACCAAATGTATACAATGCTTCTAACATAGATATTCATCATATTTAGTGTAATAGCATTTTTGTTGAATATTCATTCTTCACTGATAGCTCTTGTATATTCCAGCTATTTTTAGAACAAAGGCTTTGAGGAGGGAAAATAGACTAGGCCTTTCATGCTTTTGAGAGTCTGAGAAATCAATATTTTGAGTACATGTGAGAAAATTAGCATTTAATTGACATCAATTTACAAGCTGTAATGGTTAAATCTGCAATTTATTGATGCCTTTATGAGAGTCTTTGAGAGAAATTGTAAAAAAGCATTGTACTGTCTGCAGTCCCTTGACCCATTACCAGACAGCAACATTTCAGACTGGACCAAATTGAGAGGATATGCTGACAACAATTTAAAGCTTTTGAAATTTTGGTCTTTTAACTTGGGGTAGAGACAATTTGGATAATGAAGAGATTGCTTGTTATATTCCAGCCCACAACACAAACAAGTATAACCAGAAAGCACAAGAAGACGTACATATCATCAGACGAGCAGATTTGGAGAATCACAATAAAGATGGTGGGCTGTGGATAGTGATCCATGGGAAGGTTTATGATGTTCATAGTTTCAAATCGAAGGCACCTTGTGGACAAGACATGTTGATGGAATATGCAGGAAAAGACGCTTCTTCCATATTTGAGTATGTCCACCATTCACTTGCTGCTAGAGACATGATGCAACAGTTTTATGTGGGACAATATGTGGAAGTAAGTATCAGGTTTTTTTCTAATAAACGTTTCATTTACGGATTTTTAGAAGGTCAAGAAATGTTTAAGAGTAAGTAAAGAAAAAATTTCATATTCAGAAATAACATGAAATTTAAAGAAAAATTCTCTAGAAAAGTATATCATTTTGGATGTAGATAGTCTTGAAATTAACCCATTCCCAAACAAACCCTACTTTTTAAGCTCCTCAAGAAAAAAGCTTTGGAAAGCATTGTGAATAATGAAGAAATTGCTTGTATCAGTCATTTTCTTCATTATCCACAATGTTTTCTATCCAAATATACCAAAAAAAATCCATCAACTTCAAATTGTCGAGTGCAGCTTATTATAACTTGGACCACTCTAAAATTTTGTTTTGTGGTTAAGGAATATTACAGAAATTTTTGTCCTGCAAGGTAAACATTTAGTAGTGTCACTGTCATAGCACAGTTGGTAGCCCATCAGACTCCCTATCTTCAATCATTCAGTGTCATGGGTTAGATCCCCAGCAAATGCACATATCCTTTCCAATATTTGTCTCTCACCAATTGATGGATAATCGTAAACCTGAGTGGGATTTCAGCTGAAGGCTAGGAAATAATGTAATGGTGGTACTAGTGCAAGATATACCAGGAATCCAGTTTGTGTTCTCTAGTTGCCTTGATATGACTGAAAAATTCTTAAAAGTGGCATTAAACCCCATTCAAATAAAAAAACATTTAGTAGTGCTAAGTTTATGAAAGCAGGTAAAAATTTGTCCAAAGGGACAATAATTTAATCGCAGTAAAATTTACCCAAAGCAATGAATAATAGCTTAGACTTAATCATTATCTCCCGCTGTTTTGGCGAAGGGGATATAGTAATGGTCTCCGTCCATCATTCCGTCCTGTCTTTCCGTCATTCCGTCCTTCCGTCACTAAACTTGTCTGGAGCATATCTCTGAAAGTATAATTGCTATCAACTTGAAACTACATAGGTTAATAGATCTTATTGAGGAGAAGTGCAGTGCACAAGAACCACAACTCTTGCTTGCATAATTTTGGAGTTATCAACCTTTGTTGTTTTAAAGACTAAGATTTTGTCCAGGGCAATTCTCTGAAAGTATAATAGCTATTAACTTGAAACTTCATAGGTGGATAGATCTCGTTGAGGAGAAGTGCAGTGCACAAGAACCACAACTCTTTTTGCATAATTTTGGAGATATTGCCCTTTGTTGTTTTAAAGACTTAGATTTTGTCCTGAGCATATCTCTCAAAGTATAATAGCTGTTATCGAACTCATTGAGAAGAAGTGCAGTGCACAAGAAGCCTAAATCTAACTGGCTTCAGTTTACTATCATGGGGATGGCCATGTCCGACATGGCTCTTGTTTTACAAATGAAATTAATAAGTTAACAACCAAGTCTCTTTTTCACTGGAAAGCATAAAAGTAACAGTGTATATTGTAAGTTTTATCATGTCTATTTTAGCCGGAGAAAGACATCATACAACTTACAGACACCAGCACTGCTTCCTCTCCACTTATGGACGCTGAGAGAACACTGGCAATGTTGTTGGGTTTACATGCCGCCCACCTGGCCCGCAGTACACCACTGTCTGTCGAGGAACAGGACTGTAAAGATTGGCTACAGTCAGACTTTTTCCGAGGAGGTCTGCAACTATTACAGCCCAGAAATCCTTATGAAGAGGAGAAAGGAGAAAGTAGAACACCAACATCAAGTGCTACTACACCTGGTACAGTAAAATCTGCTTCTTTCAGTATTATCTAATTTCCCAGCTTATAATCAAAGCTGATTTCATCATCCCATCTAGGAGTTTGAATCAGAAAAGTTATACTCGGAAAGATGATGATTTTCGTTATGTACTTTACGTATAGAAATGAGTATATAAGTATATCATATTCTGCTCAACACTACACTTAATCTTTACCAGGCCCATATTGACTGACCAACCTAAGTCAGGGTTGCTTGACTACCAATCAGACAGGACCAAGTATTGATTTTCATATTAGTACCTTAACTCTTTCCTGTTTTGAAAGTTAAGACCTGCCCAAATTGAAAGGTTATGCATGCGAAAGTTTGATTTTGATTTAATTTAAAAAAAAACTTTAGTAGGGTAGAAGATATCTTGGAAAAAGAAGAAATTTTTGTTAAAAGCAATTTCTTCTTTTTCTACAATATTTTCTCAGTTATAAATTCACAGAGACTTAAAAACCCGGGATTGAATAGAGAAGGGTTAATCAAGTAACAGACAACAAAATTATAGACTTGTCTTACTTGATATAATTAGCAGAGTACAATTAAAAGTAAATAGAATTTTGAAATTCTTTGTCATTCTGGGAAGAAAACTTTTTACTGAAAGGCATTAAAAGCAAGATTGTGAGATTCTGTGGGAATTTGCTTAATGTATTTAAATCACAATTTACCCTTGTGTTAAGTTAGATTTTGTATTCCGTATTCACAGACTAGCATCAGACTTCTTCATGTCATTGGCATGTAGTCTCTGGTTTGAATCTAGAATGGCCATTCTCTCTTACTATATGTCCATCTTTTGAATCATAATGTGCATGTTTCTATCTTTTTTTCAAATATTTGTTTTATTGAGTTTCCATTTTACTACAGGTAATGGTGTTTCACCCAGCCCAGAACTCTCTGCATCAGTACTAGAAGATAAAGAAGCTTTGTTTAACAGACAAGCCTCTGTATCGGATGTATCACGGCCATTTTTACAGGCCTTAGCAGAGGGTAAATACCAGGACAATGTTGTCAAGACCTTCCTCAGTATGTGTGACAGATACTCCAAATATCACCATATCTCTCTACCAATAGACTTTCCAGCTGAACACCCTGTAGAGGAGGTTGGAAGGTGAGATTAATTTTCTTGAAGTGTAACTCATTGTGTTTCAGTTCTTACTGGAATTAATACTAAATTTTTGCTCAGCTTAGCACAAAATGCTCATGGTGAGCTGATGTGTGCCTTGAATGTCAATTGTTTGTCATGTATCATCAACAATTAACCCATTCCTGTTTTACAAAATTTTAGACCTATCCAAATTCAATGGTTTTGTAGACAAAATTTGAAGTGGATTAAATTTGATATAACCATTTAGTAGGGTAAAAAATATTGTAGAAAAAGAAGAAATTGCTTATAACAAGCCATGTCTTCTTTTTATACGCAGCCGGAGGTGGTCGTATATTGGCATCATCTTCTCCGTCTGTCCGTCCATCCATCCGACCGTATGTCCGTAAGTACGTACATCCACTTTTCTCGAGAGCGCAACTCCTCCTAAGTTTCTGGATGGATCTTTTCGAAACTTTGTCAATGTGATCACCTTAATTGGTAGATGTGCATGAAGTAAGGATTTTATGATTCATTGATTTTTGCCTCGGTTACGCCCCGTTTAAACTTAGTTTCTGGGGCTTATTGAAATTGCAGCCTTGTGAATGCAACTCCTCCTTAGTTTCTGGCTGAATCTTTTTGAAACTTGGTCAATGTGATCACCTTAATTGGTAGATGTGCATGAAGTAAAGATTTTATGGTTCATTGATTTTGCCTCAGTTATGCCCCCTTTAAACTTAGTCTCTGGGGCTTATTGAAATTGCAGCTTTGTGAACGCAAGTCCTCCTAAGTTTCTGGCTGGATCTAAATGAAACTTGGTGGATGTTATCACCTTAATTGGTAGATGTGCATGAAGTAAAATTTTTATGGTTCATTGATTTTTGACTCAGTTATGCCCCCTTTAAACTTAGTCTCTGGGGCTTAATGAAATTGCAAGTCTCTGGGGCTTATTGAAATTGCAGCCTTTTGAATGCAATTCCATCTAAGTTTTTGGCTGAATCTAAATGAAACTTGGTGAATGTTATCACCTTAATTGGTAGATGTGCATGAAGTAAAGATTTTATGGTTCATTGATTTTTGACTCAGTTCTGCCCCCTTTAAACTTAGTCTTTGGGGCTTATTGAAATTGCAGCCTTGTGAATGCAACTCCTCCTAAGTGTCTGGCTTGATCTAAATGAAACTTGGTGGATGTTATAACTTAAATTGGTGGATGTGCATGAAGTAAGGATTTTATGGTTCATTAATTTTTCCCTGACTTATGCCCCCTTAAAACTTAGTCTCTGGGGCTTATTGAAATTGCAGCCTTGTGAACACAACTCCTCCTAACTTTTTGTCTTGATTTAAATGAAATTTAGTCAATGCCATCACCATAATTTGTAGGTGTACATGGATCAAGGATTTTATGGTTTATTGATTTTTGCAAGAGTTCTGCCCCTTGACACCTAGTCTCTGGGGCCAATTCAACCAATCAATCATAACAAACAGTTTGAACTTGACAATTTTTAAAGGTAGTCTGCAAATGTTTTAAATTTGGTTCTGTCAAAAAAAGTACTTTCTACAATTATTTTCATGAAACAGCAGCAAAGTGGCAGCCTATATTGTGACTATGGCACTCTTGTTCTACAATGATTTCTCAATCATAAAATCATTGGGGTGTAAAAACAAGGGATTGAACAGGAAAGGGTTAAGTGATTATACTCTAGGGACAATAGTTTTATTAGCTCAGCTGTTTTCAGAGAAAACCTGAGTATTGTGATCACCTTGGTGTTGTTGGCGTTGGCGTTGGTGTGACAAACTTTAACCTTGGTCATATCTCTGTTGTTATTGAAGATATCCTCATTAAACTTGACATGTGTATTGACCATCACAAGAGCTATCTAGACTATGAAGGGGGATAACTCTAAAAGCATTTTTGTAAGAGTAATGCCCCTTTTTCGACTTAGAATTTTTGCATTATCCAGCACCTGCAGACAAGCGTTGGCACCCTTGGTCAGTGTTCTTGTTTAAAATCTATTGAAAATTGGCAGGAAGCATTTGAAAACTCAAGAAAAAGGCCCTTACTGACATTTTCTTTCTAAAAGCCATTTGGGGCCACAATCAAGGCCCAATTTTGATGACACTTGGTTAGAAAGATTGTAAGTCAACAGGATGAAAATTGGGGGGTACCATATAGAAACATGGCGAAAAGGGGCCCTAATGATAATTCATTTGTTTATACCCTAAGGGCCACAGGTTGGGCTCAATCTCAATGAAGTTTGTTAAGAAAATTTGTTTGACAAAGAGAAAAAAAAACTATTAGATCCTTTTTAACAGGAAAATGGGTTCTTAGTGGCAATTTCTTTGTTTTCACTTTGGGGGCACAAATATATTAAATGGTCAGACTAATTTTTAGATCATGAGGAGTAACACATATGAAATAAGGAGGTTTGATTCAAAAACAATGAAAGTATCTTTGTTTGCTCTCTAGGGACAATATTTTAGGTCCAAACATAGAGAGGTCCTGCTTGGTTCAGTAGTTAAGATAGTGGACTCATAAGTGACCAATAGCCAACCCTGACTACTTACTTTGTTAGCCCCGCCCATTGACTTCAACAGGAAGTCCCGCTTCAATTTTAAAGGGCGTGGTTTTGAAAACTCTTTTAGCCAGTAATATGTAACAAAAAAGTTGTATAGTTGCTTGGCGAGCTAAATGTCCTAATATTTGAAAATCTGTAGTTATGTCGGTCAAGATGCCAAACCAGCAAAAAAAGGTTCATAGAAATGGCCTCCAATGTCAGAGATCAAAATTCATTTATGGTCTCGATGAATGATTTCATTGGTGGACTGGTTCTTTGATTGACAGCCATGATTGGTCAATTGGAGAAAAATTGTGGGTTTGTGGTTGAGTTCTGGCCACATTACTGGTCACATGGGTGACTCACCCTCTAGGGTCAACCATTTTGGCCAGATCTCGATGAAATATGGCCAAAATATTTGTCTAATTGTTACAATAAATATCATTGACAATATGTCTGTTCTGTTAAAAACTCAGGAAAAATGAGTCTTAGTGACATTTGCGTAATTGCTACCTAGAGGTCACAATTTAGGCCCAATTTCAATGAAAGTTGGGTAAATTGATACTGTTTCATTGTAAAACATGGGAATAGGGGGTCAAAGATTAACCCATTCCCACACAATGACCCTTTTAGACTCCCCTCAATAAAAACAATCAGGAAAACATTGTGAAAAATGAAGAAATTGCTTGTAATGAGCAATTTCTTCATTTTACACAATGTTTTCTAACCTGAAATTTCAAAAATCTAAAATTCTATAAACTTTAAATTGCCGTTTGCAATACATTTCAATTTGGATCAGTCTACAAATTTGTTTTGTGGGAATGGGTTATGGATCATTCTTTATAAAACATAATCAGGTTGTCAATCAGGAAAAAAAGATGTCTATAAAAAGTGTATCAATAGGTAAATCAATTAGTTATTAAGGCTTTTGAGGCTTTGAAGTTTCAGTATCATGCTTCTGTGTTAACCTATTCCCACACAATAAAATTTTAGACCAATCAAAATAGAAAAGGTTGCAGACAACAATCTGAAATTGTTGAATAATTTTAAAGTCTTTGTCTTTCTGGGTAGAGAACAATGTGGAAAATGCACAAATTGCTTGTAACAAGCAATTTCTGCATTTTCCACACTGTTTTCCAGAACTATTTTCTTGAGGGGGCTTAAAAAGGAGGGATTATGTGGGAATGGGATAAATTAAGCACTCAGGTGAGTGATCTAGGGCCATCTTGACACTCTTGTTTAAATACTGTAAATTTGTATTTGTAAATAATGTTTTTAAAGTTTTACGTGTTTTCTGATTCTGTTTAAATCTCATATACTTGCATCTGTTTTCAGAGTATTACTTGCTGTACTAATCAAACACCATGATTTAGGTCATGTTGTTCTAGGTTTGGTAGAACATGGCATCGGTGACATAGGGAAACTGGTCCTTCCGAAATCCTTGGTAGAATTACTCCGGGTGCTGGGTCAGGTCAAGAGATCTCTAATAAAGGTAGGGAGTTTCATTGGTATTCTAAATTTAGATGTACTATTTGGAAAACTGAAAAAGATAAACTTGGATGGGAGATAAAGGAACTCTTAGCTGATATATGACAATCTTGTAGGTATTTACCTTTGTCAATCTTTTAAGATTTGCATTAAGTCAAAGCAATGAAAAATTTAGTTATATATTTCTTTTTGAAATTACATTTATGAATTACCCTGACTTATAACATCTGATAGGTAATGCAGACTAAGATCAGACTGCATATATGTGGCCGGATCTTAGTCTATACCTCATGCCAGAGCAAGAATATTACAGATTGAGCATGACAAGGCTTAACCCATTCCCACTCAATCCCTCCTTTTTATGCCCCTTAACGAAAAAAGCTTTGGAAAACATTGTGGAAAATGAAGAAATTGCTTGGATCAAGCAATTTCTTCATTATCCACAATGTTTTCTATCCAAAAAAAAATGAAAAAATGTAAAATTCCATCAACTTGAAATTGTCGTCTGCAGCTTCTTTCAATTTGGTCCGGTCTAAAATTCCACTGTGTTGGAATGGGTTAACAGTCAGCCTTAGGGTCAGATGATCATTCCAGTCTCATCTATTCATATTGCATGTCATCAACTTTTGAATGATATTTAGATTGAGAATGGTTTACCTATTGTATTAGATCAAATAATTTCATTGAGAATTCTTAAAAAATATTTTAGAATCATGATCACAAAGGCAAAAGAAAGAAAACTTTTAGAAAGCAATGGTTATGAAGCTAATGTAGGTTTAACCCATTTCCTGAATCATGTTTTTTAATGCACCTCAAAGAAAAAATACTTTGGAAAACATTGGGTATATTGTTACAAGCATTTTCTTCACAATTATCATAATATTTGTATTGAATTAGTGGTTAACCCGTTTGTACACAATTCAAATTTTATGTGCCCCTCAAGAAATAAGCTTTGTTTCAAGTAATTTCCTTGTTACCCAACATATTTTCTACCTAGAAAGGCTAAGATTTTTAAAATCTACTTGAAATTGTCATCTGCAACTTCTTTTGACTTGGACCTGTTCAATATTTTGTTGTGTGACAATGGGTTAATGAAGAAAATGTTGGGTTCAAGCATTTTCCTCATTAACAATGTTCCCTTAAAACTTAAACAAATAAAGAATAATGCCTTATTTGCTTAATTGTCTAGGGAGTCGTGGATTAAATTTTTACACACTATTCAGGTAGGGCCCTGTTAAATATTTGTACTGTAAGATAAAATTTGTAATCAAAATGCATTTACTTTTCTTAGGCCCATCAAGATCAGAACAGGTCTTACAAAGAAGTCTGTGCTCCTGTTATTGAGCGATGTCACTTTTTGTTTAACGAGCTTCGACCTGCGATTGGTAATGAGGTCAGCAGTATGACTCGATCCAAACTTCTGCGTACAAAGTCAAGATGGAAGTCAGCTATTTACAAGGTTATGGAGGAAAACAAAAAGAAATCAAGTAAGGAAAACATATGACATAAAACAATCTATAAGTCAATCTTTAGGAAACACCTCTTGAAGTGATCACTTTCATAACACAACCATAATCAAAATCATTCCCCTCAAATACGGCATATTTTCTCTGCAATTTAATTTACAACAAAAGGCTATATAGTTGGAGTTTATTTGAGTTTCTCAATGTTGGAATAACACGGGATTAAGCTAGAAAGCATAATTTTTTACATGTAATCTTTTTATCCTTCTAATGAGTTAGAACAGCACAGGATTCAGTGACAATTAATAATTCACATATGCAGTCAAATTAATCCTTCTTTTATTTTTAAGAATTAAGTGTATTGTGTGTTTTTTGGGGGTTATTCCTAGTTTGTTCATATAATACAAGTTTAAGTTAACAAAAAGAAAAATTAATAGATTAAAGTCCATGTGAAGTGATCTTTCACAGCAGCCATGTATTCTTTACAAACAAGATTTATTACATTTGTAGAAATGAGTGTAGGAAAACTGATCACTGGTAAACAAGATATTTATAATCATAATCCCATGTATTCATAGTAAAAGAGGGATTCAAATACATGTTATAGAATTTGAAAATTGAATAGTTGCTTATTACTTAGCAACCACAGAATCTTTAAATATCATCTTTTCTGACTTATTATTCTTAGGTTCTCCGCTCTCTGTTGTTCTCAACTTGCCTGACCAAGATACAAAATCCGATCAAGAATCTTTGTTTGATAAAGTCCAAGGTGATGAGGATGGCCATTTAGACACAGCGATGGGAGGAGCCACAGGGTTTGAGGACCAATCAGATAATGATATACAAGAGGAGGAGGAGTTTGTTGTCAAAGTATTTGGAAAGAATGATCCTAGACCAGAACCAGAACCAGAGTTAGTGGAGGATGAACAACAATTTAAAAGTGAGCTAGCCCAGGCTGAAATTGCTGGTCCTCTTCCCAGCCTTCCAGCTCTACTGCAGAGACGGAGACATTCAAGGACAAAGAAAAAGGTTAGATCACTTTTATTTGTTTCAATATTTGTTTTGATGAAAATTAGATCAGACCAAACATAGACAGTGGCATTAGATCTATTCAAATCATGAAAAAAACCATCAATGATCCTAGTAAAGTATATGAAATGTACATAAAGTACTACTTTTAACAGTTACATTGTTATTTTTAGTCTGTGGGTATGATAGGTTTAATCTTCACCCATTTGAATAGGTGTGTATATTCCCTTGGGAAAGGCATTGCAGAGCCCTATGATAGTACTGGTGATTGCCCTTAAGTATATTTTACTAGTGAAGCAAAAAGGGCCACCTTAGGTAGTGTAAAAAGTATTGACCCTCTTGGTCAGATTATGGAGGTTGACCAGGGTTGAAAATTTTCACTCATTGTAAGTTTTTAGCTTGGCTGTTGTCGGAGAAAACCTGAGGTATTGCGATAGCCTCTGTGTCATCATTGTTGTTGTTGTCAAAGTCATTGTGCGAAAACTTTGACATTTTGTGATATCTCTGGTTCTACTGAAGGCTTTCACTTGAAACTTGGCACACATATTCACTATCAAAATAGGAACCTATACTATTAAGGGGGATAACCCTAGATGCATTTGTGCGAATTATGCCCCTTTTTCGACATATTTTTTTATCCACTATCCAGCACTCAACAGTCAAGAGTAGGCACCCGTAGGCGGTGCTCTTGTTTAATGCAATTTGTTTCTAAAATACTTTCTCTTATTGACTTCTGCTTGATCCTGTCTTTTTTTAAAATAATCAGACTACAGAATTTGAGACTGGTTTAAAATCCAAATGATTTGATGACGACAATTTCAAGTTTTTAAATAATTGTTTTTGTTTATATTTTTGGGTAGAAAACATTGTGGATAATAAAGATATTTTCTAAAGCTTTTTTTCTTGTGTGACTTTAAAATCAGGATAATTTGGGAATGGGTTAATGATACTGTATATCACTCCTTCTTTTCCCTTTAAGGATTCCTGGGATCCTCTTGTAACCATGGTGACCAGTTCTCAGAAGTTTAGCTGGCTAAGACAGAGACTGACAGGATCTAAATGTGAGATGCCATTGGTGAACAAAATAGTGGAGTTTGTAATGCATGAGAGTCCAATAGATATAGAAAAGCTGCGCCGATCTCTACATCACCAGGTAAGTTGACCATCTTCTTAGCCTAACAGTTGACCAATCATTGACCTTCAACAAGGTAGACTGAGATATCAAACATCACTAGTGTTTAGAATTGGTTGTTGTAAACATATAAAAGCATGTGATTATTAAACACCCTCAATGTTGTAACTACAGCTTGAATATGCTGTAGTTAAGTTGTTTTACCCATTGAAAGATAACAGAATTTTAGACTGATCAAAACTTGAAGAATTTGCATACATAAATTTTTAGTTGATGGAACCTTACATTTGTTTGTGTTTTGAGGTTGAAAACATTATGTATGAAGAAGACATTGTGTATAAACAAGCAATTTGTTCCTTGTCCACAATGTTTTCCAAAGCCTTTTTTTCTTCTGGGCACCAAAAAGTTTTAATGTTTTTGAATGGGTTAAGCAAAAAAAACAACTAAAATATTTGACATATATGTCAGAGATCAAAATTCACTTCCAGTCTAAATGATTTGATAGGTCAAAAGATTTGTTGTTTGACATCATTTTAGACCCTGGCTTGCATATACAATAAATTTTCAACATATCTGAATAAAAACCGCAATGGAAAATATCATAATATGGGTTATGATTGGATGAGATATATATTGAAACAAAACATTGATTCAGACTGGTTGATGAATACAAGCCATACAAATTCGAATATGAAGAAATTGCAGACATTTTGCTATTCCAAAATTTTAGCTTGACTGTTTTTGGAGAAAACCTGAGGTATTGCTATAGCCATGTTATTGTCTGAGTCATCCAAACACTTGGACTTTTTGTAAATCTCTGGTATTACAGAACACATCCACTTGAAATTCGGAATATACTTTAAAAAGGGCAATGAGGGGATAAGTCTTAATTCATTTTTTAAAGAATGATAGCCTTTTTTCAACTTAGAAGTTTTACCCTATAACAAGCGCTTGAACAGCCAAGTATTTGTATACGCATACTGTGCTCTTGTTTTGTAGAAGAGACTGCTAAAGGTAGTCTTATATCTTGATCAAAAGTTTATAAATGATTTTGAATTTCTAGCAAAGAATGTAATGTCCAAAAAGGAAATTTATCTCCAAGCTTGATTGCTAAAACTTTTTTTGAAGGGCACTGTAACATCATGACAAAACAATTACACATGTTTCACAACTTATCAACTACCAAATTAAAATAGCCACTTGTTTTATTAAGCCATCCCAACACAATAATGTGCGTAGATTCCCCCTAAGTAAAAAGCTGTGGAAAATGTTGTAGAAGATTAAGAAATTGCTTGTTGTCTACCTCAAAGGACCAAAAATAGACTAAAAATTGTCATCTGCAACATCCTTGATTTTGGACCAGTCTTCAATTTTGTCATCTGTTCATGGGTCTAACTGTTGTGTTTTATTTTGATTACAGGTAAGAAGAGCAGAGTTAAGACTAAAGGGAATACAGACCATATTGTCTCTGGTTCACAAAGAGTATCTGATAGATTCTGTGAAATACAACCTTCTGTGTGGATGGCAAGGATTGTTGACAATGGGCCAGAAAGTCTGGTATGTGTAATAAGGGCAACTCCAATGACAGTTGTGTAAACATTAAAGAATTGGCCTTGTCTGTCTGTCATTTTGTCAATGTGTCCATCTGATTTTTGATGAGCCATGGCTTACATTCTCAAAGGATTCTATTCAAGTTTTATACGCGCATTCTTCTCGTCAATGTCTTAGATGAGTTCCAAGTTGAGCTTTCCATGAAGAACCATGTCAAGGATGGCATGCAAAATGGCTGCCATTTGCTAATTTCTTGTATATGTGATATGTTATTGGCTCACTCGCCAAGCCCGCTCATCTCCGACTAGAAGTTCCACTTGAGTAGCATTGTTTTTCCATGAATAAACCATGTTTCCATTTTAATATGTATTTTTTCATCAAAACACTAGGGATTGCGATAGCCTTGTCAATGTTGTGCCAAAACTTTTGACATTTTGATACATCTATAGTTTTACTGAAGACATTCATCTGAATATATGTTCACTATCAAAGATAAATCAAAACTATCAAACAATAATTTAAATGTTAGTTTCGTCTATCAAAAACGAGCAATCTGATTGGTCGAAAAATTAAATTCATACCTCCATGAACAAAATTTTGAGCACGCAGCCATTTTATATGCTTCCGCACAAAATAGTTCCATACAAAAAGGTATCAAAATTTGTGAAGTTGTTTCATTTTTCACTAGATGCTATTAAATTATAAGAAATGAAAAGAATAATTTTTGTTTTCATGGAGGTATGAACCGAAAAACCTAATCACACTCATGTATGAATCCGCTTCGCGTATTCATACAGTGTGATTAGTTTTTTTCGGTTCATACCTCCATGAAAACAAAAAATATTCTCTTCATCTCTTAAATCAACTGTTTTTGGAGAAAACCAAAGGTTTCACTATAGCCAGGTCTTTGTCTACATAGGAGTCTGCCTTGTGACGTAGTCATTCAAAAACTTTGAGACTCTATGATATCTCTCATATTACTGAATACATGTGCTTGAAACTCAGAATATATGTTCACTATAAAAACAGCATTCTTTACCAACAAGGAGGATAACTCTGCATTTTTGAATGAATAATGCCCCTTTTTGAACTTAGACATTTACCCACTATCAAACACTTGAACAGCTGAGCATTGGCATCTGCATGCTGTGCTCTTGTTTGATTTACAGCAGTGATCCATCAATTCTCAAATTATGTCATGTCTAGGCTAGAAAATAAATAGAAAAAAAACTTCTATTTTACTTTTACCTCTTGTTTGTGTTATGTTGGAAATAAGAAGAAAAATAGATCCTGACCAGAAATGTTTAAGCTTTGCTATTCTTAACAAAAAGTTCAGGTATGTTTTCTTGCATGGTGCCACCTGGTAGAATTGAGTTTTTTCTGACAAGCTTAACCCATTACCAGACACCAAAATTTTAGACCGGTCAAAATCGAAAAGTTTCATTTCAAATTGAGCTTAAATTTGAAAGTAAGCGCCAGATATGTTAGAAAACTTTGTGAGAAAATGATGAGATGCTTGTTACAAGCAATCTCTTCTTTGGCCACAAACCTTTTTCTGATTGTGTTTCTTCAGGGGATCAGAAAATGTAATTGTGTGGTAATGGGTTAAACATTGTCATTTCAATATTGAAATGATAGTCCATACTAGGGAGAAAGGTACTTTTTTTATCGTGTTTGGGAGAATTTTGATCAATTTTCAATATCTAATTCACTATCAAGTACCTTAACCCATTACCACACTATGAAAATTTTGATGCCCCTCAAGATTAACAATTGGGAAAATACTGTGTAAAATTAAGAAATTGCTTGTAACAATTGCTTCTTTGTTTTGCACAATGTTTTCTATCCAGAAAGATGAAAAGATATAAACTAAATAACTTTAGATTGTCTTCTGCAACTCCTTTTAATCAAGACTGGACTAGTCTTAAATTTTGCTGTCCGGTAATTGGATAAAGCTAAGGTTGGCACTAGTAGTGGATACTTTGGCTTATAATTTTTATCTCATTGATAATCAAATACAAGAAGGTTAATCAAAGAGGAAAGAAGTCACTGTACAGTTATTTGACCATCTCACTATGTTTTATTTTATTTCAGTAAACCAGTCCAGCATTGTCTGTCTGATGTCTCATTAATCCCACCGTGTGACAGGATTCTACTCCAGATGACATTCTCCGAGCTGTACAGTTGGTCTATCAGAGAACTACGATCTCATATCTTACATGCTGACTTGGCTTTTAAATCGAGGGGGGTAAATCCATCAGCCCCTAGCTTTAACTGCCAGGATAACTCAAAGGTATAATTGTTACTGTATTTTCTAAATGTTTTTATGTTGTTATTTTTTGTCATGAGGAAGGTAAAGGTATAGTGCTTATATTCAGTGGGATTAATTCATCTGTTGATATAAGGGTTATATAACAAGGTCAGGGTATTCAATCTTCTACTTTACAATTTTATATTTGACAAAAGGAAAATTGAAGAACTAAATTGGGGAGAGAATTGCATGTAATAAGCAATTTCTCCATTTCTCATAATGTATTCTAAGGCTATTATTTTTCATGGCTTATTTTCAAACCAAACACCTTTTTGGATTGTTGTCTCTAACTCCATGCAGTCAGGTTAGTCCAGTCTAAAAGTTTGTCTTCTGCTAAAAGGTCATATAGTCATTCTTTGAAAAAAAGATAAAAAGAAATTCAGCCATTTTGCAGGGTTAATCCTTCCCAAAACAATGATGCTTTTGTCTCCCACCGTCCCACCCACCCAAAATATAGTTTTGGAAATCTTCATGGAAAATGAAGGAATTGCTTAAATCCACAATGTTTTCTACCACAAAAGTAGAAAATCTTATCAAAATTTTATCAACTAAAATCGGTCGTCTGCAACATCTTTTGAGTTGGACTAGTCAAAAATTTGTTGTCTGGTAATGGTTTAAGTGTTTCACAAACACAAATTATATTCAGTCACTTCTCTTTTACCTTTTTCATTCTGACCAATCATTGTCAATCAAATTATCAAATTTAACCTATGAATAGATGACAAAATTTAAGACTGGTCCAAATTAAAAGGAGTTGCAGAAGACAATTTGAAGTTTATAAAAATTTTGAATTTTCCAACTTTTGTGGTAGAAAACATTGTGTACTATGCAGAAATTACCTGTTACAAACAAGTTCTTCATTTTACACAATGTTTTCCCTATTGTGTTTTTGAGGGTGTCAAAAAGCATCATTGTGTGGGAATGGGTTGAGCTGTAGTTAAGATGTCTACATCACCAACCAACCATGCTATTATTTTGTTACATTCTACTGGTTATAGCACTGAAGGTTAACCCATTCCAACACAAGAACATCACCAACCAACCATGCTATTATTTTGTTACATTCTACTGGTTATAGCACTGAAGGTTAACCCATTCCAACACAAGAACATTTTAGACTGGTTCAAATTGAAAGGAGCTGCAGACGACAATTTAAAGTTGATAGAATTTTATTTTTTTTTGTCTTTTGGGATAGAAAACATTGTGGATAATGAAGAAATTGCTTGTTACAAGCAATTTCTTCATTCTCCACAATGTTTTCCAAAGCTTTTTTCTTGTGGGGCGTAAAAAGGAGGGCTTGAGTTGGAATGGGTATACTTTCTGTAAAAGTCAATAGGTGGGAGCTAATAGAGTTAGCGGGACCAGTGATAGTTCTGTAGAATCATTATAAAATTTTGTCATCTTTGAAGGGGTTCAATATTGACTTTTTTCTTATTTTTGTAGGAGAAGATGAACCTTGGTACCTTACTTCAGTCTAGATTCATTCTGGCTCACTTAGGGTTACTTGTATCAGAGCATCATGGTCATAGCCTGAGTCTTTTGTTGAACAATGGCGTGTTGGCACTCACACAGAGTATACTTAGACTTGTTGGTAGGTGTGGGTAACAAGTTACCAGATGACACAATTTTAGACTGGTCCAAATTCAAAGAAGTTGCAGACAACAATTCTACATTGTTGAAATTTAAAATTCTTTGGGGTAGAAAACATTTCGGATAATGAAGATTTTGCTTTATACAAGCAATTTCTTTATTTTCCATAATGTTTTCTAGTGCAATCATTCGAGGTGCATTAAAAAGTGTCATTAAGTGGTAATTGGTTATGAAACTTGATGATATGGGAATACATAAAACATATCTTGATCATGGAAATATTTACATCATTCAGTTTGAAGTGCAAAAATCTTTACTGGGTCCAAATTCACATATGTTGTAGACAACAGTTTCGTGTTGATGAAATTATGAAGAATTTGTCATTTTAGGGGTGTCAAAAGCAATTTCTTCATTTTCCACAATGTTTTCCAAAGTTGCTTTCTTGAGGGGTATAAAAAAGCTAGATTGTAATGGAATAAGTTAATAACAAGCACTGATAACAAACAGTTTTCTTAATAAATGTTCATATTTTTATTTCCCTTTCACCTGAAATCTCTTGGTGGAAATACTTTTCTTTCAAATGCCAATGAATGGAAGTTTTACGTTGAAAGATTTTGCTTAATTTTGTACTAATTCTAAATGAAGCAGTATAAGTGATATTGGTAAAATTGTCTAATGCTGTAGGTGCTGACCCAGATAGAGTGTTACAGGACACTTCCTCCACCATCTGTGCTGTCCTTGAAGAACAGAAACACAAAAAACAGACGGCCCCTGTCCCTGTATCAGGCCCTGAACTGGCAGCCCTTATGAAGATAGGAACACGGGTTGTACGAGGGGTAGATTGGAAATGGGGTGATCAGGTAACTTTAGAATAGAATTCTTGCATACACAATGTAAATACAAATGTGATTACATTGATCTCCAAGATAACTTCTTGTTTCTGAATATTCTTTCTCAAGACACAATCTTGTTGCTCTTGTGAGAAAAATGGACTTTTTTCCCTGTTTAACAGCATTTTCAAAGGTTTTGCAGGTAAGAAATTTAATTGGATTTATTTTGAAAAATTACCATGGAGTAGGGTAAAAAATATTGTGTAAAATGAAGAAATTGCTTGTATTGTTGCAATGAATCAGTTTGGTTGATACCATACCAGATTCTCAATTACTGTTTACCCTAATCTTCAATCATGGGATGTGATGGGTTGGATCCCCAGCGGCAGCACATATATTCTTTCTGACATTTGTCTCTCACCAATGGGTGGATAGTTCAAAACTTAAGTGGGATAGCAGCTGGAGGCTGGGAAAGGATGTAGTGGTAGTACTGGTGTGAGAAATACCAGATATCTGTTAGATGCTCCAGCTGCTGCGATATGACTGAAATACTGTTAAAAGCGGCATTAAACCCCACCCAATCAATCAATAACTGTTTACACGCTTAAATATCGCATTCCCACACAAACCCTACTATATGCCCCTGAATGATAAAGCTTTGAAAATCAAACTTGAAAATGATTGTTATGAGTATTTTCTTCTGTATCCACTATTTTTTCTGCTCTAAAAGCAAAGATTTCAAAATTTTGACTAAAACTATCCTCTGCAACCAGGTTCAAATGTTCTTGCCTGGTAAAAGGTTAACCTTTTCCCACACAGTAACACTTTTTTAGCCCCTCAAAAAAACAAGTGGGAAAAAATTATGTAAAATGAAAAAATTGCTTGTAAAAAGCAATTTTTTTTTATTTTACATTATGTGTTCTTTACAGAAAGTTGAAAAAACTGAAATTTCATTAATATTGAATTGTTGTATGCAACTCCTTTCAATTTGGCCCAGTCTAAAATGTTTACCGTCTGGAAAGGAGTTAATGTATTCTTAACAGGATGGAGCCCCACCCAGTATGGGTCGTGTGATAGGGGAACTAGGTAACGATGGATGGATCCGAGTCCAGTGGGATTCAGGGAGCACCAATAGCTATAGAATGGGTAAAGAAGGGAAATATGACCTGAAGCTGGCTGAACCTCCAGAAATGCCAGACAATGATCAAGACGAGGAAGAAGATATCCCACAAAATAAAGGTATTTCTCAAACCAACCATCAGATGTCAGAGTTTTCGATTGGTCTGAATAAACCAATGATGCTATTTGAACTGAATTCTAGAAAAGCTATTAGGAAAATATTCTGAAAAATGAAGAAATTGCTTGTGCCAAGCAATTTCTTCATTCCCCACAATGTTTTTCACCCAGAAAATTGAAAAAAACCAAACACATCATAAATTTAAGATTATTGTCTGCAACTCTTTTTAATTTGGACCTGTCTAAAGTTTGTCGTCTGGGAATAGGTTTAAAGATATCTCAGACAATATTGCAAAGTGTTTGTAAACCAAAAAATAAATGTTCTTGTAGAAAATACTGAGATTAAAGGAGAAGTTGTTCAAGAAATTTATCCTTTTCCCACAATTTTTCCTTTGTATTATTCTCCAGGGAGAATATGAGGGTATTTGTAGTAATGAGTTAACTAATTATGAATATCAGTTAATTTTCAATTCCGTATTAGCTCACCTAATCACTTGGTGCTCAGGGTGAGCTATTGTGATCAGTCAATGTTTGATGTCTTTCCATCTGTACATCCACAAGTACAAAAAATCTTCTCCATTCAAACTTATCATGGGATTTTGTCCCGATATATGTCTCTTACCAATAGGTGAATAATCTGAAACCTAAGTGGGATAGCAGCTGGAGGCTAAGAAAAGATATAGTGGTAGAACTGGTGTGAGAAACACCAGGAATCCATCGTTAGGTGCTCCAGCCGCCACAATATAACTGAAATACTGTTAAAAGTGGTATTAAACACCATTCAATCAATCAATCAATTAAACTTTAACACATACTTTGCAATCTTGCAGCTATTTTGGAGGAGAAATCATTATACTAAGAGGATAGAAAATAGGTAAAAATGTTCTTAAAAGGATTACCAGTAATCATTTTATTCATAGGTCAGTATTGAATGGGGCCGTAATGGTATATCAATTTATTCTTCGTCAGTGTATTTCCAGAGATACAGAAAAGACAGAATTACCGCACAACTGCTCACAAATTCATGAACTAACTAACAAGTCTTTTGGTCCTGTTCATGCAAAAAAAAAAGGCACAAAAACTACCTGATTTTCAGTTGCTGTTTAACCCATTTCCAGAGAACAAAATTTTAGACTGGTTCAAATTCAAAGGAGTTGCATAAGATAATTTAAAGTTTATGAAACTTGGGATTTTTTCAACTTTCTGGATGAAAACATTGTGGAAAATGAAGAAATGCTTGTCGCAAACAATGTCTTCATTTCTCAAAATGTTTTCTAAATTGTTTTTCTCAAGAGATGCCAAAAAGCCTCATTCAGTGAGAATGGTTTAAGTATCAATACATTCTTTGATTGTAAAGCCATACTTTTATCACAACTCAATTGGTTTTTCAGACTCTACCAAACCAGAAAACAAACATCCCACTAGTAGGATTCGTAAAGCTACTGTCAGTTTGTTACGAGTTTTGTCTGTCTCTACTGGAATACACTCAGAAAGTACACAAAAGGAAGCAGTGAATACCCTATGTGGATTGATGAGAAATATTGTTGACTGTGGATGTAATTATGGCCTCAGTAAGTCTCAGGTTCTTTGATATTTCCTTATTATGAACCCATTCCCCAAGAGTCCTGTTTTTTTAATAAGAAAGCTTTTAAAACATAGTGGAAAATAACGAAATTGCTTCATTATCTTTAATGTTATATATCCTGAGAGTTTTTCAGTTTCTTTAATAAGTACAGGTATCAAAATTCAATGGAATGCTAGTTATCAGGTTTAATCATTATGACAATGGGGAAGAAATTAGTTTGCAGCAACTGATGAATCACTACTGTGAATGAAAAAGTCACTTGTCTAATCAAAGTGTTCATTTAGACTGGAAGTGAATGTTGACATCCAACATTTATGTCAACTTTCTAGTATATTGTGACGTGCGGAGCTAATAGACAAAGCTTATCAATTCAGAGAAAAGGATAAATGGCTAGGCTCTGTCTAATATCGACTACAAATAGACATATATTTCTCATTAGGTTTCCTCATTTGCTTATCAATGCAAATTATTTCCTCTGAAACTGTAGCATTACTCCAAATGTTGGCCAGGAAGATCTGCGGGTAAGGCAACTATGGTCTAACAGTTGTTTTCATTCCACCAAATGTAACTTGCAGAGCTCATAGACAACGCTTATCAATTCAGAGAACGGATCCTCATCCCCAAATGGGTAGGCACTATTTTGTATGAACTACAAATAGCTATATATTTTTCTTGAGGTTTCTTGAGGTTTCATCATTTGCATATCAAAGCAATTAACCTCCCCTGAAACAGTCACAATATGTTCATGATAAATGTAAATCAGGCTTTTAGGCTAGTTGTACAGTTTAAGTTGAATCAAATATTTTAATCTAATAAGTTAAAGTAAGGAGATCTGGGAATGTTTTCAGGGAGGTCTCCCCTTCTCTGATTTTGATCTAATGTGAATTTGTTTTACATAATTTAGGTTTATCTACATTTCAGATGCTAATTCTTTATCGGTACAAATAGCATGTGAACAGCACTTCAGTTGGTGTTCCCTTGGATTTATCCGCAGCATTGCTACCGGACCAACAATCTGTCAAGCTCTCAGTTCTCAGAGATGGGTAGATCTTTTGTTGAGAATCCTAGAAGAGGAGAAGGCCCATAGACAAGCTAACGTTTCTAAAGAGGTATACTAATAAATTGTTCCTCTTTTCATATACTTAAACTTTCTAAATGTAAATGTTCAAAAAGTTATAGCGCTTTGCACATACCAAATCTTTCTTTGTCATTTTTTTTTTATTTTTGACAATTATTTATATCATTATTCATATGTGAATATACTTTCACAAAGTATTTCTAGACTTAGTCCTCAGTTGTTATGTATATTCTTCTATTCATTATATATGTTTAACCAGTCATAGATTTACAATTTTACACCAGATTTCTTATGGTTTCTTTATTTTTAGATCTTGACCCTAAAGCTGCTAAAAACTGTTCTACCATCCTGGGATTCATCTATTGAAAGAAGCCGGGTACAGGTTATTGTAGATAGACTAGTTAACCTACTGGGCAGTATTTTGATCTCTTGTTCTGCTGACCCAACCCTAGTACCACATAGTAAGTAATTTACTGAATGTCTGTCTATGTGTCTGTTTGGGTTGATATGAATACACATGATTATTAAAGATTAGTTACTCCACTTGACAGTATTCTGATCTCTAGCTCTGCTGACCCTACTCTAATAGCACATTTAGTAATATACTATGTGTGTATGTGTTTGAGTGAATTTAAATACAAGTGATATTAGATTTGTATTACATAGTGAATGATATGCTATATGTGTATCTGTTTTGGTGAATTTAAATACAAGTGATATAAGATTTGTATCACATAGAGGGTGTATGGTCTATGTGTCTGGGTCATTTTGTGTATGCAATCATGGATAGTGTAGTTAGGGCCAATCAAGGAGAGTTGGCAGAAGCGGTGAAGTACTCACCTTGTCTGTCCATCAGTCTTTGTCAAACTGTCTGTTCAGACTTTGATGTGATAATTTTCTTAATCTCAGCAGATTTCATTCTAATTTTATATAGGAATTCCTCTCATAACTATCTGAAATGAATTCAATGTTTAGCTTTCCTTGACAAACCATTTTCAAGACAGAAGCCTCTCGACAAATAACTTTCTTATTTTCCATTGAAATTTGATACAAATTGATATGCATTGCTCCTATCAATAGCTTGTTTGAGTAGAAGTTTAACTTTATATGCCCCTGCCATGTAATGGGGGAAAGGCATATGGAGGTACATTTTACAGTGTATGTTTGTGTCCCATTATTCGTGTCTGGAACATATCTTCCACATTTATGGATGGATTTGGTGTCTAGGCCTAGTTGGTCCCCTGGCCTTGCAAAAATATTTGTGGAATATGCAAAAAGTGAGGTCAACCCTGAAACCATAAGCCCTTGATTTATTGGCTTTAAAATTGTGTTAAATAATGATAAATTACTGACTGGAGAAAGATTTGTTTTGTAAAATGCTATTTGTGTACGTATTAACCCTATCCAAAAATACATAAATTTTTACACTGGTCCACATTGAAAGAGGCTGCAGATGATAAAATAAATAAGATTTAAATGAAAAATAAGGGCTACATGAGGTAGCAAAAATTGTGAGAAAAGATGAAATTGTAACAAGCGATTTCTTCTTTTCTTGTAATGTTTTCTTAGAATGATTTTCTTCGGCGCATAAAATGTGGCACTGTGCAAAAGGGTTCATTTCTAATACAACCAGCACCCGCTGCATCCCTCCTAACTTTTTTGTTCCCTGATAGACATTACTATTACTCTATTTACAGTTGATTCTCCCAGAAGACATAGACAAAAAGCCCCAGTATCTCTGACTGCCTCTTATACCAGCACTGTTGCTGAAGAACTGGTTACCCTGCTGAGGAAACTCCATACACTGGATACTTGGAATGACTATATCAACCAGAAAATTGTGAAACATCTAGCTCCAGTCCCTCATATATTACTAGAACAAAATATGGTGAAGGTCTGTGTATGTTTGTTTAACTACTTATACCTTCAATAAGTTCTGTTCTTTTGTATGTGATAGAAATTGACTAAATGAGACTATTTCAATGAGTGGAATGAAGATATAATGGAAAATATGCTATATTTATTTCAATGAGTAGAATAAAGATATAATGGAAAATATGCTATATTTATGCCCCTGCAACAATGATAGGATATATTGTTTTACCAGTGCCTGTCTATTCCTCATTTTGTGTATTGAAAAATTTACATGGAAACTTGATCTTTGCCTGTGACTCAAAAACTATAGAGTCTACAATGTTCATTTTTTGGCATAAATGTGCATCTCATTGTTATTCCTCTGCTCTTGTTAAGGTTAAGGTCATCTCAAAAAGGTCATCTGTAAAGGTCAAATTTTGGAAAAAAGTTGCTTTTTCCTTTGCATAATTTGTAACAAAAACATCTTGTTTATATTTACAGTCATATTGATCCTTTCTCTATGACACAAAGTAACAACAGATATACACACTATCAAGCTATCATTTTCTCAAGTGACAGCTTTTTGACACTCAATTGATTTTAATATGATTATAAAAAGGATTTTAACATACCAGACAAAGGTTACAATAGTTAAAATAACAAAAATATCTCTTTATTCTTCTTACAGAATGATCCCCTTGGATCAGTAGATGAGGCATCGATACTCGCAGTTTTGGCCATGATTGGAGGTATAGATAACAGACCAAGACTTGGTGGACTTGTAAAGGTTGAGGACCAGGGTATTGGAACTATTGCTAAGATTACTCCACGTGGCAAGATTCACATCCAGATGAATGATGGGAACATGTGTTCTAGTAGACTCATATCTCTTAGCTCAGTAAGTGCTTTGGTACAGCCTTTAATCCTGCCTTTTTATGCATCTTGGGAAAAGAGTTCAGGAAAATAATGTGAAAAATGAAGAAAGTGCTTGTTACAAGCAATAAATCTGAATTCTTCCACATTCTTTTCTACCCGGCATGACCAAGATATTTTTATTTCTATCAGCTTGGAATTGTCGTTTAACTTCTTTGAGCTTAGACCAGTCTAAATGTTTTTCGTGTGGTAAAGGGTAAACCCATTCCTACACATTACTACATTCCTGTATTTTAATGGAACTAAAGAATGTATCTGCAGAGGAAAATAATTCTGATCACCAGCATTTGCTCTCTTTTTCACAATGTTTGCTACCATTTCTTATACAAATTTTACCAATATATGCTGTTTGTTTTTTGCAATTAGGACCAGTGAAAATTGTTTTTTCTGATGATAAGTTGAAATTTAAATACCTCAATAATTCAACCGAGTAAGAACTGTGTTGGGATTGTACTGTGGATAAAGGAGAGGATATTTATTTAACTTTTCCACTTTTTATATTTTCATCTTTTGGTACAGTTTGATTTTAAAAAAGAGATATGTTCCTTTTTTCTCTTTCTACTAATCAAAAACGGTCAAATAAAATATGAAATTAAAAATTTCTCTTTGTTATACTATATTTTATAGATACCCAGTTTTGAGTTTAATGTTGACAAGCTACCCCTGACAGAAGAGATTATACACAGTTGGTCTACAGTAGTTTGTCTGTCTAGTTATAACTATAGACTAGAGAAGGAAGGCAGAGACTCGGACAAGGCACCTCTAGCTACAAGCACAACAACAGTGGAATCTGAGGGTATGAGCACACAAGAGTTCTTACTTTATGCACCTCTTTTAAAATACATTAAAACAATATCAAGTATCAAGTATCTTTGGAAAAAGTCATATTGAAAGATTCTTTAAAAAGACCCCTATTTGTTGATTATCCCTCCCCCCCCCCCTTAACTTTGTTAGGGGGTATATAAGAGTCAGCTTGTCGGTCTGTCCGTCCATCCGTCTGTCTGTAGCTTTTTCGTGTCCGCTCAATTTCTGGGCAAATATTGGACAGATTTGATTCAAACTTCTCTGATATAATCTGTATCAAGCAGAGATGTGCATACTCTATTTTGGTTATGGTCCATTGATTTTTGATGGAGTTATGGCCCTTTGGTGAAAATTGTGTCCGCTCAATTTCTCAGCAACCATTGGATGGATTTGATTCAAATTTTACAGAAACACTTGGTATAAGTCAGACATGTGCATATCTTATTTTGGTTATGGTCCATTGATTTTTGACAGATTTATGGCCCTTTAATTAAAGAAGTCCATTTTTTGTTATGGCCCTTTTGCAGATAGCACTTGTATATGGAGGTCACAATCTTGGGTCAAAGGTCAAAAGTCGGCACTTTTTGCCGCTCTGTACCTTCTATAATCATGCACACAGGTACAAATTTCTTTCATACAAATGTTCACCACCTTCAGACCACATGTCGCAAAAAAGACCCAGGTTCCTATCTCAAAGGTCAAGGTCACAATCTTGGGTCAAAGGGGCGTCCAGAATGGTTAAATTGCGTCCGGAATGGTTAAATTGTATTTACTCTCTTATTCTTCAATGGATTGCTTCAATATTTGAACAGATGCTTAATTGGGTGGTCCATTTTACATGACCTTGACCCAGTGACCTTGACCTTTGACCTACTTTTGACCTCAAAAAAATCTGTCCATAAAGCATTTCTCGATTTCATTGTTTTTTATAGAAATTATCATATGTATTAAAATTTCATCTATTAAAAACCCAGACGTATAGATCACAAATGAATGTGGTTGTGTTTACAAAACAAATCAAAGTGCCACATGCTTGACCCTGTCCTTTGGGGACATTTGTCACATGACTGTGACCAGCTCTTGTTTGTAACTTGGCTTTCATTATCTCTGTTTCTTTTATTATCTCAGCTGGCACAACTTTCTTAAGGGGAATATTTAAGAGTTCTTCTTCTCCAAGACCAGATGGTCAGTTTTTGCCAACTGTGGTTATTATGTTCTTTGGATGATCCGTTTTCATAAATGGCTTATGCAGGGCTCCGGAAATTTTGAAATTTAAATCAGTCCGGGATATTGCCCCCCTCCGTCGGCAAAAGCGACCCCCCCCCCCTCTGCCGGCAAAAACGAATACCCCCACCTTTTTTCACCTTTCCCGTATGTAAAAGGGTTAATCATTCATTCAGCAGTTGCCTTCTTTTTCAAATTTTCTGAAGATAATTATAATCTTCAACGAGTAGAAGATATATGAAAACAACTGACAGATGTTATTTTCATTTTGATTTTGAAACTTCGGCTGAGAAGAAATAGTAAAATTAGGTTGACATCATTAAATTTTCCGGGTTTTACAGAATATTTCCGTGACGTGCACTTAAGGCTCCCCATCCCCCCCCCCCCGAGTACCACCGATTTAATTATAGTAAAGATATACTTTTTCATTTTCATAAGCTAGTTATCCAAAGTTCTGTTAATTTAACACATTCATGTCGATTTTCTCTCAACTCGAGCGTCTGTTGATCGAAAAACACAGCTGACATCACAAAAATGTTGGGTCAGTCCATTCTACCCCATGGGATCACAGAGTCGTGACGTACATCAAAAAGACCGATGAGACAAACTTGAGTGGGTCGCCCACATGTTGCACTATTTTCCTAGAGAGGAATTTGTTTACAAATCTCGGTCATTTATTTATTGTAGTCAATTTCCGATTTATTATTCGGAAGTTTTCCTACCCGAAATAAGATTTAATGTTATTGACAGAACTAGAGATATTATTAAGCTGTCGTTTTCGTTGATATTTAAATTATCTGTATTCTGCGGATTTCCAATTATTGTTTGAATTCTATAGGCTATGTTTCTTACCGTGAATGAAAAGCTATAAAACATATATTAACAACGTGACTTTTTATATAAATTTCAAACCCAGTTTCACGTGCTCACTTGTGATAAATTAATTTCATATAAGCTGTGTTATCTAAGCGTCATGCTATTCTGACTTTGTACTTTGACGCCTGAAATTAGTTTAACGAGTAACGGCAATTTACATAGACGCAGTATTAGATGTCCATTTTGATAAGACTTAATTCGAATGTGTGTAAGTCAAACGGATTCCCTTTTCAAATAGTTTACAAAACTCGATACCAGAAGTTCGTTCAAGCGTGAAACTGCAAATTAGGTGACGTGCGGATGGGCATTAGACTGACCGGAGTGTAAACTAAATATCGATTTTTGGCACTTTTGTTTATCTCTTAATCTGCAGGTAACGTGTGAAACCCTTGAATTTTTCCGGTTTCAAGTGGATTTTGATAGATGGTGGGCGAGTTTATCAATATTTCAACGTGAAATTTGATGAAAATTTTGAAACAATTTTGGTGTAATTTTAGGCAATTCAAAATTCGGTCCAGACCGGCAATATTTCGGAATTCGGTCCAGACCGGCAATATTTCGGATTTCTGGAGCCCTGGGCTTATCAAATTTTGGTTGCCTGAAAAATTTAGGTTAAGGAGGGTTTTATCCTTTGATTAAAATTGAATTAAAATATTTCTGTTTCCTAACTTATTAGCACACCTGAGCACATCATGCTCAGGTTCAGTTTTTATGATCATTGAATTTCTTCTGATCATCATCTACAATTTCCTCGTTAGCACCAAGGGGCTACAATTTTGGACCAGTCTTCATGAAACTAGGTCAGAAAATTTGTCTGGTCTCTATCAGGTTTATCTCTATCAAAATGGGAATGTTCTGCTGAAAAACACATGAAAAGGGGCTGTTATGATAATTCCTTGTTAGCTCTCCTAGGGCCACAATTTTGGCCCAATCTTCATGAAACTTGGATAGAATGTTTGTTTGAACACAAATATGAACCCTATTGAAAATGGGAAGGTTCTGCTGGAAAACTCAGTAAAAAGGGCCTTAATGACAATTTCCTTGCTAAGGGCCACAATTTTGGTTTAATCTTCATGAAACTTGATCAGAATGCTTGTTAGGTCACAATGATAAATCCTATCGAAAATGGGAATTATTCTGTTGTAAAACATCGGAAAAGGTGCTTTAAAGTCAATTTTTTTATCAGCACTATAGGGGCCACTATTTTTGCCCAATCTTCCTTAAATGTTGGATCCCATTTATGTCATTGAAAAATTGAAGAAATTCTTTAAAACTTGCAGTTTACTTATTCAGGTGAATGATAAAGGACCAGCAGGGTCCTCTTGTTGATATTATATTGATATTCCATTTATAATTTTCTTACAGTTGCAAGAGTGGATATGTATGAATTAAGGAAACAACAGATCAGAATTGGTCTGATCCGTGCATCACGAGTTCTGCTAAAACACCAAGGTATTCTGCGTCAGATCCTAACACGGGAAGTGTTGTCAGAATGTCAACAGGGTGAGACTGAAGCCAGTACTAGTGATGATGAGATCCCTGAACCAGACAATCCAAATATGGTACTACAGCAGATTATGATGACAGCAACTCAACCTTCTCCACTTAAAGCTATATTTTCCAGAGAGGAACTAGAGGTAGGCTTTATCACTGTTATGATACCTACAAAGAAACTTTGTTTTAAGTTCATTCTAAATTAAAATGTTTAAACTTCTTTTAACTGGGACAGATAAAAAAATTTTGTCTTGTCATAGGTTCAAAAAGAAGAAAAACCTTTCCTGTTTGCCTGCCACCAGACTACAATATTAAATATGTTTTCAAACTCCAAAAATGGATGAAGACAATAAAACAATTTTATAATTTGATGTTTCAGAAAACTCTTAAGCCCATTACCAAACAAGAAAATTCTGGACTGGTGCAAAGTGAAAGAATGACAGTTGACATTTCAAAGTGTGCTGATATTGGAAATTAAGTGTCAAATAGAGTTGAAAACATTGTGAGAAAACAGAAATTGCTGTTTTCATACATGTATTTCTCCAGGCATCCAAAGATGTCATTGTCTTGTTATGGTTAATGGAAAAGAGAAACAAAGCTTTCTTTTCAGTCATGAAACTTAGTTTTAATAGATATCTCTATCTTTATGTGATTTGTGTCGACTGATGTTTACCTTATTTTGTTCCCAGTCTGCCTGCCTGTCAGTATGCCAGTATCTGACAGCTGCAAGAGTTAACAATGAGGATGAAGTTGAAGAATCTGACTCTGACAGCGAGGGTGCTCCCTTCCAGCCGCAGCCCCCACCTGCTGAACCTGTGCCAACTGTTATGGGTAAACATCAGAAAACCAAGAAATCACCTCGTCCTCAGATAGAACCCCCACCTCCTGAAGTCACCAGAATAATGGAGATGGGCTTTCAGAGAAAACAAGTAGAATATGCCATCAAATCCCTGGGTATGTAAAATAACCATGCTGTGATCTGTATGCACTCTAGAGGCCACATTTTTTGCCTGATCAACCTGAAATTAGGTCAGAATGATTGTCTTGGTTAAATCTTGTACGAGTTCGAAACTGGGTCAACTGGGGTCAAAAACAAGGTCACTAGGTCAAATCTTAGAAAAAACTTGAATGCACTCTAGAGGTCACATTTTTTGTCAGATCAACCTGAAAATTGAATAGAATGATTGTCTTGATAAAGTCTCAGTCAAGTTCATGACTTGGTCAACTTGGGTCAAAAACTAGGTCATTGGGTCAAATCTTAGAAAAACCTTGTATGCACTCTAGAAGCCACATTTTTGCCCAATTGACCTGAAATTAAGTCACAATGATTGTCTTGATGAAATCATGTGCGAGTTTGAAACTTGGTAAACTTGGGTCAAAGACTAGGTCACAGGGTCTAACCTTAGAAAATCCTTGCATGCACTCTAGAGGCCACATTTTTTGCCCCATCAACCTGAAATTTGGTCAGAATGATTATCTTGATAAAATATTGTATGAACTTGAAACTGGATCAACAAGGGTCAAAAACTAGGTCACAGGGTTAGGGTTATCATCTTAAAAAAACCTTGTATGCACTCTAGAGGACACATTTTTTGCCTAATCAATTGTCATCAATGAAATTAAATAAAAAAATCGAGACATTCAACTCAGGTGAGTAATTTAGGGCCACTATGGCCTTCTTGTTTCTACAAAGTCTTCTACTCTTGTATAGCTGATTACTTAAAGAAATTGCTATGAGCTAGCAATATTAGCCTTCTGAAATTTTTCTCACGGATAATCTTTTTATACACCTGTCGAAGACGGGACATATTATGGGATCACCCGTGGCGTCTGGGCATCCGGTTGTCCGGGCGTTGTCCACTTCTTTGTCCTGAGCATAACTCTGTCACCGTAAGTCCAATTGACTTTAAACTTGGCAATTTTTTTTGTTCTCATCAATACGGAGTGCAGTGCTCAATAACCATAACTCTACCTGGCCTATTTTTTGAATTATTGCCCTTTGTTGTTTTTCATACTTGAATCTTGTCAGGAGTATATCTCTAAAAGTATTATAAGTAGGATCATGAAACTTCATGGGTGTATAGATTTCACCAAGGGGGGGTGCAGTGCACAAGAACCATAACTCTACCTGGCCTATTTTTTGAGTTATTGCCCTTTGTTGTTTTTCATACTTGAATCTTGTCCGGAGTATATCTCTAAAAGTATTATAAGTAGGATCATGAAATTTCATGGATGGATAGAGCTCACCAAGTGGGAGTGCAGTGCTTAAGAACCATAACCTTACCTAGCCTTTTTTTTGAGTTATTGCCCTTTGTTATTTTTCATACTTGAATCTTGTCCGGAGTATATCTCTCAAAGTATTATAGCTAGAATCATGAAATTTCATGGATAGATAGAGCTCACCAAGTGGGAGTGCAGTGCACAAGAACCATAACCTTACCTAGCCTATTTTTTGAGTTATTGCCCTTTGTTGTTTTTCATACTTGAATCTTGTCAGGAGTATATCTCTATAAGTATTATAGCTAGGATCATGAATCATCATGGGTGTATAGATCTCACCAAGTTGGAGTGCAGTATACAAGAACCATAACTCTACCTAGCCTATTTTTTAAGTTATTGCCCTTTGTTGTTTACCATACATGAATCTTGTCCAGAGTATATCTCTAAAAGTATAATAGCTAGAATCATGAAACTTCATGGGTGTATAGATCTCACCAAGGGGGAGTGAAGTGTACAAGAACCATAACTCTACCTAGCCTATTTTTTGAGTTATTGCCCTTTGTTATTTTTTATACTTGAATCTTGTCCGGAGTATATCTCTAAAAGTATAATAGCTAGAATCATGAAACTTCATGGATGGATAGAGCTCACCATCTTGTTCAATGCATATCTCTAAAAGTATATAAGCTATGATAATGAAACTTCATGTATAGATAGATCTCATCAAGGGAAACGAGTGCACTAGAACCATAACTCTACCTGGCTTATTTTTTGAGTTATTTCCCTTTGTTGTTTTTCATACTTAGATCTTGTCCGGAGCATATCTCTAAAAGTATTCAAGCTATGATCATGAAAATTCATGGGAAGATAGATCTCATCAAGGGGAAGTGCAGTACTTAAGAACCATAACTCTACCTTTGGCTTATTTGTTGAGTTATTGCCCTTTGTTGGTTTTCATACTTGGATCTTGTCTGGAGCATATCTCTAAAACTATTCAAGCAATGATTATGAATCTTCATGGGTAGATAGATCTCATAAAGGGGGAGTGCAGTGCACAAGAACCATAACTCTACCTTTGGCTTATTTGTTGAGTTATTGCCCTTTGTTGTTTTCATACTTGGATCTTGTTCAGAGCATATCTCTTAAAGTATTTGAGTTATGATAATGAAACTTCAGGGGTAGATAGATCTCATCAAGGATTAGTGCAGTGCTTAAGAACCATAACTCTACCTTTGGCTTATTTGTTGAGTTCTTGTCCTTTGTTGTTTTTCATACTTTGATCTTGTCCGGAGCAGATCTCTAAAAGTATTCAAGCTATTTATCATGAAACTTCATGGTTAGATAGATCTCATCAAGGGGAAGTGCAGCTCATTAAAACTATAACTCTACCTAGCTTATTTTTTTAGTTATTTCCCTTTGTTGTTTTTCATACTTGGAACTTGTTCAGAGCATATTTCAGAAAGTATATTAGCTATGATCTTGAATCTTCATGGGTAGATAGATCTCATAAAGGAGAAGTGCAGTGTACAAGAACTTTAACTCTTCCTAGCATATTTTGAGATTTATTGCCCTTTGTAGTTTTTCAGACTTGGATTTTGTCTGGATTATATATCTGAAAGTGTAATAGCTATGATCATGAAACTTTATGAGTGGGTAGATATCACAAAGGGGAAGTGCAGGTCACAAGAACCATAACTCTACCTGGCATACTTTTTGAATTATTCCCCTTTGTTGTTTTTCACATTTGATTTTGTTTTAGATTTCTCATGGTGTGACAGCCTATGGTTTTCAAAACCTCATGATAACAAGAAAAACACCAGAACCATAAGTTATCATTGTAAATTGTTACTCTTTCTTGAAATTAGACTTAAATTTTAATCCCCTTCCCCAGTCAACAACCAGTAGTGTTACGGGCGTATTTTGTGACAATTTGCCACCTTGTTATTAGATAGGCACATATTGGCAGAGAGATTGAACATCAATTACATTTGCTTCAGTGTAAATGTTCTCCTATAGTTCTTAACATACTTTTGTTTGAAAAAGCCTGAGTGGCCGCTTTGTTGTTTGCGTGCAAAACCTTGGAAATTTGTTGTATTTGTTTTATTATTATAGCCATTGATCTGAAAATTTGAATGTATGCTCATTATTAAAAGAGCCATCTATACCATTAAGGGGGTGATGTAATGCTAAATCTGTTGTTGTAAGAATTCTACACCTTTGTTGACTTAATTATGTCTTCCTTATCATTTTTTCTTTCCTACTATCCAGCACTTGTCAGCTGAGGGTCAGCCATCCATATGTGATGCTCTTGTCTGATTGTGTTGTTGACCACATCATGAAGGTGGTGCTGTCCGAAGTTGCTGTCATACCTAGTCTAGATTTGGTTGTCTGACAGTTGAAAGAATTTATTTGTTGTGTAACCTATTGCCAGACAACAGAATTCTAGACTGGTTTAAATTCAAAGAACTGGCAGACAACAGTTTTATGTTTATATTTGGAAGATCTATGTCTTCAGGGGTAGCAAACATCACTGATAATGAAGAAATTGATCTTAACAAGCACAATGTTTCGCAAAGCTTTTTTCTTGAAGGGCATGAAAAGGCGGGATTGTGTAGGATGAGTTGATTTTGTGTGTTGTTCTGTAGGTGGTTCCCTGTCCCCAGTTGCTGACATTCCTAGTCCAGAGTCGGTTGTCAATTGGTTGATAGAACACCAGGAGTCCCTACCAGAGGATACAGACACAGAGAGTGTGTCATCCGAAGATTATGACTCCGAGTTAGACTCTACATCAGATGATTTTGAAGACTTGGACTCATCAGGAGAGGTGAGAGTTTTTAACCCATTCCAACACAGTGGAATTTTAGACCGGTCCCAATTGAAAGGAGCTGCAGACAACAATTTCAAGTTGATGGAATTTTATTTTTTCTCGTCTTTTTGGAAAGAAAACATTGTGGAAAATGAAGAAATTGCTTGATCCAGCAATTTCTTCATTTTCCACAATGTTTTCCAAAGCTTTTTCATTGAGGGGCGTAAAAAGGAGGGATTGAGTGGGAATGGGTTAAACTTTGTCATTATTCTAATATACATTACATGTCATGTGAGAGAGGACTTTGTTGGAAATGGGAAAACTATTGATACTGATCAGGTAGCAATTACTGGGTAAGCTGACCAGAGTAGATATTATTAATGATTTCATTGGTAGACTGACCATTTGATTGAAAGCTGTGATTGGTCAATTGTAGATGGTTTGAAGAAGGAGTTCTGTGGAGCAAAGCAATAATATAAATATTTATGTTTTTTATGGTAGAAAAAGATGGTCACCCGTTTTAACTCTCTTTTTGTTTAGATACATGAGAGTGCAGATCAGGTACCTACTTGTTAACTCTGTTTATATTTTTTCTAGAACACCTTTATATCAGAGCAAAAGAATTTAGAGGTAGTTAAAGCGCATGGAAATAACAGTTTTCTGCATGAAACCTAGTTTACTAGCACAATACCCCTTCATTAATCCCTTCATTAATCCCTATTAGTCTTTTGTGAATTCTTGTCTTGAATTTAAAGATTATGTACATATTTATATAAACTAAGTAAAGTCTTTTTTGTCCAGTCACCTTACAATGAGTAAGACATAATAGTCACTTTGACCACCATCTGCTCATCCCACTTAGGCACTCTGTTTATTCACCCATTCCCACTCAGCGACACTTTTAGACGCCCTCAAGAAAAATGCTTTGGAAAACATTGTAGAAAATGAAGAAATTGCTTGCGACATCAACAATGTTTTCTACCCTAAAAGTAAAAGAAATCCAAAATTTCATAAGCTTTAAATTGGCTTCTGCAACTCCTTTCAATTTGGACCAGTCTAGAATTTTGCCGTCTGGTAATGGGTTAATTACCCAATGATAAGAGACCAATGACTCATGTTGTGATGACTTTTGTCAATTGTCGACTGTCTGAAAGAAAGTTGGCCAAGTGGAGGTTCAAACTCACTACCCCAGGATTGAGAGCATTGGGTCCTATCAACTGAGCTATTTGAGCTTACTTTAGTATTTCATACCCAAGATGAGATAATGTGATTAGATGATGAACATCATGCATCAGCGCTCAACTTTAACCCTTTTCCACACGATGACCCTTTTTGGTGCCAAAAACAAAAAAACTTTTGAAAACAATGTGAAAAATAAAGAAATTACTTGTCACAAGCAATCCAATAACTTTAAATTGTCCTCTGCAACTTCTTTGAATTTGAATCAGTCTAACATTTTGGTGTCTGGTAATGTTGGATATCTTTTCCAACATTTGTCTCCCACCGTTAAATCTAAGTGGAATGAGCAGCTGGAGGTATGGAAAGGATGTAGTGGAAGTGAGAAATGCCAGGGTTCCATGGTTAGGCTCTCCAGTTGCGGCAATATGACTGCAATACTGCTAAAAGTGGTGTTAAACCCCAATCAATCATTTTCTGGGAGAAATGTTTGATACAGGGATTCAAATAAATCTTGTCAACACATGCCACATCATGTAAGGTTGTTACAAGAAACAGCTGCATCTTAAAGTAGCTGGTCAGTATTTAGTGCTGCTGATGGTTTGGATCAGATTCTGGGAATGTACTGTTGTGAGAAATGACAAAAAAAGACCCTCTTCACACTAGAAGGGTTGCATATTAACCCTTTCCCTGGTTTTTACATCACTGTGTTTTTATACTGGTGAAAATATTGTAGAAAAAAAGATATTGCTCACAACAAGCAATTTCTTCTTTTTCCACATTTTCTACCCTACTGAATGATTATTTTTGAAATAGATTTGAATTTAAATTTGTCTGCAAAATGTTTGAATTGGGACCAATCTAAAATTTAAAATAAAAAAAAAACTGGAAAGGGTGAAGGTATCTTGTACTTGTAAAATCTATTAAAAAAAGTTAAGCAGGTGCATTTCAAGGATTTTTCAGAGTTAGTGTTGTTGAAAATAGAATTTCAAGCGAATCCATGCTTTGCATGTGAATTTAAATGAGATATATGTGTTGACCCTCGCATGTTTACAAATTTGTTGACAATTACTCTTCATGCCTCAAAATCTGACTTCTTTGCTACAAACACAATGTTTGGAAAAATATTATTAAATTGGTGTTCATACAACAAAAAGCATGTTGATCATTTAATAAAATGCCATATTTCATATCTATTATATATTAACCCGTTCCTGTTTTTAGCTCACCTGAGCACAAAGTGCTCTGGGTGAGCTATTGTGATTGGTCATTGTCTGGCGTCCATCTGTCCGTCTGTCTGTCCGTACATCTGTCAAGACGTCTGTCTGTTCACAATTACAAATACTTCGAAGAATAACCATATTCTGAAAATAAGCCCTTTTCTGTGTGATCCCTGATTTTACTTAGAATTAAAGAAGGAAATCTTTAAATATCTTCTTTTCCCTTGAGCTTTAATATTTGGTAAACATGGTCATCTATTGACCCTCTACCAAAAATACTTAAAAAAATTACCGTATTCTGAAAATAAGCCCTTTTCTGTGCAATCCGTGAAAGTAGTAATGAAGGATATCATAGAAAATGTTCACCTTCTAAACCGTTAGGCCTAGACCTTTGATATTTGGTATGTATTAATGCCAATTGACCCTCTACTAAAGTACTCCAAAGAATTACTGTACTCATGAAATTAGCTCAATATGGTTGGATCTTCACTATACCTAGGATTGAAGGAGAAAATCTTCTTCTCCAAAAGGATTAAAGGAGAAAATCTTTAAAAATCTTCTCCTCCAAAATGATTAGGTGTAGGGCTATGATATTTTGTATGTTATATCATAAAGCCTTGAGCCATCATACTGAGGGGAGCGATATAGGACCATCATGGTCCTCTTGTTTAAATTTTAGACTGGTCTAATTTGAAAGAGGTTGCAGACTACAATGAAAATTGCATGCAATTTGAAATGAAACCACCTGGTGTGGTGGAGAATATTGTTACAAATAATTTCTCCTTTCCCAACAGTTGTTTCTTGAGTTTAAAATCACAGTAACATAAAATTCCGGGTTTTTACAGGAAAGGGTTAAGCTACATATTTTAAAGTTAATTTGTGGAGTAAGTGCATTTTACCTATTCTCAAATAATCCCTCCTTTTTACGCCACTCAAAAAAAAGCTTTTGAAAACATTGGAGAAAAACATTTTATCAAGTAATTTTTTCATTATCCTCAATGTTTTTTTTTTACCCCTACCGACAACAAATTCAAAATTTCATTAAAAATTACTGTCAGTAGCTTCTTTGATTTTGGACCAGTCATGTGGTCATGGGTTAAACTTTGATAAAAGACAATTCAATTGATGTATTGCTGATCATGCCCAATGACGTCAGTCATGTCAGTTCAAGTCAGGTTCACGTATAAATTGATGTTGTCTTTAAAGTATGGGATCACGGACCTATAATTAGAGGCAAATTATTGGTTTGTAATCTATATGTCATCCATTCCCACACGAAAAATTTTAGACTGGCCCAAATTCAAAGAAGTTGCAGACAACAATTTTAAGGTGAGGAAATTTTGAGTAACTCTGTCTTTTTGGGAATAAAACAAGGTTGAAAATGGAGCGATTTCTTCATTGGGATTTTGTGGGAATGGGATAAACTTTTTAAATTCTTTCATCATTTGACATATTTCAATGTTATATCACTTGGTACTATCAAAGTATAGAAATGAATGATATATTTCTTGTTTTCCTGGAGGTATTCAACAAAGACCTAATAACGTTGCCATAAAGCCCCTCTTTGTGGCATCATCCAGTGTTATCAGGTTTTTAATTTCATACCTCCATATAAACAAAATAATATTCCCATCATCTCTTAAACCATTTCCACACAATCCAAATTTTTTACATGTCTCAAGAAAAAAGCCTTTGAAAACATTGTAAGAATGCAAATTCTTTATTATCCACAGTGTTTCCTACTTTTCCTACTCAAAAAGACTATGATTATAAAAGTTTCATCAACAAAGATTGGCGTCTGCAACCTTACCTATTTCAACCAGTCTAAAATGTTTTCTTTTGCCAATAGGTCAAGTAAAATAAATATAAAGCAGAAAGTAAATCAAGATGAATATCGATGTATATGTAGTCAATTTTTAGTTCACCTGAGCACAAAATGCTCATACTTGTCTTGAATGTCTGTCATCCTTTATACAGTTTTTGTCATCAACTTTTCCAAAACAAACACACTATTGTCATCAATTTTGACTTGATCATTGTTGAGAGTGCTGGGAATAAATGTATCATATGAATGCAGTCTTATTTTAAAGAAGGTATAGTGCAGTCGGTAGCGCGTCAGACTCCTAATCTTCAATCATGGGATGTCGTGGGTTTGATCCCCTGCAGCGGCATATATTCTTACCACATTTGTCTCTCACCAATGAATGGATAATCATAAACCTAAGTGGGATAGCAGCTGGAGGCTAGGAAAGGATGTAGTGGTAGTACTGGTGTGAGAAATACCAGGAATCGATTGCTAGGAGCTCCATCCGCAGCGGTATGACTGAAATACTGTTAAAAGTGGTGTTAAACCCCATTCAATCAATTCAATCATTTAAAGGTCATTAGGTTTAATCGTGGATAAACCTTGCCCTACTTTTGACTGAGTCATGGGCTAATTTGCTTAGAATTATTTTCTTGGGGATATCTTGGTGGATGGTCAAAAAGATGTTCACTAACCTAGAGGCTATAATTTCAACTCAATCTCATCTCTCTCTTTCTATGTCTGTCTCTTTCTTTTTTTTTTCAGAAAGGAAGACACTTGGTTCTTTCTTAACTTTTACTACTCCAAATTCAAAGAAATCTCAGACGACCGTTTCAAGTTGATAGCATTTTAAACATCTCCATCTTTCTGGATAGAAAACAATGTGGAAAAAGCTTGTATCAAACAATTTCTTAAATTTTCTCATTGTTTTCCCAAAATCTTTCCTTCAGGGCTGTTATAACAGGATTTTAGTGGGAATGGGTTAAAAACTTCTGAAATCTGATTTTGTAATATTCTGAATTTTATAAAAAGGGGGAGGGGGATAAATTGAATAATTCATGCAAAAAGTTATAATGAGTTATGTTCAAGGTATTTCAAAGTTTTGATAAATTTGCCTTTTGTGATGGCTGTAGGAACATCTGAATGAATATTGAAGAATTTTTCATATTGCTCATTCTCCTTTTGATAGCTCCTGATATCAGACTTAAACACAAGTGGGACGCAAGTGTTCAAGAAGCGAACAGACTTCCACTCAGATGATGAATATGCCATGTATGTTAGAGACAACATCCAAGTAGGGATGTCTGTTAGATGCTGTAGAACATATGAGGAGGTTCATGAAGGGGACACTGGCAAAGTCATTAAGGTATGAAATATGAAATATCTGTTAACCCATTCCAACTCAAGCCCTCCTTTTTACGCCTCTCAAGAAAAAAACTTTGGAAAACATTGTGGAAAATGAAGAAATTGCTTGTATCAAGCAATTTCTTCATTATCCACAATGTTTTCTATTCAAAAAGACAAAGAAATTCGAAATTCCATCAACTTTAAAGTGTCGTCTGCAGCTTCTATCAATTTGGACTAGTCTAAAATTTTGTTGTGTTGGAATGGGTTAAGGTGTTGATAAACCACAAGAGTTCATTGAAGAGGAAACTGGCAAAGTCACAAAGGTAGGAAAAATGAAATATCTGTAAAATGTTGTAGAACATACGAGGAGGTCCATAATAGCATGTCGTAAAAAATTTGAAATATCTGTCAGGTGTTGTAGATCATAGCTGGTCAATGAAGAGGATTTGCAATGTCATTGACGTAAGAAAAGTAAAATACTGCAAGGTGTTCCAGAACTTACTTAGAAATCCATGAAGGGGCTACCAGCAAATTCATTAAGATAGGAAATATGAAATTTAAGGTGAGATAGAACATACAAGGAGATCCTTAAAGGGGATGCTGGCAAAGTCATTAAGGTAGGAAAAAGAAAATCTTAGGGTCTAATAGAATCTACAGGAGATCCATGAAGGGGCTACTGGCAAATTCATAAAGGGAGAAAATGTGAAATCTAGGGTCTAGTAGAATCTACAGGAGATCCATGAAGGGGATGCTGGCAAAGTTAAACACTGACATCACCAATAGTTATACCGGTAGATGGTCAGGGTTCAGTCATGATTAAACCATTCCCATGCAATCCCTCTTTTTTACACCCCTCAAGAAAATGGAGAAATTTCTTGTTACAATCAATTTCTTTATTTTCAACCTTGTTTTCTACTCAAAAAGACAAAGATACTAAAAATTCTCTGAACTTGAAATTGTTGTCTACAACTTCTTTCTGTTTAGACTAGTCTACAATTTTGTCATGTGGTAATGAGTTTTAATGGTTTCATGGCTAGGGACATTATGTCTAGATCATTCACTTTGTCTGGATTTGAATAATGCCTTTAACCCTTTCCTGTTTTTCAAAATTTTAGACTTGCCCGAATTCAAAGAAGTTGCAGACGACAATTAAAAGTGAGCGCAATTTGAAAAGTAACCAACCTACAGGGTAGAAAATATTGTGGGAAAGGATTAATTTCTTGTTATAAGCAATTTCTTCTTTTCCCACAATATTTTCTTAAGTATAAAAACCAAGGGACGTAAAATCCAGGGATTAACCAGGAAAGGGATAACTCAGATAAATAAAACCAAGATGAAAATATTTTGAAACCACTAACCAAGAAATCTTAATGTTTCATTCGACTCGTAAATTACTATAGGGTTAATTAATGTTTTGGTTTTGTCAACAGCCGCAGAGATAAAAAAAAATGATTGGATGTTCCAAAAAATTTATTAATGTGCTATAAAAACTGAAGTACTTGGAAATTATCAATATCTGTATTCATTCTTTACAAAATCTGGGTTGATGAGGATGAAGCACAAAACCATGAGGTATATAATAGGGTATGAATTTATTAAAACATATTTTCTCTCTTTAACATACAACATTTTGTACATTAATTCATGCTTATTAAGTCCCAAAACTGTATGATGTTTGCAATAATGGCCTTTGAAACTTGGGTCTGGACAAAGTTTTTGTGATTGAATGGCACATGACTTACCCTAATTATTGCTCATTTATGTTTGATTCATGATAATTCAAAATTTCAGTTGGACAGAGATGGTTTACAAGATCTGAATATTCAAGCTGACTGGCAGAGGAAAGGAGGGACGTACTGGGTCAGATATATACATGTAGAGTTGCAGGGCTTTGTTCCGACTGCTAATGGTAACTATACTGCTGTATATTGTAAAGTTTTGACTAGGAATTAAAAACTAAAAGCAGAGAGGGATATATTGTTTTCACCATGTCTGTCTGTCTGTGTGTTCATCTGTTTGTTCACATTTCCTTCATATTGCAGTTAGTAGTGCACAAGACTCCCAATCTTCAATCATGGGATGTCATAGATTCGATCCCCAGCGGCGTCACATATCCTTTCCGACATTTGTCTCTCACCAATCGATAACCTAAGTGGGATAGTAGCTGGATGCTAGGAAAAGTTGTACTGGTAGTACTGGTGTGAGAAACACCAGAAATCCAATGTGCTCCAGCCGCCGCGATATGACTGAAATACTATTAAAAGTGGTTTTAAACCCCATTCAATCAATAAATTATCTGGTCAGCCGTACAAAGACTTATTTCATTTCTATGCTCCAACTCTAAGATCATTGACCTTCATTCATGAAAATTTTTATAGTTGTTACCAATGATCCGTTGAAGTGCCCTATCATTCTAGGGTCATGTAGGTCAAAGGTCAAGGTCATGATTGAAATAAGAAACCTATATTTGAAATTAAGGTACCTTTCTTCAATATGCAACTATTAGAGGTTGTACAATCAAGGCTTAGATAATTCTTTTCTCCTTATTCTGATAACTTTATTGGAAAACTCAACCTGTTAGTATATATTTTACTGTACATTTCAAACTTGATAATGTACAGTGCAAATATTTGGCATGAAAGTACCTGTCAAGGATATGCATTTATTTATGACAAGGTCATCTGACAAGGTCAAGGTGAACTATCTAGGTTAAATCTGCTGTTCAATACGCATTAGTGTTATATAAACACATCTTAGTTTTTTTTCACCCTTTTTTTTACCTTTTTGAGTTTTACATCTTTTATTGAATCAAAATCTTGTTTAATTTTAAGTTTATCTTCAAGTACTAGAAAGATTCATAAATTCACTTAATCAAATCAGAAAAAAACTGTCAAAATGTTTGTCTGCTTGATGCCTTTGATAAGATATATATTAGGCAACTGGGACTATAAAGTTAGTCATTTTGTTGAATCTTGGAAAAAAAAAACACTTTTTAATACCTTTTTGTCTCAAATGTCTTGAAGCACGGTCAGATTTCTTACTGCCATGATATTCTTAATTAATCTGTAGATATTGAAAGGAAAGTGTAAAGCAATGGAGTAGACAGGGATATTCGATTCATATACCATTATATTTCAGGTACAAACCTACCTATCAAAGTAGGTGACAAAGTGAGAGTAAAACCCAACATAGTGACTCCTACGTACAAATGGGGCTCAGTGACCCACAGAAGCATAGGGACAGTGACTGGTATAAACCCTAATGGACGTGACATTACAGTGGACTTCCCACAACAGGCTCACTGGACTGGTGTTATAGATGAGATGGAATTAGTTCCTAGTACACACAATGGTGTCAGGTAAAGACGGGGCTTTGGTTTCTTAACCTATTCTCACACAGCAAATTTTTAGACTGGTTCAATTGGAAAAAAGTACAGACGACAACTTCAAGTTGATGGAATTTTTTTCCCCATCTTTTTGGATAGAAACATTGTGGAAAATGAAGATATTGGTTGATACAAGTAATTTTTACATTTTCCAAAATGTTTTCAAAAGCTTTTTCCTTGAAGGGTGTAAAAAGGAGGGATTGTGTTAAAAAGGGTTAGTCAAAATGCCAAAATGTTGAGCTGTAGTCATCACGTAGGTGTTGGATGTGTAGGCACTGGCAAGACAAACCTTAACCTAGCTCAAAACTAAGTCATTATTGAAGATATTTCCTGAAACTTGGCAAGTATTTCACAATCACAAGAGCTATCACACTCCAAGGGAGATGCTTTTTTTCTCACAATGCTTTCCATACCTTTATTTCTTTCTGCTTAAAAATGCAAGTTTGTGTGGGGAATGGGTTAAAAAAAACTAAGTTGCAACCTTAGTCAACTTGCATACTTTGTTCAGGATCAATCTTCTTAGCTCTTGAAAGATGCACCTTTATCTTATAATGGATATGTATAAAAAGGAAATTTTGCTGAATGTGGAAATTCATTTCAAAGGTGCATTGCAAGACTAGATAATCTTTTATTTTGGAATAATACTTCAAATTTGGATTTAATCCTTTCCTGTACAAACCCATGATTTTACGTTGCTATGATTTCATACTTGAGGAAACATTGTGAAAAAAGAAGAAAATTGCTTGTAACAAGCAATTACTTCTTTTCCCACAATATTTCCATCACATAGGAACATTTCATTTGAAATTGAAGCCAATTTTCATTTTCTTCTGCAACCCCTTTCAATTTAGACCAGTTTAAAATTTCAAAAATTAGGAAACGGTTAATAATAGTTTTTTGATGTAATATCAACAGGCATATAGAGTTACCTCTGTATTTGTGTGTGTGTATGTTTGTGTTACTGTGTGTGTCTACATTAATTGATTTCAAAATAATTTAGCATACTTGTGTTTTTATTGCAGTCAGGAAACTGACTGTAATCTGAGAATCGCCCGAATTCCCTCTTTGCTTCTAGGAACCTGACAACAACCTGAAAAATTGTTCCTTGCTCGTGGATTGATTCATAATTTCTTGTAGTACACTATCTGAAAATGTAAGCCCATTCATAAAGAATGACCACGAAAAGCCGAATCACTGAATGTGCGCAGTGATTAAGGTCACGACCTCTACAGGTACTTCTATTTATACCATCTTAAACAGTGTTTCATCCAGGTCACTCGATAGAGGGAATCCTGCGTGTTAGTCAAAAGTTAACATCATCAGAGACATAGAATAATGTATATTTATGTCTCTGACATCATTTAATTGACTGCCTGAACTTACCATCATTACGGATTTCATTTAACAAAAAAATGGGTATGGTAGGCCACTGTGTTCAACGCTTCGTCGATCTTAGACATAGTCAAAAGTGAAACTAGACATTCCGCCGTCTCATATTTTTTCAATTATTACAACCTTCATTCTTACGGTTTTAAAATTTACCAGCTACAAAGTTTAATCCAGTTTTGTACACGTGCATCTGTTCGGTGTGAATTCCCGATTCGTAAAATAGAGTTCTTTGTTGATTTATTGTTACCATATTTTTAACAATGGTAAAGAAATTAGACCAAGTCCAATACTGCAAAAGAGGGTCAAAGGTCAATCCACATGACATTTTCTCAACGCGTCAGTTACCCCAGGTGTTCAACAACTCATCAGTCTCCAATGACGTCCAATGCGGGATATTTAGATTTTATCCCTTTTGTCTACGGATGGAAATATTTACATCGGTGTAAAGCTAAATTCAGTTAGATTAATTCCGACAACTATCAATAATAATAAAACATGTCTCAGGTGAAAGTTCTAGCTTTTAAATAATGGCGGGGATCGAAAGAGAACCACAGTTTGTAGATCTGTAGAAATTTACGGATAATTCAATTCCGACCGAGAAGGTGAGGGTAGAATTTAATAATTCTCCACACACTGAATTTCGTCGGTTTCTGCTAAAATCTCGTAACTACAGTTGTTATATTTCAAAATATCGGAGGGTGATGCTCCTTAAACTATCCTTTGTATATTTTGTCCAAATTCGACAATTACACTGTTGATCAAGTCAGTTATGGGCGAGAAAACATGGTTGGGATTCTGTCGGGGGGGAGCGAAGATAGAAGTCTTCAAATGTGATTTCATAATAAGGAAAAATTAACAGACAAATCAGAGAATAACTTCAACTATCATACAAATTTTTGACATACAGTCCTGACTGCATTTGAGGCTGTTCATGCCTTTGATTAAAGGTATTATTGTCATGCATAAAGTTATGTTGGACTCACCCAAAGATAAAGGTCACAACTGGAGGTCATTAACAAGCATTTATGCAGAGGCATCCATGTCTGACACATTTCTAAATACTTTTTAAAACAGACTTCATAAGATTTTTTATTAGAATTATTACATGTATATATATATATATATATATTAATTTATTTCCTAGCTGTGATGAATGCCACACCTTCCCTATTGTCGGGGTGAGATACAAGTGTCGTATCTGTGAAGACTTTGATTTCTGCGAGAGCTGTTTCAAAACCAAAAAACACAGACACCCTTTCAGCAGGATTGCTGAGCCAGGTTAGTCAGTTTACTCATTGGCACTCAAGCCCAATTTTTAACGACACTCAAGAAAAAGTTTTGGTAAACAATGTTGAAAATGAATCAATTGCTTGTAATACATATCATTTTTCATCATTTCCAATAATGTTTTATTCCACTAAAGAAATATATTCTTAAGTTTTAATCATAAACTAGAAACTTATTTAAATTTGACAAGCCTAAAAAGATTTTGTCTTGTAACTGATTAACCATCTATATATAGGAGATACTATAGGAGATTTTAGCTATCTTTAGAGATAGTGCAGAACAATAGTCTTGCTTTAACCAGCACTGTGTTCAGGATGACAAATCACAAGCGAATGTTTCCCCCTTTTTTTTCTTTCTGCTTTTATACGCCCATCGAAGACGGGACGTATTATGGGATCACCCGTGGCGTCCGGGCGTCTGGGCGGTGTCCACTTCTTTGTCCAGAGCATAACTCTGCCACTGTAAGTCTGATTGACTTTAAACTTGGCAGTTATATTCTTCTCATCAATACGGAGTGCAGTGTTCAATAACCATAACTCTACCTGGCCTATTTTTTGAGTTATTGCCCTTTGTTGACTTTCATACTTGAATCTTGTCTGGAGTATATCTCTAAAAGGATTATAGCTAGGATCATGAAACTTCATGGGTGTATAGATCTCAACAAGGGGGAGTGCAGTGCACAAGAACCATAATTCTACCTGGCCTATTTTTTGAGTTATTGCCCTTTGTTGTTTTTCATACTTGAATCTTGTCCGGAGTATATCTCTAAAAGTATAATAGCTAGAATCATGAAATTTCATGGATGGATAGAGCTCACCAAGTAGGAGTGCAGTGTACAAGAACCATAACTCTACCTAGCCTAATTTTTGAGTTATTGCCCTTTGTTGTTTTTCATACTTGAATCTTGTCCGGAGTATATCTCTAAAAGTATAATAGCTAGAATCATGAAACTTCATGGATGGATAGAGCTGTTTGACAATAAATATTCATTCAAAATAACCTCAGTTCTATTCAAACCCCCAGTTAATATTAAGCAGTGTGACGGGCGTATCTTGTGGCAATTTGGCACCTTGTTTGAATTGTGAATGTTCAAAACAGGGTACTGTTTCTTGAACCCAGGTGTGTATTTGACATCCTGAAAGCAGGGCATGCAAGTAGGACGTGGGGTCTATAACTTACTATTGGTTTATTGCTGGATATATGGCATTTGTGAGTTAACCCATTCCCTCTCAGTGATGCTTTTTGACGCTCTCAAGAAATAAAAGCTTTGGAAAACTAAATTGTTACAAGCAATTTCTTCATTATCCACAAATTTTTCTTCCTCAAAGGAGAAAGACAATTAAAATTTCATTGTCTTTGAATTCAGACCAATCTAAAATTAAGTCGTCTGGTAGTTGGTTAAGAATACAGCAATTATGTGTGGTATATTGTAGGGAGTGAGCCAATTCCAGCTGGTAAACCAGGCAAGCAGAAGAAGAGATCTGTTTACCCTACTAGTGGTTCCCTGTTGGATGACTGGCATATGTGTGTTAAAAATATAACAGCCTCTTCCAGAGAGAACCAGGCTATTAGACTGGTGGAGGGAAACAGTGGATTCTGGCAGAGTGCTGGATCACAGGGAAAGGTTAGTAAATACTGACAACTTTTTGAAACTGTTACAGAAAATTTATGAGTTTGGAAATATAACATACTCTATTCATTCTACTGGAAATTGTGAATTTTCTGAAAGCTTAATCTATTCCCACACTATCCCATTTGTATGCTCCTGAGGAAAATGGTGAACACTGTGGAAAATGAAGAAATCGTTTGTAACAAGCAATTTCTTCTTCTCCCCCAATGTCTGCAACTTCTTTTCAACTTGGACCTGTCCAAAATTTTGTTAACTGGTATTGGTTTAATTTACTGTTTCCCTATCATAAACTTTTAACCAATTACCACACCATAGAATTTTAAATCATTCCAATTTCAAAAAAATTGTAGGCTACAATATTAAGTAGATGAAATTTTTAAAATGTTTGTCATATGGGGTAGAAAACATTGTGGATAATGAAGAAATTTTATTTTGCTTGTAACAAGCATTTTCTCCATTTTCCACAATGTTTTTCAAAGCTTTGATATTGAGGGATGTTTATAAGCGTTATTGTGTGGGAGTAGGTGAACTTTATAACTACTGGTTGTTAAGCCCTCTTGTAATGAGTATGGCATTAATGTCACAATCACAGTGTTTTGTATTTATGTTCAAACATCAGTTTGTTTACAAATTTGTCTGGCTTGTTATTTTAGTGATTTTCTATGGATTTCAAATTATATAGTGCAATTTTTAGCTTAACTATTCAAAGAATAGAGGGCTATTCAGGTAACGTTGGCGTAACCGTTTGGTTAAACCTTATGTGCAAGTGTCATATCTCGGTTTCTACCAATGCTATTGCTTTGAAACTGTGCACTTGTTTTTATGACAATAATATGAGCCTCTAGAAATGGTTTCATTAACTCTGAACATTCATTTTAGTGGAATTTCAACCCTTTTTGGACTTAGAAATTCTTAGTTAAAACTTATGTGCTTCTATCATATATCTTTAATAATTCTCTTTCTACTAATGCTATTGCTTTTGAACTTTGTAAATCCTTTTCGGACCATCATATCATTTTCTAGGCAAAGATTCATTACAATTACCTTTATAATAGTAGAGTGTTAACCCTCTTCATAGTTAAAAATTCTTGTTTGTCTTAAAATTTTATTTGAAAGATTTTTTTCTCTACTAGGTAATATAGGTAATATGCCTTATGTCGACATTCAATTGCTGTTACTATCCAGCACTCAGAATAGTTGAGTGTTGCTGTCCTCTGACAGTTCTTGTTCTCAATCATGATTAGATGTACCATTTGGTACATTTGTTCAGCTATGTTAGAGGTCAAGGTTAGACTTGAAGGTCAAAATTTATCAGGTTATAGCTCCAAAATTTATCATAATTGATTTCCATCAACAGCAGAAAATCCTTTTGAAGTTCATGATCAAGGTCATGCTTGAAGGTTGTTTGGCTTGATACAAGTTGTTCTTGGACATTCACTCTATTTCTCTTGAAAGAATACAAGTATCTATTATTTAATGCTTTTGATTTTTGAGATTACTTTATGAAATATCACTTAAAAATTTCATAGAAATAACAATGAAATTATCCAACAGATAAGCTCACTATTTTGGTAGATTTTGCCATGTTTTTATCCATTTCAAGCTGCTGATTGTCATCTTGGTGACACCAAAGACACTGATAGCTACTGATTGTCATCTTGGTGACACCAAAGACACTGATGTTTTTGTAAGGTTGCCATGTAACCCACATTCGAGATGAAGCACTGTTATAGATTTTGTCAGTAAAATACTTTTACGTTTCTTTTTTGCATTAAAGAAAAAGAATAATTTGTTTTGGGGTAAGATTGATTTAACTGTCATTGAGTGAACAACAAAAGCTATATTTTCACGAATGTCTATATCACTTGGGAAGATATAGTGTTTGTTCATACATTTAAAGATAGATTAATCTTATACTACTTTGTTTTTTCTATGAAACAAACAATTATTCTTTATTGTTTATATTAATAGCACTGGGTTAGACTAGAGATGCAGCCTGACATTTTGGTACACAGATTGTTTATGAGAGTAGAGCCAACAGACTCTAGTTACATGCCCTCACTGGTAGTGATAAGTGGTGGAGAAACAGTACACAGCCTGAAGGAAATCAAGACAATAAATATTGGATCTTCAGACACTCTTATATCACTGATACAGGACTCCCAAGATGTAAGTTCATCCAATACCAAACAAAATTTTTTAGACTCATCAAAAAAGAAGACAACAATTTTAAGTTGATGAATTTGAAAAACTCTGTCCTTAAATTTTAGGGTAAAAAAACCTCAATGATGAAGAATTTTTTTGTTAAAAGCAATGTTTTCCAGAGCTCTTATTTTGAAAGGCATAAAAAGGTAGGATTGTGTGGGGATGGTTTAAACCATTATTTGACAACAATATTTGAAACTAGTCCAAATTCAAAGAAGCTGCAGACAAAAATGGAATGAATGTATGTTGGACTATAAGCATTCTTTTTGTATGGGTCACATCAAATTGCTTGTCACAGGTACTTTCTTCTATTACTACAGTATTTTCCTTCACTTTAGATTTCAGGATAAAGGAAGAGGTTTAGAATGAAATTTGATCTAACAACATGTAATATCCCTTTGCATGAGACGTATTTTTAGGTCACCTGACCGAATGGTTATGGTGACCTATTGCAATCATCGTTTGTCCGTCGTCGTCCGTCGAGCGTCGTCCGTCGTCCGTTAACTTTTAAACATTTTCATCTTCTTCTCAAGAACTACTGGGCAGATTTCAACCAAACTTGGTAGAAAGCATCATTGGGAGATGCCAATTCAAGTTTGTGAAAATAGGGGTTCTGGGGGTCATAGGGGCCCAAATAGGGGCCAAAAAGGGGTAATTTTTGGTACTTCTTTAAAAATCTTCTTCTAATAAACCGTTAATGCCAGAGCTTAAATATTTTGTGTACATAACAACTAGGACAGGTATATTATAAACTCTGAAATTCATGCCCCTGGGGTCATGTATGGGGCCATACCCAGAGGTCAAAGTTCATCATGTTAAAAGATTCACATTTTCATCTTCTTCTGATGAAGTACAAAGCCAATTTCAAACAAACTTGGTGAAAAGCATCATTTGGTAATGGTTATTCAGATTTGTGAAAATAAAAAGGCTGTGGGGTCAGGGGGCCCTAAAATGGGGACCAAAAGGGGGTAATTTTTGGTAACTTTTAGATATTTCATCTTCTTCTCAAGAACTACTTTGCGGATTTCAACCAAACTTGGTAGAAAGCATCATTGGGGGATGCCAATTCAAATTTGTGAAAATAGGGGTTCTGGGGGTCATAGGGGCCCAAATAGGGGCCAAAAAGGGGTAATTTTTGGCACTTCTTTAAAAATCTTCTTCTAATAAACCGTTAATGCCAGAGCTTAAATATTTTGTGTGCATGACAACTAGGACAGGTATATTATACATTGTGAAATTCATGCCCCTGGGGTCATGTATGGGGCCACACCCAGAGGTCAAAGTTCATCATGTTAAAAAATTCACATTTTCACCTTCTTCTGATGAAGTACAAAGCCAATTTCAAACAAACTTGGTGGAAAGCATCATTTGGTAATGGTTATTCGGATTTGTCAAAATAAAAAGGCTGGGGGGTCAGGGGGCCCTAAAATGGGGACCAAAAGGGGGTAATTTTTGGTAACTTTTAAATATTTCATCTTCTTCTCAAGAACTACTGGGCGGATTTCAACCAAACTTGGTAGAAAGCATCATTGGGGGATGCCAATTCAAGTTTATGAAAATAGGGGTTCTGGGGGTCAAAGGGGCCCAAATAGGGGCCAAAAAGGGGTAATTTTTGGTACTTCTTTAAAAATCTTCTTCTAATAAACCGTTAATGCCAGAGCTTAAATATTCTGTGTGCATGACAACTAGGACAGGTATATTATAAATTGTGAAATTCATGTCCCTGGGGTCATGTATGGGGCCACACCCAGAGGTCAAAGTTCATCATGTTAGAAAATTCACATTTTCATCTTCTTCTGATGAAGTACTAAGCCAATTTCATACTAACATGGTGAAAAGCATCATTGGGTACTGATTATACAGATTTGTGAAAATTAAAAGGCTGGAGGTCAGGGGTGCCTAAAATGGGGACCAAAAGGGGGTCATTTTTGGTAACTTTTAAACATTTTCATCTTCTTCTCAAGAACTACTGAGGGGATTTCAACCAAACCTTTTTCTAATTCTTTCAAACAAAATCACTTGTCTTGGTGCTCTTTTACTCAGGTGACCGTTAAGGCCCACTGGGCCTCTTGTTACATTTCAATCCAATAACAAGGCAGAATTCATTAAAAAAATATGAAAAAATATATAGCTAAAGAGCTAAACCCTTTCCTGTACAATCTCTAGTTTTTACGTCCGTGTGATTTTATACTTTAGAAAATATTGTTGGAAAAGAAGAAATTGCTTGTAACAAGCAATATCTTCTTTTCCACAATATTTTCTTCTATGCTGAATGATTATTTTTGAAATTAAACTGCATTACCCGGTAAATATATGTTTGCAAAACCTTGAATATGGAAGGGAAAGGGTAAAAGGAAAGACGGTTATTTAAAAGACTTTATATTTAATTGAAAGGAAAAGAAAAAAAATCTAACTTACCACCATTTTCTCCTTTGCCTATTTTGAAATATCCTGTAATGATGAAAAATAAATAATTGGAGTAAGATAAGGTTGTGTGTAATTATCTTTTAATTTGTTCAGTTTTCATGAGTTCAAATTTCATTGTTTAGAAACATGTCTTTTATCACATTATATTTTGACTAATGATGGTAATGTGATAAACATGCTTATTAGATTTGATACTGCTGGTGATATTACACTAGTATAAAAGCTTCGTAAATGAGCTGAAAACTGTGGTGAAGTGTGTTTGTTACCTGGAAAATAACATAATAAAGGGAAAGACCTTGTTTAACAAACAGCATTATATGTTTTGAGAAATGTCAGAAATCAACATATTCCAAGAATCTTATTGATCTAACCCATTTTCACACAATGATGCTTTTAAACGCCCCTGAATATGGAAGCTTTAAAAAAAGATAGTGGAGAATGAAGAAATTGCTTGTCACAAGCAATTTCTTCATTATCCATAATTTTTTTTACCGTAAAAGACAAAGATGTTGAAGATTTCATCAGCTTAAAAGTGTCGTCTTCAACTTCTTTCAATTTGGACTGGTCTAAAATTTCATGGTGTGGGAATGGGTTAACATAAAAATGAAGGTCATATTAAGAATAGAATATAAAACTCTTGTAAATGAATGACTAAGTCTATCAAGCTCGACTAAATGGGCTAAAGTCTTGATTTAATCAATTTCATAGATGACTCAATTAACCCATCCCCACACAGGGACGCTTTTGGACGCCCCCCAAGAATCACAAATGAGAAAACATTGTGTAAAATGAAGAAATTGCTTGTAACAAGCAATTTCTTCATTTTACACAATGTTTTCTACCCAGAAAGTTGAATAATCTAAAATTTCATTGTCGTCTGTAACTCCTTTCAATTTGGACCAGTCTAAAATTTTGCCGTCTGGTAATGGGTTAATGAATTCAGTATTTCATGTCCACTCATTAAATATCCTCTATTTCAGTACTACAGGTTTATAGAGGTGGCCGTAAAACAGTGCAGACAGAGTGGGATAGACTGCAAGATACACGGCTTGTCTGTTATTGGTCGATTCAGATCTGATGAAGACTCTGCTGCTGGTTTCTCATTTTTAGCATCAGACAGAGAGGATGAGGAAGAAGACGGGAAACAGTCGATAATACAGGCCGTAAAGAGGAAAACTGTGAAGGGACTTGGAAAAGATATTCAGACTCATGTCTTTACATGGGGACTTAATGATAAAGATCAACTGGGTGGACCAAAAGGATCCAAGGTTAGTCAAATCAAATTAGGAAAATGATACTCCAAAGTTTATTTGACCAGTGTATACACAAATGAATACTGCCAAATTGTGTGGAATGGAAAAGTCTGGTATTTGACTGCATTTTGTCAATATGACGCATAGCATTAGGTGTATATCAAAGAAGTTAATTCAAATACTGGTAGTTTGAATTGTCTATACCCCCAAAACTATGTAGGAGTCATATTGCCTGTTGGTTGGTTTGTTGATTCATTGGTTGGTCTGTAGATTTTTCTAGCATAACCATTTTATCCGAAAATACAGATTAGATTTTATTCAAATTACACCAAATTAAGCAGTATCCAAAGAAAGATTTGTTAATCACACGAATCTCTATGTTTTCAGATCAAGATGCCAGTCCTCAATGAGACACTGTGTGCTTTGAAATGTGTCCAGATTGTAGGAGGATCAAAAAGTCTCTTCTGTGGTAAGTCATACTCATGTGAAAAAGATTCTTTTTTTTCATTTAACCCATTTCCACACCTAAATTCTTTTAGACTGGTTCTAACTGAAAGAAACTACAGTCAACAATTTCCAGTTGATGGAATTTGAACATTTTTAGCTCGACTGTTTTCAGATTTTAGGGAAGAACTGGCTTTAATAGATTAACATACAGATACAGGTATTATAATAGATATAAATTTTTAACACATACCTATAAATTATCTAGAGTGAAAAGGTACCCAATGCAAGGGTAAAATTATGCACAACAGAATAAAAATCCATATCTGGTGGTCTCAAATACATATTTGGAAGTATGATATCAAATATTCCTTCACAGCATGAGTCAAAAAAGGGGGCTAGCACACACTGACATAGACTGATTTAACCCATTATCACACACCAAAATTTTAGACTGGTCTAAGTTGAAAAGAGTTGCATACGACAATTTAAAGTTTTAGGAACTCTTTTTTTTCAACTTTCTGGATAGAATATATCGTGAAAAATGAAGAAATTGCTTGTTACAAGCATTTTTTCATTTTCCACAATGTTTTCCCAATTGTTTTTCTTGAGGGGTGTCCTAAAGCATCATTTTGTTGAAATGGGTTAAGCACTTATAATAGGGTTGCACTAAGCCACTGAAATATGTTTATATTGGTTATACCTGTTATTTACAGTGACACAGGAGGGCAAGGTGTATGCATGTGGTGAAGCTACCAATGGACGTCTAGGACTCGGTCTTAGCTCTGGCACAGTGTCTGTACCACGCCAGTTGACTGCACTTAGTCAATATGTTGTAAAGAAAGTGGCTGTTCATTCAGGTATTAAGAAGTTTTCAGTTTTAGGAATGCAAAATTGATATTGCAATTAGGGTAAAAGGATATCCACACTTGGAATACTGTTCAAGTTCTTCCTGTTGATTCTTTAAAACAAGCTTTCTTCACTTCTACTTTAAATCATTTACTATAAAATCAAAAAGTTTTAACCAAATTTAATACAACACAGAAATTTATGTTTTTCATCTGAAACGTAACTCCAGAACCAAACATTATGTTACATTGAGATGTTGATATCGAATACAGGGAAAAGATTATGTAGAATTGAGGGGAAAGAGGAAATCACTACTGCTGAACACCTTACCAAATGACTACATTTTGGAATGGTCCAAGGTGAAGATATAATTTCAAGTTGGTGAATTTCAAAATTCTTTACCTCTTGGGGTAATGATAATGAAGAAATTGCTTATAACAAGCAAATTCTTCATTTTTTCAATGTTTCAAAAGCGTTTTAATTTGGGTGTTGAAAAACAGCTGGATTGTGTGGATATGGATTGAACAATAAAGTAAGTTCTTTAGCAAAGATCTATACAGTATTATTATATAAATATTTATAAGTACCCTCATTTCTGACAGGAGGTAGACACGCTCTTGCCCTGACTGTTGATGGTAAAGTGTTTTCATGGGGTGAAGGTGATGATGGAAAACTGGGACATTATAGTAGGATGTAAGTAGAAGTTTAACCCATTACCAGACAATGTAATTTTTGACTGGTCCAAATTGAAAGGAGATGCAGACGACAATTGAAAGTTTATGAAATTTGAGATTTTTTCAACTTCCTAAATAGGAAACGTTAGGAGTGAAGAAATTGCTTGTTACAAGCAATTTTTTAATTTATCACAATGTTTTCCCAAGTGTTTTTCTTGAGGGGCGTCAAAAAAGGTCATTGTGTGGGAATGGGTAAACAAGTTGTCTCCATTCAAGTGTCATTTTGATTTAAAAATCCTTTCAAGTTTTTTGCACCACCAGCCAAAGCCAAGTGGGCCATTATTATGATTGTGTTGCATGTGCATCCTTCAATCCATCCTAAATTGCTCTTTGGTTTTGAAAATCTCTTGAGAAACTACAGGCTAAATTTAAAAAAAAGTTTCACATCTTAAATCCTGGATGGACCCTTTTAAAATTCCTTCAATGCATTTTGAATAGATGGAACACATAGATTTCTGGCATGGTTAATTTCGATCTACTAAGAAATTTATTGGCACATTGTATCTAAATCTCATTTGAATGATCCCGGAGTGACCCTAAATCAGATTCTTAGAAGATCAATTAGTTGAAAAGCATAGCTTTTATGAGCAGGGCTAAATGTTATTTATGGTATATTGTTAAAACTTTCTCCAAAACTTTTGGCTGGATTATTTATTCTAATTTTACAGGAATGGATTTAATAGGCCTTCTTATTTCCATATTTGGTGTATAAAAAATTTCTACCCTAAAACTAAAGGATAGGTATCAAACAAATTTTTAAGGAATGTTCCTTTGATGACTGTATCAGATTTTTCCAAGAAAATTGAATGGGTTGAAAACAAGGTGCACCTAATTTCTATATATGGTATAAAATGAAAATACTTATAACTAATTATACGCCCGTCAAAGACGGGACGTATTATGGGATCACCCGTGGTGTCCGGGCGTCCGGTTGTCCGGGCGGTGTCCACTTCTTTGTCCGGAGCATAACTCTGTCACCCTAAGTCCGATTGACTTTAAACTTGGCAGTTATATTCTTCTCATCAATACGGAGTGCAGTGCGCAATAACGATAACTCTACCTGGCCTATTTTTTGAGTTATTGCCCTTTGTTGTTTTTCATACATGAATCTTGTCCGGAGTATATCTCTGAAAGTATTATAGCTAGGATCATGAAACTTCATGGGTGTATAGATCTCACCAAGGGGGAGTGCAGTGCACAAGAACCATAACTCTACCTGGCCTATTTTTTGAGTTATTGCCCTTTGTTGTTTTTCATACTTGAATCTTGTCCGGAGTATATCTCTGAAAGTATTATAGCTAGGATCATGAAACTTCATGGGTGTATAGATCCCACCAAGGGGGAGTGCAGTGTACAAGAACCATAACTCTACCTGGCCTATTTTTTGAGTTATTGCCCTTTGTTGTTTTTCATACTTGAATCTTGTCCGGAGTTTATCTCTAAAATTATAATAGCTAGAACCATGAAATTTCATGGATGGATAGAGCTCACCAAGTGGGAGTGCAGTGTACAAGAACCATAACTCTACCTAGCCTATTTTTTGAGTTATTGCCCTTTGTTGTTTTTCATACTTGAATCTTGTCCGGAGTATATGTCTAAAAGTAAAATAGCTAGAATCATGAATCTTCATAGATGGACAGAGCTCACCAAGTGGAAGTGCAATGTACAAGAACCATAACTCTACCAAATCTATTTTTTGAGATTTTGCCCTTTGTTGTTTTTCATACTTGAATCTTGTCCGGAGTATATCTCTAAAAGTATCATAGCTAGGATCATGAAACTTCATGGATGTATAGATCCCACCAAGGGGGAGTGCAGTGCACAAAAACCATAACTTTACCTGGCCTATTTTTTGAGTTATTGCCCTTTGTTGTTTTTCATACATGAATCTTGTCCGGAGTATATCTCTTAAAATATAAAAAGCTAGAATCATGAAATTTCATGGATGGATAGAGCTCACAAAGTGGGAGTGCAGTGTACAAGAACCATAACTCTACCTAGCCTATTTTTTGAGTTATTGCCCTTCGTTGTTTTTCATACTTGAATCTTGTTTGGAGTATATCTCTAAAATTATAATAGCTAGAACCATGAAATTTCATGGATGGATAGAGCTCACCAAGTGGGAGTGGAGTGTACAAGAACCATAACTCTACCTGGCCAATTTTTGAGTTATTGCCCTTTGTTGTTTTTCATACTTGAATCTTGTCCGGAGTTTATCTCTAAAATTATAATAGCTAGAACCATGAAATATCATGGATGGATAGAGCTCCCCAAGTGGGAGTGCAGTGTACAAGAACAATAACTCTACCTAGCCTATTTTTTGAGTTATTGCCCTTTGTTGTTTTTCATACTTGAATCTTGTCCGGAGTATATGTCTAAAAGTAAAATAGCTAGAATCATGAATCTTCATGGATGGATAGAGCTCACCAAGTGGAAGTGCAATGTACAAGAACCATAACTCTACCAAATCTATTTTTTGAGTTATTGCCCTTTGTTGTTTTTCATACTTGAATCTTGTCCAGAGTATATCTCTAAAAGTATCATAGCTAGGATCATGAAACTTCATGGATGTATAGATCCCACCAAGGGGGAGTGCAGTGCACAAAAACCATAACTCTTCCCTGGCCTATTTTTTGAGTTATTGCCCTTTGTTGTTTTTCATACATGAATCTTGTCCGGAGTATATCTCTTAAAATATAAAAGCTAGAATCATGAAATTTCATGGATGGATAGAGCTCACAAAGTGGGAGTGCAGTGTACAAGAACCATAACTCTACCTAGCCTATTTTTTGAGTTATTGCCCTTTGTTGTTTTTCATACTTGAATCTTGTCCGGAGTATATCTCTAAAATTATAATAGCTAGAACCATGAAATTTCATGGATGGATAGAGCTCACCAAGTGGGAGTGGAGTGTACAAGAACCATAACTCTACCTAGCCTATTTTTTGAGTTATTGCCCTTTGTTGTTTTTCATACTTGAATCTTGTCCGGAGTATATGTCTAAAAGTATGATAGCTAGAATCATGAATCTTCATGGATGGATAGAGCTAACCAAGTGGAAGTGCAATGTACAAGAACCATAACTCTACCAAATCTATTTTTTGAGTTATTGCCCTTTGTTGTTTTTCATACTTGAATCTTGTCCGGAGTATATCTCTAAAAGTATCATAGCTAGGATCATGAAACTTCATGGGTGTATAGATCTCAACAAGGGGGAGTGCAGTGCACAAAAACCATAACTCTACCTGGCCTATTTTTGAGTTATTGCCCTTTGTTGTTTTTCATACCTGAATTTTGTCCGGAGTATATCTCTAAAATTATAATAGCTAGAACCATGAAATTTTATGGATGGATAGAGCTCACCAAGTGGGAGTGCAGTATACAAGAACCATAACTCTACCTGGCCTATTTTTTGAGTTATTGCCCTTTGTTGTTTTTCATACTTGAATCTTGTCCGGAGAATTTCTCTAAAATTATAATAGCTAGAACCATGAAATTTTATGGATGGATACAGCTCACCAAGTGGGAGTGCAGTGTACAAGAACCATAACTCTACCTAGCCTATTTTTCAGTTATTGCCCTTTGTTGTTTTTCATACTTGAATCTTGTCCGGAGTATATGTCTAAAAGTATTATAGCTAGGATCATGAAACTTCATGGGTGTATAGATCTCACCAAGGGGGAGTGCAGTGCACAAGAACCATAACTCTACCTGGCCTATTTTTTGAGTTATTGCCCTTTTTTGTTCTTATACTTGAATCTTATCCAGAGTATATCTCTAAAAGTATAATAGCTAAAATCATGAAATTCCATGGATAGATAGACCTCACCAAGGGGGAGTGCAGTGCACAAGAACCATAACTCTACCTAGCCTATTTTTTGAGTTGTTGCCCTTTGTTGTTTTTCATACTTAAATCTTGTCCGGAGTATATCTCTAAAAGTATTATAGCTAGAATCATGAAACTTCATGGATGGATAGATCTCACCAAGGGGGAGTGCAGTGTACAAGAACCATAACTCTACCTAGCGTATATTTTGAGTTATTGCCCTTTGTTGTTTTTCATACTTTGTTTGACAAAAAAAATTCATTCAAAATAACCTCAGTTCTATTCAAATCCCCAGTTAATATTAAGCAGTGTGACGGGCGTATCTTGTGACAATTTGGCACCTTGTTTTGGTAGCTGTGACAGCAAATTAATACACTAGGAGCAAAACAGGCACTCAAGCAGCCATAGTTATATTTCTGAAGAAATCTGAAAATAGCAGTGTCCAGTCATTTGATATCTTTATGATGATAGATGCTGTTTGATTATTATCAACCAATTCACCCTAAAACATTGTCCAATGTTGAAAAAGATACATAATTCCACCTCTTTTTTGTGTTTCATGGACTTTGTTTTTCTATGATAATCCAGGAATTGTGATAAACCTAGACTGGTAGAAGCTCTGAAGTCTAAAAGAGTGAGAGATATTGCTTGTGGAAGCTCTCATAGTGCAGCCATCACCTCAAATGGAGATCTCTATACATGGGGCCTTGGAGAGTATGGGAGGCTTGGTCATGGAGATAATACTACACAGCTGAAACCCAAACAGGTATGGTGGGGTATTTAGAGTTATTTTATACAGTTATACTATCATGCTTAGTGGTTTTTAGCTCAGCTGTTTTCGGAGAAAACCCTAGGTTTTGTCATCACCATGGTGTTAATCACGTTGGTGTGACAAACTTTAACCTTGATCATATCTCTGTTTTTATTGAAAATATCCTCATGAAACTTGGCATGTGTATTGACCATCACAAGACCTAAATAGACTATCAAGGGGGTTAACCGTAAAAGTGTTTTTGTAAGAGTTATGCCCCTTTTTCAACTTACAATTTTTGCATTATCCAGCACCTGCACCCAAGCGTTGCACCTTGGGAGGTGCTCTTGTTGTTTTTTATCATCATTAGATATTTGTTGCTAACAAGCTTAACCCATTCCAACTCAGCAAAATTTTAGACTGGTCCAAATTGAAAGAAGCTGCAGACGACAATTTCAAGTTGATGTAATTCTGAATTTTTTTGTCTTTTTGGATAGAAAACATTGTGGATAATGAAGAAATTGCTTGATACAAGCAATTTCTTCATTTTCCACAATGTTTTCCAAAGCTTTTTTCTCGAGGGGCGTGAAAAGGAGGGATTGAGTGGGAATGGGTTAAGGACTCAAAGACAAATCACATGCCCCCAGGTTTAAAACATTTAAAGATCAAAGGACAGATGTGTGGTTAAATTTGTTGCTTCAGGACATTCTTTTTTCATAATCTTATTTGTGCATGAAATGAGGAGTACTTGCCAAAACTTTTAAAATGGAATTCTTTTTTTCGTCTTTTATTTTTTTCTTCTATACACTCAACTGATCATTGTTGAATTTCAATAACCCCCTTGTTGATAGAGGTAATAAATGTTATCATCTTTGAAGGTCAAAGAACTTGTTGGACAGAGGGTGATACAAGTGGCTTGTGGAAGTCGAGATGCCCAAACACTGGCCCTGACAGATGAAGGACTGGTCTACTCCTGGGGTGACGGAGATTTTGGTAAACTTGGACGTGGAGGTAGTGAGGGCTGTAATGTGCCTAAAGAGATTGACAGGCTGCGGGGGTTGGGTGTTCTGCAGATAGAATGTGGTGCCCAGTTTTCACTGGCCAGAACAAAGTCAGGACAAGTGTGGACATGGTACGTGTAGTTGTATGGTTACTTCGAAACATTATTCAAATATTCAAAATAGATGAATTGGTTGAATCACAAGAGCTAGCCATTCTACAAAGAAAGGTAGCTAAAAACAGTTCTGATAGAATTATATCCCCTTTTTATGCCCCCACCATGTAATGGTGTCTGGCATATAGAGTTAACTTTGTCTATGTGTGTCCAAATCCAACCCATTCCAACACAGTCGAATTTTAGACTGGTCCAAATTGAAAGAAGCTGCAGACGACAATTTCAAGTTGATAGAATTTTGAATTTTTTCGTCATTTTGGGTAGAAAACATTGTGGATAACGAAGAAATTGCTTGATACAAGCAATTTCTTCATTTTCCACAATGTTTTCAAAATCTTTTTTCTTGAGGGGTGTAAAAAGGAGGGATTGAGTTGTAATGGGTTAATGTATAGATTTCATAATAACTTGGCACAGTTGTTCCTCTTGAAGAGTATTATTGTCATGTGTAAATTTGAAATGATTACTCTCAATATCACAATTGAAGGTCAAATGATAAAATTTACCTTATCCGGAGCATATATATTACAGTAGTGGATGGATTTCAAAATAACTTGCCAAAGTTGTTCCCCTTGAAGAGAACCAGTTGCATGCCTAAGTTGTCTTGGATACTCTTAAGGTCAAGGTCATGACTGAAGGTAAGGTGATAAAATTTATCTTTTTAGGAGCATATGTTCTAGATGTATGAATTGAATTCAAAATAACTTTGCACAGTTGTTGAACACCTGCAGCATGTGGTGCTTTAGAATTGACATCCATTTGATACACAACTTTGATTTTTTCAGGGGTAAAGGTGATTATTTTAGACTGGGTCATGGTACAGATGCCCATGTTAGAAAACCTACCTTGGTTGAAGGTCTTGTAGGCAAGAAGATTGTCCACGTAGCTGTTGGAGCCTTGCACTGCCTGGCTGTTACTGATCAAGGACAGGTGAATATTGACAATGGTTTAAATGTCTTTAAGATGATTTTATTTATCTACCCATTCCTAAACAATAAGATTTTAGACCTGTCTAAATTGATAGGAATTGCAGACGATAATTTAAAGTTGATGAAATTTTAAACTTTTTCCTAATTCTGGGTATAACCCAGTATGAAAATGAAGAAATTGCTTGTTACAAGCAATTTCTTCATCTGCCTCAATGTTTTCCAAATTGTTTTCTGGAGGGGCGTCAAAAAGCGTCATTGTTTGAGAATAGGTTAAGCGGAATTGGTTGGTTTACAGGCCCAAGGTCTATTCTGTTGGTCTGAGGCAGAGGGCTTTGGGCCAATACAGCTTTTAGTAATTAACTCTCAACTTGCTTGTAAATTATTTCAAAATAATGCCAAGAAAGCATCTAGAGACATACTTAGATAATCAGCTGAAACTCATACTAATGTTATCTTAAAATGATGTCATACTGACAAGGTTAAGGTGCTTTAGGCCCAGTTTAAATGTGTGAAATAAAAGACAATGAAATGAATACAACTTGCTGTCTAAGTACTATACATTATGTATTCATTTAGATTGTAAATTGAGAGATTTCAGATTTGTTGTGCTGTTGCCTTTTTACTAATTTGTCATTTATTTCACTTTTGCATTATGTTGAAAAAAGCGATGAATTCTTACCCAAATGTTACATGTTATTTTAAATCTATAAGAAAGGCAATTTAGGCATGCGGGTAAAATCACTTCTGATCTAATGTCTACATAAGTGTCTTGACCCATTTCCAGACAACAATATTTCAGACTAGTCTGTATTGAAAGAAGTTGCAGACAACATTTCAAATTACAATAAAAATTTGAAAATTAATGCTAGTTATGATAGAAAAAATTGTGAGAAAAGGAGAAATTGCTTGTTACAAGCAATTTCTCCTATTCTCTCATAGTTTACCATGGTTGTACTTCTTCAGGGCATTAAAAAGCCTCATTGTATGATAATAGGTTGATGTTGTTTAATGTAAATAGAGTATTAGATTATAAGTCTTTTGTTCTCTACATCATTCTGTTATTCCCTGCAAATCTTTTTCAGGTTTATGCATGGGGAGATAATGACCATGGTCAACAGGGTAACAGTACAACTACAGTGAACAGGAAACCAGCCCTAGTACATGGTCTTGAAGGTTACAAGATAACAAAGGTGGCTTGTGGGTCCTCCCACAGTATAGCATGGGCCACGACAGATCTGTCCACAACCATGACACATGAACCAGTATTGTTTTCTACTTCACGAGATCCACTTGGAGCTACTAATATTGGTATGGCCTTCTATTATTGTTAACTTAGACTTTAAAACTGGTTTTAATTGTTATTGAATTACTTTGATTTTGTAGTTATAGAAAGGAAGGTGGGTCTTTATGGGTATAAATGACGTTTAGAAAAAAAACTTCCATTGAAATTACATCATAAATTAACCTGCATTACACTTTATTTAGAAAATTGATATTTTTTGACGGTTTTGCCAAATGATGTATCCAAATACCTTCCTAAAATTACAATACTTTCCTTTCATTCTTCAAATTTGCTCTTAAAAAAAATTACGATTTAAGAAAAGTGTGAGCTCAATATTAGCTTTACCCATTCCCTCACAAGAGCATTTTTAAAAACCCTTCAATATGAAAGCTTCGGAAAACATTGTGGAAAACGAAGAAATTGCTTGTTAAAAGCAACTTTTTCTTTATCCACAATGTTTTTTACCCCAAAAGACCAAGATTTTAAAGATTTCATCCACCAAAAATTGTCATCTGCAACTTCTTTGAATTTGGGCTGGTCAAAAAATTTTATCTTATGGGAATAAGTTAATAGTTTTCTATTTTTTTCTGTTATGGTTCAGCTCAGCTAAACTATTTTCACTTCTTCATTATAGACATATCAAATGTTTTGGAAGACTAATACAAAAGATATTCAAATTTTCTGCTAAAAGGCAAGTTTAATAATATCTGCCCTTGAATCAACACTAATGAGATTCCAAATGCATCTGTTGTGACGCAATTGGGAAATATTTATTCATTTTACACAGTGTTTTGTTCCCAAAAAGTTGAAAAAATAAAAATTTCATAAATTTGCGTCTGCAACAAGTTTCAATATGGACCAGTCTAAAATTTTGCTGTCTGGTAATGGGTTAAAGGGCTGAAATTTGATGTTAACTCAGTAAGACACACAATAAGATTTTAGAATCATCTTACTTGAAAGATATTGCAGAGTTCAATTCAAATTACAATTTAAAAAAAAAGAGCAAATAAGGTAGAAAATTATATGAGAAAAGTAGAAATTTTTTACAAGGTGCATCAACCTTAATAGTATAGTGAAGAAATTCTGAATGTTTGGATCCAGATATTTTCCATACAACGAAATTTTGACATAATAGATTTAAAGAGGTTTATTTCATTGGGTATAAAATTTTGTAGCCTATTTGAAACTTAAAGAAAAAGGGGAACATTTGCTTTTTTTCATATTTTGCTAAAATGTTTCCTTCTGTCAACTTTCTAAAGATTGAAAAAAGTTGTAGGAACTATTGTAAAATCGCTAAGCCTACTCCTTAGACTGAAATAAAGGATACAGCATTGACTCTCTTGTGAGATGCTTTCAAATTTTCCTCAGCTTCAGATAGGTATAAGGCATGATTTATTTGCCAAAATGTAGAGATTTGCCAGTACAATTTACCCATTACCAGTTAATGAAATTTTTGACTAGTCCAAATTTAAAGAAGTTGCAGATAAGATATCAAATTGCGCTAAAATGAGAAAATAAGATCCAAATAAGGTAGAAAATATTATGAAGAAAAGAGAATTCGCTTGTGACAAGCAATTTCTCCTATTTGCACAAAGTTTTCCATTTTCATATTTCTTCAGGGTGTCAAAAAGTGGCACTGTGATGTAATAGGTTAAAAGAGGAATATATTGATCTTTTTTGTCGAGTTCACTTATGTTTCACAAGATATAATTGTCACAGTGACTGTTTGATATGTCTCGTACTGAATCTTTTTTTCATCCAAATTTGTTCTTCTTTATTTAGGGAAAAATGCAAAAATAGGCCAGTTTCTTCTTGATTTAGCGGCAAATTCAAACATAGACCAATTCTTGATTTAGGGACAAATTGAAAAATAGGACATTTCTTTTTCATCTAGGGAGTTTCTTCTTCATTTATTGACAAATTAAAAATGTGACAGTATCTTCTTCATATAGGGACGAATTCAAAAATAAAGGAATAACTGTTCTCCACCATTAGTAAATGCGTTCATAATGGTTTGAAATGAACAACTAGTCAAGTTTCAAAATGGAGTTCATCTTTTTTCCTGCAGGTGTGTCAGAAACCAACAATGAAGACAACACACCAAATTCCTTACAAATGACTTCCAGTAAAGTATCAAGACCATCTCTAGCCAAGGTCATTCTATCACAGGAGTCAGATTTGTCTAAACAACAGGCTCTAAACCATGTGCTCTCAGCTCTACAGATTATGTATGCAAGGTAAGTCATATTCATCCATGACCAGACAAATAATATTTAGACTGGTACAAATTGGAAAAAAGTTGATAACGACATTTCAAGAGGATTGTAACTGAAAAATAAGTGCCACATAGAAGAAACAATTTCTCCTTTTTCCTTAACCCATTCCCACATAACTAAATCTTAGACTGGTCCAAATTGAAAGGAGTTGCAGACCACAATGTAAAGGCAATGAAAATTGTAGATTTTTTCAACTTTCTGGGTAGAAAACATTGAGAAAAATGAAGAAATTACTTGTTACAAGCAATTTCCTCATTTCCACAATGTTTTCCCTATTGCATTTCTTGATGGGCGTCAAAGAGCGTCATGGTGTGGGAACGGGTTAAAGTTTTCCATAATATAATTCTCATGTGTATAAAGATGAGGGACTCTGTGGTAATGGGTTTAATAAATAATCCATTCAATACTCTGACAATCACTTAAGTGGAATTTTTGGCTTTTTGTGACTTGGAAGTTCTTGGTTGAAGTTTTATGTGCAACTGCCATATCTCTTTTTTATCTATATACCTACTTATTCTGTTACTCTGAAACTTTGCACATATTATCACCTAGAGAATAGATTCATTACTCTGAAATTCATGGTAGTGGAACTATGACCCCATTTTTGACTTAGACATTGGTTAAGTTTTATGTGCAAGTCTCATATCTCTGTTTCATTACTCTGACAATAATTTTAGTGAAATTTTGACCTTTTTAGGTCACCTGACCGAATGGTCATGGTGACCTATTGCAATCATCGTTTGTCCGTCGTCGTCCGTCGTCCGTCGTGCGTTGTCCGTTAACTTTTAAACATTTTCATCTTCTTCTCAAGAACTACTGGGCGGATTTCAACCAAACTTGGTAGAAAGCATCATTGGGGGATGCCAATTTAAGTTTGTGAAAATAGGGGTCATGGGGGTCATAGGGGCCCAAATAGGGGCCAAAAAGGGGTAATTTTTGGTACTTCTTTAAAAATCTTCTTCTAATAAACCGTTAATGCCAGAGCTTAAATATTTTGTGTGCATGACAACTAGGACAGGTATATTATAAATTGTGAAATTCATGCCCCTGGGGTCATGTATGGGGCCACACCCAGAGGTCAAAGTTCATCATGTTAAAAAATTCACATTTTCATCTTCTTCTGATGAAGTACAAAGCCAATTTCAAACAAACTTGGTGAAAAGCATCATTTGGTTATGGCTATTTGGATTTGTGAAAATAAAAAGGCTGGGGGGTCAGGGGGCCCTAAAATGGGGACCAAAAGGGGGTAATTTTTGGTAACTTTTAAATATTTCATCTTCTTCTCAAGAACTACTGGGCGGATTTCAACCAAACTTGGTAGAAAGCATCATTGGGGGATGCCAATTTAAGTTTGTGAAAATAGGGGTCATGGGGGTCATAGGGGCCCAAATAGGGGCCAAAAAGGGGTAATTTTTGGTACTTCTTTAAAAATCTTCTTCTAATAAACCGTTAATGCCAGAGCTTAAATATTTTGTGTGCATGACAACTAGGACAGGTATATTATAAATTGTGAAATTCATGCCCCTGGGGTCATGTATGGGGCCACACCCAGAGGTCAAAGTTCATCATGTTAAAAAATTCACATTTTCATCTTCTTCTGATGAAGTACAAAGCCAATTTCAAACAAACTTGGTGAAAAGCATCATTTGGTTATGGCTATTTGGATTTGTGAAAATAAAAAGGCTGGGGGGTCAGGGGGCCCTAAAATGGGGACCAAAAGGGGGTAATTTTTGGTAACTTTTAAATATTTCATCTTCTTCTCAAGAACTACTGGGCGGATTTCAACCAAACTTGGTAGAAAGCATCATTGGGGGATGCCAATTTAAGTTTGTGAAAATAGGGGTCATGGGGGTCATAGGGGCCCAAATAGGGGCCAAAAAGGGGTAATTTTTGGTACTTCTTTAAAAATCTTCTTCTAATAAACCGTTAATGCCAGAGCTTAAATATTTTGTGTGCATGACAACTAGGACAGGTATATTATAAATTGTGAAATTCATGCCCCCTGGGTCATGTATGGGGCCACACCCAGAGGTCAAAGTTCATCATGTTAAAAAATTCACATTTTCATCTTCTTCTGAAGAAGGACAAAGTCAATTTCAAACAAACTTGGTGAAAAGCATCATTTTGTAATGGTTATTTGGATTTGTGAAAATAAAAAGGCTGGGGGGTCGGGGGCCCTAAAATGGGGACCAAAAGGGGGTCATTTTTGGTAACTTTTAAATATTTCATCTTCTTCTCAAGAACTACTGGGCGGATTTCAACCAAACTTGGTAGAAAGCATCATTGGGGGATGCCAATTCAAGTTTGTGAAAATAGGGGTCATGGGGGTCATAGGGGCCCAAATAGGGGGCAAAAAGGGGTAATTTTTGGTACTTCTTTAAAAATCTTCTTCTAATAAACCGTTAATGCCAGAGCTTAAATATTCTGTGTGCATGACAACTAGGACAGGTATATTATAAATTGTGAAATTCATGTCCCTGGGGTCATGTATGGGGCCACACCCAGAGGTCAAAGTTCATCATGTTAAAAAATTCACATTTTCACCTGCTTCTGATGAAGTACTAAGCCAATTTCAAACTAACTTGGTGAAAAGCATCATTGGGTACTGATTATACAGATTTGTGAAAATAAAAAGGCTGGAGGTTAGGGGTGCCTAAAATGGGGACCAAAAGGGGGTCATTTCTGGTAACTTTTAATCATTTTCATCTTCTTCTCAAGAACTACTGAGGGGATTTCAACCAAACCTTTTTCTAATTCTTTCAAACAAAATCACTTATCTTGGTGCTCTTTTACTCAGGTGACCGTTAAGGCCCACTGGGCCTCTTGTTTTATTTAAAGATTATTGGTTAAAGGTTTATTTGCTTATTCCTTTTTGACCAGTATATGGAAAAGATTTAATACTCTTACAATCATTCTAGTGGAAATTTGACTTTTTCGAACTTGGAAATTCTTTGTTAAAGTTTTACATGCAACTGTCTAATCTCTGTTCCTACTATTGCTCTGAAATAATGCACTGTATGGTGATAGTATCAGCCCCTTCATTACTGTGATACTCATGAAAGTAGAGTTTTAACCTTTTTCGACCTAGCGTCTTGAGCGCAAGATTTTTTCCCTCTATTGCTACTTATGGTTGTGATTTGAGGCATTTAGACATGTGTTGTGAGTCATGGTTTAAATATAACTCATTATTCTGACATTCATGTTGTGGAATTATGCCTTATGGCCACATTGGTTTTCCTATCCAGCACTAAGAATAGCTGAGTATTGCTGTCCATTGACAGTTCTTGTGATTCAATGCTGAATCATGGAAAAAGGACACTTATTGTAAAATTCCTTTGTGTGCAAGTACTTGTGCAATTCTTGTTGGATTTTGATGAAGCCATTGAAAACCTGCTCTTGTGACAATCTTGTCTGTAACTGACGGTGCGCTGTCCACTCACTAAACTCAGACAGGAAGACTTAGATAGTAATCAGTGTTATTTTGCAAAATTCATGGTCAGTAACGTGAAAATATAAAAAGGTTGGTTGGTGACTTAAATGTCATAACTACGCCAGGCCAACAAAAATGCTTAATTTAAATGTCAGAGTTCAAAAATTTCTTTTCTTTGATAAATTAATGATTTGACTGGTCAATCAATTTTTAGCTCCAGCCAGCAGGCTATTGTCATTGCACTGAGTCCAATTTGTGCAGCATCTGTCTGTAAATTTTTACTTTTAAAAGTCTTCTCCTCAGAAAATACAACACAATGGAAGAACCTTTTATAAGATTCCTTCATAGAATTTTAATGAGATAATTAAAGACTTTTATGAATGAGTCCAAATTTCATACATGGTGTGTTGTTAAATCTTTAAAAACCTTCTCAAGAACTAGATGGATTTCAATGAAATTCTACTGGAGTTATCCTTCAGTGACTCTTAATTGTGTTCTAAAAAAACGATCAGATTAAAAAAAGCTTTGATGAATGGAGTTAAATTCCATACATGGAATAGCAAAGACTTCGAAGATCTTCTTAAAAACCAGCTCATGAATTTCAAATAATTTTTACAGGAATGATCCTTTTGTGACCATTTATCAGAATCCTTTAAAAAAATTTGTTCTCTAAAAATATCGCTTTAATGGGGCTGGGCCTAATTTCCATATACTATATATATTAGAGGATTTATTTCAACCAAATTTTACAGGATTGATCGTCTTGTGACACTTTATCAGATTTCTTTAAAAAAATTTCATAGATTCAATAATATTGCTTTTGGGGGATTTTCCAAATTTTAGGTAGAGAGCACATAGTGATGCTAGGGAAATAATTGTTTCTGCTCAATAGAGAATATTTGTTGTATGAAAAAAATTTTACCTCCCACTAACTAAATTGAAAATAATTCTTTCCTAAGCCTTTTGTGTTAACCCTTTCCTTTACAAACCTGGGATTTTACGTCACTATGATTTTATAATTAAAAAAACATTGTGGGAAAACAAGAAATTGCTTGTAACAAGCAATTTCTCCTTTTTCCACAATTTTTTCTACCACTTACTATGGTTTCATTTCAAATTACATCCAATTTTCATTGTGTCTGCAACCTCTTTCAATTTGGACCAGTCTAAAATTTCCAAAAATAGGAAAGGGTTAAAGAAACTAAATTACCCATATGATAAACATATAAGGCCCGTGGAGCGAATCAGGCACTCTAGTTTTTTTATTGACAATAATCTATCATTTAGCTCATCAGTATTTTATTGATATATTACCAGGGATGCAGTAGTGAGTGCCCTTATGAGGGAGAACCAGGTGGTCCCTACACCAAGTTTACTGGTCACTTCTCTAACCCAGTCAGAGGCCACACCCAGAAGTATGACCCCATCACAGAGTGTTGAAACAAGTATGATTGCATCATCTTCACAACTGGCAGAGGCAACAGGAATTGTGGATCATTCAGACATTAATGTGACATTAACAGAATCTACAAATGAGGTATTAGATTTTTAGCTTGCTGCTTTCGTAGAAAACCTGAGTCAATTATATAACCATGGCATTGACTTTAATATTTTTGTTATCTGTGTACAAAATCTTAATCTTTTCTCTGTAATTACTGTAGGTACTTAACTGAAACTTGGAATGGAATGTGACTTCACTATAAAAAGAGTGGTAAATCTTTTAATGTTTTTTGACAATAATTATTTCACTTTGTTGACTGTTATGGAACAAAAAATGAGTGGCGTTGATTTGGGCATGACAAGCTTTAATTATGGCCATATGTCTGGTATTATTGAAGATATTCACTTGAACATTTCCATCTGTATTCACTTCGATAAAAGCAATCTACACTATGAAGGGGGATAACTAGAACTCTTTTGGAGATTATTGCAGCTGTAGTCAAAAAGATTTGGTCATCAGCCTATGATCTGCCTTTGGTTTAACCTCCTGTTCAATATATTTTACAAAATAATGTTATTACCTCTGCCAAACTGCAAATGCAGCTGATGCAGAATTAGCCACACCCATTTCAAACAGCCCTCCAACAGGGTAGTTTGTTCAAGGTACCAGACTTGTTTTAGGCACCAGACTTGTTTAAGATACCAGACTTTGAGGTATCGGTCATGTTTGAGATACCAGATTTGTTTGAGGTACCAGATTTGTTTGAGGTACCAGATTTGTTTAACCCATTCCCACACAGTGACGCCTGATGATGCCCCTAAAAAAAGCTATTGGGAAACATTGTGTAAAATGAAGAAATTGCTTGCAACAAGACTTGTTTGAGATACCAGACTTGTTTGAGGTACCAGACTTGTTTGAGGTACCAGACTTAACAAACCAGACTTGTTTTATGTACTGGACTTGAGATTTCAGACTTTTTTGAGTCATCAGACTTGTTTGAGGTACTAGATCTGTTAGAGGTACTGGACTCTTTTCGAGATATCAGACACGTTTAAGGTACCAGACTTGTTCGAGATATCAGACTTGTTTCAGGTTTCAGACTTGTTTAACCCTTTCCCGTTTTTGGAAATTTCAGACTTGTCCAAATTGAAAGAGGATGCAGACGACAATGAAAACTGGATGCCATTTGAAATAAAACCATCCTATGTGATAAAAAATATTGTGGAAAAAGGAGAAATTGCTTGTTACAAGCAATTTCTTCTTTTTCCACAATGTTTTCTCAAGTATAAAATCACAGGAACGTAAAATCCTGTGTTTGTACAGGAAAGGGTTAAGACACCAGACTTGTTTTGGGTTCTAGACTTGATTGAGATACCAGATTCATTTGAGGTACCAGACTTGGTTGAGGTACCAGACTTGTTTAAGGTACCATTTTTATTTGAGGTACCAGATTTGTTTGAGGTACCATACTTGAGATACCAGATTTGTTTGAGATACCAGACTTGTTTGAGGTACCAGATTCGTTTGAGGTACCAGACTTTTTTAAGGTACCAGATTTGTTTGAGGTTCCAGATTTGTTTGAGATACCAGGCTTGTGATACCAGACTTGTATGAGGTACCAGACATCATTAGTTGCGTCACTGGGGACAAAAAGGAATTAAATGATAAAATAAAATAAATTGTTTGTGAGGGACCTCAAACCATTACCATGAGACAAAATTTGGTCCAAATGTAAATAGAATGTCTAATAAAAACCTCTTCCAATTAATTATGATTGGTCTATATTTCAGTCACAGATATTCACTCTTGATGAAGTTCATCCATTTCCCAGTATGCATTCTCTAGCCTCAAAAGTTTCCAAGGCAACCAGTATAATGGCAGAAACATTTACCTCCCCTGATGAGGTCACCAACACCACTGATACACAGGAACCGTCTGTTACATATTCTGGTAAGTTTTGTACAGGCATTTAAAAAAAGAACTTTGAGTAAATCTAACAAATGTATATCTGTGGTACTTTGAAAATTACTTGAAATACATGAGAATACCAAGACATGTTTTCCTGTGTCTGTGTGTCTATCAGTTTTTAGCTCACCTGAGCACAAAGTGCTCATGGTGAGGTATTTTGATCGTCCTGTGTCCGATGTCTGTCGTCCGTCGTGTGTCAACAATCTTAAATTGACATCTCCTCCCAAAACGCTGGGCGGATTTCAACCAAATTTGGCAGGAATGTTCCTTGGGTGGTGCCCTTTAATTGCTAAAAGAATTGAAATCCATTAAAAACTCAGGTTGCCATGGCAACAAAACTGAAATTTTAATGAAAACTTTAAAAAGTATCTCCGCCTGACCCATAAGGCGTAGAAGCTTGATATAAGGCATGACGCATCAGTGCAATGACCTCTTTCAGAATTGCTAAATTCATCACCCTCGGGTACCCAGGGGTGGAGCCCCAGGGGGGGTGGGGCTTATATAGAAATAAAGAAGGATTTTTAAAACAACATCTCCTCCCAAACCTCTGGTGGGATTTCAACCAAATTTGGCAGGAATGTTCCTTGGGTGGTGCCCTTTAGAAATTTCTAAAGGAATTGAAATCTGTTAAAAACTCTGGTTGCCATGGCAACAAAACTGGAATTTTAATGAAAACTTATCTCCTCCTGACCTAGAAGGCACAGAGCATCGATATTTGGCATGAAGCATAAGTACAATGACCTCTTTCAGAATTGCTAAATTCATCACCCTCAGGTACCCAGGGGCATAGCCCCAGGGAGAGGGGGGGGGGCTTATATAGAAATAAAGAAGGATTTTTAAAACAACATCTCTTCCCAAACTGCTCGGCGGATTTCAACCGAATTAGGCACGAATGTTCCTTGGGTGGTTCCCTTTAAAAATTGCTAAAAGAATTGAAATCCGTCAAAAACTTTGATTGCCATGGCAACAAAACTGGAATTTTAATAAAAACTTTAGCAATTATCTCGTCCTGACACAGAAGGTGTAGTGCCTTGATACCTGCATGAAGCATCAGTATAATGACCTCTTTCAGAATTGCTAAACTCATCATCCTCGGGTACCCAGGGGCAGAGCCCTAGGCGGGTTGGGGCTTATATAGAAATAAAGAAGGATTTTTAAAACGACCATTCCTCCAACACCCCTGGGCAGATTTCAACCAAATTTGGCACGAATGTTCCATTGGTGATGCCATATGAAAATTGCTAAAAGAATTGAAATCCATAAAAACTCTGGTTGCCATGGCAACAAAACTGGAATTTTAATAAAAACTTTAGCAATTATCTCCTCCTAACCCAGTTGGCCTAGAGTCTTGATATTTTTGCATGAAGCATCAGTACATTGACCGCTTTCAGAATTGCTCAAATCACCAACCTCAGGCCCCCAGGGGGGGAGCCTCAGGGGGGATGGGGCTTATATAGAAATAAAGAAGGATTTTTAAAACAACATCTCCTCCCAAACTTCTGGGAGGATTTCAACCAAAGAATTTAATCAGTTGAAAACTCTGGTTGCTATGACAACAAGAGTAAAATTGAAAAAAAAGAAAAGAAAAAAAAAACATCTCCTCCTGACCCAGAAGTTGAAGAATCTTGAATTTTGCATGAAGCATCAGTACATTGACCTCTTTCAAAATTGTTAAAAATTTAGAGCCACAGGGTGACTAGGCTTAAATAGAAATAAATAATGGAAGCCTTTCAAAACCAGGCCATTTTAAACCAAATCAGGCTTGTTGATTTTAGGCAAATGTTAAAGGTTTTCTCCCGACCGAGTTTGTATTAGGCCTTGAAGAAAAAAAGAGCCTTATGTCAGGTGAGCACCAGGGCCACTGGCCCTCTTGTTTTGTTAACCTGCAAACTTTTGATTATCCTGCAGCATTGATATTATTTTAGCTACAATACTGAATATGGTATACAGGAAGCCTTTATCAATATGCATCTATTGAAAATCATGTGATCAAGGTTAAATTTTTCATCCTTATTTCCCCTTATTAATCCTCAGCATTATAGGGGTTTGTCTCCTTTGCAGGGTTAGATGACTTTACTGGTAGATTGTCTGCGGATGATTCAAGAGTTTTGGTAGATTTATTAAAACTGTCCGTGGCTAACAGGGTCGGCACTAATGGGAAGGACACACTGTCCGATATTCTGACTAGCCTAGCCAGAAACAACCCAGCAGTGGCAGAGATGTTGCTGGAACTTTGTGTGACAGAACTTGAAGATGTAGCAGCAGATCGGGATACGGGCAGATCACTAGCACAGCCTGTAGTGCAGGAAAGTCCACATCCTTATACAGATGATACATCTCTAGCTGGACATGTCAAAATACCTGGTTTGTGAATATTTATTCAACTTACTGGTTGCAAATTTTTTCCAGGCTTGTCAAAGATCATTTTAGCTCATCTGATTTTGGGACAAGAAAGGAAATATTGTTATCAGCCTATTGTCAAGGTAATTGTAGTTTTTGGTAGCATGACATACTTTGACATTACAACTTACTTATTTATTACTTATTTGCTTCATGTATGTGTACTCAAAATTTTAAAAGCAATTAATAAAAGTTGGAATTATAGTCTGTTTCTACACTTAGTGTTTTCTATCGACTTTAACTATTTTGAAAACCATGACCATCTTTTTTGGAAATAAGTCCTCACTATTTCTTTTGATAAATGCTTAAGTTTACAGACATGTCCAAAGAAATCTTCAATTTTCTCCTATTTCAAAATACCACTTCATCTGCAGGTTGTGAGGCATTGCGTATAGAGTTTGATCGACGATGTTCCACAGAGAGAAGGCATGATCCATTAACTATCATGGACAACAGCAGCAGAACAATCTCTACTAGATCTGGTTGGTTTATTTTTCAAACATATATAGAACATATGCAGTTGGAATTACCCCATTATTTATTGAATTTTGCTAAGCAGAAAATAACAATAAGTTTAAAATTGAAAATATTATGGAAAGGTGACTGATGGCCACCCTACATATCTTGACAAAGCAATTTGATTTTCTTATAAATAACATACTTTAAAGTATAAGGATTTAGACAGATAACAATGAGCAAATTGTTTTGGGGGGGACATAAATGTTGTAACTGCAACTTGGACAAGCTTAAGTTTCAAAGTTTTAGTCATCCATGAATGAAGATATTTGAAATAAATGTTATAGCTAAAAATTGCTTTTTCTGGTCTAAATAAATGGATTGATTGGTCAACTGATTTTTTTGACTTAGAGCAGGGATCTGTCCATTCTAGTTTAATGTAACAGTTTTTTGTGCCATACAGGTAGAGAATGGTCAGACTGGTCTCAAGAACTGCGTATATCCGGTGATGAAATACGTTGGAAGTTTACAAGTGACGGGTCTGTCAATGGATGGGGCTGGTGTTTTACCGTCTATCCCATCATGCCTGCAGCTGCTCCAATGGATATGCTCTCTGATAGAACGGTACTCTCACGACCTTCAATTGACCTTGTGACCTGTTTGCTTGGGTTTAAATTGGAGTTGAACTTGGACAAGAATATTGTGGCTAGATTGGCTGCTTCTCTTGCTGCTTGTGCCCAGCTTAGCTCTCTAGGTAAGACTGTAATATACTAACTCACTTTGAAATAAATTTGGCTTCATGTTTTCATATTTTTTAGGGGTGAGCTTCTACCAAAATTGTAAATTTAAAACTCAATTTGGCATGACCATGGTGATGAATAGGGCTACAGACCAAAGTAGATTTAAGTGTGAGGCTTGCAATCTTGATTCTAATACAATCTGTTAAATAATTTACATAAAGAATAAATTTCATGATGTACCTGATCTTAAATAGTTTATGTCATATGGTCAAAGGTTAATATATTAAGTTAGGTTTTGTTTATCAAGATTCAAGGGTTTTGACTGGCTGAATTTTTCTTTTCATACTTCCATGAACAAAATTTTGAGCATGCAACTATTGTGTATGCTTGCTCACAAAGTAGACCCATAAAGTTTTACTCAAAACAAGTAAACTGTTTACATTGTTTTGTTTAATGGCATTAAATGATAAGAAATGATGAAAATAATTTTTGTTTCATTCACATATGAACCTTAAAACTTAATGATGCTTATGTATGAATTCGCTCCACATATTCATAGTGTGATTAAGTTTATAGGTTCATACCTGAATGAAAGTCAAAAAGTATTCTATTCATTTTAAATGTATTTGTAAAAAAATGGCTATGGCATTGCAGAATGTGCCATTCTTGTTTGATTGAAATTAAATACATATATACACATGTGTTATTTGTGATAGAATTGAAACTATGCATTGAGCTAGCTTCTCTATTTGCAATTAGATGCTGGCAGGGGAGTTTAGATGCATGTGTAAAATCATTATATCATGAACAAAAACTATATGTGAAGAAGTTCTTGAAGAAAGTCCTGTGTTTTGTTTGACTATTGCCACGATTGGTACTACCAGAATAAAGAAAAACAATTGAAAGCAAATTTTCTTTAATATTTTATTTATTCTAAAGTAATGAAAATTTAATATAGACAGTGATTACGAAATATTGTGTTCAATTTGTACCTACATGTTAACCCATTACAAGAAAAAAAATTTGGCTGATCTTAGTCAGAAAAATCTCAGAAGACAATTTAGAGTTCATGTATTATTAAAAGGATTTTTATGATAGAGTAGAAAACACTTTTGAAAGTAAAGAATTTTTTTTTTCACAATATTTTCAACAGCTTTCTTTTTTAGGGTTATTAAATGCTGTATTGTGTGGAAATCTGTTAAGGCTCCCAATTGTTAGAAAACTGCTGAAGTCGACTGTGTATATTCTGTTTCAGGAGCAGCCCAGAGAATGTGGGCATTACAAAAGTTAAGAAGACTAATGTCAGCCAATTTTGGTCAGACTCTAAATGTGAATGATCTACTATCTAGTCCTACGACTGAGGCACCAGAAATAGAGGCTTCTAGACCATTTGCTATGGTAAACAAGTTATTAATTAGTAAATTAGCAACAAATGTATAACACTTATCCTTAGCGGCACTCATCCTTTCCGACTATTTGTCTCTCACCAATGGGTCGATAATCGTAGACCAATGTGGGATAGCAGCATGAGGCTAGGAAAGGATGTAATGGTAGTACTAGTGTGAGAAATACCAGGATTCCATTGTAAGGTGCTCCAGCCGCCGCGATATAACTGAAAGATTGTTGAAAGCGGCGTAAAACTCCATTCAAACAAACACTTATCCTCAACCTGAAAATGTACCATGATGGTAAAATAAGGAACAAGAAATATTTACATGTAAATGTTTCTTAATAAATTTTACTGATCAGGAATCATATTTTTAGAAGACACTCATTTCATATAATTTACCAGTGTCAACACAAAATTTTTGACTGTTCTAAATTCATTGATGTTGCAGACAACAATTTCAAGCTGATAAAATTTTTTTGGCTATTTTTTAAAGAAAACATAGTCGATAACAAAAATATTGCTTGTAATAAGTATTTTTTTCATTTTCCACAATATTTTCCAAAAGTTTTTCTTTTCTTGGAATTCAAAGTCAACTTATTATTGAGGGGAAAATATCCTATCAAATGATGTAATTCTTATGTGTTTTTATTATTCTACCCAAAGGGCAAGAATAAAGCATCATTCCATCCATCCGTCTGTCCGCTTAGTATCTCCACAACCCTTTTGGCAAATTGGATGAAACTTCACATATTAGTTCCATATGATATTGGGCCGACAGGTTTTTCCAAATTTTTTGATAGCACCAAGGTCTAGGTGACAGTTCAAGGTCAGACATTAAGATTGACCTTATCAAGAGCATAGCTCCTTCAATTATAGATGGATTTCAAAATAACTTGGCACAATTATTCTCCATAAAGGGTATATGTGCCATTTGAAAAAAAAATCAGTAAGCTGAAATGTCAAGGTCACAGCTCAAAGACAAACATTAGAATGAAGAATGTCAGGAGCATTGCTCCATAAAATAATGAATGGATTTCAAAATTACATCACACAATTGTTCTCTATCATAAGTAGTTGTATCATTTGAAATAAATTTTCAGATAGCTCCAAGGTCAAGGTCACAGCTCCAGGTTGCATGTTAAAATATAGCATGTCTGAAATAGGAAGAGCAAATAGCTGTATCTTTGTCTGTCTGTCCATCCGAACCCGTTTCCCCCTTTTATTTCATACTTTTTGTGACAGGGCTAAATTTGGGGAGCACAATCTGTCTCTGACGGGTCTATTATTTTCATTATTTCAGCCATTGAGTGGAACAGCTCTTGCATCTTTAGTTAAAGGTCTGCCTGAGGCTCTGCAACGTCAATATGAATATGAGGATCCCATAGTGAGAAGTGGAAAACACCTGATGCACAGCCCATTCTTTAAGGTAATGTACTAAGGTTTTATAGAAATCAAAGTTATTGAGAGAACAAAATATTTTTACTGTTATCCATTACAAAATCAATTTAACGCCATTGCATTAATCGATTTCAACAAAATCCTGCCGTTAGATGCCCATCTATTAAAAAGGTTTTAGATGAAAATGAAGAAATTTCTTGTAATAAGTAATTCCTTTACTTTCTTCAATGTTTTGTTCCCTTGTAGAAAAAGATTTTAAGAATTTCATCACTTAAAAATTGTCATATGCAACTACTTTGAATTTGATCTGTCTAAAATTTTGTTCTAATGGATAATGGATTAATATCTTTTTGCTTCTATCTACTAGAAAGCTGGCATATCCCAGTTGTTTGTAGACAGTCAGATAGGCGTTTATCTAAATCAGAATTATAATACTCTCTTATTCAACTCTCTCTGTATGTAATACAAGATCAATAAATCTATATTCTAGTGTATTGATAACTGTTTAAACCCATTCCCACACACATACCTTTTTTGATGCCCCAAGAAAAAAAGTTAAAAGCAATTCGTTATCCACATTGTTTTCTTCCTCAAAAGAAAAAAAAGATTTCATCATCTCAAAATTTTGGTCTGCAACATCTTTGAATTTGGACCAGACTAAAATTGTGTTGCCTAGTAATGGGCTAAAATATTAACATTGAAAAACTTCTTCTCACAGGTTTTAGTTGCCCTTGCCTGTGACCTTGGCCTTGATGGCCTCCCTTGTTGTACAGAAATGGCCCATAAATGGGCCTGGTTCAGACGTTACTGCATGGCTGCAAGAGTTCTGACCTCTATCGTAAAGCGTGCCAAACCTCCAGCATCATTTGTTGACGAAGTGATCAAGAAGATCCAAGATATTGCAGATGATGATGAGATAAATGATAGAGACCATGTCAACCATGCTGTGTTTAAACAAGAGTTAGATGAACAACTTCTGCTCTGGATGAATAGGTTTGGACTATAATCTTGTCTAATAAACCCATTCCCTTACAATACCACATTTCAAGGCCCTTTCAGAAAAAAAAGCTTTAGAAAACTTTCTTCATTTTCACAATGCTTTCTACCCCAAAAGACAAAGAATTTTAAAATGCAATCAACTGTAATTCATCTTCTGCAAATTCTTTGAAATTTAGACCAGTCTAAAGTTTTGATTAAACTAAGATTGATTGTCAGGAGGTAAATCCCACTTTCCGCAAAAATTTAATCACCATGTCTATTGAGTCTTACCATAGCTTCCTATCATTTCTCACCACAGCATCCCAATACCTGCTCACCAAACTTATTGGCAAAATGGTGAGAGACAAAGATGCATGTCACAATGTTTTTGTCGAGTTTTGGAGAAAATGTTGATTGAGCAAGAGTTCATACTAATGACCCAATGATTGAGAGCTGATTGCTTTATTTACAGAGCTAAGCAGGCATAGCTACATCCATGACTTGGAATACATTGACAGTTTTTCTTTTGTAGCTCACCTGAGCACAACGTGCTCAAGGTGAGCTTTTGGTATCACCTTTTGTCCGTCGTGCATTGTGCGTCGTGCGCCAGAAGGCGTCAACAATTCTTTAAACATCTTCTCCTCAGTAACCAATGGGCTGAATTCAACCAAACTTTGTAGGAATGTTCCTTGGGTGACCCTTCTCAAAATTTGTACGCTGATTTTTGATTGACCCCCAAATATGGGCGTGGCAGGGCGTGGCAGTTTTTGACTTTGAAATCTTTAAACATCTTCTCCTCAGTAACCATTCGGCCAATTTCAACCAAATTTGGTATGAATGTTCCTTGGGTGACCCTTTTCAAAATTTGTTCGCAAAATTTTGATTTATGCCCAAATATGGGCGTGGCAGGGTGTGGCAGTTTTTGACTTAGAAATCTTTAAGCATCTTCTCCTCAGTAACAATTAGGCCAATTTCAACCAAACTTGGCACGAATGTTCCTTGGGTGAACCTTTTACAAAAGATGTCCATGGAACTTTGATTTAAGCCCAAATATGGGTGTGGCAGGGTGAGGCAGTTTTTGTCTTTGAAATCTTTAAACATCTTCTCCTCAGTAACTATTGGGCCAATTTCAGCCAAACTTGGCATGAATGTTCCTTGGGTGACCCTTTTCAAAAGTTGTTCGCTGATTTTTGATTTATGCCCAAATTGGGCGTGGCAGGGCATGGCAGTTTTTGACTTAGAAATCTTTAAGCATCTTCTCCTCAGTAACCATTGAGCCAATTTCAACCAAACTTGGCATGAATGTTCCTTGGGTGACCCTTCACAAAAGTTGTTCACAGAATTTTGATTGACCCACAAATATGGGCGTGGCAGGGCGTGGCAGTTTTTGTCTTTGATATCTTTAAACATCTTCTCAGTAACCGTTGGGCCAATTTCAACCAAACTTTGCATGAATGTTCCTTGGGTGACTCTTTTCAAATCGTGTTTAGGGTATTTGAATTGTGCCCAAATATGGGGGTGGCAGGGTGGGGCAGTTTTTGTTTTTGAAATCTTTAAACATCTTCTCCTCAGTAACCATTCGGCCAATTTCAACCAAATTTGGTATGAATGTTCCTTGGGTGACCCTTTTCAAAAGATGTTTGAAGAAAACTGTTTCGCGCCCAAAAATGGGTGTGGCAGTTTTTGACTTTGTAATCTTTAAACTTCTTCTCCTCAGTAACTATTGGACCAATTTCAACCAAATTTGGTATGAATGTTCCTTTGGTGACCCTTTTAAAAGTTGTTCGCGAAATTTTGATTTATGCCCAAATATGGGCGTGGCAGTTTTTTACTTTGAAATCTTTGAACATCTTCTCCCCAGTAACCATTGGGCCAATTTCAACCAAACTTGGCATGAATGGTCCTTGGATGACCCTTTTCAAAAGTTGTTCTCAGAATTTTGATTGACCCACAAATATGGGCGTGGCAGGGCGTGGCAGTTTTTGTCTTTGAAATCTTTAAACATCTTCTCCTCAGTAACCATTCGGCCAATTTCAACCAAACTTTGCATGAATGTTCCTGGGGTGACTCTTTTCAAATCGTGTTTAGGAAATTTGATTGACAAGCAAATACGGGCGTGGCCGTTTTTTTATTTAGAAAACTTCAAATATCTTCTCCTCAGTAAGCATTGGGCCAATTTCAACTAAACTTGGCATGAATGTTTCTTGGGTGAACCTTTTTCAAAAGTTGTTTGTGAAATTTGATTGACGCCCAAATATGGGCGTGGCAGGTTGGGGCAGTTTTTTTATTTAGAAATCTTTAAATATCTTCTCCTCAGTAATCATTGGGCCAATTTCAACAAAACTTGGCATGAATGTTCCTTTGGTGACCCTTTTTAAAAGGTGTTTGCAGAATTTTGATTGACGCCCAAATATGGGCGTGGCAGGGCGGGGCAGTTCTTTTACTTTGAAATTTTTAAACATCTCCTCAGTAACCATTGGGCCAATTTCAACCAAACTTGAATGAATATACCTAGGGTGACCCTTTTCAAAAGTGTTGGCAAAATTTCGAATCATCTTACATTAGTCAGGTGAGCGATTTTAGGGCCATTCTGGTCCTCTTGTTTCCCCTACAGATAGTGGCATACAGATTTTATATATAATTGTAGTATTTGTATTTCAGATGTAAGTTCCCTGTAGTTTATAACTTAACCCATTCCCTTTTACAGACACTTTTTGACACCTCTCAAGAAAAAAGCTTTGGAAAAAATTGTGGACAATGAAGAAACTGCGTGTGATAAGGAATCTTATTAATGTGTACAATATTTTCTATCCTAAAATGTGAAGATTTTCTAAATTGCACCAACTTGAAATTGTCATCTGTAACTTCGTTCTATTTGGACCTGTCTAAAATTTTGTTATGTTGTTTTGTTATGTATGGGGTCATGTCTCACAAACACATTCATGTTTGTTTAATTGTCGATTACAAGACTAATAAAATTGAAAGCAGTCCATCTTAAACTGTGAGATCAAACCAATAACATTTGAAGGAGAAGGGAAATTTTGTGAAAAAGAGAGAAAATACTGGTCATAATAATTTCAGTGACAACATTTCTCAAAATTATCAAAATGTAAGTTGATGATGTAATGGATAATTTCTTTTTCAGAAAACCAGAAGATTGGACACTGTCTTGGGGAGGAAGTGGTCAAATCTGGGGCTGGGGTCACAATCACAGAGGTCAACTTGGTGGGGTTGAAGGAGCTAAAGTTAAGTTACCAGTCAGCTGTGAGTCCTTATCTGGTATGAGACCAGTACAGCTTATAGGAGGAGAGCAGACATTATTCTCTGTCACGGCTGATGGAAGGGTAGGTCAGGTAGAAAAGCAAAAACAAGATGGATATAAGTTGAAAGGTAATCAATGCACTGATGTGTAGTCCTCAAGAATAATTTACTTTTGGTATTGATTCCTCATATTTAACAATGTTGGATGAAAACAAAATTTAACTTTTTGAGTAGTAAAAATGGGTAATACAGGGAATTGGTTATTTTTTCAGGTTTTGATTCCATCTTTTATGAGATCCTGTGAATATGTTAGTCTAAGTGTGTCTCATTCATTTGTGAACAGAGCACAGAATAACTTGAAGCTCATGTTTGCCATGGATGAGTGTCATGCTAAGAATTTGTTCCTTTAAACCAATGGTCATGATTTTTTAAAGGTCAAATGGTAACACTTTCCTCAAACATGTCTTAACAATTCTAGTGAGAGGGATGCATTTTTTATTGTCTAGGATGCAGGCTTACTGTTGGTACATTAACCATATAAAATTTTAGACTGGTCCGAATTCAAAGAAGTTGTTGATGGCATTTTATGGTGTATCAAATTATGAAAATCATTGACTTCTTTGATAGAAAACATTGTTGATAATTGAGAAATGGCTTGTTACAGGCATTTTCTTTATTTTTCACAGTGTTTTCCAAAGCTTTTTGTTGATGACATGTCAAAAGGCTCATTGTGTGGGAATGGTTTAATGGCATTATTTGTAGGTATATGCCAATGGTAATGATGCTAGATATGGCTAGTAAAGAGTAATTCTTTACACAAACATTACTGGTGTCCATTCAACATGATTGTAGTTATCTATAACCTTTTCCTGTTTTCAAATTTCTTAGACCTACCCATATTCAAAGGTTTTGCAGACAAAAATTTAAAATGGATTGAATTTTGATTTTTTTTTATATCAGTAGGGTAGAAAATATTGTGGAAAAAGTCTTCTCAATTATGAAATCAAAGGGATGTAAAAATTAGGGATTGAACAGGACATTTATAGTTTAGTTGATAATATCTCACATCATGTTATATTATGTTGACAGGTATATGCCACAGGTTATGGTGCAGGAGGAAGGCTAGGTATTGGTGGTACAGAGTCCATCTCTACACCAACACTACTGGAGTCCATACAGCATGTATTTATTAAGAAAGTGGCTGTCAATTCTGGGGGTAAACACTGTTTAGCTCTGTCAGCTGAAGGAGAGGTTTATTCCTGGGGGGAAGGAGAAGATGGCAAATTGGGACAGGGAAACAGGAGGTTTGTGTTTATCCTGTATTTTCACCTATTACCACAAGATCCAACATTCTTACACTCTAATATTACAAAATGCTGTTAGAAAAGGAGGAATTGCTTGCTACAAGTAATTTCTTCCTTTCTCACAATGTTTTCTACCCTATCTGGCACCTTTATTTAATATGCACTATCTTTGAATTGTGGTGTGCATTTTCTTCCAAATTGGACCGGTCCAAAATTTTGTCATCTGGTACTGGGTCAAGAATTACTCATCTTTTTGAAAAAGATAATTATGGGTATACAGCACGTATAGTCCAGCCTCACGTCCACATGCTGTGCTATTGTTGAAAAAAGGTCTTTGTTTTGACTGGGTTTATTCTTTTCCTGTATATTCCCTAGTTTTTATGTCCCTGTCATTTTTTACTTGAGAAAATATTGTGGTAAAAGAAGAAATTATCTGTGCAATTTGAACAGCAACAAAGCTACAGGGCAGAAAATATCATGGGAAAAGAGGTAATTTCTTCTTTTCCCATGATATTTTCGGCCCTGTAGCTTTGTTGCTGTTCAAATTGCACAGCCTTTTCATTGTCGTCTGCAACTTCTTTGAATTTGGACAAGTCTAAAATTTTTAAAAACAAGAAAGGGTTAATTGACCTCTGTCAAACATCTTAAAGCCAAGGGTGAATCACCTAAATACTATGATGTGGTTTCTCTTCTTTTTCACAGTTCCAAACTTTACAAATATAATTATGACTTTATGCCGATATCTCTCATCAATAGGTGGATAATCATGAACTTATGTGGGAGCAGCTGGAGACTCAGAAAGGATGAAGTGGTAGCACTGGTGTGAAAAATACCAGGAATCCATGGTTAGGTGTTCCAGCTGCGTATTTATGACTGAAATACTACTTAAAGAAGCATTAAACCCTTTCAAATAAACAATTCTATGTTGATATACCAATCAATGGATTGTTTCCCTTGCTTTCTGACCTGTAATAAGGCAGTTGGACTGAGATAGTCAAAAAGTAAAATTGCTTTGACATGAAACAAAAAGGAAATCTTTGGTATTGCTAGTTTGAATAAGAGGTGGGTACAATGTTTATTTTACCAAACAAAAAAGGACAACCTTGAAATAATTGACAGTAAACATATAGCTGACCCATTACCACATGGCATAATTTTATACTGGTCTAAATTCAAAGGAGTTGCAGACGACCTTGTAAAGTTAATGTAAGTTTAGATTATTTTAACTTTAGAAAACAGTTGTTTTTCTCCAAGGTGAGCAAAAATGTCATTGTGTGGGAATGGGTGAAAGTCTAAATGAATTGATTTGTGAAACGATTTTTATTAACCCTTGTCATGCTGAACCAGGAATATTCCGGTTTTTGCAGGAGGTGTAGACCAAGATCAGCCTGCACATAAGTGCAGTCTGATCTTGATCTACATCTCCTGCTTGTACTTTTCCTGCCGAAGTTGTTTATGAAATTGATTTTCCTAAAGAAAAGTTGATTTTTCAACGAGTTCTATCAGTGCTTTCAGTCCTTTGATTTTAACATCAATTCAGTAAGGTATTTTATACAGCATGACAAGGGTTAATTGACAGGGGCAATCTACCATTTGTTTGATTGATTTGTATTGTTTCTTGTAAATAAAGGATCAATAACTTATTTCTTTTACAGTCCCTGTGATAGACCAAGGGTGATAGAGTCCCTACGAGGAAAAGAGGTGATATCTATAGCTGCAGGAGGTGCCCACAGTGCTTGTATAACCTCATCAGGAGAGCTGTATACATGGGGTAAAGGTCGATATGGGAGACTGGGGCATGGAGATAGTGAGGATCAACCTAAACCCAAACTGGTAATACTTTTTTTATATGCCACCGGAGGCGGTCGTATATTGGCGTCATCTTCTCTGTCTGTCCGTACATCCGTACATACATACGTCCACTTTTCTCGTGAGCGCAACTCCTCCTAAGTTTCTGGATTGATTTTTTTAAACTTGGTCAATGTTATCACCTGAATTGGTAGATGTGCATGAAGGAAGGATTTTATGGTTCATTGATTTTTGCCTGAGTTATGCCCCCTTTAAACTTAGTCTCTGGGGCTTATTGTAATTGCAGCCTTGTGAAAGCAACTTCTCCTACAATTCTCGTTGGATCTAAATAAAAATTAGTGGATGTTATCACCTAAATTGGTAAATGTGCATGAAGTAAGGATTTTATGGTTCATTGATTTTTGCCTCAGTTATGCCCCCTTAAAACTAAGTCTCTTTCAGTCAATCAAACATAACAGTTTGAACTTGACAATTCAAAGAGGTAGTCTGCAAATGTTGTGAATATGGTTCTGTCAAAATAAGTAGTGTCTACAATTATTTTTTCTTGAAACAGCAGCAAAGTGGCGGCGTATATTGTGACGATGGCTTTCTTGTTAATCCTTTACACACAACCTTGGGTATGAGCTCGCCCAAATATCTGGGATGAGATATTGTCGTAACCACGTTGTCCCACTCGGTTAATCAATTCCCGCTCAGTGACACTCTTAGACACCACAAGTAAAAAAGCTTTGGAAACAATGTTATCTACCCAGAAAAGCTGAAAAATCCAAATTTTCATAAAATTTACCTTGTCATGTGCAACTTATTTAAATTTGGGACAGTCTAAAATTTTGTTGTCTGGTAACGGGTTAAAGTTTGATACCTTAAAGTGCTTAGGGTTCATATTTCACACATGGACTCATCAGGAGATAGGCTTTCATTTGAGACAGTGACTTTGTTAATTAAACCTGAACTCTTAACCTGTTAAAAAATTTTAGACTTGTCCAAATCAAAGAAATTGCGGTTGATGAAATTGAAAAAATCTTTATCTTTAGGGTTAGAAAACATTATGGATATTGAAAAAATTACTTGCAACAAGCAATATGTTACTTTCAATTAACATTTTTCAAAGGTCTTTTCTTTGGAGTTATTCAAAAGATGGATTGTGTTTGAATGGAATAATTTTAAGGACATTCTAGAAAAGGATTTTATTCGTTAGGATTAAAATATGCCTTCTTTGTCTCTCACCAATGGGTCGATAATCGTAAACCTTAGTGGGATAGCAGCTTGAGGCTAGAAAAGGATGTAATGGTAGTACTGGTGTGAGAAATACCAGGAATCCATTGTCAGGTGCTGCAGCCGCCACAATATAACTGAAAGATTGTTGAAAGCAGCGTCAAACCCCATTCAAACAAACAAATTAGTGGGATAGTAGCTTGAGGCTAGGAAAGGATGTAATGGTATTGCTAGTGTGAGAAATACCAGGAATCCATTGTTAGGTGCTCCAGCCACCGTGATATGTAAAAATGGCGTTAAACCCGATTCAATTAATCTATAAAATATGCTTACAGGTTGAAGCCCTGAAAGGACAGCGTGTTATAGATGTAGCCTGTGGTAGCGGGGATGCTCAGACCCTCTGTATAACTGACAATGATTGTGTTTGGTCATGGGGAGATGGTGACTATGGAAAACTGGGTACATTATTCACTATTATTTCATTATTTAGTATTTATTTTATTTTCCAGGTTAACCATTACCAGATGACAAAATTTGTTCCAAATTTTAAAATGCTTTAGACATCATTTCAAATTTAACTGAATTTGGAAAGAATGGGACAAGTATGGTAGAAACATTATGAGAAAAGGAGAAATTGCTTTTTGTCAAGCCCGCTTGCGAAGAGCAAGACATAGTAGTCACAATGACAAGTCAGTGTTAGTGCGTTAGTATGTTAGTCAGTCTGAATTTGTCTGGACAATTACTCCTACATTTATGGATGGATTTCAAAATAATTTGTCATATTATACTCCATCATGAGAAGGTGTGCTATTTGAAAGAATTTTTGGGATATCTCTAATGTCAAGGTCACAGCTCAAGGTCAAACACTAAAATTGTGATTGTCCAGAGCATTTCTCCTGCAATTATGAATGCATTTAGAAATAAATTGGCACAATTATTCTCTGTTATGAGAGATTGATGGTCAAGGTCAAGTTGATGGTCAACACTTTGCGCGCTTGACAGCAGTTGTCCTGGAACAACCATCTAGTTACAATCAATTTTTCCTTTCCTCACATAGTTTGACAGAGCCATATTTTTTCATAGTATTATGAGTGAATTGTTTTGAAAGTACACTGTATGTGATTGAATGGTTTAAAAGTCCAAAAGTAAACTGTATGTTCTAAAAACTGTTTTTAAATAGTGGGAAACAGACTTTGAACACAAAAAATTAAGGTCTCATGATTTTGACAAGGATATGGCTAATCATGAAGAAATCACTAACTATAGTAACAATCAAACAAATATGGGATGTTCAGCATGAAATTGACAGCCATTAGTGTACAAAATTTAGTTTAGCCCTTGTGTGGCCTTTCTTCCCATTCACATGTGTGAAGTGTAGACACTGAGCATCTAGGACAGCATCTTAGGGCATTTGGTATATTGTTTGATCACCTAAAGCAGCTTGGAGTCTGTCTCTTTCTGTCATTGCTTGTGTTGGAATATATGTTATTGTACAGGTCGAGGAGGGAGTGATGGGTGTAAAGTTCCTATGAAGATTGATTCTCTACAAGGTCTTGGTGTGTGTAAGGTGGAATGTGGATCACAGTTTTCTGTGGCTCTAACAAAGTCTGGAGCTGTCTATACATGGTAGGTTAGAAATAATCCTATCTAAATATATCTGTCTTAACCCATTCCCACACAATGACACTTTGGGAAGCCCCTGAAGAAACACAATTGGGAAAACATTGTGTCACATGAAGCAATTGCTTGTAACAAGCAATTTCTTCATTTTGTGCAATGTTTTCTATAGAGAAAGTTGAAAAAAATCATAATTTTTAAATAGTCATTTGCAACTCCTTTCAATTTGGACCAGTCTACAGATTTGCTGTCTAGTAATGGGTTAAAGCTCAGAGCTAATTGCATTAGCTGAGACTTTGTAGGGGGCAAAATGATTGCAGTTTATTTCTAATTGGGTAATGTAACTATTGTTTCAAATTTTCTTATACCAAGTACTTTCTTCTGCTAGCACCAAAAGATAGGGGGAATTATGGTTTACGTTATGGGTCTGTCTGTCTGTCTCTCTACAAAACTTAATAGAAAAACATAACAATTACTATAACTTTAAGCCTATTCAAGATATAATGCTCAGATTTTACATGATGATAGATCTCATTGATACACATCTGCAGATACCAAGGTCACATGTCAAGTTAAAACTTCTGCAAAACTCAACCAAAAACTTGAATGTCACAAAAAGCATTGACAAAGAAGAAATGGCTTGTTATAAGTAATTTCTTCATTATCCATAATTTTTTCAAAGCTTTCCTTTTCAGGGGTGTCATAAAGCAGGATTGTGTGATAATTGGTTAAGGTATTAAACTTCTATTAATACCAAGTGTATTATGGTATCTGCAACTTCTTTGAATTCGGACAGTCTTAGATTTGGTTGTTTGTTAATGGGTTATCACATTATTATTCATTATCAGGTATCATTACTCAAGTACTGCACTTATCCCATTACGGTATGACAAAGCTTTAGACAGGTACAAATTGAAAAAAGTTGTAGATCAGATTGTCAAGTTCCTGGAATTCGAACTTTGGTTGTCCTTCAGCAAAGGAAGCATCCTTGAAAGTGAAGAAATTGCTGTCACAAGCAACTTCTGTATTTTCCAAAGTCTTTTAATGTTGGCATGAAGAGCAAGATTATCTTAGAATGAGATGATATTGTTACTGGGGTATGTCTAGTCCATTCTAGGTTTAAGATTTTAGTATTGTTTTCAATGCTAGGGGTAAAGGTGACTATCACCGACTTGGCCATGGTACTGATGATCATGTGAGACGTCCACGCCGGGTTTCAGCCCTACAGGGTAAGAAGGTCATTGATATAGCCTGTGGTTCCCTGCACTGTGTGGGCTGTACAGATACAGGAGAAGTGTATTCATGGGGAGATAATGATGAGGGACAGCTCGGAGATGGAACAACCAATGCCATACAGAGACCTAGACTGGTGGCTGCTCTACAAGGTTATGTATTAATCTACTTTAAAACCCAATTAGTGTACCTTCATTAAAGCTGGGGTTTAATTGACCTCCAAAAAGGTAGTACCAGGTATTAAGTGACACTAGTTTGCAAAGTATAGGGTTGGACACATAAAATAAGCAACAATTTATAGGCTGGTGACCTTAATACTGTAATTATAGCTTAGGTTGTAAAAACGATATTTAAGTCATCAAACAACATAATTGCTTGACATGAATGTCTTGTGTCTAACATTGCACTTTCAGTGTAAAACAATGATCTGATTGATCAATTGATTTTCTTGTTGCAAGGCAAACTATTGTTTGTAAATAAACAACTTGCTTTCCATTCCAAGGGTAAAAACATTGTACCAGGTGTCTGTATTTGTATTCAAAGAAATAATGTATTGAACCTAGTATTCGGTTTACAATTGCCCCACCTGCATACTCTGATGGCCCAGCCAAATTGACCCTGACAAGAAGTTCCGCTTCAATTTTAAATGGCCTTATTCTGCAAAATTTATAGCCACACCATTCAACAAAAAAATGAAATGGTTCGTTAGCGACCTAAACATTGTAGCTACAGCTTGAATAAGCTTTAGTTGTGATGTTTTAGTTGCTAAACCAACAAAAATGTTTTACAAAAATTGTCATCTGCAACTTCTTTGAAATTGAAGCAGTCTAAAATTTTATTGTCTGGTATGGGTTAAGTAACTTTATTCAACATTTGTAGGAAAGAAGATCAACAGAGTTGCTTGTGGGTCTGCCCATAGTTTAGCCTGGTCCACCAATAAACCAGTGAGTGCTGGAAAACTGCCGACAGAAATTCCCATGGAGTATAACCATTTGCAGGCCACACCAATTACTGTATTGAGAAATAGACTGGTTTTACTACATCACTTCTCAGACTTGTTCTGTCCTTCAATCTCAATGTTTGATCTACAAGATACCAGTCCAGATAAAGAGAAATGGGAGGGATTTACTGGTCTCGATAAATTGAGGGGTGTGATTGTATCTAGTGCAAAGGTAACGTTTAGATTTTGGGGATTCTTTGTAAATTAAAGAATTAATTCTAAGATTGTAACACTTCAGAATTGCTTAGTAGAGTGGACGTATGAAACATTTACCCAAGAAGAACAAATATATTAATGGATCTAGATGGAATGAAGTTTCACATGACATTTCAAATGCACAAAATTGGAAAGTGTCAAATAAGGTAGAAAACATTGTGAGAAAAGGAAAATTTCCTATCACAAGCAATTTCAACTTTTCCCACAAATTTTTCTGTGCTCATATTTCTTCAGGGCATCAAAAAGTGGCATTGTTTGGTAATGTGTAATGCAGTAAAGTGCTCCATTCCAAGTTGAGGTTGATTAAAATGTTTTTGTGCAAGACTTAAATACAGTTGTATCTATTTTGGGGGGTTTGGGGAGGGGGGTCGAAAAAAAATCCAAACATTTGCAAAATTAACATGTAGCATAAAGGCGTCTGCCAAAAATGAATAGTTTACTAGAATCTGGTGTTTCCAGCCTGGTGTTTGGATTTCTCTGTGGCAAGTCGTGTAAATTCAGAACCTTCTCACAAAACTTTCCAAGTTGATTGAATATGACACTACAAATGTGTGTTAGCCCATTCCCAAACATTGAAGGTTTTTTATGCCTGTTTAGAAAAGCAATTTGGAAAACATTTTGGAAAATGAAGGAATTGCTTGTTACAAGCAATTCATTAATTTCCCACAATGTTTCTACCCAGAAAATTGAAAATTCATAAACTTTGAATTGTTGTCTGCATCTTCTATCTTTTTGGACAAGTGTAAACTGTTTCAATAATGGATTGATGCAAATGTTACAAAGGGCATCAGCAAACTGACTGTGTAAAGGAACATTCTATTTTCTTTCTCTTCTGTAACACTAAATGTCGGAAATATATAATAATGGGAGTATGTGGGTTAAAATTTGGCATTTTTTTTCAAATAAAATCACCCTGATAGTCTTAAATTCCTTTGATTGTAGGAAACTGCGTTCAGAAAGGTAGTTCAAGCCACCATGGTTAGAGACAAGCAGCATGGCCCTGTGTTAGATCTCAACAGGATCCAGGTCAAAAGGTCACGAGGTAAAGGTGGCCATGCAGGCCCTGACGGTATCAAGTCTGTGTTTGGACAGATGTCACAGAAGATAGGGGTGTTTGGAGCTGACTCTCTTATGTTGCCACATAGAGTCTGGAAGGTCAAGTTTGTGGGTAAGGACAACTATGTTAGTCACAGTTTGATATCGTGATGTACAGTGGATATGTTGTTAGAATGTAGATTAACAGGGAAAGAGGAGTTTTTTCTGTGCAATAATTTTGGCTTGTCATGCAGTTTTCATAAACTCTTAGCTCACCTGAATATGTTCTAGATAAGCTATTGTAGTGAATTGAGTATTATAGTAAGTCAAAAATATGATAACATTTATTTACAAAGTAGGTTTTTAGCTCCACTGGCTGAAACCAGCAAGCTATTGTCATGGCATTGTGTCCGTTATCCATGTGTGCCTGTGCCCGTCTGTTAACTTTTACTTTAAAGTCTTCCCTTCAGAAAGTACTGAACAGAATTTAACCAAATTTCACAGAAATGATTCTTGGGTGACCCTTTATCAGATTCCTTCAAGGTTCATATATGGTGAAACCTTCGAATAACTTCTTCTCAGAAACCAGTAGATGGATTTTAACCAAATTTTACGGGAACAATCATAGGGTGACCCTTAATCATTGATTTCATCAATTAAGTTTGAAATATTAAAAGATTTCATTGACAAGATTTATTTGCTACAAATGGTGAATTTGATTCCGTTTATATTTATTTCCTTAAATCACCATTAGCACCAATCAGGCCTGTGGAGACCATTACCAGACAATATTTTAGACTGGTCCAAATTCATAAAAGCTGCAGATGACAATTTAAGTGATGAAATTTGAAAAAAAATCTCAGCTTTTTGGAGTAGACAACATGGTGGATAATGAAAAAATTGCTTCAAACAAGCAATATCTTCATTTTCCACAATTACATTTAAAGTTTTTTATTTAGGTGCGTAAAAAGTGGGATTGTGTTGGAATGGGTTAAGGAAAAAAACAAAGAAATTGCTTACTACAATCAGTTTGTGTATTTCACTCATATTTTTGACTCCGCTGTTTTCGGAGAAAACCAGAGGTATCGCTATAGCCAGGTTATTGTCTTTGTCAGCATCTGAAAACTTAAATATTGTGTAATATCTCTGGTATGAACAAACACATTCATGAGAAAAATTAAAACATTCCCATACAGTGACACTTATGAATGCCCCATGAAAAACATTGGGAAAACATTGTGTAAAATGAAGAAATTGCTTGATACAAGCAATTTCTTCATTTTTGCACATTGTTTTCTATCCAGAAAGTTGAAAAAATCTATAATTTCGTAAACTTTGAATTGTCTTCTGCAACTCCTTTCAATTTAGACCAGACTAAAATTTTGCTGTGTGGGAATTGGTTAAAACATATATTCATTATCAAAGAGCAATCTATACCATCATGCGGGATAACTAATGCAATTTTAGCTTGGCTGTTTTTGGAGAAAACCCGAGGTATCGTGATCACCTTGGCGTCATGTGCATTGGCGTGACAAACTTTAACCTTGGCCATTTCTCTGTTGTTATTGAAGACATCTTCATGAAACTTGGCATGTGTATTGAACATCAAAAGAGCTATCTAAAATATCAAAAGGGATGACTCTAAAAGCATTTTTTTTAAGAGTTATGCCCCTTTTTCGACTTAGAATTTGTGCATTATCCAGCACCTGCAGCGTTGGCACCCGTGGACAGTGCTCTTGTCCAACAAATTGTGGTCCTTTTTGAATTTTTACTGAGTATCAAGCACTTCAACAGTTGAGCATTGGCTTCCAACATGTGTCTCCAATAGATGGATAATTATAATCCAAAGTGGGATGAGTAGCTGGAGGCTCTGAAAGGATGTAGTGATAGTTCTGGTGTGAGAAATACCAGGAATCAATGGTTAGGTTCTCCAGCTGCCGCAATATGACTGAAATACTTTTAAAAGTTGTGTAAAACCCCATAATCAATCTATCTGCATGTGGTGCTCTTGTCTGATCCCTTTTCATTTGAAACTCATCATAAATCATGATATTGGTTTAACCTAATTTGTACTATTTCAGGAGAGTCTGTAGATGATTGTGGTGGGGGATACAGTGAGTCTATAGCAGAGATGTGTGATGAGCTACAGAATGGTTCCCTGCCCATCCTTATAGTCACACCTAATGGTCGAGTGGAGTCGGGAGCCAATAGAGACTGTTTCCTGCTTAACCCCATGATAAAGAGTCCAACACATCAGAACATGTTTAAATTTTTAGGTATGTAACAAGATTGAAGACTAATTCAGCATAGCATAAAATATATTCCTGTAGGCTTTCAGTCATCTGTTGTACATAATTATATCATTACCACACAAAATTTTAGACTGGCTCAAATTGAAAGAAGATGCCATCTACAATTTTAAGTACATTGAAATAAGTTTTTTTTTTGCCCTATGGCAAGCATTTTCTTCTTTTTCCACCGCATTTCTATAGGCTTAAAAAACGGGATTGTGTGGGTAGACCAAGTGCAAGGTAAAACAAGAGGACCATGAATATGCAAGCAGTAAAAGGCTTTTAAAAGACTGTTCATATATTAAGGCTAACAAATGGTTAAGGCCAACAACAAAGATTTAAGATCAAGATAATGTATTTCAGCCAGCATGAAGTTTACTTTCTCATTTAGATTTAATCCATTACCAAACAACAAAGTTTTAGACTTGTCCAAATTCAAACAAGTTGCATGCAACAATTTACAGATGATGAAATTTGAAACTGATTCCTTTTTGGGTAGAAATATTGTGAAAAGTTAAGAAATTTCTTGCAACAAGCAACTTCTTCATTTTCCACAGGGATGTAAAATGCAGGATTGATTGGAATTGGCTAAAGTGAACCTTAAGCTGAAGGGTGGATAGTGATAAGGGTTGCAGACATACAACTAAATCATCTAACTGAAACATCTAACTGAAACATGTCACTCTATCATCTTGCTATCATCTTGCTATAAGTCTCGCTTAAACAGCTTTCATACATGTAGATAACTACTAAGGGCCACATTATGACCCTTGGCTGAAACTGTGAGCATTTTAATCTTGCTATAGGCAATTTTGATTAACCTATTAACTAATCCAAATTGAAATAAGTTACAGACTACTTTTCAAAGTAGGTGAAAATTGAAAAATAAGTACCAAATGGGGTAGTAAGAAAATTGGAATTGCCTTGTCATAAGTAATGTCTCCTTTTTCCTCAGTGATATGAAGTACACTGCAACTCCTCTCTGTTGGTGGGGTCCAAGAAATGAGACCGTGAAACAGCGGAAGAAGTGGAGTTATTATGCTTAATCCGCTACCCGCAGTAACTGAATAATTCGACTGTCGGATTCAAAGACTTGATAAATCATGAAAACACTCCCAAATTGACTAAATATGTAACAATTTTAATTTTATAGATGTTACTAGTCATGAAATGAAAAATAACAACTGTACAGTCAAACCTGTCTTAAGCAAGCGGTCAAGGGATTTACCAAAATCGCTTGCTTAAGTTCATACATGTTGGCCTGTCAAGGGGATGGTCGGATTTTTGTACTTGAGGATTGGGTGGCTGGAAAGTATCATTCCATTTCATTAGTAAGTAATAAAAAAGAAAACAGTTCATTAAAAAAAATTAAGTTTTGGTAATAATACTCGTAGGTCTCAATGCTCACAGTCAATGAGATTATTAGTTGAAATACAAAAGGTTCAAATCTGATCAAATCACTTGAACGTTCATAATTATTATTGTAAGGAAAGAAGAATTGACATAATATAGGCAGGTCAGTAGAGGATGAGTCTGCTCGATAATTTGGATTGTTGCGTCTATACACTATTTTTCAATCAAATACCAATTAGAATTTAAACAGAATAAGTTCTCGAGCGAGTTTGTTTACTCATTTCTCACCTCCAAAACTGCAAACAAACTTAACTCTGAAAGAAAACGAAACTAGATTAACTTTCTGAGAACAGCATTTTCGATTGTCATACTCGATTAATCTTCATTGTTAAAGTTTTAATCTCAAATTACTAAATTAAAGTAGTGTTTGTAACAAAACCAATCTCTTCGATTAAAACAAAGTTATCTAAAAACATCTGTTAATTGGCAACCTGTGTGAATGTTTGTCTGATTATGATACTTGAATAGATAATCTGAAAACAATGCTGTGTCATGATAATTACTTATCTGTGAAAATTGCCCTGGGCCCAAAAATTGACCCCATAGTCAGGTTATTTCATAGAATGGGACACGATTTTGACAGTCGTTGACAGCATTTTATAGGTGCTTGTTGAATACAGGTAAAATATAGTGTAAATAAGATTTGGGGGACGAAGAGCTTGCCGGTTTAGACAGGTGCACACTGAATGCAAGTGACCGGATGACCAGGTTTGACTGTAGTTACAAGATTTCAGCAACTGAGGGAATTCAGCATAATGAAAAATTACTAAATTTTACCTTTACTTTCCCAGTCTATCGGAACTAAATAATCTGTAAATTTCTACCTGTCTACAAATAATGATTCTGTTTTGGTCACCAAATGTCAAAAAGCTAGAATTTTTACCCTAGACATGTCTTGTTATTATTGATAGTCATTGGCATCTATTAAATTTAATTTTACATCATCATGAATATTTCCATCCTTAGAGAAAAGGGATAAAATCTAAGTATCCCGCATAGCGATGTCTCCCTGGAGACCTATGAGCTGTTGAACACCTATGGTTACCTACCCTTGAGAAAATGTTATGAGGATCACCCCTGGAACCTCTTTCGTGTTAATAGATTTGCTATTATTTCTTTACCATTGTCAAAAATATGGTAACAAAAAAATAACAAGGAACTCTATCTAAACGTAGTAATTTACGAATTGGGAATTTACACTGACCAGCTGCATGTGTACAAAACTGTTTTAAACTTTATAATGGGTATTTTTTAATACAACAAAGGTCATGATATCCGTGACACTGGAAAGTCTAGTTTCACTTTCAACTATGTCTATTGCCGATGAATCATTGAACATCTGGAGTTAGTGACGCGTTGAAAAAATGTGGATCAACCTTGTCGGTCCAAAAATTGTGCATGAACCTGTTAAATTAGGCTCAGTTTTTAAGAAAGCAAATTTAATTTCACCAATATTATTCATTCACCTGTTCTTTATGCTCGCACCACTTTCATTGGACTTTTGACCCATTTGGTACACCAAAGTCAGTGCACATATCCATTATCATCTTTATTGATATATTATGCAGGTATATTGATTGGAATAGCAGTAAGAAGTGGGAGCCCATTAAGTATTAATCTAGCTGAACCACTTTGGAAACAACTTGCTGGCATGCCATCCACAATCGGAGATTTAACTGAAGTAGACAAAGACTTTGTTCCAGGTAATTTCATCATTATCAAGGACAATATCTTATACTGGTGTAGGATGACAATTTTAAGTATGGTTGAATTGAAAATAATTGCCAATTTAAACAGATTGTTTATCATATTTAATTTCTCTTTTTGCCTGAAATATTTTGTAGTTGGTCAAGCCATAGCAATTTAACAGAAAAAAGGTAAAATTCCAGGAATGACAGTATTTCCAGAGGAAAAATAAAATGGGGTTACAAAGTCACGCAAAGATTCTTCAGGAAATGAACGAAAATTTATTTAGGATATTAATGGAAAATTTCACCTATTGATCTGTGCAAGGCAAAAATGTAGAACCTCCATTGTTATATGTTGATATAAAAGATATTAAAAAAGCTAGACACTCGATAGATTACAGATGACAAATCAAAGAATCAATTGACAAATCAACATTTATTCAGACCAAAATTGAACTTTGAACTATGACACTTGCCAATATTTATGCGAAGAATTTTGTTTGTTGGGCTACTTAAACATTGAATAAGCTGTAGTTACCACATTTAGGTCACCAAACAACCATTTTACTTTTTGAGTACATGGTACTGACCATAAATTTTGAAAAATAATACAGTTTAATATCAAAGTGGAACTTCCTGTCAGAGTCAGTGAGTGGCACCAGTGAAGTCAGTGGACAGGGTCATCGATCCATCACTTGCTAGTTTGAGACTGTTTTAAGGAAGTACTTGGTGCTCAAGCTTTCCAAATAGTTCCTTGCTCAGATTTTTTTTTTTTTTTTTTTTTTTTTTTCATTGAGGTATGAAATAATTTTTTTCAGTCAGTCAAAAATGCAGAAATTTTGCAGTTAATTTTTCTGACATTTTTCAAAGAAAAGTGCAAAAAAATATTTATATTTGTTTAACAAATATAAATATTATTTTGCTCTATTCTTGAAAAATGTTATTCTGTCTGTATTAATTAGATCACCTCATTGAGTTAATTCTTATGAATACCTACAAGATAGAGTAGAGTTTACTAGGGATAAAAGTATTGTCAAAATAAAATACAATTAGTATTTTGTTTTTATGTTTGTTCCAGGTTTAATGTGTATAAAGGAGATGGAGGATGGAGATTTACGAAAAGCTGACATGCCTTTTAGTGTACCCAGCTCCTCTGGAGAAGAAATACATCTGAGTAACAAGTACTCCAAAATACTACCTGAGAACAAGTCTGAATACATCAAATTGGCCATGAATTACAGGTAAAAAGATCATCATTCAATCAGCAGATACGTGATTTCAAGAAAGACTATGAAAAATACATGTATATGAACCAGGAAATCTGTTATTGCCCAGTGTCCATTATGTACTGATTTGTCTCTCATCAATGGGTGGATAATCGTAAACCTAAGCGCGATAGCAGCTGGAGGCTAGGAAATGATGTTATGGTGGTACTGGTGCGAGATTTACCAGGAATCCATTGTTAGGTGCTCCAGCCGCCGCAATAGGACTTGAAAATGTTAAACCCCCTTCAAACAAACCATCATGTTCTTCCATCAATTTCAGTAAACATCTGAACCAGTGGCCAATCTTGATTAACCCACTTCAACATAATGACGCTTTTTGATGCTCCTAAAGAAAATCAAATGGGAAAACATCATGGAAAATGAAGATATCACTTGCAATAAGTAATTACTTCATTTTCCGCAATGTTTTCTACCTATAGAATTGAGAAAAAAATTTAAATTTCATAACCTTTAACATGTTGTCAGCAACTTCTTTTGGACCAGTTTAAAAATGGGTTAACAGGAATTTTCTTTTGTGAAGGACCAAAGCTGTTTAGGGTAGAAAATGATGCAAAGATGAAATAATTTGTAATAGCCTTGTTCATCTCAAGGACATAACCAAGTCTGATTTTTGTGGCAAGTGGTTAACCAAACATATTGATAAATGTAGGTCATAGTGTAGACATAGACTTAACAAATTAAGTCACAAAAATGTGTGATCAAAGATTGAAAACTCGTAGAAAACTTGTGGTCAGGTCATAGACTGAGAACATTCACCATGTAAATAATTGTCACAGACAGTTAGCGTTCACCAAGGAGATTTGTGCTTATAGACTAAAAATATTTGCATGAAAAGTTATGAAGAAGTTGTCATGAAAATATGAGATTCAAATCATTACTAAAAGTAAAAACATTAGCCATGAAAATGTGTTGTAGTGTTTAATCTGTATTTCAGATTACATGAGTTTGATGACCAAATAAAGTGGGTTAGAGAAGGCATGTCAAAAGTCATTCCAGTTCCTCTTCTTTCTCTATTTACTGGATTAGAGCTAGAAACTATGGTAAGATAGAATGATATAAATTTGAATGAAGATAAATAATCCAACTATATAGAGGACTCTTTTTAAACTTTTACCAAGCAGCATAACTTTAGACTGGCCCAAGTTGTAAGAAGTTGCAGATGACAATTTAAAGTTGATGAAATTTTGGATTTTTCCAACTTTCTGAGTAGAAAATATTGTGGAAAATGAAGAATTTACTTGTGACAAGCAATTTCTACATTTATCACAATCTTTTCAAAAGCTTTTTTCCTTTGGCGTCTAAAAGTGTCACTGGGTAGAAATGGGTTAAACGTTTTCCTCATTCCAAAATTACAACATTTTAGATTGGTTGGAGAGTTGTAGATCACAAAATAATGTTGGGTTAAATTGAAAAATAAGGGTAATGAAGTAGAAGCAATTTCCTCTCAAAATATTTTCCTTAGCTATATTTCCTGGTGATGTAAGAAATGTTGGATTGTGTGGTAATGGGTAAAATCACTGGCATGTAAGAACATGATGCTCCAACTTTTGCAGGAATATTTATGAGTTAGACAAACTATAGCTTGCAAACATGTGCAGCATGATCCGAATCAGTCACTTTTTCCTGTTTCCCTGTTTTGTTGCAGTAACATATTAAGTAAAACAATATGACAGATAAATAGAGTTTGTTAAGATGTGTAAGATGTTTCTTGTTCAGTAGCTTATTTGTAATTAAGTTAATATTAAATAAAGTTGCAGACATCAAGTCATACTACATATGGATTAAAAGATAAATGCTTTTATGTGGAAGCAGTTGTGGTAAAAGATAAAAGTTGCTTGCAACTAGCTATTCTTCCTTTTCCCCTCAAATGTTTTCCATAGCTATATTTTTAATACGGAATGTATGTTTGAGTTGTAATTAGTACTAAAATGAAATCATAATGCTAAGATAGTGTTGTACTTGGTAACCTAGAGAACCGCACTAGAAAACCCGAGGTATTGTTATAGCCTTGGTGTCGTTGTTGTTGTTGTCGTCTTAGTCGTGTGAAAACTTAACATTTTGTGATATATCTGGTTCTACGAAAGGCATTCACTTGAAACTTGGCACACTTGTTAACTATCAAAAGAGCAACCTATACTATCAAGGGGGATAACTCTAGATGCATTTTGTGCTTTTACCCCTATCCAGCACCCAATAGCTGAGTGTTGGCACCCATAAGCGGTGCTCTTGTTAATATTTATTTCTATTTATTTGATTTATGATAGTTATGTTGTAGATATCTTTCTATCCATACCATATGCATGGTGATCTTGTGTCCACCATCTATTGTAAACATTTCTGAGTTAAATCAAGTGATCAATCTTTCTGTAATATACTTAAAATATTTGTATAATCATGAGGAAGATCTCCATTTAACATTATGACATTCTGAATAATATCATGGGAAATGGAGACTACCACTCTACTGGTCACAATTTAGGATTAATTTGTTCTCAAACTTGCTGGAAGTACATGTATTTTTTTATGAAGAAGATCTCTATTAAATATAGCGATATTCTGACCAATAAAAAATAGCCTTTGTGGCAGTTTCCCTTTTTCAGTTACTACATGTCAACAGTTTTAGTTCAATCTCTTTAAAACCTGTTTAAACTATTTTTTTGGTCATGATGAAAATTCATATTTAAAATGGTGACATTTCATTCAATATGAAGTAAAAGATGATCTTCATGGCAATATTGGTATTACTACTCATCTAAACACCTTTTCCCTTATATCCATTAAACTGTGAGAAAGAAATTGTAGGGTCATCCCATTACAAAAAGTTAGACAAATCCAAATTTAAAAACAATTTCAAGTTGGTGATTTTTTTCAAAAGACTCTCCTTGTGTAGAAAGCTTTGTCTTTTTGTGTAGAAACATTGTGGGAAATGAGTTAGTTGCTTTTCATAAGCAATTTCTCCATTTTTCACAATGTTTCCCATACTTTTTTCTTTAGGGGCATAAATAGGCAGCAAATGGGCTCATCAGATAGATTTGATGCAGGAATTCATCTCTTGAAGTGGCAGACAATTTCTAGTCGACGCAGGTTCTACTTATAAACAATTGATAGATCACTAGCCCAGCCCTTGGACTCTGTTGGTCACACTCTTGGACTATGACAAGAAGTTCCAGTACTTCGGTATTGACCCATTACCAGATGGCAAATTTTAGATTGGTCCAAATTGAAAGGAGTTGCAGACAACAATTTAAAGTGCTAATAAATCTAAGATTTTTTCAACTTGCTGGAAAAACAGTGTAAAATGAGGAAATTGCTTGTAACAAGCGATTTCTTCATTTTGCACAATGTTTTCTGAAATATTTTTCTTGGGGTCGGTCTAAAAACTTCATTGCAATGAGAGTGGTTAACGACTGCTTAAAAAAGCTGTAGTTACAATGTTCAAGTTGCCAAACTGACAGAGTGCTTTACATAAATGTTGGGCAATGCCAGAGTTCAAAGTTCACTTCTAGTCTATTTGATTGGTCAATTGATTCTTTGATTAACATTTGAGAATGGTCAATTATGATTCCGACTATATTTCAGGTATGTGGCAGTCCTGACATTCCATTAAATCTTCTAAAATCTGTTGCCACCTACAAGGGTATTGATGCATCTGCTCCACTTGTCCAGTGGTTCTGGGAAGTGATGGAGGAATTTTCAAATTCTGAGAGGTCGCTGTTTCTACGTTTCGTGTGGGGAAGAACTCGACTCCCAAGGACTATTGCAGATTTTCGAGGAAGAGATTTTGTGTTGCAGGTTTGTTATTTTGGTGTAATAAAGGTCATTCTGAAACTTCTAACCCATTATCTGATTACAATTTTAGAATGGTCTAAATTAAAAGAAGTTGTCGACAATACTTTTTAAATTTATATGACATCTTGAAAGTCAAAAGGGTAGCAGACGACATTGTAAAGTGACTAAAATTAAAAAATATCGTGGAAAAACAAGAAATTGCTTGTAAAGGCAATTTTTTCTTTTTTCACAATGTTTTCTCAAGTATTATTTTACAGGGATGTAAAAATCAGGGATTTTACAGGAGAGGGTTAAATGTAAAGTATTTTTTCTGATTTCAGAAAAATTGTTTTGACAAGAATTTTCTTAATTTTAGCTCTAATGTCAAAGGATCAGGGTATTTATAAGGATGCATTCCTTGTCGATGCCTGTAGTAGCAAAAAATTTCGTTGTCAGAATCCACCTCGCAGTAATACCTGAAAGGGGAGTTAGGCAGTATAAATTATATAGATAGATTAAGTCAATAATTTTAATTATTGTATACCTATAAAATATATATGCATTCCACACAGACAAAATTGGACAGGTCAGAAAAAATGCCCTATCTGATAGTGTCAAATATGGTCCAATAAAAGGTAGTCTGAGATGACGTCATTTTCATTTTGTACATGACTTCATAATGAGAATAAACGTAATCAGGAGAAGGGAAATACTTGTATAAATACCTGATGCTGATTTATTATGATTTCATCAAATCTATTTAAGAAAAAATAGGTATATGATAAATTGAATATGTTACGATTGTGATAAACATCTTGTATTTGCTTCTCACTGCGAAGGAAAATTTGATATTCCACTTTATCTTTGGTCTCTTGACTTGAAAAGACTTCGACGAAGTTGATCATTAGAGTTTTTTGTTCTTGCTTTACAACTTCTATTATCCGTTTCCCATTTCTTGAATTCTTAGACGTGGTCCAAATTGAAAGTGGTTGCAGACGAATGAAAATTGGATGCAATTTGAAATCAAACCATCCATCGTGGTAGAAAATATTGTGGGAAAAGGAGAAATTGCTTGTTGAATTTCCATGAAGTTTTCTCAGGTAAAGATAAAGCGACATAAAGTGGTTTGAACAGGAAAAGGTTATATTTATACAAATATCAAAAGAACAATCTATACCATCCAGTGGGTTAACTCATTTTTAACCCAACATATTGCTTTACCCAGGTTGTCATATGTTTCTGGGTAACCTCTGAAATCTTTGACATTTTGTAATACCTCTACTACTACTGAGCACATCTGGACGAGTCTAATGAAACAGGAAAGGGTTAATGTAAGTGTTAATGAATAAGATTTAAGTGAAATGTATCTAATCCATTTATACTTCAGGTTTTGGACAAGTATCATCCACCTGATCATTTCCTACCGGAGAGCTACACATGTTTCTTCCTTCTAAAGATGCCTCGTTATTCCTGTAAACCTGTACTGAGAGAGAAACTCAAATATGCCATTCACTTCTGTAAATCTATAGATACAGATGATTATGCTAGGGTTGCTCTTACAGGGGAGGAGGAGACTACTCCAGAAGTTAGTGAGGATTCTGACGATGTCCAAAGTTTGGACTCAGAAATTATAGGAGAACTCATGGGATCAGATAATAGCATATAAAGACTTGATTGCAACAACTAATTACAGCAATTTAAAGACCCCCATTTGCATCAAAAGTTAACCCATTCCAACTCAACGAAATTTTAGACTGTTCCAAATAGAAAGATGCTGCAGACGATATTTTCAAGTTGGTGGAATTTAAATTTTCTTTGTCATTTTGGATAGAAAAAATTGTGGATAATGAAGCAATTGTGTCAAGCAATTTCTTCATTTTCCTCAATGTCTTCTCGAGGGGCGTAAAAAGGAGGGCTTGTGTGGGAATGGGTTAATTCTGAATTCATACAAAAAAGAAAGATATTGAAAATTCACATGTTTACCATGGGTTGATCTAATCTTTGTTATGACTGACTTATTTTTGAAAACAAATAAAAAGAAAGAAAAAAAATCAGGATTAATTTTTTATAGGCATCAATTCTTAATCAGAAGGGTTTGACATTTTTTTCACTCTTTTTATTTACTTTCCTTTAACCCATTACCATACAGTGACACTCTTTGAGAAGAAAACTTAGAAAACACTAGGGGGAAAAGAGCAAATTGCTTGTTACAATTTTTTCTATCATAAAAGACAACGATTTCCAATTTTTTCATCTTCTAAAAATTGTTGTCTGCAACTTCTTAGAATTAGGACCATTCTTAAATTTTTGTTGTCTAGTAACAAGTTTACTTTTGTTTTCTGTAAAGACTTAATTAATAAGAAAATACATACTGTAATTCAGAAACAGTATCATTTTCAGAAACAGTATCATTTTCAGAAACAGTATCTAAACATTGTAAGAAAAGAGAAAACAGTGCTAGTGAACTACTCTCTATTTCAAAAAAAGAGAAGGGAAATGGTGGTTTACAGCTAGCCTATACCACTTTCCTTTATCTTTATTTTCTCAAAGTATTTCAATTTTTTACGTATTTTTCAAAATTGCCAGTTATGTTTAGTCTACAGATGACCATTGTACCTATATACAAAAGTGCATGTATCAATGTTAATGGATAATCTGTGATCCTATTGTTAATTATTGTTGCAAAGCTTCGAGCAAGACAGACTCTTTTTATTTTCTTGCATTTTTTGAGGTGTGATATGCTTTCATTTATTTATTTCATGCCAACATTAAAGATTATATTGTGGCTACATCATATTGGAATTTTATTTACTTAATCCCTAGAGAGGAATAGTCCCATAGCTTAATTAAGTAAACTCAGATGGAAAAAGTTTTGTAAGTTCAGACTCTGTGTTACAAATTCCAAAATTGGTCCTAAAACAAGTCATATCTTCTTTCAAGACAACCAACATTCAATTTCAAACCAAACTTCAATTTTCAACACAAAACAGGGTAAGCTGAGATGAAAATAGAAATCTTTAAAATCTTGTACCACTCCCTAGTCATTAATGAGCTCAGGGCTTTCCATTTTTTATCAATAAACACATTACCACACAGCAAAGGTTTAGACTAATCAGAGTTCAAAGAAGATACTGACAACAATTACACCCTGATAGAATTCTGAATATCTGTCTTTTGAGGTATAAAGAAATTGCTTGTAACACTATATCATGTCCTAAGTCTTACCCCTTGTCATGCTGAACCTGGAATATTCTGGTTATGGCGAGAGGTGTAGACCAAGATCAGCCTGCACATAAGTGCAGTCTGATCTTGGTCTACACCTACTGCTTGTACTTTTCCTGCCAGAGTTGTTTATGAAATTGATTTCTAAAAGAAATATTGATTTTTGAACAAGTTTTATCAGTGCTTTCAGCCCTTTGATTTAATAGCAATTCAGTAAGGTAATTTATACAGCATGACATGGGTTAAACTGGGACCTTGACACTTGTCTATTACTTCTTAATTTTTAATGTAAATGCATGTATATAAAATGTACTTAACATTTTCTTTAATCTGAACCAGTCTAGATTTTTTTGTGTGTGGTAATTGGTTAAGGTCAAAACTCAAAAACATAGTTGACAAATGTCTTATCTATGCAAGGTAAATTCAGTCTATTTTCTTACAACAAAATTAGAGACTTATATAAAGGGGAGAGACGTAGATGCTAAACCAAGTTTAATATGAAAAGAAATTGTAATGCCTATTTTCTCCTTTCCACAAGTTTTTTAGCCCACCTGAGCAAATACAAGGGGAAATTTTTGAATCACCCAATGTCAGGTGTGCATTATCTGTCATCAATGTTTTCTTTAAACATCTCCTCTTAAAACTCATGGACAAATTTGAAGCAATTTAAGGAATGACCTTGGGTGACACTTTTCAAATTTGTTCTTGATATTTTGATTAGTGAAAAAAAACAAACTGGGGCATTTGGGGCTTTTAAGTCTTAGAGAAATCATGAGATAATTTTTTTCAAAAATCTCCTTCTTAGCCAATAGGCCAGTTCAGACTTAAGTTGGCAGGTGACCCTTTTCAAAATTTGTATGTGATGTATTTTTATAATAACATAAAAATATGAGTGCTTATCAGAATTAGAGAAATCATGATATAATTCTTTAAAAAATTCCTTCTCCTAAACCACCGTACCAGTTTGTAACAAACTTGTTCGGAATAATTCTTTGTGTGACTTTTCAAAACTTCTAAAAAACAAGAGCTTTGCAGAGCGGCGCATATACGCCCAAAGGGGCTTGTCAGTAACCCTGCTTTGTCAGCTATGTTAGCTTGAATGATAGCGCCGCCGTCATAGCGCAGTTGGTAGTGCGTCGGACTGTCAATCTAGAGGTCCCGGGTTCGATCCCCGACGGCGGCACTCATCCTTTCCGACTATTTGTCTCTCACCAATGGGTCAATAATCGTAGACCTATGTGGGATAGCAGCTGGAGGCTAGGATAGGATGTATTGGTAGCACCGGTGTGAGAAATACCAGGATTCCATTGTTAGGTGCTCCAGCCGCGGCAATATAACTGAAAGATTGTTGAAAGCGGCATAAAACCCCATTCAAACAAACAAATTGAATGATAGCTCATGCATTTTATCAATAGAAAGATCTTGTTACCTGAATGATATTGTATACACTTGAGAAACATGACAGCTTTCAAAACCATTGTTGAATTTAAAACCATTGCCATGAAAAATGTAGGATAAGATGTGCATACAAGACATTAAGTGTTTTTCGTTCAATTCAAGGGCAGATATTTCAAGATAACTCAAAAATGACTGGAAAGATTTGAATTTTGAAAGTCTTATGCACAACTAGATATGATAGGGAGTAATTGTGCAAAGTTTCAGCTCATTCCCATTGATAGTTTAGGAGGAGTTGTGCACACAAAAAATTGCTAGCAGAGGGACAGACAGACAGATGGACAGACAGACGGACAGACTAAAATCATAGAGATACATTGTGGCCAGTTTCTGTTAAATTCTATGTAAATTGTAGGAGTTTTGTACAAAATTAAATGTAAATTGAGGCTATTTTGTTAAGTCAAGGGCAGATAATTCAGGAACAACTTGACATTTCAAACAAATTCTAGTCCTAAGGACATCACACAAAGTCATTGTAGCAAGTTTCAGTTCATTCCAATTCAGAATGAAGGAGAAGTTGTGCTCACAAGAAATATGGTGATTTTCATTCAATACAAGGGCAGATAATTCAAGATAACTCAAGAATGACTGGAATGATTTAGATTTCAAAATGCTTATGCACAACTAGACATCATGGGGAGTAATTGTGCAAAGTTTCAGCTCATTTCCATTGATAGTTTAGGAGGAGTTGCGCGCAAAATAAACAGTGATTTTTGTTCAATTCAAGGGCAGATAATTCAAGATAACTCAAAAATGACTGGAGTGATTTGAATTTCAAAGGTCTTATGCACAACTAGACATCATGGGGAGAAATAGTGCCAAGTTTCAGCTCATTCCCATTGATAGTTTAGGAGGAGTTGCGCACACAATAAACAGTGATTTTCGTTCAATTCAAGGGCAGATAATTCAAGATAACTCAAGAATGACTGGAGCGATTTGAATTTCAAAGGTCTTATGCACAACTACACATCATTGGGAGTAATTGTGCCAAGTTTCAGCTCATTCCCATTGATAGTTTAGGAGGAGTTGCGAACACAAAAAAATTGCTAACGGATGGACAGACGGATAGACAGACGACAGGGGCCATAATATAATACGACTCTTTGGGGGTATAAAAAAGTGATTCATGATAAATTGGGGCATAGCAGGGTGTGGATTATCAGTTTGTTTAAATGGGGTTTAACACTACTGTTAACAGTTTTTCAGTCACAGTGCAGTGGCTGGACCACCTAACTGTGGATTCCTGGTATCATATCCTGAATATCTGCCCATTAGAGGGAGATAAATGTCAGAAAGGATTTTTGCCAAGCCCAGGGATTAAATCCTGGACCTCATGAATGAGAGTCAGACACACTACCAACTGTGCTATTGACACTGCCTCGTGGCTTATTATGCTTATGTAAATTATTAAACAATGCATATGGAAATTATTAAACAATTCTATAAATTTCCTATTCCTAGGGCTACTCGTTTCACTTGTATAGCATAAGGTGCTCAAGGTGAGGTTTTGTGATAATTTAATGTCTGTTGTCCTATGTCAACAATACAGAGTTATGCTCTAAAGTTACAATGTTTTATCAATCTTTCTCAATTTTGCTGAAAATGTTAATATAGTCATGAGGAAGAACTCTTTGAATATGCTTACATTCGGACTGATATCAAGGGAAAAAGATCTTATTGACAATTTCTTCATTATCTCTATACAGGTCACAACTTTGGCTTGGACTTGAGTAGTTGATTTGATAAAGTAAATTCTGGTGATAATTTTGGGCCATCTTATAAATTTTTCTTTTTTTTTTTTTTTTTTTTTTTGGGGGGGGGGGGGGAAGAGGTCATATGAAACAGTGTTAGTACACAACGGGGATAGGTTCATGGCTTAGTGTAAAATCATCATATGTATCTATACTTTGAATAGATACTTATGATGTTTTTGCACTAATTCACCAAGATGTGACTTGGCTCATTGACTAGGGCAAAGGACTTGGAACTGGAAAAGGTTGAGAATGCTAACCAAGCCAATGGTTACGTAAGTATATTCTTGAACATTTATATATTTATGAGATTATTATATGATCTATGAGCCTAATGGCAAATATAGTTATACCAACAAAGCATGCAAACATGTGTTGGTTCATATAAATTGGTTATGCCAAGGAAACATATGAATAAGTCAACTTATTTGTGTTACGGCAATAGCAGGGGTTGTATATGACGTAAGCAATACATGCACACAACATAGTACACATATCAAACAATGCCAAGTTCAAACATTGATGCAATCTTGAAAATGACTTTAACTTGAATGTAATCAATAGAAAGGAGCTGATTCCCCTTATAAGTTTGGTTTGAAATGGAATTTCCATATCTACCATACTAATTATGTGGTAGGCCAATCATTGTTTACCCTGCCTTTGGAAAGTGAGACGCACATGTGCAATGATTTTTCTTAATCATTGCTATAGAAAGATTGTTCACAGTTTTATATAAAGACTGAAATCATAAGGTAACAGAAAGATTGTTTAAACAGTGGACTAAATTGTGTAAAGAATCTTTTGTAATAAAATTTCCATAAGGCCCCTTTTATTCGCAAAACTTAACAAATCAGACCCATTTTACAAAGGAACAATCCTAATGATAGATAGTTTGAAGAAAATGATAAAGACTGAGGAATTTATTGTAATAATGACATTTTTGTAATAAAATTTTCATAAGGCCCGTTTTCTTGTGTCACTTAACCATTTAGACCAAATTTACAAAGGAACAATCCAAATGATGGTACAATCATTCTATTAAGGTTTGAAGAGATTCTGATAAAGACCGAGGACATTCCTGTCTTAATGACGATTTGGTAATAATTTTTCAAACATCCCCTTTTCCTGTGATATTAGAAAGATTAGACCCAATTTGGAAAGAAACAATCCAAATGATGGTACAAACATTCTCTGAAAATTTGAACACAATCCCATGAAAATTGTAGACCTAATAATGTTAAGGAGGATTTTTTTAATGAAATTATTGTAATGCTCTTTTTTACATGATTCTTGACAGATCAGACAGAGCTTAATAGATCAGGTACTAATGTCAACATCAAGGATTGGTATTATTGTGTAATCATTCTGTGAAAGTTTGAAGAAAATCTGATGAAAGTTCTGGACTTGGTAACAAGGATTTTTAAATGAAAATCTTAATTAGGCCCCTTTTACTGTGTTTCTTGACAGTTCAGACCCCATTTTGAACGATCCTTTTAACCTTACAATCACTCTGTGAAAGTTTCAACAAAATCTGATCAAAGCTGTAGGATTTATTGTATGAATGAGGATTTTTTAATTAAATTTTCATACAGCCCCTTTTCCAATGTTACTTGATGGATCAGACCCAATTTTGAAAAGAACTATCCTTGCAATAGTATAAGGATTCTGTGAGAGTATTAATACAATCTGATGAAATCTGTGGACTTTTTCCATTAACCCATTCCCACACAATGACGCTTTTGGACACTTTTAGAAAAACCTTCGGGGAAAACATTGTGTAAATTGAAGAAATTGCTTGAAACAAGCAATTTCTTCACTTTACAATGTTTTCTACCAAGAAAGTTGAAAATTGTAGTCTGCAACTCCTTCCAATTTGGACCAGTCCAAAATTTTGTTATATGGGAATGGGTTAACTATATTCATTTAATTAGATTTTCCTGTTTTTCGTGACGGATCAGACCAAATTTTGAAAGGATCAATCCTCAAGATGGTACAATCATTCTGTGAAAGTTAAAAAGAGAATCTGATGAAAACTATAGACTTTAGAGTGTTAACAAGTTTTTTTTTAATCAAACTTTCTTAAGGCCCCTTCTCCTGTGATACTTGACAAATCAGACCCAAATCCAAAAGGAACCGTCCTTATGATGGCACAATCATTCTGAGAAAAAATTGAAGAGAAACCGATGATCACTGTGGACTCTAGAGTGTTAACAAGGATTTTTATGCTGCCCGAAGGGAGTGCATATAGCCGCTGCTTCGTCTGTCTGTCCGTCAATCCATCCTTTCAGAGCGATTTCTCTATAACCCTTGGTCCAAATCAAATAAAACTTAGCATGTGAACACCCTATGATATAATGCCGATGTATTTTTCCCAATTTTTTGATTTGAGGCCTTGTCACAGAAAAGCGGACTTGGGGTAAAATATAGTTTTTCTCAAATTTCTCCTAGTCTAATGGTAAGAATTGAATGAAATTTCATATTTGAGTAGCAAATCAGATACCTTTGACCATAAACTATTTGAAATTTTTGAAAATAAGATGCGTCATGGAAAAAGGGGGTTTTATGTTTGTAAGCTTTACGTTAGCTCTCCATTTCTCCACAACAAACTAACATTGGCCATAACTTTTGATTAATAAGAGATATAGTCTTCATATTTCACATGTGCATTGTTTATGACAAAACTTTTATGTTAGTGCTAAAGTCAAGGTCATCCGTTAAGGTCAAGGTCGTTTCTCAAGGTCAAAATTTCAAAAAAATGTAACTTTTACATTGTCCATAAGTTAACAATGGTAAGTGATATAGCCTTCATATTTCACATGTGCATTATTTATGACATGACCTTTCTGTTAGTATTAAGTTCAAGGTCATCTGTCAAGGTCATTTCTCAAGGTCAAAATTTTGAAAATTTTAACTATAACATCGCCAATAAGTATACAATGGTAAGTGATATAGCCTTTATATTTTACATGTGCATTGCTTATGACATGACCTTTCTGTTGGTACTAACTTCAAGGTCATTGGCTAGGGTAAAGGTCATTTCTCAAGGTCAAAATTTCGAAAAATTTAACTTCAACATTTTCCATAATTTTAAAATGGTAAGTGATACAGCCTTCATATTTCAAATGTTTATTACTTGTGACAAGAATTTTCAGCAGATTCCAAAAACAAGGTCAAGGTCAATTTGTCAGTCATTAATTTTCAAACATACCTCCTTTACCAATTGCCAAAATTTCTTGTTACTTTAAATAAATGTTGTTTATTAAGTGCCCGTGGTAAGGTTTATTTCAATTTTTGACTCAATGAACCTTACAATACTAAAAGGGGGCTTAATGCCATGTAGCTTTACATTTTGTATATTTCTCACTCTAAAATAAATCAGTCTATTGTTTCTGTAAGACTACTCAAGTTAGAGTCTTCATTTTTTGTATGTAGTTTTCATTAATAACTTTGATGGTCAATGTAAAATATTTAACCCTTTACCTTATAATAATATTGAATTTTACAAGAATCAGGCTTGTAAAGCCATACAGATTCCTCCAATGTTTGTCAAACTTCTAAATTTCTTTTGAACTGAACTCTCAAACTATAGTTGCATTCAATAAGAAGTTTTGTCCAAAAATGGCATACAGTTTTGTGACAAAATCTTATTCAGGGATCATAATCGGTCTGCGATGGCTCTTGTTAATAGATTTTCAATTAAATTTACATAAGACCCTAACCTTATGATAGTACAATAAATCTGTGAAAATTTCAGGTGAATCCGATGAAAATTGTGGATTGAGGATTTTTAACAGATTTTATAATCAAATTTTCATAAGGCCTCTTTTCCTGTTTTCAAACAGATCTGACCCAATTTTGAAAGGAACGATCCTCATCATAGTTCAATCATTCTGTCAAAGTTTGAAGAGAATCCGATGAAAACTGTGGACTCAAGTATGTAAACAAGGATTTATTAATGAAATTTTAATTAGACCCTTTTTGCTGTGTTTCTTGACGGATCTGACCCAATTTCGATAGGAACAATCTTTATGATAATATAATCATTCTGTGAAAGTTTGAAGAGAATTGGATGAAATATTTGGACTCTAGTGTGTAAACAAGAATTTATTAATTGAATTTTCATAAGGCCCATTTTCCCATTTTTCTTGATGGTTCTGACCCAATTTCAAACGGAATGATTCTCATGATGGTACAATAATTCTGAGAAAGTTTGAATAGAATCCCAACTTGATTCTATCACATAAACAAGGAAAAGTTAACTGACACACGGTTGCTGGACGGGAAATAGCCATTGCTATAGCTCTATTGGCCTTCGGCTAGTAGAGCTAAAAACTAATCACACTGTATGAATAGGCAAAGCAGATTCATACATAAGTGTCATTAGGTTTTAGTTTCACACCACCATGAAAACAAAAAATATTCTCTTCATTTCTAATAATAACATCAAGCAAAACAAAGCAAATATTTTACGAAATTCGATATTTTTTTGTAAAAAACTATTTTTGTGTGGAAGCATACAAAACAGCTGTGTGCTCAAAATTTTGATCATGGAGGTATGATTAATTTTCTTAGCCTAATATGAGAACACTTGTTTTTGAAGGACAAAACCAGAAATCAAATTATAATTGGCATGAATGTTTAGAATTCAGAAGATATTGGCAAGATTAGAATTGGTAACACCAAAGCCAGCAAAGCTGAAGATCCAAAGAAATGATGATACTTATTGTCAAGAACATTGACCTAATAATTTTAAGTGAAAAACCACAAAAATTCTTTTGAGAATGTTCATACTATGACAGTCATCTCCTTAGATTTCAAACTGGGTTATTATTTGTCCTGGAAGGTTTTTGTTGTCCTTCATGTTATTATAATAATTTAACATAAACTGAAGACATGAAAATACAATGTATTGCAAATACATTTTATTACTTGGATGCTTACATAGCCAACACCATAGACATAGCAATATACAGATTTCTCTATAACACTTTTGAGCAAGTAAAAATTGGCCTTTTCCAGAATTAACCCATTCACGCACAATGATACTTTCGATACCCCTCATATCAAGAAATACAATTTAGAAAACATTGTGTAAAATGAAGAAATTGTTTGCAACAATAAATTACTTCATTTTTCACAATGTTTTCAACCCAGATAATTGAAAAAATCTAAAATTTCATAAAGATTAAATTGTTGTCTGCAACTTTGAATTTGAACCAGTCTAAAATGTTGTTGTTTGGGAATTGGTTAACTTACGAAACACAAGCACTGCTTGCCAGTTCCTGACACATTGACTTTGGCGTGCTAAATAATAACCCATTCCAACACAATCCTGCTTTTTAGGCCCCTCAAGAAAAAAAAAGGGAAATATTGTGGAAAATGAAGAAATTTATTGTCACAAACAATTTCTTCATAAAACACAATGTTTTCCAAATTGTATTTTCAATTTAATGTTATTTTTTTTTTTTTAGAATTTTCAACTTTCTAGGTAAAAAACATAGTGACAGATTTGGTACAAGCAAATTTTTATTCATTTTCCACAATGTTTTCCTAATTGTTTTCTTTAGGGGGCATCAAAAAGTGTCATTGTGTGGGAATGGGTTAAAAGAAAAGCTTTAAAAATAACAGAAATATTGCAATAAGTCAAAGCTTTTGCATAACACCTTTATATTAGAACTACCCTTGCACCTCAATTAGCAATTCTTCGAAAGACAGCAGAAATAACAAGATGTGTTTGTGAAACACAATGCCCCCGCAACATGATGAAAAGTTTGACCTTGGTATGTGACCTTGACCTTATCACATTACCTTGACCTTAACATTAGGAGATGTGTATTATGGAGATGTATCATCATGCCAAATATGGGCATTGTATCTTGAATAGGTTGGTAGTAATTGGCAATGTTAAGTTTTTGGGTTAAATTTTTCAGACAGACAGATGGACAACGGTAAAACAATACACCCCTGATCTTTCGATGCGGGGGCATAAAAATATGGCCATGGCATGGAATGTATTCTATCCATGGAATGTAAAAAATTTACTAACTAGACCTGCTTCTTCTTTTTCCACTATGTTTTCTTGATAAATTTTGCAGACTATAAGAGTATAATGGTTATTCTGCTATGCCTAAAATATTTCTTTCAAACATTATTTTTCATTGAGTTTGAAACAGGTTGCTTTCACAAGAAGAGTCATAAATTTTATGATTATGCGTAACTCATTACCCGTCAATTCAGCATTATAAACAGCTAATTAAATACAAATTCATATAACATTTTGTGAAAAAAAGGATTTTACCAATCTAACCATTTTCTTTTTCTCCACAATACTTTCTACCTTTTTCAATACAAATTAAATTAGTGTGGTCACGATGCATGCTGTCTGCAACTTATTTCAATTATTATATGATTTTGTTAAACTCTCAACAGATGACAACAATTGGACAACTCCAAATTTAACCATTGTCATGCTGAATAAAATCCTCTACAAAATTGTGTTAAAATCAAAGGACTGATAGCACAGAAAGCACTAATTTTGGGTCAGTAATTTTTGAGGAAGGTTAATGGTGTAAGCAATGCTGCTTTTAAAGGGACAAGCATTGGGTCTAGACAAAGATCAGACTGTGCATATCTGCAGCCTGATCTTTGTCTAGATTTCCTGCCAAAACAGGAATATTCTGGGTTCAGCATGACCAGGGTTAAAGTGAAGTAAAACTGAAAGAAGTAAATATCATTGTACGGTAAAAAAAATTGTGAAAAAGGAGAAAATTGAAAATTCTATCATTTTCCTCAATTTAACCCATTCGCACAGGAAGACACTTTTGATGCCCCTCAAGAAAAACAATTGGGAAAACTGAAAATTTCACAAACTTTATATCATAGTCTGCTACCCCTTTCAATTTGGACCTGTCTAAAATATTGTCGTCTGGTAATGTGATAATTCTTTGAGGGTGTAAAAGTCATGATTGTGTAGTAATGAATTAAGATGTAATTCCATAATCAACATGTCCTTATCTTTTGGTACAGTATATTTCTGTGTTTTAACATTGAATCCACATCTTTCCTCTTCAGAATTACATGCATTGAAACAGTTTCATAGTCTTTCAATGAGACAACAGTCCCGTCCTCAGTTTTAAGAGCATTTATGCACTGCAAGGCAAGATGAAGGGATTCTGTCATTGTATTACAAACAGGGAATAACTTTGTGTGCCACAGGTTGGGTTTGCTGGCTGAATCATTTTCTAATGGATTTGTTTTCACAGGATCTAAATCCGTTACTGCTATGTAGTCCTCGATCAGCAGTCCAAGAAATGGAAGTTTGGTCAGATCATTCTTTGGAGCAACTTTCTTCAAGTTGTCTTTAATGTCAAAGAAAACTGTGACATATTTGGTGATTCCTTCTACTTTGATAGGCACTGTATGGAGAAAGAGATTATGAGGAATAATCAGGCACTCTTCAACACTGGAGGTAGATAAATTGTGTTCCTGTAGAAATTCACAGTTACTTACAATACAATATTGCCCTATATCAACAGGTATGGCAAATTGGCAATATTCTACCACTGTGTTCATGTGAATGTTGGAAGACACTGGTAAGACAGAATGCATAACACACCCAAGACAAGTATCTGATTGAATAGTTCTTGCCTTTTTCTTCTTGAGTCCAAACCCACTACTTTCCTCTTTACTTATATTAGTCCATAGATTGAACACATCCATTGACAGACCAAGTTCACCTTGAAATACATGGTCATTGCAAAAATATTTGATATATTCTAGTGTGGTCCCTGTGTGTATGAACTTGGACTTATTCATAACTAACACAGATATTTCTGTATCATGTAATAGATTGAAAATCTTGGTTCTAGTTTCAATAAGATCTGCAGTCACAGTACTTACATTGGATGTGTTCTGTACATACCCTTGAGATGCATTTTCTCCTAAACATTGGAGAAAATCTCCATATGCATCAATCTCACATTGCACCATACCATTGCCCAAGATAAATGCAAGAAACTTTTTTGTAACATCATGTGCAAAGAAGAAAGAGCTGTCGGTATAAGCTATTCTTTCCTTTATGTTAGTATCTCCTGCACCAGGATTACTAATCACCTCAACTATTGCTCCTTTCTCTTTCATGAGAAGTTCTGTTGGTTTCTGTAACACCTCCAGACAATCTAATCTCTGAACTGCTAAATTCTGGTCAACCAACTCTTGATTCTTCAGCACAAAGACTCCGTGTGTGGTTCCTATGGAAACTGGAGAAGGATGAGCCAATACAGTAAAACCTTCTTCTGAAAACTTAATATCTGAAATTTGCAACATGTCTTCACCAAGATCATAGGTAAGAAAGTCATCTGCACAAGTCACAAATATCCCTGATTTCATTTTAGGAATTAAAGGCAAAAACATTGCCAACTTCATGTCCAACATTTGGTAAATTGGGCTACCTCTAGGAATGGGTGAGAACACCTTACCAAGGACACTGGCACTTGGCATTCTCTGGCTCTGACCCCCAGCATGGATAAGTAGGACCTTATAAGTAAACAACTTGTCTCCATAGTTCCTGTGTAAGAAGTCAACAGCTGACAGAGTTGACCCTCCATTGCCTGTAATACAAAACTAGCCTATTACTCTTCAAACTGGCAAATTTGTGCAGCTTAAATGTGCAAGTACTGGTGATCCACTAGGCAAAAACAGACCATCTGGTAAGTACGAAAAGTTTTGTTCCTAGTCGGACAAAACAGTCTGACAATAGTCAAAACTGTTTGCTTCTGGCAGATTTCCTATTGTAGAACGTCATTTTACAGCACTATTCATCCATTTTAGAAATTTTTACTAAATTGATCAGTTTGACTTGTGCTGGATTTGACCTTTCAATGTGTACTAAATTGAATGATAAGAGCCAAACAGGGATAAAAACATTGTAACAAAAAGAGAAATTGCTTGGCACAAGCATTTTCTCCTTTCCTACAATATTTTACGTTTTATTTAGAACATTAAAATATTGGGATTAGTTTTAATCAAATAAAAGGAATTGCAACTGTTAAAAGCAATTCACTGCGTAATTGCAAATGGCTTTATGCACAAACATTAGACAGATATAACAATTGTTCCTTTTAATAGCAACTTCTGTTTTTTTATTCAGTTATATTATGGAGAGAATGTGCAGACACCAAAATTTCATTTTTCATTAGACTAAATATCATTGTAAAAGAAAGAACTCTATTACTGAGAGATTCTGAATCTGAGGTAAATAATTTAGCTCATTCCCACACAACCCCGCATTTTTATGTCACTTAAGAACATGTTATGGAAAGCATTGTAAACAATGAAGAAATGGCTTGTAACAAGCCATTTCTTCATTGTCCACAACATTTTCTAATATCTTTTTGAATATCATCAACTTGAAATTGTCGTCTGCAGCTCCTTTGAATTTGGACCAGTCTAAAATTTTGCTGTCTGGTAATGGGTTAAGAAAACAATATGGTGAAAGGATATACCTGTTCTCACAAGTATTTTTTTTTCTCCTACAAATTTTCTGATGAAAAGCAGCAATAACACTGGAAATGGTTCAACCTATTCCCACACAAATAGGCTTTTGGATGCATCTAGAAAGCATTGTGGAAATGAAGAAATTGCTTGTAAGAAATGTCTTCATTATCGACAAATTTTTCTACCCCAAAAAGCAAAGATTTTAAAGATTTCATCAACTTATAATTGTTGTCTCCAACTCTGTATTTGAATGTGGATAGGTCTAAAAATTTATTCTGTGATAATGGGTAAAAGAAGAAAAAATTGAAATTTTGGTTTACCTATTTTAGGCCCACTTGGATCACTTAGAACATGAAATGGAAGATTAGTTGGTAATTCAGATCTATCCAGTTTAACATTTATTTGCTTTTCAAACACTGCTCTCTGATCCTCATCAGCTGTCGTTATTACTACAATATCCCAGAATGGAGCTTTATGGCATGTTTTGTCCTTCCCTGAAAGAAATATTTGTCACACATGAGGCAAAGATTGTGTGATATGTAAATTTGATTTTACCGCTAAATGATCCATCTTTGATCTATAAAATAAATACAGAATGCAAGAAGATGAGCAGATAAAGCAGTGAGTGTGTGGAGGTGGTGGTCTAGGAAGGAAGGAAGGTCTTAGGGGGAAGAGGAGAGGAAAGAGGGATAGAGAGGTCTGGACTCTGGACACCACTAAAAATAATAAGTTATTAGATGTATAATAACGCCCTTTTGACAGTAATTACCACGAGACCACTGGCCTTTGGAAGTTATATGAATTATAAAGGCCTTTAAGAGCCAGGCAATTTTCAAACCTTTCAACATAATTGAAGTGAAATGGCTCAGAAAGGACCAAACACATATACAATTGAGGATGTGGCTAAAGAAAGAATGTTATAACTCATCCATACTTGAAGAATGTTATAATTCATCCATACTTGATTAATGAAGTGGAAAGATGGCTACACATATATTGCTGATATGATATTGTCAGCCAATATGGAACTGGTAAATAGTTGATTTTGAGCATGCTATCAAAGTACTTAGACTTCACACTATTATGAAGCCATTTCCTTTTATTTCATGGAAAAACAATATCAATAATTATAGCAAGCCGCTCCTTTAAGACTAATAGCCAAGAAGGTCTTAATAAAGTACTAGGACCTACGATCGAATGTATCAAGGTCAAGTAAGTCGAACTTACCTCGAATTTTGTCGTATTGCTGAAGTACTTTAATGGTAGATGTCTTTATTCCAACATTTGGATGTTGTGACATGGCTGTTTTGGTGCGAATCTACGACGATAAGTTTTTTGACGTGTATAATTCCGTAGATGACAGATGTAGTCAAATAGAGTTACCTTTCTTGACAACAACAACAATAAGTGTGTTCGTGCTATTCCGTGCGGGGATCGTGTCAACTCGTTACTCTCCGGTTACTTATCTATCTATATATACTGCCCAACTCCCCAACTTCACAGCTATATATATGAACAAACAGATTGGGGTTCTATCTATCTATATATACTGCCCAACTCCCCTTTCGGGTATTACTGGCAGGGTTTAACGCCACTTTAACCCATTCCCGCATGGCAAAGTTTTAGACTGGTCCAAATTGAAAGAAGCTGCAGACGACAACTTAAAGTTGTTGAAATTTTAAAAATACTTGTCTTTTTGGGTTAGAAAACATTGTGGATAATGAAGAAATTGCTTGTGACAAGCAATTTTTTATTTTCCACGATGTTTTCTAATTATATTTTATTGAGGGGCGTAAAAAGGAGGGATTGAGTGGGAATGGGTTAACAGTATTTCAATCACATCGCGGCGGCAATGGGTTCCAGGCTACCACTACATCCCAGCCTCCAGCTGTAGCTGCGAAATCGTAGCCCTCTTTCTGATAATCTGCTGGCCCTTTTTCCATTTTGATTTATCGCCTGGCTTAGAATATGGAAGTATTTCCTGAATATTGTAGCAGTTTTACAAAGTAAACAAGTTTGATTTACCAAAAGAGAAAAAGTCATGAAATGTAGAGACAAAATGGGAAATCAGACAAATCAATGTTTTCTCTTCTATTCTTTCATTGGCTATCCAAGTTATTCCAGTTTCTATTTGTGATCTGTTATGATAAAAATATATTCATATTTTGTATTTTTACTGTCTTATACACATTGACAATTTCTTAAAAATAAGGAATTTTTAGCTCGGCTGTTTTCAGAGAAAACTCGAGGTATTGCTATAGCCTTGGTGAAGATGGCGTCGTCGCCCGCGATGTGCGAAAACTTTGACATATTGTGATATCTCTGGTTCTACTAAAGGCATTCACTTGGCACACTTGTTAACTATCAAAAAAGCAACCTATACTATCAAAGGGGATAACATTAGATGCATTTTGTCCACTATCCAGCACCCAATAGGCACCCGTAGCGGTGCTCTTGTTATTTATTAACAATTATAACCAATTAAAATTAATAATTCATCTCAAGACACAAATTGGTTGCAAAGAAAGTGCAAATATATGCCACACTTATCCATGATATTACAGCATATTTAATCCCTTGTATACTTTATACAGCTTCCTTATCAGATAAGGTCGTTGCCGGAATTCTCAGTGGTTGGTTAATTGTATAGCTCATTTGGGGTGGGGGGGGGTCAAATAAAGAAGGATTAAACTAGGCCTTTAAAGAATTCGTTTAATTTCAATCAAATTTGACGGACATCAAACCAAATATAGGTACGTAGGGTGGGGCAAACGGCCCTTGGGGTAAAATGTCCACTCCCGTCGATTTCTTGGTTTTGCCTTTACATGTGACATAATGATGACTTGAATGTCATCTGGAGAGTATTGATGAGGGTTGATGAGTATGAAAGGAGGGACCAAGGTCTGTCATCTGTATGTCAGGAAAAATATGGCAGCATTTAATTACGCACGTATTTTTGTTATTTTTTGCCTACTTGTATTTCGCGTAAAACTGAATACAGACATATAAGTTTTCGCATCCTAACTAATCTATAGCACATTGTATTGCGAGTTTACTCAAGTGTATACAATTCGTATAATCTGCTTTTATATACGGAAGATGTCGATAGTTACTGGCCTTAATCTTGGACAATAAATGTTACGAAGCGTTTTGCCAATCACTAATGTTCAGGGGAACTAAATTCAAACAATTGATAAGATTGTTTTAGATTATTCTATTTAACTTTTCACAAATAGTGATAGAGGGGGGAGGGCGGATCTATCAATGGGTTGACGGCACTGTCGAAGAACGAATGGATGAATGGATGGACGGACTAACAGACGGATACACTGAGAGGGATATCGAGAGATGGATTGATGGATGGATGAATTGGTGGGTGGGCTAATTGATTGGTGAATGGATGGATGGATGGATGGACTGACGAAGAATAAGAGAATGAAAACTTCCTGTATATTTTATAGTTCTAGCCTAGTCCATATACTACAATTGACGGACTGTGGCTGTCCGAAAAAAGAATGGTCGACCAATCACACTACCCATTTAGACTGCAAGCTAAACGTTGAATCAGTCAAACTTTTATGTTGTTGCCCAACTAACAAGGTGTAACTATAGCTATAGTTTCGTTAATTTCATCAGCCGTTTATCTTTGTGACACCCCATACATTTTGCAAACTGTATCTTGTCGTACCAAGGGAGAGAACGTTTTTCATATCTACGATATTCGAGAAAATAATCATATCGATATCACTTCACTTCTGAGGATGTGCAAACTGATGCCGTTTGATATCTCAGACAAACTCTCTTATCGGAGGTCAATTGGTGGGGGCCGGATTGTCGGTGTCTATCAAATATTGGACCAAACAGGGATCTTCTGTCAAGGAATTCCCAAAAGCACGCTTTTGAGTGAAAGATTGGAACTAGCAGATCATTTATGTTTGTTTTACAAAAAGGACTGATTTAAGGGAAAAATGAACATTGTACATGTACGTCAGAAAAAAAAACGAAAAAAAAAATCCCATTAAGACGATATGCAATTCGGCATCCATCTCAGTCTGCGGGGACTGCAAATGCTTAATAGGGTCGATACTTCTCATACGTCCCTAATTGGACCCCGTTTAAGCATGACAAGTCACGACATGATCAGTTTCCAAGTCAATTGGTTCAACATGTTAACAGATATTGTTGGCCTCTAAGGCCTACTTTACAGATACCTTGTTCGAACCTCGTTCGAGGCGGGTGCAAATACTGGAAAGTTTTCGTTGGCCTTTTCAAATTACCAATGGCGGCTGTCAATCTACGAAACAATCAACCAATCAAATCATTCATTGAGCCCGGAATTGAGCTTTAAACTCCGCCATTGGCCGCCATTTGTGTGAAACATCTTTGTTTGTTTAGCGGCTTAAACGTCGTAGCTACAGCTTATTTAAACGAACCTCCGAGTCTCCTCTAAATCTGTCCCCGACATGGGTTGAAACATATATTTCTATCTTTCGTCTTATTTTTTCTTTCTACAAGGCGCTTCTAATTTTAAAAAAGGGCAAATTTGCGATAATCTCGTGATTATATTAGAATACAGTATGTCAAAGAGATTAATAATAACAATGGTAAAGAGTTGTTTGTGTTGTATGGGTATCGGTGCAGATTTATGAAAATTGTCTAGAAGACGTCCACTGGCGTAGATCGTCGATTATGTGATAAAAAGATTCAGGAATCAATTTATGAAAACACGGAGAAGCAATCATCTATCTTTTCGCATTTTGTCTACGTTACAAGATAGCCTACTTTTTTGTCTCAATTTTCAGGCACTTTGAAACGTCTGCGGATGATTCCAGCTTCATTTGAACCGGTCTAAAATTTCATCGCCTCGAAAATTGGTAAAAAGATGTCATTTGAACAAGACACATCTCAGAACTCAGGCGTGCTTGGTTTGCGCGTTACTTTTTATGGGTCGGCCATATGTCACGGAAAAGAGTCTGTTCTGGGTTTGGGACCGAAATTGACCATACCTTTGTCTACCGTCTTATCGGAATAGAAATTAGTAGATCGATAATGTCAATCAAACTGGGTGGGTTGACCAATCAAATGATTCATTTAGACTGGTACCATTTGATTTCTTCTTAAACGTGCTTACCAGATGGTAGACCGGTAACACCGTCTACTTTAACAAAGGGCTTTATTAAAGTTGACAGTGGTGCCAGTCTAGCCAGATGATAAGTCTGTTTACAGTCGTTCAGATGTAACAAAGTTCACGGGGAAAATTACAACAATTTTATCCTCGTCTTGATTTTATACCGATCTTTTGATGCGGGGGCATTAAAATTAGAATGGCTGTTTGTCAACTACATTTTCGTAACAGTACATTCTAAATCAGCTGTAGTTACGACGTTTAAGTTACCAAGCCAAAAAAAATGGCTCAATATAAATGTTGACCAATGTCTGAGTTCAAAATTCGTATTGTACGATTTGATTTTTATGAACAGTTGCGACCCGTCAATTAACCTACGAAAGCTGTAAGAGGTTTCATTCAGACGCATTACAGACTGTAAAGTAGATCTCGGGAAGAAAATTAGACATGTTTTACGAAATTCCCAGATGTTAACATCTTGCTCGATATCTACAATGCCTTTCATAGGCGAATAAGATCGAAGAAAAGGACAAGATCAAAGATTAATCCATTATCAAACGACAAAAAATTAGACTGGTTAAAATCGAAAGTAGTCGCAGACGACGATTTAGAGTTTACGAAATTTTAGACGAAACATTTAAAGGGAAGAAACTCTTTTGTCTATTTTCTGAAAATGAGATTACTTGGGTTTTCCATATTTGCATGAAACCGAAAATAGGCTTAATATTAATTTGTTTTTACTTAAACCAAATCTGTGTGTGTCAAGGATTGGGGATGGAAAATGTTTATATTCATCCCTCAATTTCGTGGATTTAAATATAGAGATACTTGTTAAATCGTTAAGGTCATTTAGAGATCCCACGTGAAGAAAAAATGGCAGAAAATGGCGATTTGTTTTGTGACGACTTCTCATATAGACCATATCAAACTATTGAGCAAGAAAGTGACATAAGTGACACTGTGGACAATGGCTTAACGCTTGGTATTGGCTCGAAAAATTTTGTTGTATATCCACCGAGTGATTTAGTTGGGCGTTCTCAAGGTCATTATGACCTTGATATGGTTTGTAATAATGAACACGTGCTCCCCGTAAATTACTGCCATAACCAGAGCGCTAAAATAAAGAGTTGTGATTCATCATCTAGCAGTGATGAGCCTGATGAGGAAACAGCTGAAGGTCATAACTCTACCGACGCTTTCGCATCATCTGGTAGTGGTAAAAATGTGCAGGCGCAGGTCCGATCGGGCGATTTAGACAGAGAGGTACCAGAACAGCGAATGCAGTTCATTGTGCCAAACAGCTACACTGAAGATGGACTTTATACAGGTCCTGAATATCATTTAATGGCAATGAGTGATAGGAATTATAATGTTGGGCCCGGAAGATTTCATTCAACACATTTTGGACATATGCTACAAAGTATGGCAAACTCTGAGCCTCCACGTGAACTTATGGACGAGGAGCTAGGGCAAGGTTCTCCTCATGCTCAAGTTAGGGGAGAAACGCATGATATGGGTTATACAAGAGTTTTTAAAGACAGAGAAACCTCATCAAATAGATTTAGAATGAAGACAATATCTTATGCAAAATACAGCACATACCAGGCTAGATTTGAAAGCTACATCAACTGGCCTCATGAAAAACCATCTGTTGAAGAAATGGCAAAAGCAGGCTTCTTTCAAGTGCTTGGTTAGTAGTTTGTGTCCCTTTCACCACACTTGCCATAAGTTCGGTATTTACCAAAGGCTCATTACTTTTGAAGTATATTTAGATTGAGAGAAATAGCTAATTTCCAACGTGAAAGGCATGTAACTTGCCAAATGTTAATATTGAAGCGCAGCTAAGCTTCTGCATAATATAGCGTTTCAGAAAGATTTCAAATTAGAAAAAAATACAGTGAGAAAGTTATCATTACTTGGTTTGTAGCCAGACGTCTCTTAGGCTTGAAAGTTGAAAGAAGGTACAGATACACCAGCAAGGAAATCTTAGTGTAGCTCAAGGCAAAAGAACATATCTATATCTTCTTGCTATTAGTATTGTTATAATAAAGCAAACAAAAACGCTATTCTTAATTCTTAACTCATGAGTGCATTATTCATCTTCTTTCACGTCATATACTTGTGGATAAAGGTCCATTACTGAAAAATCCAATGTTACGCCATTTAGATTTTTGAGGGTCGGGATGGATGGGAGTTGGAAATTAACTTGACGTGTAAAAAACGAATGATCTACGCATATGTAATCTTTAAAATTTACTTTGACATTGTCAAATGGCTAAGAGTATTGGAAGCTGTGAAGAGATGGTTAGTTATCCACCTCCGTGATATAACTGGAATATTGTTAAAAGTGGCTTTTGAACCACAAATCCACAGAACTGACGAAAAGACAGATTGACGACAAAATATTATTCCATGATAAGATTACTTAAATTAATTGTGTGTTGCTCTTTGTCTAGGACAGCAGACTTATGACTGAAGTCGAGTTAAATGCGACGGGTTTGAATCCCAGCAATGTCATTGATGGCTTTATGGTAAACACCTGGGCAACCCATTTAAGAGTCTCAGTCTTTAACCCATTCCCACACAGGAAAATATTAGACTAGTCCAATTGAAAGATGCTGTATACAGACGGCAATTTCAAGTTGGTGGAATTTTGAAATTTTTCGTCTTTTGGAAAGAAAATATTGCGGATAAGGAAGAAATTGTTTGACATAAGCAATTTCCTCATTTTGCACAATGTTTTTCAATGCTTTTTCCTGGGGGGGGGGGGGGAGGGGGCGTCAAATGAGGGATTGTGTAGAATGGGTTAAATTGTAATTACGTGCTTGAAGAACTATGACATAAGTGAAACATTATTAAAATTAGCCTTTAATTCACACAATCAAATTTCTGTATGTAGCAAATGCTAGTGAATAGATAATAAGGATTTTAAGTTTAATCTCATGATAAATTAGTGAGAAAAAAAAAATAATTAAAAAAAACCTTTGCAAACCAACTTATTTGTTTACATATGGTTGACCGTGGCTCGAAACATTATTTCAGTCATAACAAAAGAAAGTACAACTTATTTTTATGCTTCTTGTGAATCACCAGTCCAAAGACGGAGGAAAAAAACTTAAAGAATGACATATTTGCAGCATAGCTCGGGACCGAATTCGCTATTAGCGATTTCTCTCAATCTAGGGCATGAACTAAATTTTAAACATTACTCGCCAACACTTATTTCTTTTTTCTCATTGATGATTTGTTTACTACTACAACAAATACCAATTACAACATGGAATACAGTCGATTACCTATACCTCGAAGTTCAGGGGACTTACGAGAAAACTTCGTCGTAGAGATAGTTCGACGTGTAGATAGTCGAATATTTTCTATGTACGACCAAAATGGTAGCGAAATACCTTTAGTAAATAAAGCCACAAATGGTCTGTGCTATTGTGATGATCTAATCGAACGAAAGATATAACGACGATGTAATTATCATAATTTCTTTTATTAATATTCTTATTGTTATCACTCGTAGCTAGAGCTTTGTACAGAATTTGTTGCTTTTTTCTGTTCTATTATTGATTATTCTTCGGGTCGTTTGCGTGGTTCGACACATTTCTCTTTCCTGTGGAATTAACCCAAGTATCCACCCGGATTGGTTACCGGGTTCTTCCTTTAGCGCGTCACGTCGGTCGAAGTTGCCAGCCGTCCCCTAGGTAGACCAGGTCCGGCACCAAACGAGACTGCGTGGTAAGGGCGTTAGATGCCTCTTTTGTCAATGTAAAATTCATTTGTAACATTGTTTCCACTTCACTCAATCTTTCAGATTATCAGATCGCAGACAAACAATCAAACAAAATCAATCGATATCCAATACTGCAATTATCTCTTAACCGAGTTGACACGTCGAAACGTGTGAAAAACTTAGTTGATTGCAAATTTTGACCTCTATAATCAAGGTTCGTGCTATAGAGGTGTGAATATGTGCAAAAAATAGTGACGGGACCTTGTAATCGATTCGACGTAGGGGTAGTTTACGAGATAAAGAGAACGACGTATGGAGGCTCAAATACATAGAAGTAAAGAGTAATCAGAACGGAACTTTAAAATAACTTCGACTTAGGGGTAACTTCGGCTAAGGTGCGTTCGAGGTAAAGGTTTTCGACTGTATAAACAGAAATCTCAAGTTGGTAACCAGTGGTGCATTAAGCCTATTTTGATCAAGATTGGTCTTCAAAATGATTAATCTAAATTTGGCAAACACAATTTATCCCCATAAATTTAAGACATTTTCTTATAGGTTGTGCAGATGCACCCGATTTGGTCCAGTGTTACAAGTGTGGAAACACCTTAGAAAAATTTACTCAAGAAGACAACCCAGAGGAGGAACATGATAAGCACTTCCCAGGGTGCTCGAAAGTAAGAAATATATTTAATTCTTGGCTTTTTCTGTTCTAAGGATACAAAATTTAGTATTTTCTTATCCATTTGAGAGTGATAAATCACCTTTTCTGCTAAGACATCGCTCTCAAAACTCGGTCTCAATTGAAGATTTTATTTCAAAGTTACCTAGAGAAATAGATAACTAAACGCTTTTATTCAGTTAGATAATAAAAACGTTAATTTCTGGTTATGCGTGTTAACACAAATTTTAAATTGTTAAGCCGTATAATGACTGGAAAACTTAATTTTAATCACCGTTTTGACAACTTGAATTAAGGATGACAATCCATATTTCATGCTTTTGACTTTCATTTCAATCATTATATCTTTTTTTAAAATTTAGATCATAATTACTTAAAGATAAACTGTCGAAGTTTTATTAGAGGATATTTACTATTGATTTAATTTATCATATTTCTACGGTTTGCCCCACCACTGTCCCTACGAACCTGAGTACTGTTATAGTGTGAAACGAGTAGAAATACATTTATTTTTCAGACAAGGTGGATTTAAGCATTTACATGGATGAGTCGTTGGCTCCAGAAACAAACTTTAGCACTAAATATCAAGAGAGTTCAACGATAAATGGTGTGACCCTGGATTAACGTCAACATCTGATTTTAAGAAAGTAGAATTCAAATCTGTCTTTAACAAAAAAAATGAAGGTACCAATTGAAATCGTGTGTAATCCAAAACATTATGAGGATATATGGAAAGTCATATTGTTGCTAAAAGGTGAAATTGCTTATTACAACAATGCTGTGTTCGATAACATTCGGCAAATTAGTAAAATTGATGAACTATTTAATAAAGGATTTATCATGTACTCTATTTTGAAAAATTGGGTAAATACACATGTTTGTGACTTTTAAGTCATTCAACTGCAGAAATAGTAATTAAGTTGTTTTGAAGGAATTGGCCAAACGCCTGGTCGGTGGTGAAATAAGGATTACAGCCATTCAGATAACTTCGCTAAACATAGAGCACAATAAAATTCGAATTTTTGAATATTTTCATAACTTCTTTTAAAGAAGTACTTTAAGTCACTGAAAATTTTGTTGGCATATTTATTTGTGCATGTTGATCTGTAAGTGAGTTAGTAGAAAAAAACTCACGATTTCTTGCACATAATTTACCTAGGTTTGCCGATACATTGATTCTGATCGGCTGATAGATTGTTTGTAATTTATACGGCGGAGGCGGGACGCGCAGTTCCTCATACATTTTACATGAAAACAATAACAATACAAGCAAGACATTACTCGCACAGAATTTTGGCTGCTGATGTTAGAAATGTTTTAACATTAAAAAAGAGCACCTTATAAATACCCAAGATTGCTTATCGTATTTAGAGCTGCCGAGTAAAGCTGGTAACGCATCTGACTCCCAATCTTCAATCATTGGGTGGCATGGGTTCGATCCCCAGAGGCGGAACACATCCTTTCCCACATTTGTCTCACAGCAGTGGGTGGGTAACGTAAACCTAAGTGGTATAGTAGCTGGAGGCTAGGAAAGGATGCGATGGTGGTACTGATGCGTGATATATATCATTATTTCCTCCATTATTTTAGATAACAGAAACATACAACATGAATGAAAAAAGGCAATATAAAAGACTCAATTGACATCAATATCTTCAAAAATAATTATAATAATCATGAGAAAATGATGCAGAGACGGAGAGAGAAAGATAGAGGGTTGTCACGCAAGTCCTATTGCACCCAACTTAGCCGAAACGAAATGTGAAGTTCGGAAAAAGACTGAAACTAAACATTAATATATCTTCACATTTTTAAAAACCTTTCATAGGAAGTTTGTTGTCATTTTCAAAGAAATAGATAATCACTCGAGAGAAGAAAGTGAACACAATTATTTTAGGAATTTAACAAATTAGTAATATGGTTGCGTTTTTTCTCGTTTTGACGCAATGTGAATACTCCATTGCATATATTTTATTTACCAACACTTTAAAATGTATCGAAAGTAATGAGAGAAAAGAAGTTGTCGCTGGTAACAATTAAGTAGGTTTTTTACTGTTATTTTGCACTCACGTCGTTCTAAACGTATTTCAATCTCGCCAGGAAAGGGTTAAAACACAATTTTGGAGCTAATGAAAAATTGATGACAGATTGAAAGACAAGATAATGTCAAAAATAATAGAAATGATATGGACATTTCGGGAAGATGTGTAAAAATGAACAAAACACAAACATGTGTATATTTAAATGCTTTGGCACCTTCCCTACAATACTTATGGTGACTAAATGGAATTATGATTGCACCAAGCTCTGCACAAAATTTCAAAACTAGACTATAAGAGTTTATGAAATTACTTCTTAGAATAAAGGTTAGATTCTCTTTAAGACCGAAAAGTTCATTTTGTCAGTTCTCTGTGGTCCAATGATAAAAGAAAGTTTGTCACCGTACAATCAAAACTCTCGGTACCTGACCGAACAAACAAATTCCGCCAATCTTGTAAAGCTATACACTCAGTAACTATATGCTCGCATTTATTGCAAAGAATGTCTTTTTTCTACATTTTTAACAATGTTTATCAAACAAAGCTAGAAATGATATTAATTGTGCAAGGAAAACGCATGCATATAACTGATACGGGTTAATTTTAGCAAACATCCACAATGAAGTTTGCTGAAGTTAACCTCGATCTGCCTATACAATGATAATTCCTCTGAGGATGTTCTTACTCCACAGGGGAAAGAATTCATAACAAATATTTAACATGGCTTGAAGCGTATACTGATAACAAGGTCATATCGCCTGCAAACGATGGGGCACACACCTTTATTCCATTTATTCGAAATCCGTAATTACTACTCACTAGTTAAACAACCAATGTGTCGATTAAAATTAGATACAAAAACGGGGACCAGATCCCGCCTTTACGCGTACCATGTAAGACGGGGAACCAGTCGGACTTGAACCCGTTATACATGACGCGGCTTAACATGTCAGAGTGCATTGCAATGAAAATCTTTAATAGCTTGTTCGCCAAGTTCGTTTAATTTGAAAAAGAGACCATCATGTCACACTCAATCGATTACCTGGCGAGACTTGTGCAAACGATTAAGTAAGACTTTTTCAAATAATTTAGAGTTGAAGACATTAATGTAATTGCCCTTGTAATTACCTATTAGCGTCTGTTTTAGGCATTTTTCCCGCTTTATATAAGGTTAATTTGAGTCAGTCCTTCAGTGCAAGTGGTACATGGTTTAAATAATACATCTGATCAAAATGAAATATTACATGGTGTTTTAGCAAAAGTCCACCATGTATTAGGTGTTCATTATTAACACAGTCTAAGCCACTCATTTTGCCAGTCTTAAATGATACCCTTTCAATACCAACTTCTTCTTGGGAAATATGATCCCCGTCAACAAGATCGGGTTGACTTTTAATCTCAGAGACAACTTTTGACACATTGTTAAAGTGGAACCGCCGTGATTTTTCAACGCCCTTTCTCTCGCCTATAACTGCACATTTGTCAAAAGAATGAGTTGAATTGCAACTGAAATTTCCGAAATGAATAAGAATCAAAATACTAATAGTACTGAAAGCCAGGAAATTAAGGAAATCGCCAGATACAAATACCAAGAAATTGCTCAAGTAGATAGAATGAAAAGATTTGAAATATATACCTTTAGTGTTTACAATTTTGTGTGTTCAAACAGGACCCAAAATTATAAAACTTCTTCGTACTCAAGTGATAATTTCAAGTTTTGATTTAAGATCAAAGATGCATTCTTCAATAAATGCGAGAAAAGGGTGGTTAGTACTTGCTTGCAAGATTTATCGTAGGAAATGTTTTTTATTATTATTATTAGCTCACCTGAGCACAAAGTACGAGGTGAGCTATTGTGATCGATCGTTGTCCGTCGTCCGTCTGTCCGTCCGTCCGTCCACAATTTCTTTAAAAATCTTCTCCTCCTAAACCAGTGGGCCAATCAAGGTTAAACTTTGCAGGGATGTTCCTTAGGTGAAGTTCTTCAAAAGTTGTTAAAGAATTTCTTCCGTCAAAAACTCTGGTTGCCGCGGCATTTGAAAATGGGAATCTTTAGTAATTCTTTAAATATCTTTAAAAATCTTCTCCTCCTAAACCAGTAGGCAACTCAAGCTGAAACTTTGCAGGGATGTTCCTTGGGTGAAGCTCTTCAAAAGTTGTTCAGAGAATTTCATTCCGTAAAAAAATGTTGTAACCGCGGCATATGAAAATGGGAAATTTTAGTAAATCTTTGTTGTTGTTTTTTATAGACTTCAAGGCCAAAGACCATTATATTTAAAAGAGCTTAATCATATTGTTCTCTACCAAGTTTTTAATTGGTCGTAGACCAATTTATATAACCATAAATTCCAGATTGTGTCGCTGCAATTTACCAAAACTGCCTTTAGCCCAACTGGACGTATATTCTGACGAGAAAACAGAAAAAATCATTTCATTTTACAAGTTAAGAATTATCAAAAGGAGTAAATGAAAACTGGACGGTCACACGCTTTAAAGCTGAATGCTTCAAGGTTTTCCGCTAGTGATGAACGCGTCTAACCAACCCTTTCTTTCAATCATATCGAGATTATTTTCCAGCCATAAGTTAATCAAAGTACTGAAAGTTCTTCTGGAGAGCAAATTTGATTATTATGCTTTCAAGCTGTCTTTAGAATTCGCCCAAAGAATAGTATCAATTGTTTTTCCTTTGTTTATAATCAGCGCTGTTTAGGAACTTGTTAATTTCTGCCCAGAAAAAGAGAGTGTTTTGAAATTGCATGAACCTGCTGTCAGCATTTGCTCTTAAACTTAAGTTATCATATTTCCATAATTTTTCTGTTTTGGCTTTATAAGAAAAGCTTGCAGGGATAATAAAACAATGACTATTTAACAATCGAAAAATTTTGAAAATTTAGTTTTCACAAAAAGTTGCTTTTTTGTCGGTACCCATGTTGCATCAAGGTCTTACGTTCGTGTAAAATAATATTAGTTCTAATTAACATTCACGGAAATATCATACACTAGGATAGAACCTACGTGTTGTGAAAGTAATAGAAATTAAAGTTGTTTTACCCTAATTCTAAAGTCGGAATGCAACGATATGTCCAATTTCTCAGTGACGACCAATTACAGTGCGTACGGCACTTTGATTAAATATTCAATCTCTGGGGTCAAAAATGGCCCCACCCCTGAAGTCCGAAGTTTTGAAAAATGCTGAATTAGAGCAATTTCAAAAGAATTCTCCTCTTAAACTATAAAGTCTAGGATATTCATATTGGGTATGTAGCATAACTAGATGTTTTGTACTATATCACTTAAAGTTGTCCTCTCAGGGTCAAAACGGCACTGCACTAGAGGTCCAATAAATGGGAAAAAGTAAAATTTGAGTATGTTAAAAAAAAAAATCTTCATTTTAAGGTGGAGGGCATTTATATTTTGAGTGTAGCATAGCCTGGCTGTTATCTATCAATTTCGATTAAAATTATGCCTGTAGGTTACCCCTTCCCTGGGTGTCAAAAGTTCGTAAAAATGCTCAATTAGACCATGTTCAACAGTCTTCTCCTCCCAATCTACTAAGTCTTAGGCATTCATATTTGGTATATAACATGAACAGATGATTCTTTACCATGTTAGCTAAAATCTTAGCCCTAGGATAAAACATGGCACTGCCTTATATGTCAAAAACTTTGGAAAACATCCAATTAGAGCAACTTCGAAAGACTTCTTCATCTGAAATATATGGTGAAGGGCATTCATATTTGGTATGTAGCATGACTAAATAATTTTGCACTATGTTATAGGAAAAAATGCTCTTAGGATAAAAAAATGTCTATGCTCCTGGGGTCAAAAATTGCATAAATCGCATTGAAATAATTCTTAAAAAGAAATGGAGAAATAGCTTGTCACTCCCTTTCTCACAATGCTTTTTTAAACCTTTTTTTCCTGAGGGTGACAAATTCTGGGATAGTTTGGTAATGGATTAAACAATAAAGCCAAAGGCATTCATTTTTTTTGGAAAGCATTACTGGATTGTTTTGTACAAAGCCCAAAATCATATATTTTGTTTTATTTATTTTGCTAAAGTTAAAGGACTAGTCCAGCCCAGATATGCATTTTTTACTTTTTGCATTTCCTATTCCATTATCCTTTTTTGTTTACTAATCTGCTATTCCGATGGCGATGTGGAAGCTGATTTTGTGTTAATCAGCACAGGTGTGCAAACGGAAAAATCCAATTAGCGAGCTCCAAATCGATTCGGATGATAACCCCGTGTGACGCTTTACTCTTACTGTGTTTACATGTATAAATAGGAAGTTTTCTGGCATAAAAATCACTCATAAAAGTGAATAAGAGTTAATCATGCAAAAAGGAATGAAAGAGGGTGCTAGTAAACTTGCTGGCGGCATGCGTTGCGTCGCTGCAAATTGTTGAAATAGATATATAGACGGGGTTTCTATGCACGCTTTTCCGAAAGATGCTGTGCGGAGAAAACAGTGGACAGATTACGTAAAAGTGAAACGGGTATGGGCCAACGAATTATTCTGTGCTTTGTTCGGATCATTTTGAAAGAGATTGCTTTCCTTTTAAATATTTTTTTGAAAAAGAACACATGGGTATTGCTCCAAAGCTGGTTCAACTGAAAAAGGATGCTGATCCGTTATTATTTACAATGTTTTCTACCTTAAAGCACAAAGCTTTTTCGAATTCGTCAAGTAAAATTATCGTCTGCAAAATTTTTGAACTTAGACCAGTCCGCGGTTTTGTCATGTGATAATGGGTTAATCGTAACCCAAAATCAATGATCAAAAATGTTTTCTACCTTGAAAGACTTTCTTTTAAATTTCACCAAGTAAAAAAAGTCGTCTGCAAATTCTTTGAACTTAGACCAGTCCATAATTTTGTCGTGTGATAATGGGTTGATGGTAACCAAAATATTACGGGTCCTCTCATAACTGATTATTCTAAAATATATTATTGCAAACACCCTTGTTTCCATTGGTAGTAAACATTTTATGAAAAGAAGACACGTACGGGCTTTGCAAGAAATATCTCCCTTTTCCATATTGTTTTATTCTGTGGGATTTTTGATTTGAAAAAAAAAAGAAGAAAAAATCTTTATATACTTTTGGTCAGTAAGTGGAACCATGTTATGACATATTGGTTGACTAGTCAAAATCGAAATACTGCGTTACAGACGAAAATCCAAGCTTGCACAAATTAAAAAATGTGATGCCAGACAGGATAGGACATGCCAAGAAATCTCGTCCACTTTAAGATTGCATTGGCTAACGGAATAAGCGTTATCGGTACACCTTTCTTGCAGCAGCCAGTCAGTGTAAAGTAAACCAGACACAAATTAATTTTCAATTAACGGTCAGTAGACGACCACCTCGTTAAAGGGATAGAAATATGCCGTCTGTATGTAGTTTTAATCGGTGGATGATTCCGTTTTTATTCTTCTGTAATTCTAAAACAATTATGACCCGGGTTAACCCATCACCAGACGACAAAAAGAACTGATAGAAATTGAAAGAAGTAGCAGATATAAATACTAATTGCTTTGGAGCTGAAAAGAAAGGGCTAAACACCGTAAAAACATTGTGAAGGAGGAGAAATCGCCAGATTACAGCAAGTTCTCCTTTTTCACAAATTTTCTTTGATATAATTCTTCATGTGTGTAAAAAAGGCGGGTTTGTGTGGGAGTGACTTAAGTCTCGCAGAACTCTGACTGTTTTACAAAATAGTTAACGACATCACAAATCACATTTTATGCTTTTTTTTATCAGAATTATTTTTAGCTAGTGAAAGGAATATGTATGCCGACATTATTTAACATACTTTTTTCAAACTCGGACTAATGATAAAACATAAACATGATCAGAAAAGGAATTATTTAGTTAAACCAACGGTCCATGAGCCTCCGAAATGTTTTAACTACAGCGAATTTTAACGCGTGGTTAAGATGTAGAGCATTGGCTTCACGATCAAAAGATCCAGAATCTATCGATACTGAGTTCGTAATTGGCCTACATAATTGGTGCGGGTACTGGTATGTTCTCCAGGAAGCAGAATCGAGGCTTGAAAAGCTTGTTTCCCAATCGATGTAAAATAAATAGGTTTATATCTTATCCAATTTCTGCTCAGCTGTAGTTACGTGGTTTCATTAGCCCACCAAATGAATATGGAATGATTGTTAAATAAAAACGAGTTTAATTCTATCTGAAAAAATGCCAATGGCTTAACCACCAATTTTGAACCAATGTGAAATAATAATGATAAACATATCGTCTAAAATTCATGAGGAAAATGAATAAATAAAAATGTAAAATATTTATTTATATTGCATGGATTGTAAATTAATTAGTGTTTGTATTTGAAAACTCGGCGGGATATTTGACAATTCGATAGTTCTGTGTAAATAGTAGCTTTAGTTAAAAGGATGTTTTAAATGAGTCCCAAAGGGATTGGAGAAGTGTGAGTTGCTAATTAACTGGTGCCCCGTAACACTCAAATAGTCAAATACAAATTGTAGTTCATAGTCTTTGGTCTTTGTTTATTTTATAGAAAGGGTGGATCTTATTGAATCTGTTCAGAAGTGTATCAAATATCGTAGTTGTGCAACCAAAATGTCGCAAATACAGCTTTATTCAACCTATGTTTACTACATTTTGGTCGCATACTGATAATATCATATTCACTCTGACAAAAAAGTAACTACTTGTGCATAAAGAAAAGAACACATTAGAGGTGAAATGAGATGCATAAGCGCTGAGATCCAAAACTTGAATAGAGGTAGGATTATCGATCAACCTAGAAACTGAAAAAAGAACAAAGATTCGACCACCGTCAACCTTTATATTTTGCGCAGTCTGATCAGATCAGAACATTTAGCAACTCATATCTTGTACCTTTTTTCCTGAACGATTCACATTTCTCCATATCCACGGGGCAACTGAACACTTTACACTTTATTTTATTTATTCTATATTGAAGATAAAGATAGTACTAATAAGTAGAAAAAGTTTGGTTTTGCGCACGTGAAAGATGAAATGCAATCCAAATTGAAAACAGAGTCAGGTAGGTGGAAAAACTCGGTAAAATTATAATTTTTGATACCGGTAAGTCCGCGCAGATTGACCATGGACGGTTTTTAAAGCTCGAAGTCCCGATATGTCGGTTTTGCGGATCACAAATCGGATCATCTCGGAAGAGCAAAAAGTTTCGATCGTTTTCTGACCTACTATTCTGGGTACGCAGGCTGACCTTGGTGCAGACTTTTCTCTTTTCAATATTTCAGTCATAGAAAGGGCATTCTACCTTGATATACATTCAATTTTGAAAAGGAAACAATTATAATTGGCTTTTGGAAGGTTCCAAGGTCTAGATATAGTTCATTGAAAAGCTATATATGTATATTTCGACAATAATCATTTTTAATTTTTGATGCCTAGTCAATGCTTCTTTCTAGTGAAACATGATTAACTATACCTTCTTCATTATTGTGATTCTAAATCACCTTACTTTTAACTAAAATCATTTTTGTTTGATTTTCTTCGCAGTTTGGTAGATGAGCGAATTGAAAAAATCTGACAAAACAGACAGAAAATAGCTAAAGAATAATAGTGTGTGCACATGTAAGGCCTACATATAATTTAAATCGTAGCCATAATAAAAGAAAGGTTATTTTAAGTGCGTTACTTTGTAAAATATTTTGTCTTGGACATGAATTATGAACAGGCGATCCTTTGGATGACGATCTAAATGTCGTATCTGCAGGTTGAGTGTACTGTAGTTAAGACGTTTAGGTCGTCAAACCAACAAAAATGCCTCCCGGCATAATTGGACGATTTCATTGGTAATCCATTTTTGATTGACAGACGCGGTCTTTCACTTTACACTCCTCTTTGTACTAAGAATATATCATGTAAGAATAATCATCCCGATAGATCGACTAAGACATGCGGACATATGAAGATGTTAAACATTGAGAAAGAATTGAGAAAGGAACTAACTATTTCGGACACCATAGTTGGTTCCCATGGTAACTCAAATACGACTGTCATTTTGATAGTGATGTATGTTTGTAAGATCATTAAATTCTAATGTCTAAAGCATCTGGTTTTGTATGCACAGAGTGCAGAGATAGTTCTAATGCATGTTACTTAGCAAAAGTCGTTCATTTCGGGTTCTTATTTTAATCTCAGACTAAAATCATTTGAATTGAAAAAAAAAAACAAGAGGACCATGATGGTCCTAAATCGCTCCCCTGAGTATGATGGTTCATGGCTTTATGATATAAACAAAATTGCAAAGCCCTCTGTCTAATTATTTTGGAGAAGATGTTTACAGATTTTCTCTTTTAATCCTAGGTATATTGATGATCCCACCATATAGCACTAGTTTCCTGAATATGGTAATGCTTTGATTAATAGACATCAATACATACATGTACCAAGTATAAAAGCTGTAAGCCTAATGGTTTAGGAGAAGAAGGTTTTCAAAGATATCATTATTTATTCCTAACTAAAATTAGGGATTGCACAGAAAAGGGCCAATTTTTTAAGTAATTTGGTAGAGGGTCAATGGCTGAAGATATGTACAAAATATCAAAGCTCTAGGCTTTATGGTTTGGGAGAAGAAGATTTTCAAAGATTTCCTTCTTTATTCCTTTGTTAAATCAGGAATCGCACAGAAAAGGGATAATTTTCAGAATACAGTAATTATTTGAAGTATTTTGGTAAAGGGTCAGTAGATGATGATGTATACCAAATATCAAAGCTCTAGGCCTTTTAGTTTGGGAGAAGAAGATTTTTAAATATTTCTTTCTTTATTTCTATGTTAAATCAGGGATTGCCAAGAAGCGGGCTAATTTTCAGAATATGGTAGTTCTTTGAAGTATTTTGGAAGAGGGTCAATAGATGATGATTTGTACCAAATATAAAAGCTCTGGACCTTATGGTTTGGGAGATTTGAATGGGGTTTACGCCGCTTTCAACAATCTTTCAGTTATATCGCGGCGGCTGGAGCACCTAACAATGGAATCCTGGTATTTCTCACACCAGTACTACCATTACATCCTTTCCTAGCCTCCAGCTGCTATCCAACATAGATCTGCGATTATCGACCCATTGGTGAGAGACAAATAGTCGGAAAGGTTGAGTGCCGCCGTCGGGAATCGAACCCGGGACCTCTAGATTGACAATCCGACGCGCTACCAACTGCGCTATGACGGCGGCCTATGGTTTGGGAGAAGAAAATTTTAAAAGATTTCCTTCTTTATTTCTATGTAAATTCAGGGATCATTTAGAAAAGGGCTAATTTTCAGAATAGGGTAATGCTTTGAAGTATTTTGGTAGAGGGTCAATAGATGATGATGTATACCAAATATCAAAGCTCTAGGCTTTATGGTTTGGGAGAAGAAGATTTTTAGATATTTCCTTCTTTATTTCTATGTAAAATCAGGGATCATTAAGAAAAGGGCTAACTTTCAGAATACGGTAATTCTTTGAAGTATTTTGGTAGAGGATCAATAGATGATGATATATACCAAATATCAAAGCACTGGGCCTTATGGTTTGGGAGGAGAAGATTTTTTAAGTTTTTTTACTCCGTTGCCATGGTAACCAGAGTTCTTCATGGATTTCAATTCTTTGAAGTATTTTGAAAGAACATGACCTAAGGATCATTTCTGTGAAGTTTTGTTGAAATTCCATGGTTAGTTTAGGAGGAGAAGAATTTTTTGTAATTGTGAACGGACGGACGGACAGACGGACGGACGGACGACGGACGATGACCGATCACAATAGCTCCTCCAGAGCACTTCGTGCTCAGGGGAGCTAAAAAAACACACACACACACAATTTTTTCAAACAATTTCCGGCTGTAGTTCTGTAATGTAATCGTCCAATCATTTAAGAGATGAAGAGAACATTTTTTGTTTTCATAGAGGTATGAACCGCTAATCACACTGTATGAATACGCGAAGCGGATTCATACATTGTGTGATTAGGTTTTTCTGTTCATACATCCATGAAAACAAAAATATTCTCTTCATTTCTTATAATTTAATAGCATCGAGCGAGAAAAACAACAAAAGCTTTACAAATGTTGATACTTTTTTGTTAGGGACTATTTTGTGCGGAAGCATACAAAATCAATGCGTGATCAAAATTTTGTTCATGGAGTTCTGAATAATATTGTTCGTACAATCAGAACGCTCGTCTTTGATAGACGAAACTAAAAATTAAATTATTTATTGATAGATATCGGCCATGGGAGATGAAGTGCCCCAAAGAAAGTTATTAAAATTGGAATTGTTGGGCGGATCGGGTTTAACGCCATTTTTTGATAGTATTTCAGTCATATCGAGGCGGCTGAAGCACCTAACCATAGATTCCTGGTATTTTTATCACATCAGTACTGATACTACAACCTTTTCGAGCCTCCAGCTGCTCATCGAGTTTAGGCTTACGATCATCAAGCCGTTGGTGGAAGACTAATGTCGGAAAGGATATTCGCCGCGACTAGGGATCGAACCCGGGGCCCCTTGACTAGGAGTCATACGCGCCACCACTGCCCTATGGATTTGGTCACAAAAGAAGAAGAGGATATGGTGTAAGAGAGAGCAGGCTGGGCGTATGTGTTTGCATCGGGTTTAATATAGCTTTGAACAATCGTAGGGAAGCTCACTTGCAATTCAGAGATAGAGAGAGGGAAAGAGAGAGGTAGACAGGCTGATATAGAAAAAAGCAAAGAAATAAACTTATAATATTAATCGTTCGAGGGCGACCAAAACTTTGTTGTTGTTCGATCCTAGATGCAGCGGGAAATTCGTGAAGCAGTGTAAGTTTTATCTTAGAAATAAAGTTGTCTTTCTTATCCTTGATTTATTTTCCGTCCCTCAATCTTTAACGCCCCGTTGATATTTTGGCTCGAACGGAATAATTTGGAAAATGCTTCATATTTTTACGTCTTATCCCAATATTTGATAAAAAATGTATCAACAAGGTGCCAAATTGTCACAAGATACGCCCGTCACACTGCTTAATATTAACTGGGGGTTTGAATAGAACTGAGGTTATTTTGAATGAATATTTTTTGTCAAACAAAGTATGAAAAACAAAAAAGGACAATCACTCAAAAAGTAGGCCAGGTAGAGCTATGGTTCTTGTGCACTGCACTCCCACTTGGTGAGATCTATACACCCATGAAGTTTCATGATTCTAGCTATTATACTTTTAGAGATATAATCCGGACAAGATTCAAGAATGAATAAAAAGGGCAATAACTCAAAAAGTAGGCTAGGTAGAGTTATGGTTCTTGTACACTGAACTCCCACTTGGTGAGCTCTATCCATCCATGAAATTTCATGATTCTAGCTATTAAACTTTTAGAGATATACTCCGGACGAGATTCAAGTATGAACAACAACAAAGGGCAATAACTCAAAAAATAGGCCATGTAGAGTTATGGTTCTTGTGCACTGCACTCCCCCTTGGTAAGATCTATACACCCATGAAGTTTCATGATTCTAGCTATTAAACTTTTAGAGATATACTCCGGACAAGATTCAAGTATGAAAAACAACAAAGGGCAGTAACTGAAAAAATAGGCTTGGTAGAGTTATGGTTCTTGTACACTGCACTCCGACTTGGTGAGCTCTATCCATCCATGAAATTTCATGATTCTAGCTATTTAACTTTTAGAGATATACTCCGGACAAGATTCAAGTATGAAAAACAAAAAAGGGCAATAACTCAAAAAGTAGGCTAGGTAGAGTTATGGTTCTTGTGCACTGTACTCCCCCTTGGTGAGATCTATACACCCATGAAGTTTCATGATTCTAGCTATTAAACTTTTAGAGATATACTCCGGACAAGATTCAAGTATGAAAAACAAAAAAGGGCAATAACTGAAAAAATAGGCTAGGTAGAGTTATGTATCTTGTACACTGCACTCCGACTTGGTGAGCTCTATCCATCCATGAAATTTCATGATTCTAGCTATTAAACTTTTAGAGATATACTCCGGACAAGATTCAAGTATGAAAAACAACAAAGGGCAATAACTGAAAAAATAGGCTAGGTAGAGTTATGTATCTTGTACACTGTACTCCCACTTGGTGAGCTCTATCCATCCATGAAGTTTCATGATTCTAGCTATTAAACTTTTAGAGATATACTCCGGACAAGATTCAAGTATGAAAAAACAAAAAAAGGCAATAACTAAAAAAAAAGGCCAGGTAGAGTTAGGATTCTTGTGCACTGCACTCCCCCTTGGTGAGATCTATACACCCATGAAGTTTCAGGATCCTAGCTATAATACTTTTAGAGATATACTCCGGACAAGATTCAAGTATGAAAAATAACAAAGGGCAATAACTCAAATAATAGGCCAGATAGAGTTATGGTTATTGAGCACTGCACTCCGTATTGATGAGAAGAATATAACTGCCAAGTTAAAAGCCAATCGGACTTACGGTGACAGAGTTATGCTCCGGACAAAGAAGTGGACACCGCCCGGACATTCGGACGCCCGGACGCCCGGACACCACGGGTGATCCCATAATACGTCCCGTCTTCGACGGGCGTATAAAAAGTTTAATAATTGAATTCAAAATTTTTAAAATATAACATGAATTCTACCGAATGGTAAATAAACATTAAATGTTCGGGCCGAACTTTTGTCTAAAAAGTACTTGGACTTTATACTAAAAGGATGGTTATGATTGGAAGTAATTAATGTCATACTCGTTCACGTATATTAGAGCGTGAAAACGAAACATATTTTTCAAATTTTGCTCGGTTTGATTCTTAATGTACATTGCCCCAACTTCCAGCTGCCTAGAAAATGGGTATTCAATGGTCAGACACTCATTATTTTAGCGTATACCATTGCAATGGGACAGTCTTAGAGGTGTTTCCATGGTAACGGGGCTCTATGGTAACATTCTTTGATAACCAAACCAATAGAGATATTTACACATTTTTCCTAACCATGTAAAATCATAACTTTTTCCGCATGTCTGTCTGTGAGTCTGTTTGATCTACATTTTAATTAGCATGTATGGTCTTTGACCAACTTAACATCGTAACTAGCATATATCCTCTTCAGCCAAATTAACATCGTAACTACAGCTGCTCTGAGACAAAGACAGAGATAGAGAGACAGACATACAGATGGTTAGGAAATAGATCGAAACCAGCACAAACTAATCACATAGGTGGTATTTCAGAACTGAGTGTATATCAAGGTAGAATAACCATTCTACAATTGTAATTAGGCGGTAGGGAAAAGTCTCGATCCTAGTAAGCCTGCGCACTCCCAAGAGTACCTCTTAATGCGATGGAAACTTTTTGCGAGTTAACCAGTTTTGTCTTCAAAAAGCCAACATGAATTGGCCGGCGGCGGTTCTAAAGGACTTACGGCGTGTATGGTCACACTGCGCAGACTGACCGGAGTCAAAACTATTTAAGTTTCGCCGTGTTTTCTTTAATTGTTGTTGCTGTTGTTGTTTTCTACACGAACTTATTTTACATTTGCACAACATTATTTGAAAATATAGAGATGTGTGAATCGTCACGAAAAGAAATAGTTGCGAAATTTTACGATCTGATCAGACTGAGCGAACTATGAAGGCTGGCGGTTGTCTTCTTTATCTCTGATTTATCATATGTCCCCTCATCATGAGAGCTATTTAGTAAAAGAACGGCACCCCGGATGGTTATAGTTTGAAGTGCTTTATTCATGGATGATACATTTTCTCGCAATATTTGTCATACTCGTTCATGACTGAAATAAGAGCTTGAAAGCCAAACACATTTTCTCTCGGTTCCACTATATCCCCATACCCCAGTCATTCTCTGTGAATGCTCCAACTTCCAGCTGCCTGGAAAATTGGTAATTAATGGTCATTATTTTTGTGTATATCAGTGCAAAGTGCCAGTCCAAGATGAGTTTCTATGGTAACATTCCTTGATCGCTAATTTTCTCGTTTTCTCTAAGATATTAACCTTTTCAGTCTGTCTATCTGTATGTATATCTGTCTTAACAGAAAAATCAAGATACTTGATATTGAATTATACATTCTTAATAGAAACACTACATACCACTTAAATAAATGCTAAAAACACACTCTCTCTCTCTCTCTCTCTCTCCCTCTCTCTTTCTCTCTCTCTCTCTCTCTCTCTCTCTCTCTCTCTCTCTCTCTCTCTCTCTCGTGGGAACGAATAACTTGGATAGTGAAGAGTAACATGTTTCTTTTGTTGCTTTCTTTCCATAAGTTCTACAAAAATTACCTCTGTTTGAACATGTAATAGATGTATAAAATTAAGTAAATAGCAACCTTTTTAGTCGTGTCGTCACAGATGGCGCATTTGGGTACTCATGGCAAATCGGATTTAAGTGTTCAATATCATGACTTGCCATCCACCTTTGCTTTCTATAGGACGAAATTGCGTTCTAAACACTTTAGAATTGATCTGCTGACTAACAACTGTACAAATAGTACAATAACATGTAATAGATAACAAAGCGTAATAAAATAAGATAAAACGACAATTACAATATTACAATACTTTGTCTTACCATTTTAAGTGATTTATGAAATGGAAGTGACAACAAAGGATTTATAAGCAGGTTTGCTTTTATTTTGGTATTAGTCAATACATAGAAATGATGATGAAGGATTGTAGCTAGCACATATCCTCTTTGACCAACATGACGAAAACTATATGCATTTTCTCAAAAACTGATTTATGCGATAGACCAAACTCTGTTTTCTGGCTATTTCTCATTAACTTACCTTTGTTTATTGAATCGTGTTAAAAATAAATAAATAAAAAAACTAAAAAAAAAAAAAACGAGAAATGTTTTTCTTTAAGGTATCCTCGTTAAAAGAAAATATTTCGGCTATTTTCATACCAGTCACTTCGAACCAGAAATTTTCCAAAGAAAGTAACTGTAATATTGTTATAATAATATTCATCGCGCTAGATCTGGATTGAGACGGGTTATGGTAGAAAAATTATCTCAGTCGGAAGTGCTACATACCTGACTTAGAACCAGACTTGGGTTAACGGCCCCTTTATGAGCCCGCAGGTAATTAAAATTGAATCCATTATTTTGAGGGAGCATCTAGCTATTCGCTGCCGACTTTTAATGAGATGTTAACGGACAAATAGCTAGATAGGATCTTTTTGCTGCGGTTTCTTAAAGTGGACTTTTGGTACTTACTTTTCTTGGCATGAACATTGAGAGAAAAGACGAAATTGCTACCTAGATATTTCTGCTTTTCTTTTTTATTTTTCTTATATATTGATAAATATTTTGACCATGCGTAAAAATGCGGGATCGTATTTTAATGGTTAACTATCGTGAAAAATTCTAATTCGAAGGGACTATAATTTTTAAAGCTACAGCAAGCCCTCTTCGAAAAGGCATTTTGTGTCTGAGGACGGGTGGCGTAGACGACGACCACTGGCCATATTTCATTAAAAGAAAACTCTGAAAATCTCCACGAAAGGTAATATGCCGTACATCAAGATATAAAATCAGGTGCGAACGTAATCTGGTTCGAAAAAAGGAAATTGACTAGAAAATCGATTTTCTTACGTAACGTACGATAAGTCTTTTTTCTGCAACAAATATACAATCTATACTCTGTTTTTATTTAAATAAATTAGTTAATTTCAATCAATTACCATTCGTTACTGAGAAGTCTCCTTTCGTCACTCGTCGATTCGTCACCCGGCATGGATGTTTCATGGTCCGATGTATCGGACAAGTACGGTTCGAATTGATAAGGTTGGATAGATTCGTAAATGTCTGCCCGTTGTCCATATTCTAAATCTAAAGATTCGGCTTCGGATCCGAATGGTGAGGACCCACATGAAAGTGAAAGATCGGAACTTGTGTCCGATTTACTGTCTTCATTCGCTATTCCCCCAGTGTGTAAATAGAGCACCTCTACAGAGGCTGACGTCATCGGATTATCGGAGATTAACAGGTTGCGATAGCGGAAGTGTACATCTCGACAGGTAAAAATCGAGACTTTACACAGCAATTACTGCAAAACTACAAATATTTGAATGGTGCGATAAAGTGTAGTATCCTATATAAACATCGCTTTGTTTAAATTTAAAGAAAACAGAAAAAAAATTTCTGGGCTGGACTAGTACTTTAAGTCTTTTTTATACAAAAAGGACTGTAATTTGCGGATGCCTCAGGTGAGCGATTTAGGACCATCGTGGTCCTCTTGTTATTATTATTATTCAAATTTGAAGCAAGAACAAGATGTATGTGTTAAACACCAATGCCCCACCATTACCATTTTTCAGAAGCAGTTGTTTGATACAATATGGAAATCAGTAGTAAAACCAATGTTTAAGTTTAAGTTTTGCTCATATTTGACCTTGAAAATGACCTCGACTGATTACCATGAACTTAGTACCAACAGAAGGGTTTCTGTCCCTAGCAATAATTATGTGAAACATGAAGGCTCTATCGCTTGTCATGGCAAATGTTGAAATCTTTTGGCGGACAAACAGAGTAACAGAAAAACGGATAAACGGCCCTCGAAGCTCTTTGCAAGAATACCAATTGATGAATGTTTTGTGCAACCATAAATTGGGATTAGATAATTCACTTACTAGAGCCACAAACAATAGTAATTTTTAGTAATTTTATTTAATATCCACATTAAACCTGAAGCTCTTTGCTAGAATATTTGAAATATGGTCTTGAAATGGTTCATGGTAGTATTTCTGTCGCCTATTTTCTTATTCAATACCAGGTAGATAGATATACTTCTTCAATACCAGGTAGATAGATATACTTCTTCAACGGATTCACCGATTTAATAGGCGGCCTCCTAGGCATATATTTGACTATTTTCTTGTCAGTATGAATATTTCTTAAAAAAAGGGGGGGAAGTATTTAAATTATTGAAAAGACAATTGCCAATAAGTCTTTCAATAACTTGAGCGATATTAAGGCTCTTTTCTTTATCTGGATAGATGGAGATTGTATACTTATGCAGATGCCTCTTGTGTCCATGTCTGTTTTTGTTATATTCCCATTTGATTTTAAAAGTGTCTACCGAATATTCCAGCATTTCGTTATCAAATTCATTCAAGCATTCATTTCTCTAAAACTGAAGAAATGAAGCCTCTGTTAACCAACTTGTTAGTTTCACATCGTTTCCTCTTGTATTTGCTTATCAACTAAATGTGGGTTTTCACGCGTTTTTATGAAACTTAGTAAATACATACTACCAAATAAATATTTTACAAAAATGTTTTCTTTTGCCTAAATTTCAAAGAGGGGTCAAATTTTGATTTTTTGTTTTATCCCTTGTTTGAGAAAGTGGGTTGGGTTATTAAAGACGCTTCCATTTTAATATTTTTATCAATTCGTCCAAAGTTGCATTTTATGGACAATTGAAATGTTTGGGTAAAAACCATCAAAATTTCATTATTTAGTGTTGTTTGACATATTTTTATAAATATTTAAATGAAATTCTTTGAAAAAAATCATAAAATTATCAAGTGAAATTAAAAACCGTTTTTAAGGCATTGGTACACATATTCTTAGTTTAAAAGTTTCTCAAAAATCCTGAAGTTTATTTGTAAATGTGTTTTTTGAAATTCCTCATGCATAGATTTTTTTATGAATGTTTGTAAAAATATACTACCAAAATAAGTATATCATTTAACAGAGGTTTTTTAGGCTATATTTCAAATAGGAGTCAAATTTAAGTCCCAAGTCTTACCCCGTTTTTGTAGAATTGGATTGGGTAAAATTAAATGATTCCGTTTAATTGTCTAAATTTATTTTTGCAAAGTATTGCTCGTATTCTAAAGATGAAATTAGAGGCTTACATAACATATATTCCAAAGATACGGAATGCTGATTTATTTTGCACATTTCATATATTCAACATCTAAGCTGGGTTATTTTCATTCCCAAAATTCAACTATATTTTAAGGGTTCACTATCCATTTAGTTTATTTATTCGAATATGACTGTAAAGGGGATCTACAATATGTTAACAGACTCATTTCACTACCCTGTGTTCTGCTAAACTATCCATATGCCACTGTCATACCATTCGTTTGTTTTGTTGTTGTTATATACGAGGTATCAAAAATCCTTCATGTTTCAACAAACTTTTGAGATTCAAATATATATATTAACAGAATGCCTTATGTGTATACAAACAATGTAAAAGTAACAGGTTTAAATCACAGATTGACAGGGACAGGGATAAAACTAAGTTTCCATTTATACGGTTCTGTATTTATTACTAAATAACATGAAATGCTAAATGTTTTTTTTCTCTCGATCTTTTGAAAAATAAGATTGTTTGAACATCATGCAAGAAATTCATTTTCATAAGACTATATTCAAAAATGATATAAAAAAAACCATTTTGAATTCTTATACATCTATTTAATTGTTTGTTTATTTTTTGTTGTACATCAGAGGATTCTTTAACGAAAAAATTCTCTCAAACCAGTAAGTATAGACAGTGCATATAAATATGCAATGTCAAACCTAGGTTAACAACCAATACAACCGTTCGTCTTTCTTGCCAAATTCCATAAGGATAGTTGAAAAAAGTTGAAATGTTCAAATAAAACGTTTTAGAACCCAAATACGTTTTGCATTTTGTTATAACCTTTAAGAAACACTTTAGGAGATACATATTGAATTATCTATTAACTTTGCATAAAGATTGTTTGTTCCAAGGCAGTCAAATTTAATTAAAGAGAAGCCAGAAATCAAACAGAGAGACTAATTGACACAAAAAAATACCCTTAGATTTAATATACCGAGGGAAAAAAGTTTAGCAATTTCATACGTTACAGCCAATTTCTCCGGTGTCTAGCTTTGGATTCAAACCATATTTTCACAAATCGATCTTAAATATGTTCTATTTTTTATGTGTGGACACAGTATTTAAAAATCAGATGATTTCAAGGTCATACGTGTTTGTTGTACAGCGTCAAACATGGTAGGGGTAGGGAAGTAAATGTAACACAAAGATTGAATATCTTGTGTGTCCACCGTTTGCGCCAATAACGGCATCACAGCGTCTTCTCATGCTGGAAATGAGCCTACGGTTTATGGCCATAGGGATACGATCCCATTCCTGACGCAGAACACGTTCCAGGTCTCTAACGTTATCAACGTCATTCCTGTCTCTTACTCTCCAACCCAGATGGTCCCAAAGGTGTTCGATCGGAGACAGATCCGGTGATTTGGCTGGCCAATCCAACACATGAACATTATTAGTCTGTAAAAGGTCCAACGTGTGCCGAGCGACATGTGGGCGGGCATTATCTTGCTGAAAAATGGTAGCAAGCCCTTGACGCAAGAACGGCAATACCACTGGCTGGACAATTTCGGTGCAGTATCGAACGGCATTTAAGTTTCCCTGATTAGCTACCAAGTCAGTCTTGCCACGGTATGATACACCATCCCAGACCATGACGCTGCCGCCTCCAAAACGGTCATGTTGAATGACGTTGGCGGGATCCATCCTTTCGCCATCACGCCTCCAAACACGTATCCTGCCATCCGCAAACATCGAATTAAACGGGATTCGTCTGTGATGCCACATTCGTCTTGGCCATCGACGGTGTCCCCTTGTCCAATTCAATCTTGCATGTCTGTGTGCACGTGTCAAAGGAATGCCAACGTAAGGTCGACGTAAGCGTAAACGTGTCGAACGAAGTCTGTTTCTTACAGTACGAGCACAGACCCGTGTTCCCGTTACATTTCGGACCAAACCGGCTATACGATTGCTATTGAGGGATTGACGATACTTTGTTCTAAGTCTTGAAATGAAACTTTGGCTCACGCCAAAATGTTGAGCCACCTCTTATACCATCATACCACCAGCCAGAATACCGATGGCTACGTTCCGTTTGTCTAAATTAAGCCCTTGGCGACGTCCCATTTGAATTTTTTAAAATGTTTTAATGAGTTATCTTGTTATTGATGCTAACCAATAAACTGGGATTGATATTGTGGATATAGACTTCACGTACATGTGGAAGCACGTGCAGAACGTGTTTCAGCAAAATTGCGTTAGACAGCCTATAGAAGCGAGGAAAACTTGCTCTTAATGCATAATTAGTTAGTTAGCTTTTAAAAATTGAAAACGAGACTGATTTTATAAGGTTTATACATTTACGTTGAAAAATAATGTAGGTCGAAAAAAATGCTAAACTTTTTTCCCTTAGTATATATGCCTAGAAGTAAAGGAACTAGAATTGTCGCATAGCAAGCTAATACACCCACCAGCACTTTGTCACTCAAGTTGCACAGTTGACTCTTGACCTATATTACCCAAATTCACAAATTCAATAGAGCACCTTTCTTTGGTCATGTAAAGGATATGTTTAAAGTTTCAAGGTCCTAATGGCTTATGAGTAAGAGCACAATATATTTTTCAGTCACAGTTCAATGGTGACCTTGTCCTTTTAGCTTCTTGACTCCAGAACATTGGACACTCCCTTGGATCATTGTGGTCAAGTTTCATTGTTGTATGTCAATTGGTTCTAGAATTAGTGCATGGAAACGAAGAGTCTGCGGACATATGGAAGGATGGATAGATGGACATACAAATAGACACGAAAAACTAATATAACCAATTATTTCGGAGGCTAGGGTATAAAAACAAATAGCTTACTAATAATTAGTTATATCATTGAATTGATTCTTTCTGTTGTTCAAAAAAACGTATCGAACATGTAAGGACATAAAACTTGGTAGCATATTGAAAGTGCGTCTTCATGTAAAAAGAACGTGAAGGTTTTAATCAAATTAAACATTTAAGTAAAAATATGAGGCTTCAAATTTTTAAATGTGATCTAGTTCCTTGTATGATTTACATTTTGAAAATTGTTAAAAAGATCATTTTCTTGCACAACAAGAATCCAATAAGCAATTTCAGAAAAATTAATTACGTTCTGGCCAATTAAGAAATAATCACAAAGGTTGACTGAGCAGCTGAAAGCTAGCACTGGTTACTTTGGCAAAAGTGGTTAGAGAAATTCCTATAAAAAGGGTTAGATGGTCCATCGACTGCATTACAGATGACCTTGAAACATAATAATCTTGTCTAACGAATGTGAACGCCTTTCAAAATGCCATTCCTTCTGGAAGACATGATTGGAATATGAAATCCCCATCTTTTTTATTCTTAAGGAATTCCCAAGTATAAAAGTTTTATCTATTTTTAATATAATGACTTTTGAATACGATCTTGACTATGGCGGATGAACTTGGCCTTCAATTCATGCAAAGTTTTTGTCACAAAGAATGTACATGTAAGATATGAAGGTCCTTTTTAAGACCATTAAAAAGTTATGGTTACTGTTATATTTTTATATTTTTGAGGAATTTGTGTTCCCAAACTCACTTGATAATACACAAAGAGATTAATAACTATTTTACCAGTTTCCAGTACTTATGACACTTGCGGCATAAGTAGTACACAAATGTTGCTTTATTTAAGGAAATGTCAAAACTAGCCCAGAATATGATATGTTTTCAACCCTTTAACTTGGAACCTTTATTTAATTTTTCATGATTTTTTAAAGATTTTTCTTCCATCTTCAATAAAAAGAGAGAAGTATTTTAGAGGCCAATATAATAAGCACCAATTGGTTTTCAAATCAGTGAAGAATTTTCTTGATAGGATTCATATTTTCCACACAAGAGGATTTTTTCTCTTGTATACCCTTTAATCAGAGACGATGTGCAACATGGTGCTTTACGGTCAGCACCTATTGTTCAGTTGCTAAAAATAACATTGTATGAACCAGCTGTTCTCAACACATCAAACACACACAATATAATGAAAATGGAAGCGAGGTCAGATTTTGCTATAGTTCTGGAACACCCCTTTTAAAGAACTTGTCACGATAAATCTTTATAAAACAAACTCAAAGTGAGCTTTTGTGGTTAGATGAATGTCCGTCGTGCGTCAAAAAAAAAAAAAAAAAAAATAGGTCACAGGGTCAAATCTTAGAAAACCTTGTTTGCACTGTAGAGGCCACATTTTTGCCCAATCAATCGTCATCAATGAAATTGAATAAAAAAATTCGAGACATTCAACGCATGTGAGCAATTAAGGGCCCCACATTTTTTGCCCAATCGACCTGAAAATTTGTCAGAATAATTGTCTTGATGAAATCTCGGAAAGTTTCCTTATTAGGTCAACTGGGGTCAAAAACAAGGTCACTTGGTCAATTCTTAGAAAAACCTAGTATTTACTCCAGAAACCATATTTTTCCCAATCAACCTGAAAATTTGTCAGAATGATTTTCTTGATGAAATCTCGGACAAGTTCCAAAATGGATCAACTCGGTCAAAAACAAGGCCACTGGGTCAAATCTTAGAAAAATCTTGAATGCACTCAACCTGATGAAGTCTCGTACAAGTTCATAACTGGGTCAACTGGGATCAAAAACTAGGTCATTGGGTCAAATCTTGGAAAAACCTTGTATGCACTCTAGAGGCCACCTTTTTTGCCCTATCGACCTGAAATTGGGTCAGAATGGTTGCTTTAGTAAAATCTTTTGCAAGTTTGAAACTGGATCAACCTTAATCAAAAACTTAGAAAAACCTTGAATGCACTCAACCTGATGAAGTCTCGGACAAGTTCATAACTGGGTCAACTGGGGTCAAAAACTAGGTCATAGGGTCAAATCTTAGAAAAACCTTGTATGCACTTTAGAGGCTACATTTTTCCCCTATCAACCTAAAATTGGTCAGAAGGATTGTTTTGATGAAATCTTGTACGAGTTCAAAAATGGGTCAACTTGGGTAAAATAAACTAGGTCACAGAGTCAAATCTTACAAAAAACTTGTATGCACTCTAGAGGCCACATTTTTTGCCCGATCAACCTGAAATTTGGTCAGAATGGTTGTCTTGACGAAATCTTATGCGAGTTCAAAACCTGGTCAGCTGGGGTCAAAGACTAGGTCACAGAGGCTAACCTTAGAAAAACCTTGCATGCACTTTCGAGGCCACATTTTTGCCCGATCAACCTGAAAGTTGGTCAGAATGATTGTTGTGATAAGATATTGTATGAATTCAAAACTGGGTCAACTAGGGTAAAAAACTAGGTCATGGGGTCAAATCTTAGAAAAACCTTGTATGCACTCAAGAAGCCACATTTTATGTCCAATCAATTGTCATCAATGAAATTAAATAAAAAATTCGAGACATTCAACTCATGTGAGCAATTTAGGGCCCTTATGGCCCTCTTGTCTTTTCTTGTCGTTTCGATTAAAGTTAAGACTAAGATGAGGATTCCTTGTCTTCAACAATTTCTAATTTTGCGATTTTCCAACCAGTTGCTTCTTGTGCCATTGAACAGTATGAAATTTTGACATTTGGAAAAGAGTTATATTCCGATTTCAGGTTTGATTAATATCTGTGAGGAAACACAATTTCAATCTGAATTTACACTAACAGTTTCCTTCTATGAAGTACGATAATTGCTATTCTGATTATTCCATTTTCATTCTGTTATAGGATTATTATATCGTATAAATTGTATTTTTTTAAAAACTTTCTTCAAATTCTAAGAATCAAGTTACAGCTGCTTTACTGGTGGTACTTGCGTTTAGATCTGGAAAACAATAATAATAAAGAATAAATAGATGAATCGTAAAAACAACAACAACAACAAAAATAAACTGACCATCCATTCAACATTTCTGCACTGATATTGGGCCTAATTTTGCCCATACAACACAATTTACACTGGTCCACAGTGAAAGAAGCTGCAGACGACAATTTCAAGTTGATGATTTTTTCATCTATTTTGTCTTTTTGGATAGAAATCATTGTGGGGAACGAAGAAATTTCTTAATAACAACAATTTCTTCATTTTCATGGTTTAAAAGCTGTCGTAAAAAGGAGGGCTTGTGGGGGAATGGTTACTTTCTTGATTTCTATTTTTTATCTCTTCATTATCTGATTGAATAAAGGGGGTATTTTTATATTGGTGAATTTCTTGTTTCTCGACCAATTATTCAAGTTCAATTATTACAAAATGTCAAATCGTGTCAATGCCCGGTCGGGAGGTGATAATTTCTCTTTAATTACCTTTTTACCGAAGTCTCCATTATTTTAGTATATGATATCAATTTACCGAAGTTTTAATTTACCGAAGTTACCATCACTCCCTACAATTGACTTGGGGATTCCTACACTTTTCAGAAAGTGTCTAAATCTATATAGCAGCCACATCTTTTGGTATCGACCCTTATCACATAACGGGGCCGAGGAATAAACCATTCAAGGACACTTTAGGTCCGTGAGATAATCTTTTCCTTAGTTTCAAGTATAAACAACATATTAAAAATTCATTTATTATGCGATTCAGTTTTCTAATAAGTTACTAAAAAAAACAACAACAAAAAAACAAAAACTAAAAACATCTGTCACCAGTACAAATTCTTACCGATGAATACCATTTCGTTAGCCAATTGTATCCTCGCGGTATGGGTTTTCGTCCTAATAACGAGTTTTCAGTTTTGTGGCTACTAAAATCTATTGTATTAAAGAATTCCTGCATATAATATCAAAGTATATTCTCTTTAGTTTTTTTCTTCCTTCTAAGCTTTAATGCATTGGTATGAATATTCTTTTCCTGTTTACGATTCTGGTCAAGATTTTTGGGGTCAGTAAAACAGCGTCATATGTTTTCGTCCTAATTTATAAATGGGCCATATACGGATGTGAAAACAAGATTTGAATATAAAAACCAGTTATTTTCAAAATACAATGATTTACCTTACTTCATATGTATATTTCCTAAGTAACTGTTACAAAATAATTATATTATAACCACGTTGCAAATGGTTCAACAATATTCAGTGCCGAATCTGTAATTCCGTGCTAATCCTAACCTACATTAATAAAAAGGCACTTAATTTTGAAAAAAATTGATACACATCCCCAACGATTTACACAAGGTTTGTTGAGAATGTACTTATTCATTTTATATAGCCTGCAAAGAATTTATAGACTTAAAAGTGAAATATTTTGAAGAATATTTGCTGTATTTTATATATTGTAAATACTGTAAGGACTGGTAAAATATAAGATATATCTAATCTTCATTCAGAAAAAGAAGCTATTTATAATAGAGCAAACCACTTGACAGTCAAGTGACATCAAAATTTGATGTCAAATCACCAAGCAATATAGCTAGATTTTATAAGATTCTTCTAGATTTATTTTAATTGGAGATATAGAAAGGTCGAAAAATAGACTTAGCAAAACACATAAAAAAGAAGCAGCTCACACTCAAATAATTCTTCTGCCGATTAAATTGACCTGGAACATGTTTGAAAGACTTATTGCGATAGCTATGTTTCTAAACTAATTTTAGACAACGAAAAATTTATTGTACAACAACCTTTCCTGACAAAATAAGTACAACATGAATTGGTGTGAAAACATATGACGGACGAAAACATATTCCACAACGATATTTGTAACGTGTTTTCGCGCAGACACTGGATTAGCAGAAAGTATACTCTTCACCTCAATTATCGTGCATGTAAGGAACCAGGGGTTCAGTACCAATCAAAAAATGTTTTTTATCTGATGAAATAGTTTTTATATATCTTACATACATTTAATTTATCTTTTAGTAAAGTTTTTGTCCAGTTCTATTCTACAGTTCTACATGAAATTTATGTTGAAAGTTGCCTTGTTGACCCTTTAGAAATTTTGGATTGCTTCTGCAGTTATCATACATCTTACAAAAGAGAGCGTCTATGACAACCAAAAAGAAGCAAATTTATTGTTTCAATTTTTGTCATCCATCTTTTCTTTTAAACAATTAATCTAGAAGATTTATTTGATGTTAGTTTTAGTTTAGAGTTGTGAAAACTCATGTTAAATTGATCCCCTGTCCCCTAGTTTGTGAAATGTATTATTTGTGGGTCAATTTTGCATCTCATTGGGTTTAAGTTAAGTTTGCTGTATGGTGTGGGTGTTTTCTCACAGCATCAGTTACGAACCCCAAAAATTAAACATCCTGTGAAAAAATAAGGTCACAAAATTTCACTGGGGCTCCTTAGGGGCCATGCACGATAACATAGGTATGCATGATAATTGAGTTTTGACAATATAAGGTAATTTCTGGAGCAGCTTCAAGATAAATGTACTAACTTTAGATCATATCCTTACTATCAAAGACAATTGCTATACTTTGAATGCTCATATGAGACACAAACATTTCTTTTTTCTACATTTCCATTATTTAGACCTTTACTTCCATTCTCCAAACACTGCACAATTACTGAAATACTATGTCCCTTGCTCCATGTTTCTATTTTTGCTCCAAAATATGTAATGCAAGTTATGCGTACCTGACAAAATTTTATAGGATAAGAAAGTATTTTCCCCCTTAAATTCAATATTTTTTAGCTTAATAACCATCAATTTCCCTTGTCCCTCCTAAAGGCAATTGGGAACTCATTGAATTTTTATCTATTTCAGTCAAAATATATTTTGATAACCCTTTCATGCTGTCATAAAGATATGTTGGTATGGTTTGTTCATTGCTTCACACAAATGCATGCAAATACAAATTTGGTGTCCCGATTTTTAGCATAAGATATGTAACGCTTCTTCAATGGACAGTAAATCACTAGAGTACCCTTTCTTTAAGCCTACAATAATAAATTTTTGAAGGTTAATTATCAAATCAGACCAGCAACAACCCAAAATAAATACAATTTTTCATAATGCAGAATAAATCTAACAGAGTTTTGAAGATAAGAAACCCCCATTTATTTCATAAGATACGTAACAGCTTTAATGGACTTTTATGTCCCACATTCTTTTGTTCTTCATAAGATTAATGTGTAAAGAGAATCTGCAAGAGCTGTAGATTAAATCGATTGTAGCGTATTACACATGCATATAGAACTTCTGCATGCACTGTTTATCAAAAGTCTATTTCTATCGGAATCACGAGGCATCAATTTTATTAGCTTTGAAGATGGAACGGTTTAAAATTTTCAAATACACATTTGATCCCGATTAAAATGTACCGGTAGCTATGTGTTTTGATTATGCAAGTTATATTGCCTAATAGCAAAAATAATGTTAGCGAAATAAATGGTTCGTCATATTGAGAGGTTCTTGGCTTAAAACAGAGAGAAGATTTGAAGTGCATTATGCTCTGTTTGAATATAACGTATCTTATGGAGAGTTACGATTTCAAAGAAATAAAATAGCAATATTTGTAAACACATACTATTTTTAAAGAAATTATCTTGCTATATTTTGGGATGTTTTTATTGTCTGCGTGATAAAATCTAAGAAGTAGCATGATGGGTACCTTGATATCATTATAGCAAGCATAACGTATCATAGTTTTTATAATGTATCTTATATAAATTTGTTTTATTTCATTAAAAACCAAGTTTTGTAAAAGTTGATTTGATTAGATTGATAAATCTTAGTAATGTGACAAATATGCTCAATTCTAAATCAAAGGAGCACCTTTAACCCTTTCCTGGATAAACCCGGGATTTTATGTCTCTGTGATTTTATACTTGAGAAAACATTGTGGAAAAAGGAGAAATTGCTTATGATAAGCAATTTCTCCTTTTCCCACAATGTTTTCTACCACATAGGATGGTTTTATTTGGAATTGCATCCAATTTTCATGGTCGTCTGCAACCTCTTTCGATTTGGACCAGTCTAAAATTTCCTAAACCAGAAAAGGGTTAAAACATATTTGGAAATTTTAGAATCAAATTCAAACAGTTCCTCCATGAATTTACTTACTTATCCCTAACTCAAACCGTTCTCTATATTTCAAACCTGAAACAACTAATTCTTTATAAATTAAACTAAAATCCCAATATAATCCACCAATTTCTCTTTAAATTGATATGTAATTGTGATGTTTTACCTCTTGATAGCAATTTTGTTCTGTGCATAAGATATGTTACGAAATGGTTCTTTAACCGATTTCAATCATTGAAGCAAAATGGATGAGAATAATTGAAATTTTGTGACATAACACATTTTAGTGGTTCAAAATTCTATTTTTTAAAACAAATTTTTTACTAATTTACATAAGCTTTGTTTCATTTATCAAAACTAACAAACAATAAAAAATCTCTTCATTTTAAAACTTAAATGACACAAAAAGTTGGAAGAATTAGAAAATCGTTCTTTATTTTATTTTACACTGAGCATTTGATCACTTGGACACTTGTTGTAGTTTGTGTCATATCATCAAGAGGCAAAACAAAATTGTAAACAGGGAAACCAAACAGCATAACATATCTTATGGTGAATAGATTGTCACAGTCCTTGGGTCTAACAAATTCTTTAACCCTTGTCATGCTGTATAAATTACCTTATTGAATTGCTGAAAAATCAGAGGGCTGAACACACTGATAGAACTTGTTGTTCAAAAATCAATATTTCTTTAAAAAAAACAATTTCATAATCAACTCTGGCAGGAAAAGAATAAGCAGAAGGTGTAGACCAAGATCAGACTGTACTTATGTGCAAGGCTGATCTTTGTCTACATCTCCTGCCAAAACTGGAATATTCTGGGTTTAGCATGACAAGGGTTAATAGGCTTTATTTGGGTACACTGAAATTGGATTCTGTAAATTCAATTAGCACTTTGTATCTTTGAGATAATAAAAATGTTATTCACAATGGATTATTTTTAAGTCATCTGCATTTCAATTTGTGCAGATTTTTGTAGAAAGAATGTTCAGTCTGAAAAAAGCTGGGTGCAGGCATTGGACTTAAATTTATATATGACAGTTTTGTCTTGAGTTCAAAGTGATAAAAGTTACAGACGACAATGATTTTACAATGCAATGCAAAGATCCTGCATGATATAAAAGAATATGGGAAACCGTAATTTGCAATAAAAAAAGTTTCCATTAAACCACTGCTGTACACAATTATTTTTTCTTTAAAATTTTCACCACACTTTGTCTGCAGCTTCTGGTCACTGTGAGGGAGTATTTAGTTCCTTATTCTCATAGGAAGGCTGCAGTTGTAAGTTTGTGGTTTGCTTACTGCTTCCAGAGCATCATGATCTTACTGTTGCGTCCTTGTATTTTTCCCTGGATTGTAGGCTAAAGTCTATGCTATGGATCGCTAGTTCTACAAGCTCTGCCTCATGACACAGTACTTAGTGGTACAAGCTTGTAGAAGGTGATGTGGGGCCCCACCTTCTAGTTCATTTGGTGGTGGCAACCTGTGAAAGAAAGCAAAATAATACTAAGAAGATGTGATTTCAAATGACATTTCTAGAATTTCTGAAATCAAAAAAGGTGTCTATTATCTTAACCCATTCCCATACAATAAAATTTTTGGATGCCTCTGAAGAAAAAACAAATGGAAAACATTGTGTAAAATGAAGAAATTGCTGGTCACAAGATATTTCTTCATTTACACAATGTTCTCTATCCAGAAAGTTGAAAAAATCCAAAATTCCATAGTCCTTGAGCAAAATACTAGAAAGCTAATCTTCAAGGTCATTGTTGGTCCGGACTATTCAAAACCTCGAAACTCCAGCAGTAGTTTGAGGTTGAGAGTACACATCAACAATATTTACATTCTGTGTTTTCAATATGGGCAATGGTTAATGAAATTTCTTTGTGTCTTACCTGTCTCACAGCTTGCAGACATTCACATCGGTCACAGGAAAAAGCCTGGGTCTTACTGTTGGCAGAATTTAATAAGCATATTTGGAAATTTTACAAGCCAAGAACAAATTCTACTAGTTTTTACAGTCAGATTAGCGCGAATTACGATCTTTGTTTTAGATGATGTTGCATCTAATTTTTTAGCAGAAAGTTGTTTAGTGTTCATAGTTCATATATATCTTCAAGTTATCTTCAATTACATAGATCTCTCAAATAACAAAGTTAATTAATTATAACCAAAATTTAGATTGAGATCAAAATTGAAAGAAGTTGTAAGCAACATTCAATTGTGTGCTTAAATTTGTAAATTCCAAAAGGGTTGAAAACATTGTGAGAAAAGGAGAAATTGTTTGTAACTGCTTGTAACAAGCAATTTCTCCTTTTCCCACATAGTTTTTCTGAAACTGAATTTCTTCAGGGCATGAAAGAGCAGAACTGTGTGGTAAAGGATCAAATTTCAAGGTTACAAGACGTTTCTATGATCAAAATGGTCTGATCTAGCAGTTTAAATAAAATTGGACCTTCTGGCCTGTAATGAGTTTAAGGTTTATAAAAGATGAAATATATTTGTAAATACATGTAATCTAATTTTAGTTTTGATGATCAAGATTCAAGTGTTTGATTGCCTGGATTTTTTTTTACAATACTTTATGTACAAAATTTTTAGCACACAACGAAACAGGTCCATTAAATTTCACTCAAGACTTGTAAAGTATTTGTATGTGGCATTTAATTAAGAATCCGTGACATTTAGCCAAAAACCACTCTCCCGAAAACAAATGGCCATATTGCAAAATGCCAATGCAACCGAAAGTTTTTTTTCACAGAAAACCATATATTGTCACCAGTCATTTTTCCTCTAATGACAATTTCGTCGAACTTGGTTGAAATTTCATTGAAATTTTGTCAAAAGAAATATTTTTTGCATGTGCATGTATATATTTTCTTAGATAACACACTCAATACAGATAAACAATATTCAATCAAATTAACTAATTTTTTGGAAAATAAATTATGATTGATCTGAGCAAGTTATATCAAATCTAGCTTCTCAAAGGTGATTTTTAACTAACAGGATATATTCTTCATCATCTGAAAAAAAGACGAAAACAAATATTTATATAGGTTTTGCAGTCATCAATACCTATTGAGATAAATTTTTGGCGAAGTGTCACACCCAAAATATTTTTCAGACAAAGTGTTGCATCGATGACATGGTCATTTGACCAAACATTCTATCGACCAAATGGTCATTCAGCAAAACAGCTTTTTCAGCATAATATTCATTCGGCAATATGGTTTTCGAAAAAATGTTCTGAACCCTGTACGTAAACAAAACGAGATGTTTTCATAGACATATGAACAGATTAAATTAATCACTCCAATGTATGAATCTGCTTCACATATCCATACAGTTTGATTGAATTTTTAGATTCATGCCTCGGTAAAAACAAAAAATGAGTTTTTAGGCTCATGCCTCGATAAAAACAAAAAATATTCTTTTCATCTCATAAGCCATTCCTACACAATGATGCGCTTTGATTCAAGAATAAAAACTTTGGCAAATATTGTAGATGATGAAGAAATTGCAATTTCCTTGTTATTCACATTGTTTTCTACTCTAAAAGACACAGAGATTTTTGAAATTTTATCAACAAAAAATTATCATCTACATGTTCTTTCAATTTAGACCAGTGTAAAGTTTTGTTGTTTGGTACTTGATTAATCCATTCCCACACAATACTTCTTTTTGATGCACCTTAACCCGTTACTGCACAATGATGCTTCCTGATTCCTCTCAAGAAAAGCATTAATGGTATATCTTGACTTGTATATGAATATTTCTTTTAAGTATGTCATCCAAAAGAGTTGTGAAATGGGAACTGCCCATTGGCCAAGGATATGAAAGCCATGAAAAAGAGAAACAAACTGAAAGAGAAACAAAATCTGCACCAGAAAAAGCACATAATGATACATTTGAAGACAGTACCAACTTGTACACTGATACATTTATGACAGAATCGTACTCTGATACATTTGAAAATAGTTCTACACAACAAGGTATCCGAGGATCTTTCAAATTTTTCAAAGACCAAGTAAGTTCTGCCCAAACAGAGACAGAGCCAATACATACAGTGATTACTGAAGGAATAACAACAATTATAGAGGTGGATTCAGAGTCAGAGTTTCAAGGTACTTCTGCAGATACAACTGGATTTGATACTATAAAGGAAACATCGGGGACTCATCCTACTGAGTCATACTCGGACACATTTGAATCTGCGGATAAAACACGGACAGAGTTTGAATTGAGGACTGAGTCAGCTGTTGATTCGCAGAGGTCTTATTCACAAACTTTTACACAAAGTTTAAGGTCACTTGCTGACACTATAGATGACTTGGATCTGTCATATATTGCTCCGGATTATGATGGGAAATCGTATGTATTCACCTAGAAAAACTTTAACCTTTTCTCTACAAACCTGGGAGTGTATGTCGCTGTGATTTTATAATTGAAAAAAAAACATTTGGAAAAGGAGAAATTGCTTGTAAGAAACAATATCTCTTTTTCCCACAATATTTTCGACCACGTAGAATGTTTTAATTTTAAATTGCACCCAATTTTCATTGTCATCTGCAACCTCATTCAATTTGGACTGGTGTAAAATTAAAAAGAAAACAGGAAAGGGTTAATCAACATGTAGAATGCTTACCCTAAAGTTCATGAGTCAGAGATGTAATGTTAAACATTGTGGAAAAACCAGAAATTTCTTGCCAATGTGAAAGAGACTCTTATGTATAAGTTTTTCCACAAATTGCTTGGACTTGTCTAAAGATCTTTTATCTTGTTAAAATTGAAACTTCATTTTAACCCATTCTCACACAATAATGCCTTTTGACTGTCCCCAAGAAAAACAATTATAAAAACATTGTGTAAAATGAAGGAATTGCTTGCAACAAGCAATTTCTTCATTTTACTCAAAGTTTTCTTCCCAGAAAGTTGACATAGTGTAAAATTTCGTAATCTTACATTGTCGTCTGAAACTCCTCGTACTAGTCCTGAATTTTGTCATCTGGTAATGGGTTTAACCAATGATGCCACAACTTGTTTGTTGGTGATGTAAACGTCGTAAGTACAGCTTGAAAAAGCTGTAATTATAACATTTAAATAAAAAAACCTTTATGCTATTCATAAATGTCGGCTAATGTCAAAGTTCACAAAAAATCAACTGTTTTCTGTAAATCATTTATGTACATTCAAAGTTTGTCATTGTAAAGTTAATTGTTGATGTAATTTAATAAGGAAAATGATATCATCAAACTGTCATCAAACTGGCACTGTATTACAATTTTGTTTCTTTCTGTAATGTCTGATTCTGTATGAATGTCAAAAGATTTTGCTGTATGGTATGGGTTATACAGTGGAATCAAGGTAATCACAGCACCAATTTGCCCATAGTTTAACCAGTAGTTGCTATTAAAAGGAGCTATTTGTTTTATAAATCTAATGTGCAAAATGTGAGTCGCAATTAAGTAGTGAATTGGTATGATCAGGATTGCGATTAAGTGAATTCCAAAGTGCTAGATTAAAAAAATGTTACAGGCAGATAGATGATGCAGATGATACAGACCAGGATGATTACAGCGATACATTTGAACCCACAGAACTAACAACACAGTTATCACAATCGGATTTGGTAAGTCCAGTTACTGAGAGTGAGTCAGAGTATAGATATTTATCAGAGTAATTAGGATAGCTTTCTCTAACCCATTACCAGACAACAAAATTTTAGATTGGTCCAAATTGAAATGATTTGCAGAAGATATATTAAAGTTAAAATTTAGAAATTTTCAGCTTTCTTGGTAGAAAACATTGTGGAAATTGAAGAAATTGCTTGTTACAAGCGATTTCTTCATTTTGCACAATTCTATCCCATAGTTTTTCTTGAGGGGCGTCAAAAAGGGTCATTGTATGGAATGGGTTAACCCATTCCAACTCAATCCCTCCTTTTTACGCCTGTCAAGGAAAAAACTTTGGAAAACATTGTGGAAAATGAAGAAATTGCTTGTATCAAGCAATTTCTTCATTATCCACAATGTTTTCTATCCAAAAAGACGGAAAAATTCAAAATTCCATCAACTCAAAATTGTCGTCTGCAGCTTCTTTCAATTTGGACCAGTCTAAAATTTTGCTGTGTTGGAATGGGTTAAGAGATAAAGAGAATGTTTGTTTTTTATCCTGCCTGGACTGAAGTCTAGGAAGAGCTATTGTCATACACTCAGATGTTGGTGGTGGTGGATGTATTAGCTTTAACTTGTCAATGTCCCAAATATTTAAAGCTTTTTTGTAGTCAATATTGACCCTAGAGAGGCTCATATTTTACTCAAACACTCATCACAGCCTTTGCTTTCATTTGAAACTTTGACCTATTAGCCATTGACCTTGAACGTTTTCGTATCCTTAATCAAGATCTTTAAACAAAACTTTAACCTAGCTTATACATGTGTATTTTCTAAATGCTGTTACATAACGCAATCATTAGAGGACCATGACCTAGCAACCTTTACCTTGACTTTCGACCTACATTTCAAAATTTGAACCTTATTAGCTCAACTATTCAAGGAATAGGGGCCTATTCCAGTCGTCCAGTAGTTGGATTCTGTTAGAGTTTTAGGTGCAAGTCTCATATCTCTGTTTCTACTGATGCTATTGCTCTGAAACTTTGCACAGGCCTTTGTGACCATCCCATAGGCAAAATTATTTTTCTATGACATTCATTAGTTGAATTATTGACCCAATTTAGACTAAGACATTTGGTTAAAGTTTTACGTGCAAGTCTCATAGCTCTGTTTCTACTATTGCTCTGAAATTTTGAACATGTTCTTGTTACCATCATATCAGTTCCCAGGAAAAAACATTAATCTGACATTCATTTAAGTGGAAATTTCACACTTTTTGACATGGAACTTCTTTAATAGAGTTTTAGGTGCAATGGTTAGAGCACTCGACTTTATTTTGAGTCTGTAATGGTAGATTCAAGCATGTTCCTTGTCAGAAACCGGCTCCCTTGTCAAAATAAATGAGATTCATAATAATGAAAACTTAACAGACAAATCATAGATTGGCTTCAATTATCATACTAAATGTTAATATGCAGTCATAACTGTATTTTGAGGTTGTTCATGCCTTTGATTTTATATACCTTGTGTATAATTATGTGGACTTCACCAGGTCATAGGTTTTGGCTGAGTGACCTTGACCATTGCTCATTGTTGAAGTTCTTTTTGTGACAAGCAATTTTTGAGCTAGCTATGTTGTCAAAAACTCTGGGACGAACATTCTTGGAAGGGCTATTGGTGTCAGTGCCGGTGTTCAACTTGGTTTAAGATTTTATATTTCTATGATAACTAGTGCTAGGGGGCTAATAATTCATATATGCACTCATCAGGTGATGATCCTTCATCTAGGACCAACACCTATGACCTTGAGGCCTTGTGACCTTAACCTGTCCCAAAAACTTTAACTGTACACTTTAACCAAAAAAATTTAATAAAAAACTTTACTCTTATATATATTTATACCCCCAAAACTCTTAGTTTAGGGGAGGTGGGGAGGGGTTGGGATGGGGGGGGGGTATGTTGGCCGGTCAGTCTGTCTCACCCGTCAGTCTGTAGCTTTTTGTCCACTCATTTGCTCTTAAGCTCTTGGATGGATTATTTCACACTTCACAGGTAGTCTCAGTATCAGTCAGAGATGAGCATATCCTATTTTGGTCTTGGTCCATTTACTCATTACAGAGTTATTACCCTTTGATAAAATATCTTGTGCACTCTTTTCTGTAGTTTTTTTCCCCGCTCTATTTCTCATAAACTACTGGATTAACTTTATTCAAACTTCACAAGTAGACTTAGTATCAAAAACAAATGTGCATCTCCTATTTTGGTCACTCTTCATTTATTTTATAAGGAGTTATGACCCTTTAACAAAAGAATTTTGTCTGCTTGTTTTCCCTAAATTGTTCCAGGTATTTCATTTAAACCTCACAGGTAGACTCAGTATCTGTGCATATCCTAATTTTGATTATGTTCCATTTACTTTTTGTATAGTTATGGCCCTTTGTTGAAAAGTCTTATCCACTCATTTTCTCTGAAATTAATGATTTGATTTGATATAAAACTTTAAGGTAGACTCAGTATCAAGGGGAGATGTGTGTATCCTACTTTTGCTACACTTCATTTACTTTTTATGGTGTTTTAATGACAAATCTTGTCCGCTTATTTTCTCTGAAAATATTCCATTGATTTGATTCAAAATCACAGGTAGACTCAGTATCAAGCAGAGTTCTGCATATCCTAATTTGGTTATGCTGCATTTACTTTTTAAAGAACCATGACCCTTTAATTAAAAAGAAATCAGCTCATTTTCTCAGCAGCTGGTAGTTTTGTACTTAACTTCTGGTTGATGGTTGATTCAATTTTCACTACAAAATTTATCAAGAAAAGATGTGAACTTGCAGTTATGCTTAATTTCTTGGAGGTTTGGCCCTTTGTGGAAGAAAGGCTTCCTTCTAGTGACAAAATGTATTTTCTGTGACAAGGAACAGTTTGGGGTAGTTAATTACATCTTGTGATTGTCTAGTTTCTGAATTTTTGAACCTAAGGCCATCATACTTCATATATACACTCATCCAGGCTTTCACCTGTGACCAAGATCCTTCATCACCTTGACCTTTAACCAGAAACTTAACCTTACTTATATTTTCTAAATGTTTACATCTAGGACCATCATTCTTCATGAATCCACGGACCAGGTGATTTGCTCTCTCCTTTAACCAAGACCCTTGACCCTGTGGTCTTGACAGTTGAGCTACTTGTAGAGACTTTAACCAAAATCTGTAGACTTGCTTATATTTTCTGAATGCGTGCACCTAGGACAATCATGTTTCATGTATGCTTTAATCAGGTGATAGGGAATCACTTGTGACCAAGCTATTCAACTCTGTGACCTTGAACTTGACCTTTGACCTACTTTTTAAAACTTTCACCAAAACCTTTAAACTTGCTTATATTTTCTGAATGCTTACATCAAGGACCATCAATTTTTAGTTTCGAATATAGGGGTGGGGGGGTGGGGGGGGAGGGGCTATTCCAATCAGACGGATGTAGGCATCAGTGTCGGTATTGGCATCAGCATTAGTGTCGGTGTAATGATTTGATTAAACCTTACATGCAAGTGTCAACTGCAACTGTCGTATATCTTTAATAACTCTCTTTGTACCAATGCTATTACACTGAAACTTTGCACATGCTTTTGTGCAAAACTATATCCTCTTCTAGACAAAGATTCATTACAATTACATATATTCTAGTTGAGTTTTCACCCTCTTCATTCTTAGAAAATCTTGGTTTATCCTTGCGTGCAACCATCATATATATCTTTAGTAAAATCTCTTTCTACTAATGCTATTGCTTTGAAACTTTGCATGTTTTTATTACAATAGTATAAGCCTCTAGACACAGTTTCATTACTCTTACATTCATTTTTATGGAATTGAAACTTTTTTCGGACTTTGACTAAACCTTATGTGCAACTGTCATATATCTTTAAAAACTCTCTTTCTATTAATGCTATTGCTTTGAAACTTTGCACATGCTTTTGTTACCATCATATCATCTACTAGGCAAAGATTCATTATAATAACATTTATTATAGTGGAGTTTTGGCCCATTTCAAACTTGTATACTTTTATCACGTGATACGCTTTCATATGTGACCAAGGTCCTTGACACTATGGCCTTTACCAAAACCCACACTAGATCTCGTAACTATTTATTCCATGACATAACTATTACTATTTTTTTTGTGACAAGTTTTCCTTCTTCTGTTCACTAGCCGCCCTCATAGGGCAGTCGGTAGTGCATCAGACTCATAATCTTCAATTATGGGGTGTCATGGGTTTGATCCCCAGCAGTGGCACTTATCCTTTCCGACATTGTCTCTCACCAAGGGGTGGATAATTGTAAACCTAAGTGGGATAGCAGCTGGAGGCTAGGAAAGGATGTAGTAGTAGTACTGGTGTGAGAAGTACCAGGAATCCATTGTTAGGTGCTCCAGCCCCTGCAATATAACTGAAATACTGTTGAAAGTAGCGTTAAACCCCATTCAATCAATCAATTCTTCCCATTACTTGTGTCTTCTGACAACTTGGAAAAGATTTCAATTTTCATCTGTTTTTTCCCCTGACATTCAAAGAATAGATATACCATCATAGGTAATGTTCTCTCAAAATTGGGTCAATTGCTTGACATCAGATAACAAACTGAAGTAGGGTATAATGAAAATTTAATAGAAATATTCTCACAAGCTAATTCCTTTGTAGGCAATTAAGTATCATACTTGTAAGAACTGTTAATTGATGATTTATCTGCTACAGCTATTTGCATGTCAGCAATCAAGAGACAATCAGCTGTAGCATGAAAAGTTGCTGTAGATTAGTCACCAAAGCCATACCAACTGCTACGAAACTGAAAAACACTGCTGATAAGTCTGGAAAATTTAACTAAGATTTGAACCCATTTTTATTTTATAGCTTGTAGAGGTGCCAGTATTTGATAGAAAAGAGAAACAAGCACAGCAGCATTTTATAGAGCATATTCTAAACAATTTTAAGGAAAAAGAGCTAGTAAAAGTGGGAGGACTTCAAGTTATATCTCCTGAACTTTCTGAAGGTAAGGCTATAGTGTAGAAAGTTATATAACTTTCTGAAGGCAAAGGTATATTGTAGAAAGTTATATAACTTTCTGCAGGCAAGGGTAAAGTGTAGAAAGTTAAATAATTTTCTGAAGGTAAGGGAATAGTGTAAAAAGTTAAATAAGTTTCTGAAGGTAAGGGAATAGTGTAGAAAGTTATATAACATTCTGAAGGTAAGGGTATAGTGAAGAAAGTTATATAACTTTCTTATGGACAGGTTATAGTGTAGAAAGTTATAAAACTTTCTGAAGGTAAGGGTATAATGTAGAAAGTTATATATCATTCTGAAGGTAAGGGAATAGTGTAGAAAGTTATATAACTTTCTGAAGGTAAGGGTATAGTTTATAAAGTTATATAACTTTCTGAATGTAAGGGTATAGTGTAGAAAGTTATATAACTTTCTGAAGGTAAGGGTAAAGTGTAGAAAGTTATATAACTTTCTGAAGGTAAGGGTATAATGCAGAAAGTTATATAACTTTCTGAAGGTAAGGGTAAAGTGTAGAAAGTTAAATAACATCCTGAAGGTAAGGGTAAAGTGTAGAAAGTTATTTAATTTTCTGAAGGAAGGGTATAATGTAGAAAGTTATATAACTTTCTGTAGGTAAGGGTATAATGTAGAAAGTTATAACTTTCTGAAGGTAAGGGTATAGTGTGGAAAGATATATTTGTGATCAAAAAAGACAGAACGGTCTGTCTGGGACATGTGAAAAGTATAGGCCTTTACTGTTTTACAAAATTTTAGACTGATCTAAAATCAAAGGTTTTGCAGATGACAAATTAAAGTTGATTTTGTTTGAAAAAGGGTTGAAAATATTTAGGAAAAAGTAGAAATTGCTTGTTAAAAGCAATTCCTACTTTTTCCACAATGTTTTCTAAGTACAGTGATTGAACAGGAAAAGGATAGACTCAACTAAACTTCTGTTGTTTTTTTGAAAACCATAGTCTTGTATAGTCAGTCTTAGTCATGGTCTTAGGTGTTGTTGTTGTCATGTTAAAACTTTGACATTTACAATATGTTTATTATTATTTGAGAAAATCAGGAAAAAAGTGTGAATACATCAGAATTTATGATAAAAATAGCAAATAGCAAATATTATTATCAAAATTGATTACTCATTAACCCATTCCCATACAATGAAGCTCCTCAAGAAAAACAAATTGGAAAACATGGGATGAATTGAAAGAATTGCTTGTAACAAGCAATTTCTTCTTTTTCCACAATGTTTTCTCCCCTGAAAGTTTAAAAAATCTAAAATTTCATAAACTTTAAACTGTTGTGTGTCACTTCTTTCAATTAAGACCAATCTAAAATTTTCTGTCTGGGAATGGGTTAAGCCCCTTTTTAGCTCACCTGAGCAGGAAGTGCTCATGGTGTGGTATTTTGATCGTCCAGTGTCTGGCGTCCTTCCTTTGTCGTCTGTCGTGTGTCAACAATCTAAAAATGACATCTCCTTCCAAACCGCGGGGCGGATTTCAACCAAATTAGGCAGGAATGTTCCTTGGGTGGTGCCCTTTAAAAATTGCTAAAAGAAATGAAATCCTATTAAAACTCTTGTTGCCATGGCAACACAACTGAAATTTTAATGAAAACTTTAGAATTATCTCCTCCTGACCTAGAAGAGATAGAGCCTTGATATTTTGCATGAGGCATCAGTACAATGACCTCTTTAAGAATCGCTAAAATTATCACCCTCAGGTACCCAGGGGCAGAGCCCCAGGAGTGGTGGGGCTTATATAGAAATAAAGAAGAATTTTTAAAACGACATCTCCTCCCAAACCACTGGGCTGATTTCAACCAAAGAATTTAATCAGTTGAAAATTCTGGTTGCTATGACAACAAGAGTAAAATTGAAAAATAGAAAATTGAAGAAAAAAAATCTCCTCCTGACCCACAAGTTGAAGAATCTTGAATCTTGCATGAAACATCAGTACATTGACCTATTTCAAAATTGATAAAATTTTAGAGCCACAGGGTGACTAGGCATAAATAGAAATAAAGAAGGAAACCCTTTCAAAACTATTTGGCCAATTTAAACCAAATTGGGCTTGTTGATTTTAGTTAAATGTTAAAGGGGGTTTCCCCGACCCAGTTTGTATTAGGCCTTGAAGAAAAAAAAGAGCCTTATCTCAGGTGAGCGCCAGGGCCACTGGCCCTCTTGTTTCAAGTATAATTCTTGCGCACTATCCAGCACTCAACAGTGAAACCTTTGCACCTTGTGCTCTTTAGATGAAAGGAGACATTGTAAGAATGATTTATTCTTTTTTCACTAATTTTTCTAACTTATTTAATTTGCCATTTACATTCATGTTACAATGTCTTTCTGTTTCGAATACTTGTAAATTGACCGATCATTCATTGAAATTAATCTTAAATCAAACATCAACCTACATTTTTAGGTCACCTGACCGAATGGTCATGGTGACCTATTGCAATCATCGATTGTCCGTCGTCCTGCGTCGTCCGTCGTCCGTTAACTTTTACACATTTTCATCTTCTTCTCAAGAACTACTGGGCGGATTTCAACCAAACTTGGTAGAAAGCATCATTGGGGGATGCCAATTCAAGTTAGTGAAAATAGGGGTTCTTGGGGTCATAGGGGCCCAAATAGGGCCCAAAAAGGGGTAATTTTTGGTACTTCTTTAAAAATCTTCTTCTAATAAACCGTTAATGCCAGAGCTTAAATATTTTGTGTGCATGACAACTAGGACAGGTATATTATAAATTGTGAAATTCATGCCCCTGGGGTCATGTATGGGGCCACACCCAGAGGTCAAAGTTCATCATGTGAAGAAATTCACATTTTCATCTTCTTCTGATGAAGTACAAAGCCAATTTCAAACAAACTTGGTGAAAAGCATCATTTGGTAATGGTTATTCGGATTTGTGAAAATTAAAAGGCTGGGGGGTCAGGGGGCCCTAAAATGGGGACCAAAAGGGGGTAATTTTTGGTAACTTTTAAATATTTCATCTTCTTCTCAAGAACTACTGGGCGGATTTCAACCAAACTTGGTAGAAAGCATAATTGGGGGGTGCTAATTCAAGTTTGTGAAAATAGGGGTTCTGGGGGTCAAAGGGGCCCAAATAGGGGGCAAAAAGGGGTAATTTTTGGTACTTCTTTAAAAATCTTCTCCTAATAAACCGTTAATGCCAGAGCTTAAATATTCTGTGTGCATGACAACTAGGACAGGTTTATTATAAATTGTGAAATTCATGTCCCTGGGTCATGTATGGGGCCACACCCAGAGGTCAAAGTTCATCATGTTAAAAAATTCACATTTTCACCTTCTTCTGATGAAGTAGTAAGCCAATTTCAAATTAACTTGGTGAAAAGCATCATTGGGTACTGATTATACAGATTTGTGAAAATTAAAAGGCTAGAGGTCAGGGATGCCTAAAATGGGGACCAAAAGGGGATCATTTTTGGTAACTTTTAAACATTTTCATCTTCTTCTCAAGAACTCCTGAGGGGATTTCAACCAAACCTTTTTCTAATTCTTTCAAACAAAATCACTTGTCTTGGTGCTCTTTTACTCAGGTGACCGTTAAGGCCCACTGGGCCTCTTGTATTGAAGTATTTTTGTTGGTTTGGCAACTTAAATGTTGTAACTTCAGCTTATACAAGCTGTAGTTAGGTCATTAAGGGCCAACCAACAGTTTCACTTTTGTGATACATGTGCCTGGGCATAAATTTTGCAAAAAAAAACAGTTTCATTAATATTTGAGTCGGTGGCTTGGCCAGCAGAGTGAGTGGGTGGGGCCAGCAATCCATCAATTCAGATGCCATATACAAGTATTAGATTGAATCAGTATCTATAACCAATTTCAGAGAGTGAGGATGAATATCTTAAGTATTACTGTAAGAAGAAAGTAAAACAGCTTCGAAAAAGACAACATAAACCTTATACAGGTAAGAAAATGAAATGTCTCAAACTGTCATCATATAATGCCCTGTTTAAATCCGACAGAAGGATTATCAAAATGTGAAATAAGAATAAAGATAATAAAAGAAAGACATCTAGAATTAAGACTTGTGCAAAGTACAGTAAAACCTCGGTAGTTCGTAGCACAAGGGACCGGGGAAATTTATACGAATTAAGCGTAGTACGAACAAAACGGAGGGCAAGAGGTCGGCTGTTTGAGATACACGGAATCTGACATGGTCTTGTTCTTCCCTCCATTTAGGAATTGATTCTAAATTGGCTATTTTTTTCTCAACAAGACCTGCAGATATTAATTGAGGAAAATTAAAAATTACTCACCTTGTATTTTTTATGCTTTTATCTCTGTTAATTTTTTGGCATTTTTTAAACACAGTGTTTGTATCAAATCGTCTGGGTGATTTCCCTTTACAATACATTGGATCAAATCACGCAAAGTATTCTATCATTAAATCATAAAAAGAAAGACCGAAGATTGTGAAGAAAGCAACCGCAGAAAAAAATGGCTAGAATTTCTAAGTGACCAATAACACTGATACTAATGGGGTTGCATCAATTTAAAGTAAATTTTCGGCGATAATTACGGGAATCTTTATACGATTAAGTACCCACCTTACAAACCAAACAGCCCATTTTAATTAAAGGTACATGATAACACATAATTGTCATATAGATCAGCAGGTGTGAAAGTCAAGGTAGGTGGTGATTGGAGATAGTTAGTTTATCACACCTTCGTATTAAAACATAGGAGTTTGTGCTATAATCATACTCTCGGGACTTGAAATGGCCTACTAACTACGAACCACTGACGTTCGAATTAGACAGAGTTTTCTAACAAAGATAAAGAAGGAAAAAGATCGGGACCGCGTAAAGTATACGAACTAACACATACCTACGAATCAGTGACGTTCGAATAAACGAGGTTCTACTGTACTTGTAGTCAATTTCCATTGCATTGATTGGTGTTCAGTCTATTTTTGTACAGTACCAGGTTCTAGAAAATTAAGCAAGAAACTATCAATTTAACCCATTTCCACACAGTGTTGCTTTTTGATGTCCCTGAAGAAAAACAATTGGGAAAACATTGTGTAATATGAAAAATTGCTTGTAACAAGCAATTGCTTCATTTTACACAATGTTTACTACCTAGAAAGTTGAAAAAATTTAATATTTTATACACTTTGAATTGTCGTCTGCATCTCATTTCCATTTGGACCAGTCTAAAATTGTGCTAACTGGTAATGGGTTAACTATTTATTCTTCTAAATTCACAATCTGTCGAAACAATTTCTACACTATCTGGTTACTACTGTTACAACCACACAATTGGGAAAACTGTCCATTTTGGTGGGGGAGCTAAATTTTACTGAACTGAAACGCCCTTCAGAACAAGGACAACAAAATTCTACTCTAGTCCAAATAGATAGGTTATAGGTGATATTTCAAAAAGTAACTTAATTTTAAAATTGGTTTCATATAGAGTAGAAACACTGTGAAAAAAGGATTTGTTTGTTACAAGTAATTTTACCCATGATTTTTCCTTAAGTGTTTTTTTTTTCTTCAGTCCGTCAAAAAGGAAGGGTTTTGAGGGAATGGGTAAGACTATTTAGAACCAGGTGTATTCAATTGTAATTTTATTTCTTACTTCCACGTGCTTAAAGCTGGCAAGCTATTGTCATTGTGTTGTGTCCGTGTGCGTCCGTGCATAAACTTTTACTTAAAAATTCTCTCCTCAGTAAGTACAGGACAGAATTTTACCAAATTCCACAGAAATGATCCTTGGGTGACCCTTTATCAGATTCCTTTCAAGAATTTTGATCAGATAAAAACATGGCCTTAATGAACGGGGTTAAATTCCGTAAATAGTGAAACCTTTAAAAAATCTTCTTCTCAGAAACCAATTGATGGATTTCAACCAAATTTTATCAAAATGATCCTTGAGTGACCCTTTATCAGATTCCTTTTAAAAAATTTGAACAGATAGAAACAGCTTTAAATGGGCGGGGCTAATTTCCATACATGGTGAAACCTTTAAAAATCTTCCTCTTAGAAAGCAATAGATTGATTTCAACCAAATTTTACCGGAAACCTGTCATTTGTCATACATTCCTGTAAAATTACAGCCATGTTTTCTGTCATATCTAAAATTAAAGCCATGTTTTCTGTCATATCTAAAATTAAAGCCATGTTTTCTGTCATATCTAAAATTAAAGCCATGTTTTCTGTCATATCTAAAATTAAAGCCATGTTTTCTGTCATATCTAAATTCTTCGAAGGAATCTGATGAGGGGTCACCAGATGACATGTTTAGATATGACAGAAAACATGGCTTTAATGGGCGGGGCTAATTTCCATTTATGGTGAAAGCTTTGAAAATCTCCTTCTCAGTAACCATTGGATGCATTTCAACAAATTACACTGGCATGATCCTTTGGTGACCCCTTATTAGAATGCTAAAAGAATAATTGATTGGCTGTAAATATTGCTTTAATGGATGGGGCTAATTTCCATATATGATGAACAATGAAAACCTACAATCTTCTCGGATTACAATTGATTAAAAGTTTTCAACAAAATTTCACAAAATGATCCTTTAGTGACTCCTTTGTCAGATTCTTTCATAAAATATGGCTTAGATGAAAAATATGACTTTTATGGGGGGGGGGGCTTGTCTCCATATATGGTGTAGAGTGAAATTTTGAAAATCTTATTTTTGCAAACTGTAGGATGATTTTCAACCAAAGTTCTCAGGAATGATAAGTAAATTCAGGCTGGTGGAGCAAATCAGACGCTCAAGTGCCTCTAGTTAAATAAACTTGATTAGCTCAGCTGTTTTCTGAGCAAACCCTAAGTATTGTTATAGCCTTGGTGTTATCTGATGTTAGTATTTTTGGCAACATAAAATTATTTTGAATTTTATTTTTGTTTTCAATCGGCAAATCTTTTCATATCAGGCTTGTAACCTATTCTTAAATTCTTTATAGAGGGGTCTGTAAACAATTTTATCAAAGATTTTTGGATTCCTTATTGTCAAACATTTTGTCCCTTCAAAAAAATAGAGCCTTTAAAGTATCTTCTTGTACCTTAATGCCTGGCGGTATTAATTTGAGAAGGACATCATCTGGTGAGCTCTGCAAAAATTGTAAAAAGAACATTTTGGTGAGGTTGTTTAATATCGAAGTGGAACTTCTTGTCAGACTCCGTGGGCGGGGCCAGTTAAGTTGTTGGGCAGGGCCAGTGATCTTTTGATATAGGACCATCTTGAAAATAATTGGAATTAAACATAAATGAGGCAAATAAAGCCTTACAAAAATGTAAGCTATATAAGACTTATGAGATATACAAGAATTCTGTCCAAGAAATATCTGAAAATTGAATTGATCCAGTAAACAAGTACTATCAGAGGTTATGCTGGGTAAGTTTAAAAAAAAGGAAAAAAATATGCAGTGAGGTAAAATCTTCATTCTAAGAATTTCCCAGCTGTGAAAAGTTTTGATCCTAGTCAGGCTTTATGGTTTGCAAAGTCTGTGTGTATTTCTGTTTATTTATCGATGCTACCGTAGCTCATGCCCACATAAGCAACGCCCGCCAGAAGATGATTAGTTGCTACTAGAGATAGAACAAGGATACAGAATGAAACTGCTGAGAGCCCAACTTGATTCTTAAACATGCTCAATGTGAAACAGCGTCACACTAGGCCTCGGTTTGATAACTAATCCAAAAGACAATTAGTTTGTCAGTTTGGTCAGCCCAGGGCTTGAACCCATGATCTTCAGGTTTGAAGTCAAATGCTCTACTAACCGAGCTAAGTGGGCTGACTTCCCAAGTCTGACAAGCACTGATACTTTTTGTGATTCAGAGATGGTCCCTGTTTGTGTTGAGTCAACAGGTCCCATATTTCTTTGTATTTATACAGATAACAGTATAACAAGTGAACAAGAAATAAAAGATATATCCACGCCACTGTCAGGAGAATGTCTATCTGATTATGGCCTTACAGACAGTGTGATAGAGAGGGCCAAACTGACAAATGTTATGTCAGCCATGAACAAGGTTAGTTAACCATTAACCAATCAAATGAATGCAAGACTGTTATGTTTGAACTTTGTAAAGACACTTAGTATAAATCTTGTACTTAATCCATCATTTTAGCTCTACTTGTCATGGTTCTGTGTCTGTTGTGCATCTGTGCATATCTTTTAGTCACCAGTCTGTAATGGCTGTAATAGTTAAGACTTATTTTCATATACATGTATGTTGTATAGTGAAGTCTTTAAAAAATTCTTCTGCTCACAAACTGCTAAATGAGTATCAAGTGAATCTTGCAGAAATCTTCCCTCATTGACCCTTTAACACATTCCCTAGCAGTCCTGCTTTTTGCACCTTAACCCTTTCCTGGATAAACCCGGGATTTTACGTCAATGTGATTTTATACTTGAGAAAACATTGTGGAAAAAGGAGAAATTGCTTATAATAAGCAATTTCTCCTTTTCCTACAGTGTTTTCTACCACAAAGGATGGTTTTATTTGGAATTGCATCCAATTTTCATTGTCGTCTGCATCCACTTTCAATTTGGACCTGTCTAAAATTTCAAAAACCAGGAAAGGGTTAAAAGAAAAAAGCGATTTCTTTATTTCCCACTATGTTTTCATCCCTTAAAATCCAAAATATTTTTAGCTAGAAAGCATCAACTGTGATAGCTTAAGTTAACAGACAATATTTTGAGGTCTTCTCAGTGTTCAGAGAGTACAAACTACCACTGGAGGCTTAACCACTAAATCCATAGAATGCCTATACCATTAAAAGTAGTTCTTATGTAATTCAGAAATATTGCAAACTCTGCCTGCAAGTTCATCTCCTAGGTTTTTTAGCTCTCTTGAGCATATTGTGTTGAAAATGAGTTTGATGAGAGTCTTCACTATGCTGCATTGCTTTGTATGACCACATTAATGAACTTTATTCAAATTGTAGAGATCTTCTTCAAAACATGCTATTTTGCCCATTTCCACTCAATCCAGCTTTTTAAGCATCTAAAGGAAAAAGCTTTGGAAAACATTTTTGACAATGAAGAAATTTCTTGTAACAAGCATTATTTTCAATGTCCACAATGTTTTCTACCTTATATTTACTGACTTCCACCTACTTTTAATTATCATCTGCATCTTCTTTCAATTTAAACCATTCTAAGATTTTGTCATGTTGTAATGGGTTAACTCCTGGATACGGTAACTTTTATCTCCATTTATCATGATAACCTTTGACAAACAAGATTACTTACAAAACCATGCTTTGCTAGCTTTCAGTATTTTCAGTACTTTGATTTAAAATTTTGTGATCATAAAATTGTTGTCTGCGACTTCTTTTAATTTGGACCTGTTTAAAACATTTTTGATTTGATGAAAAGCATTGCTTTTGTTGGCAAAGCTAACTTCACATGAAAACTTGATAATTGTTTAATTGCTTCAGCTTTTAAGCAGATTTTCAGCCTCTCTTTAGAGAATAGCTTCTTGAATAAAAAAACATTGCTCTATACAGCAATGTTCATTTCCATGTATTGTAAATAGTCATAACTTTGAACATTTTCCTTTGAAATTCTTAGTTTGAATTTACAAAATTTTACCTAAATGATCCTATGCACCTATACCTCATGCCAAATTAGGAATAATTCGGGCTCAGAATGACAAGGATTAAACTATGCCAGACTGTGCACTGTCCTGAGAAAGTTTTTTTATACATTCCTTATCACTAATTGAATTTGTAAGCCTAGTAATATTATTTTCAACTTCATTTTCAGGCTGCCAGAAGGAAAATACATGAAGTAGAAAAATGTACTGAATGCAGGTAATCCTCTCCAGTCAACATATTAGACATATATGCAGAAAGTGGTACAGATTGAAATTCATGGGTTCTTATCCAATTACCAAATGACAAAATTTTAGACTAGACTAAATCGAAAGAAGTTGCAGACCACCCTTTCTTTGTTTTTTTTAGGGAAAAATAATTGTGGATAATAAAGAAATTGCTGATTTCCAACAATTTCTTCATTTTCCATGATGTTTTAAGAAGTTATTTTTAGAGGTGAGTAGAAGGGCAGGATTGTGTTGGAATGGGTAAAGGAGAGATTTACATTTAAAACAGAAAAAGAATCTTCCTCTTGTTGTTGCAGTCGCCTGCCTCGATGGCCGAGTGGTATAGGAGCTTGACTCGTGATCTGAAGGTCACGGGTTCGAGCCCCAGCGTCACCGGGGTGTGTTCACGGGCAAGACACTTAATAGCCAGCCCCAGTCTACCCAGCTGTAAAAGTGGGTAGCAGTGGGATTCAGCCACTGCCTCTCTTTCAGGGACTTGAAAACATCTGGATTGTGGGTGTATCACCTGCCAGTAATACCCGAAAGGGGAGTTAGGCAGTATAAATAGATAAAAAAATAGATAGATAGATAAAAAAAAGAAATACTGTAATCTAGGGATCAGCTGTAATTGCTCTTTGCTCCTGACAACAACGTGAATAACTTATCCTCGCCCGTGAATTGATTAATAATTTCTTGTAGTACTATTTGAAATTGTAAGCCCATTCATAAAAAAATGACTGTGAAAAGCTCAATGACTGATGTGCGCAGTGATTAAGGTCGCGACCTGTACTGGTACTTTTATTACCTCACCTGAGCACAACATGCTAAAGGTGAGCTTTTGTGACCATGTTTTGTCTGTCGTGTGTCGGTAGGTGGTCGTATATTGACGTCATCTTCTCCGTCTGTCTGTCCATCCGTTTGTACGTACGAATGTCTACTTTTCTTGTGAGCTCAACTCCTCCTAAGTTTCTGGTTGGATCTTTTTTGAAACTTGGTCAATGTTATCACCTTAATTGGTAGATGTGCATGAAGGATTTTATGGTTCATTGATTTTTGCCTCAGTTATGCCCCCTTAAAACTTATTCTCTGCAGCTTATTGAAATTGCAGTCTTGTGAATGCAACTCCTCCTAAGTTTCTGGCTGGATCTAAATGAAACTTGGTGGATGTTATAACCTAAATTGGTAGATGTGCATGAAGTTAGGATTTTATGGTTCATTAATTTTTCCTGAATTATGCCCCCTTAAAACTAAGTATCTGGGGCTTATTGAAATTGCAGCCTTGTGAACCCAACTCCTCCTCACTTTTTGTCTTGATTTAAATGAAACTTGCAAATGTTTTGAATTTGTTTCTGTCAAAATAAGTAGTGTCTACAATTATTTTTGTGAAACAGCAGCAAAGTTGCGGCGTATATTGTGACTATGGCACTCTTGTTTAAACATCTTCTCCTCAGTAAACACTGGGTGGATTTCAACCAAAGTTGGCAGGAATGGTCCTTTGGTAACCCTTCTCAAAAATTGTTCTCGGAATTTTGATTGACCCATAAATATTGGCCTAACAGGGCAGGGCAGTTTTTGACTTTTAAATCTTTGAACATCTTCTTTTCGGTAACCATCGGGCCAATTTTAACCAAACTTGGCATGAATGTTCCTTGATAGACCCTTTTCTAAGGTGTTCCCGAAATTTTGATTCACACCAGAATATGGGCGTGGCAGGGCGGGGCAGTTTTTGACTTTGAAATCTTTAAACATCTTCACCTTGGTAACCATTGGGCCAATTTCAACCAGACTTGGCATGAATGATCCATTGGTGACCCTTTTAAAAAGTTGTTCGTGGAATTTTGATTTACGCAAAAATATGGGAGTGGCTGGGCGAGGCAGTTTTTGACTTTGAAGTCTTTTAACATCTTCTCCTCAGTAACCTTTGGGCCAATTTCAACCAAACTTGGCATGAATGTTACTCGGATGACCCTTTTCAAAAGTTGTAAGTGGAATTTTGATTTACATCCAAATATTGTTGTGGCAGGACAGGGCAGTTTTTGACTATGAAATCTTTAAACATCTTCTCAGTAACCATGGGGCCATTTTCAACCAACTTTGGCATGTATGTTCCTTGGGTGACCTTTTTCAAAAGTTGTTTGCGAAATTTTGATTGATGCCCAATTATGGGTGTGGCAGGGCAGGGCAGTTTTTGACTATGAAATCTTTAATGTCACAGCTCAAGGCCAAACATGCCTGTGTTCCTTCAATTTTTTTTTTTTCAGTCATCTTAGATTAGTCAGATGAGCGATGTTAGGGCCATTCTGGCCCTCTTGTTAGCTCACCTGAGCACAAAGTGTGAGGCTAGCTATTCTGATTTGGTCATTTTCCATCCTTTGTCCTACTGTCTGTCCATCCACAATTTCTTTAAAAATCTTTTCCTCTAAACAAGTAGGCCAATAAAGCTGGAACTTTGCAGGGATGTTCCTTGGGTGAAGTTCTACAAAAGTTGTTAAAAGAAATTAATTTCGTCAAAAACTCTGGTTACAGCGGCATTAGAAAATGGGAATCTTTAGTAAATCTTTATAAACCTTTAAAAATCTTCTCCTCCTTAACCAGTACGTCAACCAAGCTGAGACTTTGCAGGGATGTTCCTTGGGTGAAGTTCTACAAAAGTTGCTAAAAGAATTTAATTCCGTAAAAAAACTCTTGTTGCTGTGGCATTTGAAAATGGGAATCTTTAGTAAATTTTTAAAAATCTTTAACAATCTTCTCCTCCTAAATCAGTAGGCCAATCAAGCTGAAACTTTGCAGGGATGTTCCTTGGGTGAAGCTCTTCAAAAGTTGTTAAAAGAATTTAATTCTGTGAAAAACTCTTGTAACCCTGGCAAATGAAAATGGGAAATTTTAGTAAATCTTTAAGAATCTTTAACAATCTTCTCCTCTTAAACCAGTAGGCCAATCAAGCTGAAACTTTGCAGGGATGTCCTTTTGGTGAAGCTATTCAAATGTTGTTAAAAGAATTTAAATCTGTGAAAAACTCTTGTAACCACGACATATGAAAATGGGAAATTTTAGTAAATCTTTGTTGTTGTTTTTTTCATAGACTACAAGGCCAAAGGCATTTATATTTATATAGAGCTTAATCATATGGTTCTCTACTAAAATTTTAAATATCAAATCTCTTGGGCAAAAATGGCCCTGTCACTGAGGTCTGAAGTTTGAAAAAATACTTAATTAGAGCAATTTCAAAAGACTTCTCATATTTGGTATGTAGCATAACTAGATGGTTTTGTACTATATCACTAAAAGGCGGAATGCATTTATATTTTGAGTGTAGCATAGCCTGGCTGTTATCTATCAATTTTGATTGATTTATGCCTGTAGGTTAAAAAACACCCCTTCCCTGGGTGTCCAAAGTTCTTAAAAATGCTGAATTGGACCATGTTCAACAGTCTTTTCCTCACAATCTACAAAGTCTAAGGCATACATATTTGGAATATAGCATAACCAGATGGTTCTCTACCATGTTAGCTAAAACAGAAGTCCAAAATATTGCAAAACGCCCAATTAGAGCAACTTCAAAAGTCTTCTCCTTCTGAATTATTAGGTGAAGGGCATTCATATTTGGTATGAAGCATGACTAAATAATTCCGTACTATGTTACAGGAAAATATGCTCTGAGGATAAAAAGGTTCCTGCTCCTGGGTTTCAAAATTGCGTAAATCGCATTGAAAAATTCTTCTTCTTCTTAAATATAGGTCCTAGAGCATTTACATTAAAAACATAGGATAGCATTATAGTTATCTACCATGTTGGACAAACATGGCCCTTCCCAAAGGCATCCAAAGTTATGAAAAACTCTCAATAAGAGCATGTTAAAATATCTTCCTCTCCTAATGTATAAGTTGCAATGCATTCATATTTAATTTATAGTACATCCAGATTGTTCTCTACTGAGGTTGCTAAAATTACACCCATTGAAGTTGCAGACAGTAATTAGAGTTTGAGATAAATCTAAATAAAAAGAATTTCAGGGTAGACAAAAAAGTACTGTATTTTGCAGATGCCTCAGGTGAGCGATTCAGGACCATCATGGTCCTCTTGTTTTTATAATTCGAACCAATATCCCAGGGTAGACTGCAGGGCTCCGGAAATCCGATAAATTGCCGGTCTGGACCGAATTTTGAATTGCCAGACCGATTGGAAACCCAAAAATTACAACAAAATCGGTCCGTAATTTTCATCAAATTTCACTCGAAATATTGATAAACTCGCCCACCATCTATCAAAATTCACTTGAAACCGAAATAAACGAAGGGTTTCACACGTTACCTGCAGATTAAGAGATAAACAAGTGCCAAAAATCGATAATTAGTTTACCCGCCGGCCAGTCAAATGCTCATCTGCACGTGGACCTAATTTGCAGTTTCACGCTTGACCGAACTTCGGGTATCGAGTTTTGTAAACAATTTGCAATAGAGAATCGGTTTGACGTTCGAAGTCTTATCAAAAAGGACATCTTATACTGCGTCGAATCAGATTGCCGTTACTCGTGAAACTGATTTCTTTTACTATAACATAGGATGCGTATGTAAATCGAGACATGTACAGGCTTCAGTTGCCGTTCGTACAAAGTCGGAATAGCTCAGCACAACGCTTTTATGAAATTAATTTATCACAAGAAAGCGCGTGAAAAGGTCACGTCGTTAATATATGTTTTATAGTTTTTCATTCACAGTAAGAAACATAGCCGATAGAATTCAAACAATAAATGGAAATCCGCAGAATACAGATTATTTAAATATAAACGAAAACGACAGCTTTATAATGTCGCTAGTTCCGTCAATAAAATTAAATCTTACTTCAGTGTTGAAAATGTCCGAATAATAAATCGGAAATCAACTACAATAAATAAATGACCGAGATTTGTGCACAAATTCTACTCCAGGAAAATAGTGCAACACGTGGGAGACCCACTCGAGTTTGTCTCGTCGGTCTTTTTGATGTACGTCACGACTCTGCGATCCCTTGGGGTAAAATGGACTGACCCGACATTTTTGTGACGTCAGCTTTGTTTTTCCATCAACAGACGCTCGTGTTGAAAGAAAATCGACATAACTGTGTTAAATTAACAGAACTTTGGATAACTAGCTTATGAAAATGAAAAAGTATACCTATACTATAATTAAATAGCGTATGTCACGGAGATATTCTGTGAAACCCGGAAATTTTAATAATGTAATTTATTTGTGTATCTAATTTTACAAAATGAAAGTAGGATTTGTCAGTTGATCTATCTTCCACGCGTTGAAGATTATAATCATCATTTTTGAAAAAGAAGGCAACTTCTGAATGAATGATGAACCCTTTTACGTAAGGGAAAGGTGAAAAAGGAGGCGGGGGTATTTGTTTTTGTCGGCGGAGGGGGGGGGGGTGTTCGTTTTTGCCGGCGGGGAGGGGGGGGGGGGGGTCCCGGACCGATTTAAACTTTCAAATTTCCGGAGCCCTGGTAGACTGGTATCGTTTTATGCCTACTAGATTCTGACTGGTCAACAGTCATAAGTGATGCAGAGCTACAGATAAGAGGCTAGAGCTCAAATATTAGATAAATTGAATATTTTTTTCTCAGCAAGTAGTATGTCAGATATTGGCAAATGCAAAATGTTAAATATTGTCCCGGGATACCCAGTGTAAAAAAAAGAAGAAAAAGAGAAAATGTTAAAGAATTCAGTTTTCATCAACCTGCACAAACTATAATGGCAATTTCATCAAATTTTATGTTCAGACAATAGAAGAAAAACTTTTAACCCATTCCCACACAAGAAAATCTTAGAGTGATAAAAATTGAAAGAAGTTGCAGATGACAGTTTCAAGTTGTCTAAAGTTACTAAACCTTTTGAAAAAAGAGTTTCGCTTTAGTATTTAACACCTAAGCTTTCCATCTTATTGACCATTTAGTGCAGATTCAAAATACAATGACATAATCATTCTGAGCAAAGACCATTTTACTTTAATTTGCAATGTATAAATTACTTCCCTTTAATAACTAAAATTTAAGCTATGGTTGCATGTCTTATATACCTAGCCTTTCTCATATCTTCTTTCTCTATGATAAGGTTTTAAAAGTTTTCACATAAACCATATAATGTGCTTATGTGCATATTGATGAAATGAAATTCTACCATTATTTTTGTGCAAAGGCTATAGACTTTTGTAATTTTTTCCTTTCCCCTAGGCATAAATTTCAAAATATTTCGCACACTTAAGCATGTTTTATAATATTAAGCAGAATGCATAGATTTAGAATCTACCTTACGGGCTAGCACCAGAGGGGAACTTAACATCACTGTAGTGTTGCTTTCTCTTTTCAAAGTACATGTACACATGTTTCATAATAAGGATTGCTTTTTATGTTATATCACAGTTTTTAACCTTTCATGGTCTACAGTCCAGCATGGCACTCACATACTGAGCTTTTGTTACAGATATATATCTGTTTTGAATATTTACATTGTTAACAAGCAACTATCCTCTGTATTTTGAGATAGAAATGTATCAATAAATGTAATTATTTTTTAATTGTTTTGTTTTTCCTCTTTCAGTGAGTTAAAACAAAGGTTAGAATCCGAAGAAGCAGAGAGAATCTTTGTAGAATCAAAAACAAAAATGTTGAAGAGTAAGATCATGGATGTTCATGTTGAAAACCACCTTTTGAAGATGGTATGTTTCAAGGTTTAAACCATTACCAGACAACAAAGTTAGACTGATCCAAATTGAAAGGAGTTGCAGACGACAATTCAAAGTGGATGAAATTTTAGATTTTTTTAACGATTTGGGTGAAAAACATTGTGTAAAATGAAGAAATTGCTTGTAACAAGCAATTTCTTCATTTTACACAATGTTTTCCAAATTGTTTTTCTCTAGGGGCGTCTTTCCACAATGCTTTTAACCATTATCAGATAACAAACTTTTAGACTGGTCCAAATTCAAAGGACTAGTAGTTATAGAGGACAATTTGTAGTAGATGAAATCTTGTTTTTTTTGGTCTTGAGGTTGAAAACAATTTGTATAGTGAAGAAATGGCTCAGAATAAGCAATTTCTTCATTTTCCCTAATTTTTCCCAAAGCTTTTTCTCTTATGTTTGTGTGTGGGAATGGGTGAAAGCTTTTTTCTTGAGAGGTTTCAAAAAAACAAGATTGAGTGGATATGCAGCAAATTGTCTGTACATTTCATTAAAATCTTCACAACTTAAACTATGCTTGTAACAAGAATTAATTACACACTATGTTTGTACCTTAAAAAACTTTCAAAACTTGATAGAATGTAATATTTTTTCTTCAAGCTCTCCCAGATTGGACCAGCCTAAAATTTTTCTTCTGGTAATTGATCAAGGAATACGCCAAACTAAATTGAAGCTGGAAATGAGAGTTAATAACAATTGAAACGAAAGCAATGTTTAGAGTAGAAAAAAAATGTGAAATTGATCGCTGCAGGGATATAGATGAATTAATGGTCATTTTCTTCTCTAACCACATTTACCTAGACTGTTTTGCGAAAATAATCAGCAAAAATTTTCAACCAGAGCTATGTCTAAAATCTTTGTAAATTTCTTAACCCTATTACCTGACAGCAAAATTTGGTCTCGTCCATTTAAAGAAATTTCAGACGACAATCATTTGTTGATTAATTTCTTTAAATCTTTGTCTTTCAGGCTAGATTACATTGTAGATAATGAAAAAACCGGCTGTAACAACAAGTAATTTCTTCATTCTTTACATTATTTTTCACACCTTTTTTTCTTGAGGGAGCATTTAAAAGCAGTATTTTTGGGTATTGTTTAAAGTTCTTTTCCCATTGCAAGAAATTATACTTGTTGAAATAATAATCATTTCTTCCTATTCTGTTTTCAGAACTCTATATCGATGATAGCAGAATTAGCCAGGGAGCTGCCGAGGTCTTCAGAGAAACCAGAGAAAATAATGGACAAATTATTAGAACCTTTATTGGGCAAAAATGTTATGAGATGATGATATGCCAACCCTGTATAGGGCAATTGATCAGCTGAAGAAGCCTGAGCACTGCTAGCATTATCTTGAAAACCATTTGACCTTTTACCAGATGACAAAATTTTAGATTGTTCCAAGTTCAAAGAAGATGCATTTGACAATTCAAAGTTGATGGAATCTTGAAAACTCCTTTTCGTTTTGGATAGAAAACAATGTGTGAAATCAAGAAATAGCTCCACCTGGATAATGTGCCTACATGACTACCGAAGTAGGCAGAAGACAATTAACAAAATTAAGAACCTTTATTTGAAAGTATTTTTATGTCTTATGATAACATACTAGATTGCATGGATGATTGATTGATTGAATGGGGTTTAACGCTGCTTTTAATAGTATTTCAGTCATATCACGGTGGCTAGAGCACCTAACAATGGATTCCTGGTATTTCTCAGTACTACCACTACATCCTTTCCTAGCCTCCAGCTGCTATCCCACTTAGGTTTACGATTATCAACCCATTGGTTAGAGACAAATGTCGGATAGAATATGTGCCGCCACCTGGGATCGAACCTAAGACCTTCCATTATTAAAGAATAGGAGTCTGATGCGCTACCGACTGTGCTATGATGGTGGCCTTGCATGGATGAATCTGGAAGGCTGTTTCTTAAATCTAGAAGGCAATTAATAAATTTCAACCATTAACCAGACAACTAAATTCTTGACCAGTCCAAATTCAATGAAGTTGTAGAGAACATTTTATTATAGATTTTTTTTAAATGCCTTTGTGGTAGAAAACTTTAGAAAATGAAGAAGTAGCCTATTCCAAGTAATATCTTCATTTTCCACAATGTTTTCAAATGCTGTTTGCTTGTGGAGTGTAAACATGAGGAATTGTTCGGTAATGAGTTAAATTTCTATTGGGTTTTTTGAAAAAGGTTTAGAGACGAAACATTAAGTATCACAATAAAGTTCCTCATGGAACTGTTTAAGTACTATACATAATCACTCTAATTCTTTAATATTTCGGCAAATATGCCTTTATCAAGAAAAAGAAAATAAATCTAATATCTAGAACATAACTTTACGATCACTCATTATAGCCATTTTGTTTTATTCTATAACCACATTTCAAAGGCTTATTCTGATACATTGTATTCAAAAAATGAAATATATGGATTTTGGTTTTCAGCAACAGATTATTCGTAAGTTTCTTTGTAATACCTACACCCTTCTTTGCCAAACAATAAAGTTTTGGATAATACAGAGATGAAGTCCTGAGAGTAAATTGCTAAGATCTAAAAAATTGGTTAAAGTCATTACTTATCAACTGCAGTCCGTTATCAGTTGTAAGAGTATTACATATACCATATCTAGATATATGCACTCTTAGTTTCTTGGTTACGGTGGTAGATTTAGAGTCTTCCCTCAGTGCCCATTGAATAAGAATAGTCTGACCTCAAAATTTAACATTGTCCTGGTTTAATAATTTTAATATGATTCCAGAATTTGAGTATATCTTTGTCACATTAAGAGTGTGTGGTTGACCAGCCTTCTTATACAGTCTTTTTATTCCCCCAAAGGGAGGCATATAGTAATCGAACTGTCCGTCCATCCGTCAGTCAGTCCGTCCGTCTGTCCCGCTTTCTTGTATGCTCTGTAACTTTAACATGCAATAGTGGATTTCAATATAACTTTGCACAAATGTTCACCGCTGTAAGACGACGTCTCGCTAAAAAGAACCAGGTTCCTATCTCGAAGATCAAGGTCTCAATCTGGGGTCAAAGGTAAAAAAGGGGAATTTTTGCCTTGTCCGGTCTATAACTTCTATAATTATGCACCCAGGTACGAATTTCTTTCATAAAAATGTTCATCACCTTAAGACAATGTGTTGCAAAAAGACCAAGGTTCCTATCTCAAAGGTCAAGGTCACAATCTGGGGTCAAAGGTAAAAAATCGGCACTTTTTGTAGTGTCTGCTCTGTAACTTCTATAATCATTCGCGCAGGTACAAATTTCTTTCGTACAAATGTTAACCACCTTCAGACAACATGTTGCGAAAAAGACCCAGGTTCCTATCTCAAAGGTCATGGTCACAATCTGGGGGTCAAAGGTAAAAAAATCAGCACTTTTTGCTGTGTCCGCTCTGTAATTTCTATAATCATGCACGAAGGTTCAAATTTCTTTCATTCAAATGTTCACCTCCTTCAGAGGATGTGTCTCCAAAAAGACCAAGGTTCCAATTTTAAAGGTCAAGGTCCCAATTTGGGGTCAAAGGGGCGTCCAGAATGGTTAAATTGCGTCTGGAATGGTTAAATTGTATTTACTCTCTTATTCTTCAATGGATTGCTTCCATATTTGGACAGATGCTTAATTGGGTGGACCACTTTACATGACCTTGACATTGACCCAGTGACCTTGACCATTGACCTACTTTTGACCTCAGAAAAATCCGTCCATAGTGCATTATTCGATTTCATTATCTATTTATAGAAATTATTATATGTATTAAAATTTCATTTATTAAAAACCCAGACCTATAGATCACAAATGCATGTGGTTGTGTTTACAAAACAAATCAAAGTGCCATATGCTTGACCCTGTCCTTTGGGGGCATTTGTCACATGACTGTGACCAGCTCTAGTTCAAAGTTTGTATTTTCAAATCATCTCAACACGGTCTTTGAGTTCTGACAAACAACTTTGGTAAAGAACAAAAGTTTTTTCTGAGTGAACATACAAATCTAGATTTTTATGGTTGGAAATGTTTTCGACTGGTACATGATAAAGACTATTACTAACTGTTATAGATTTTCCGCTGACATGGCGGACAGAAGTTTTGTATTTCTGGGACTGTAAAAGCATTCATCGCAACCTAGGTGGTGGCGGCAGCAATTTTTTTTTAAATTTTTAATTCGATTTGTTTGTGATCACAATGACATGTTTTTTGTATCATATATATATTGGTTAAAACATTTTAGATCACACAAGATAGCAAGGGTTTTTTTTCCTATCATGGTATGCTTGCAATCAGTTTGCAACAAATTTTTCAATGCTTTAGCAATTGGTTTGTCATTTGGCTAGCATCAGTCTCAAGTATGAGCTGTTTTCTTTGTCGAAATAGCCAAGAACTGGAGTATTTGTGATTATCTCTTTGACCTGATTAAAAGTTTTGTCTAGGGATTGTCCAATAAAGAAGACTTTGAATGAAAAACATGGCTTTAAATAGGCAGAAATGATTTCAATGTATGGTGAAAGTTTTGAAAATCTTCTCAGAAACCAGTCGATGGATTTCGACAAAATTTTACAGGAATGATCCTTTATCAGATTCCTTCAAAGAATTCTGATTGGATGGAAAACATGACTTTAATGGGCATGATTAATTTCTATATATGATGAAAACTCAGAAAATCTTCTTCATAGAAACCAGAGGATGGATTTCAATCTAAAATTTAGTTAAATCATGAATATACCTTTCATCTGATAAAGTTAATTAATTTTCCATAACTTGACTGTTGTAAAACAGTGAAAAGTTTGAAATGCTTCTCTAGAACTATTTCAAAGATTTCAGTGACCAGATTTATTTGCCAGATATGGCGAAGATGATTTATTTTACATTGAATTCCTGAAAAAAACATTTGTTTTTTTAATACATTCAGGCCTGTGGAGAGGTACAGGCACTCGAGTGCCTCTAGTTTGTGATGTAAGGACCATTCTGGAGAGTCACTAATGGTGAAGTTGTAGAAGCAGCGCTTACTGTAATTACCTGATATGCTATTTGCGGTATCCTTACACCCTTTAATCACATTCTCATTTATTTAGTTTTCAAACTTACTTAGTTTTACATTTTTTCTGGAAATAGCTCGTCTTTTGTATTTGCTACTACGGCTATCTTTTGTAAGATAAACAGTGTCATTTACATGATTGTAACCACATCGATCATGCTGCCTCAAGGTTGATTGTCACCCTAGCCAAACTTGGCTTTAACCCATTACCAGAGGACAACATTTTGGTCTGGTCCAAATTCAAATAAGTTGCAGATGACAGTTTAAAGTGTATAGATTTCAAGAATTTTTCAACTTAGTGGGTTGAAAACATTTTGGAAAGTGAAGAAGCAATATCTTCATTTGACACTCTGTTTTCCCAATAGAAATTTCAGCATACCTGAGCACGAAGTGCCATTTTGAACCAAATTTAGGAGAAATGTTCCTTAGGTGGCCCTGTATAAAAACAAGAGGGCCAGTGGGCCTGGCGCTCACCTGAGATAAGGCTCTTTTTTTTATTCAAGGCCTAATACAAACTGGGTCAGGAAGACCTCTTTTAACATTTAACTTAAATAAACAAGCCCAATTTGGTTTAAATTGGCCAAATAGTTTTGAAAGGGTTGCCTTCTTTATTTCTATTTAAGCCTAATCATCTTGTGGCTCTAAAATTTTATCAATTTTCAAAGAGGTCTAAGTACTGATGCTTCATGCAAAATTCAAGATTCTTCAATTTCTGGGTCAGGAGGAGATGGTTTTTTTTTCAATTTTTCTTTCAATTTTACTCTTGTTGTCCTAGCAACAAGAATTTTCAATTGATTAAATTCTTTGGTTGAAATCAGCACGGTAGTTTGGGAGGAGATGTCATTTTAAGTTTTAAAAATCCTTCTTTATTCTATATAAGCCCCCCCCCCCCTCCCGGGGCTCATGAGGTCAATGTACTGATGGTTCATGCTAAATATCAAGACTCTAGGCCCTCTGGGTTAGGAGGAGATAATTGTAAAGTTTTTATTAAAATTCCAGTTTTGTTGCCATGGCAACAAGAGTTTTAAATGGATTTCAATTCTTTTCAATTTTCATATAGAATCGTCCAAGGAACATTCCTGCCAAATTTGGTTGAAATCCGCTCAGCAGTTTTGGAGGAGATGACGTTTTAAAAATCCTTCTTTATTCTTATATAAGCCCTGCCCCCCTAGGGCTCCACGAGGGTGATGATTTTAGAAATTCTGAAAGAGGTCATTGTACTGATGCTTCATGCCAAATATCAAGGCTCTACGCCTTCTGGGTCAGGAGGAGATGATCTTTAAAGTTTTCATTTAAATTTCAGTTTTGTTGCCAAGGGAACCAGAGTTTTTACGGATTTCAATTCTTTTAACAATTTTTCAAGGGCACCACCCAAGGAACATTTCTGCCAAATTTGGTTGAAATCCGCCCAGCGGTCTGGGAGATGTTTTAAAAATCCTTCTTTATTTCTATATTACCCCCCCCCCCCCTGGGGCTCTGCCCCTGGGTACCCGAGGGTGATGATTTTAGCAATTCTGAAAGAGGTCATTGTACTGATGCTTCATGCTAGTTATCAAAGCTCTAAGCCTTCTAGGTCAGGAGGAGATAATTTTTAAAGTTTTCAGTAAAATTTAAGTTTTGTTGCCATAGCAATCAGAGTTTTTAACGGATTTCAATTCTTTTAGCAAACTTTAAATGGCACCTTCCAAGGAATATTTCTGCCGAATTTGGTTTAAATCCGCCAAGCGTTTTGGGAGGAGATGTCGTTTTAAAAATCCTTCTTTATTTCTTTATAAGCCCCTCCGCCCCTGGGTACCCAAGAGTGATGATTTTAGCAATTCTGAAAGAGGTCATTGCACTGATGCTTCATGCCAAATATCAAGGCTCTACGCTTTCTGGGTCAGGAGATAATTTTTAAAGTTTTCATTAAAATTTCAGTTTTGTTGCCATGGCAACCAGAGTTTTTAACAGATTTCAATTCTTTTAGCAATTATAAAAGAGCACCACCCAAGGAACATTTCTGCCAAATTTTGTTGATATCTGCCCAGAGATCTGAGAGGATATGTCATTCTAAGATTGTTGACACACGACAGACACCGGACTATCATTTGGGGAAATTGCAATTCTAAACTATTAAACAGACTATATAAACTTCAAAAAAGAGCTGCAAGAATAATTCTTGATAAAAATTCTGACACTCCTAGTGAAGACCTATTTAAAAAACTTACCTGGCTGACTATCCATGACCGAATTGTATTCAAAAAGGCTATTTTTCTGTATAAATCCTTAACTTCCAAGCTATATATCAAGTCTCTTTACTGAATCAACCAACAAAAATCTTAGATCAAACTCTAATGCAGTTCTTAAAATTCCAAAGCCAGGGATCGAGTTTTTCAAAAAAACAATTGCCTACTCAGGTCCAAAAATTTGGAATGAAATACCTTTTTACATAAGAAATGTTGACAGTGTAAATAAATTCAAATCTGCATTTCTAATCTGGTTAAAATCTGGTCCACAATTTTAATTATTATTTCATGAACTATCAGCTAACCTAGTGTTACGCTTGGTTAAAGCAGAAGTTGGGAGATTTTTTTTTGTGTATGTGTGTGTAATTATTCATGTGCTTGTATTTGCAACTCAGGGTTTTCTGCTAAAACAAGTAAGGTAAAAATAAATTCAAACGCATTTTTACCTTGTGACCAAGAAATTGTGTCAGAGAAGTTATGCTTATTATTTAAGACTTAGAACAAAGTGATGAAACTTGACGAAGATTCATAATTTATCTATTACTTTATTTTCTTCCTTTGAGTTTCCTATTATCTTTTTTTGCTGTATATGTATAAATGTAAGACTTTGTAAATATTTTTAGAGGCCCACAGGGAAGACTGGGTTAGCCCAACTGTGTTGCCTCGTTAAATAAAGACTTTATTATTATTATTATACTATCAAAATACTTCACCATGAGCACTTCTTGCTCAGGCGAGCTAAAAAGCTAAAGAATTAAAATCTGTTAAAAATTCTGGTTACCACTACTACAAAAGTGAAATGTAAAATTATCTTTAACAATCTTCTCCTGTCCAAAAAGGCGTAAAGCCTTGATATTTTGCATGAAACATCAGTATAATGACCTCTTTCAAAATAGTGAAAATCGTTATCTTTGGTTGTCCTGGGATGGAGCCCCAGGGGGGTAGGTTGTATATAGAAATAAAGAAGGATTTTTAAACGACATCTCCCAAACCATTGGGCCAAATAGGACTAAATTTTGCAGAAATTTTGCTTGGGTGGTCCTCTTTCTCATTATCTTAAATTACTTAATTCCTGTGGAAGACTCTGGTTGACATGGTAGTACGAAAGTTTAATCTTTAAAAATCCTCTCCTCCAGACGCAATGTATTCAGCCTTGATATTTAGCATGAATAATAAGTTCCTTGACTTCTTTCCTCTTTCTTAAATTCTTACCAATGGATCCAGAGGGGAGGAAAAAGTGTTCTCCATATTTCAGTCCTAAAGCCTTGAAGTTTGACGTTGAGACTTTATGATCTCCTGGAGCAGAGCTTATAGAAGTAAAATGTATGGCCAGACCCACTTGTATCATAATCCTAACTAGACTATTGAAAGGAAAAGAGCCTGTATCTCAGGTTAGCACACCAGGGCCAACGGCTCTCTTGTTTTTCTTGAGGGTCGTCTAAAAAGCGTCATTGAGTGGGAATGGGTTTAAACCCAGGATCAACAACCCAGAGTAACAATGAGAATATCTTTTCACATCATGAATCATTTTCTTTTACAAATATAAACAACAAATGAAATTGTAGAGATATAAAATAATTTATTTTGTAAAATTAACAACTTTAACAACATGTTAAAGTAACGGTAAGTGTTGATAATATCACAGACAACAATTTTACAGAAATATTGTTGGATTAGTTCTATAAGTATATCCTTCTTTTAACCCTTTCCCGTTTGAAATTTTACACTTGTCCAAATTAAAAGGGATTGCAGATGGCAATAACAATTGGATTTAAATTGAAATAAAACCATTCTATGTGGTGGAAATAATGTGGGAAAAGGAGAAATTGCTTGTTACAAGCAACTTCTTCTTTTTCCAAATGTTTTCTCAAGTATAAAATCACAGCAAAGTAAAATCTTGGAGGTTTTTACAGGGAAGGGTTAAGGCATCTTTGTAGATTATAAAAGAACTTCCAGATGACCAAACAAGACTAACACTGGGTAATTTATTGGAAAACAATAAAACAGAAAAAAATGGAAACTGCTGCCAAAGCTGTAACAGATGACAAAATTTTAAACTGTTCCAAATTGAAAGAGGCTGCAGGCAACAAGTGAAAGTATAGTGCAAATTGAAATACAGTCAAACTTCAGTGGCTCCAACACGTCAGAGACTGGCTAATTTGTTCAAGATTTGGGAAGTTTGACTGATCCGAAAATCAGATAAGGCTCTTTCATTTGTTCGAGGTTGGTAGTGTCCGAAAATACAGCCACTTACTTGCTTGACCTGTTTTGAATTTCATAGAATCCAAAATATGTATAAATGTTTCAAACCTTAACTTGAGAAATTTACCAACATTTTTTTTTGCAAATCAAATTTGATTGCACTAAACAAGCATAATAGGTTCGCTTCATTTTCAATGATCTAGGTTATGTACATGGCTTCATTTGCAAATTTCAGTTCTTTAATATAAAGCATTAGAAATACTACACTTATTTTGTCAACATGATATTTTATCTATATCTGAAAAAGGGCAGAATGCATTTCAAGCGCAACAAGTGCCATAAAGTTTTCTCTTAGGAGTATCGGCAGGCGTAGAATAACTTCATCATCAGATTCCGAAGATGTTTTGGAATTGGTACGAAAAATTCTCCAATGAAATAATCTTCTTAGACTTTTTTGTTGGTGAATATGCAATCAAAATGAATTTTTAACGGAACAGGTTATTATTACACATGGTGCATCGTTTGACAGTAAGGTGTCATAAACGGATTAACTTATCAAATGTGTGAAAATTTGTTAAACATAGCAGCTAATGATTGTCAACCAACCCTTTGTCTGACTATTCCAGATGAAATGTATAGTGATTTGTAGTTTGGGACCTTGAAAAGATTTCGAAAGTTCGACATTCGAGGTGTACGAATTTTCTGAGGTCGAACACTATGATCCATGAATACTTTTTGAGGGGACCAAATTTTTTGTTTGAAATTTACGTTGTATTCGTGAATCCCCGTGTTCAAGTAAATGAAGTTTGACTGTACAAAGAAAATTTCTGAAAAGTGAGGAATTACTTGTATTTTTTTTCTGCAATTTCTCGGGATCAATAAATCCAATGATAAAAGGGTTAAAGAGATAGTAGACCAATGAAGAAGAACACCTTCATGATTTATTTTTCTTCACAAAAACATGAAGATATTTTCACAACCAATCATATCTTTTTATAGGTCTGTGCCTCAGGAGTGTCGAATCTCAACAGGTTTCCTGGGTCATGTATTAAATCCACTATAAAAGTTTTTGGAGGGAATTTCGGGGCCCCAGGCTGAAAAAGAAAATAAATTTTATAGCATCTTCCTACACAGTCCTGCTTTTTACGATCCTCAAGAAAGGGGATTGGGAAAACAATGTGGAAAAAAGAAAAAATATTTACAAAAAGTAATTTCTACATTTTCCACTTTGAATTCTACTAGGAAAGAAAATGACATTTAGAATTATATAAACTTTAAAAAGTTGTCTGAATCTTATTTGAATTTGGACCAGTGTAAGTTGTTGTCAGCAGTTAACTGATCAAATATCATTAAACCTTTCCTGGTTTTTGAAATTTTAGACTGGTCCAAATTGAAAGAGGATGCAGACGACAATGGAAATTGGATGCAATTCCAAATAAAACCACCCTATGTGGTAGAAAACACTGTGGGAAAAGGAGAAATTGCTTATTATAAGCAATTTCTCCTTTTTCCACAATGTTTTCTCAAGTATAAAATCACAGTGACGTAAAATCCCGGGTTTATCCAGGAAAGGGTTGATATAATGAAGAAGAACTTAATACCTTGAATTTTCTGGCATGATGCAACGGTATGTGAGTTAGTTAATTGTTTTGACAGTTTGTTGGATAGTTGTTGATATTAAGTGAGGTATAAGAGGGAAATTGATCAAAGAAAAAGAAAACAATCACAAATTGCAAAAGAAGAGGTGATCCAACATGATTTTCTGATAAGCAAAATAATACAGTTTGGTCCTGTAAAATTTAGCAGAGACTTACAATGCATCTAACCTGATCTCACAATTTACCACTTTTATGCCCTTCAATTAAGAGATGAAGAGAATATTTTTTGTTTTCATGGAGGTATGAACCGAAAAACCTAATCACACTGTATGAATACGCGAAGCGGATTCATACATTGTGTGATTAGGTTTTTCGGTTCATACCTCCATGAAAACAAAAAATATTCTCTTCATTTCTTATAATTTAATAGTATCGAGAGAAAAAAAGCAAAAACTTTACACTTTTGATACCTCTTTCTATGGGACTATTTTGTGTGGAAGCTTATAAAATTGCTGCGGGCTCAAAATTTTGTTCATGGAGTTATGAATAATATTTTTCGACCAATCAGAACGCCGAATTTTGATAGACGAAACTAAAGATTAAATTATTAAGATTTGGAAAACATTGTGGAAAATACAGAATTGTGTGGGAATGGGTTTAAGGATTTAATAGATTGAAATCAACATTAAATTCCTTGCTGTAATTATTTGCAGTCATATTTTATGTGATAATACAGATGAAGATAACTTTTAATCCATCACCATAAATCTTTATTTTTAGAGATCTTTGAGTTAAAAGGCTCAGGAAAACCTGGTGAGCTACAAGCAATTTCTTCCTTTCCCTGAATCTTTTCTTCTCTAAAAGATGTCAAATGTTGAATTTCATTCTACAACAATTTTTCATAAGCTGTCTAAAGTTTTATTATCTGGATTGGATAAAATAATAAATACTAGCTTCAAATTAACAGATTTAATGACATTGTTTGAAATAAGATGGGATGATGTAATGAGCATGCAGTATAAGCTTACAGATAATGTAAAGGGAAAAAATAGGAGCACATGCATATACCATGTTGGCGAGAGTCAAGAAACATTGCATTTAAACAAAAAACCTAGCACTCTAAAAATCAAAGTACAGAAAGCACTGTTGGAGAGCAAATGTATAATACTTTCCAGCTGTCTAAAGAATTTGTTCCAAAAATAGAGTATCAATTGTTTTTCCTTTGATACATACAGCGCTGTCTAGGAATTTGGTAAGTTTTTTCTACCCAGAAAATAAAGTGTTTTTTTATTTTATTTTATTTTTTTTTTTAAATAAGGCTTTCTGCATATGCACTGAAACTATTCTTATAAATCCATCTTTGTCTGAAAGTTCAAATAGTATTTTAGAGATTCTATTGTTAACCTTTCCCCCAACACCATCCTCCTGAAGGAAAAAGATCAGAAATATTTTGGAAAATGGAAATTGCAAAAAGCAGTTTCTTCATACCAACAATATTTTCTTTCCAGTGGATGCAAGATCATCAAAATGTTTGCTATAATTTGAATCAATCTAAACTTATCAGGTAAAGGGTTCTTAATAAGGTTACACTTTATGACTCTATTTCACTTGTAAGGGAATTAACAGAATAAAAATTCTAGCGGACATCTGAATTACCTGTTTAACCATGAAAACAGGTGAAAAGAATCAATTTAATGTATTTTTAGAATATACAACATATCTGTTTTTAGAATAACAGAAAAAAGCACAGTTAATTGAACTTGATTGTATGACCTGATTTTCAATGAAATTCATTGTACCATATAAAAGGCATATTGCCACTTTGTTTTCTTTTTTGTTTTTTTAAGACTTATGGAATAAAAAATATATCAGACAAAAAAGCAAATGCATTCTGTATAACAACATACATGTACTTGAATCGAGAGAATATTTGATCTTTGGTTGTCTTAATGTCCTGCTTTCCCCCTAACTATTTTCTGATAGTAGTTCAAAAATTGTTGTCCGACACCAAATTCACATTATAGTGAACTATTTGCTCCTAATAATCCTTTTTCCATGTCTTTGTTTATATTAAGTATTTTGAAATGTTCTTGAGAACTCAAAGCATTTTATGAATGATTGAATGGGATTAAAACAACATTGTAAAAATCAAAACAAAACATAGTATGTGGATGCAAAAGCTCTGCTGTCAGATGTTTGATAGCAAATATTTATAAATATAATCAAAATAATGGTATAACCTGTGAATGCCCGATGTCCTACTATATTTGTTTTGTTTGTTCGGATGGGGTTTAACACCTATTTTACTATTTTTTCAGTCATATCACGGTTTAACGCCCATTTCAATAGTTTTTCAGTCATATCGCTGGAGCACCTAACAATGGATTCCTGGCAAGTCTTGCACCAGTACTACCATTAGCTCCTTTCTTCCGGCTGCTATCCCACTTAGGTTTACGATTATCCACCCATTAGTGAGAGACAAACGTCAGAATATGTGCTACTGCCATGGTCCTACTATATGGTTTGGAGGCAGAAAAAGTTGAAAAGAATTATTACAATAAAGAGACTCAGTCTGTAGCAATACCTCAAGTTTCCTCCAAAACAGACAAGCTAAAAAGGAGGAATGATTCTTACAAACATCAACTAAACCTTTCCTCTCTTTTGAAATTTTAGACAAGTCAAAATTGAAAGAAGCTTCTGACCACAATAAAAATTAGGTGCAATTTGAAATGAAACCATCTTGCAAGGTAGAAAATATTGTGGCAAAAAGAGAAATTGCTTGTTACAAGCAATTTCTTCTTTATCCACAATATTTTCTCAAGTATAATACCACAGCGGCATAAAAACCCAGGGTTTGTACAGGAAAGGGTTCAGAGTAAACTTTAGAGATTATAACGATCATCCTTGATGGTCAGTTTCAAATCCTGAGTTTCATGTGAAAGTCGTCAATATGAACAATTCAAAGTTGATCACTCTAACAAAGCAAGGTGTTGAAAAAATCTTGAATTTTTTGTTAAAAATGCTCCGATATGTAAAAGAAATATATTTCAACTATATTTAGATATGTATGACTTCATTTGGTATTAAATACTAGAGAAAAGTTTAAATGGGTTTAAAGCTGATGCTATAAAACTTTGTTATACTTTGGCATTATATCCATGCAAACAACAAAGTTACATCACAAGATGATTATCACTTACTGTTGGACTAAATGCAAATAAACTGTCTTCAAGCTGAAATTTGTAGGGTACTACATGTAATTGATCTAATCTACATGATTTTTTGTTTGGTCTTATATTTGATATTCACTCTATTACTATATGTAGACAGTGATATAATCTTGCTCTCTAAATAACAATATTATCACAGAGTATATATTTACTAGAAGAAATTGTGTTGAATATTAGTAAAATTTGCTTTAAAAACAAGATATAGGTCAGAATCTTAAAAAAAAAATTAATAGATGATACTACACTTTAGTATATTATTCTATTCAGGGCTTTAAATGTAAATTTGTCCAAGACAATGCCAAACCCCTGCCCCACCGTCGGCAAAAACAATTTTAAACACCCATACTCCCTCTATTACTTTTCCTATTCATACTAGGGTTCATCATATAACTCATTCATCAGTGACTTTTAATTTTTTAATTTTCCGATGATAATTCTTCCATGAGTGAAAGACAGACAAAACTACTGACAAATACTACTTTCTTTTTAGTTTTGTAAATCCACTTTATGTCCGTCCACGAAATTCCAATATCTTGTAAAATCAGATAGACAAATAAATGACCCATATTTCTTCATTCATTTTGGTCTCAAAGTTTTGTTGTTTTTTCAGCTCACCTGAGCAAGAAGAGCTCTAGGGGGCTACTGTGATTGGTGGTTGTGCGTCAAATCAAACTTGGTACAGATGGCAATTTGTCAGAGCCCAAATTCTATAAGATACAAACTTATCCAAAAGCAAAATCACTGCATATAACTTTACTGTTTTGACTGAACTATGTTGAAGGCTGCTTGCTAAAGACACTGCATTTGCAAATGGAGGTCAGAGATTAAAGACTGCTAAAAAAGCTTGAGTTAGAATTGATCATGGTGGTTGAGGAGCCTATGTTGGACTGCTATTTCAGGTCACATTTGCCAGGTTCACATAACAAGAGAAGATATTTAGAATGTTTTATATTTTCCAATTCCTGAATAGGGTCAAAGAACCTATGATATAGCATATATTCTTCTCTCAAAATACCCATGTCCATTACTTACTGTGTAATCTTGTTCAGGCAACATGACTTCATTCCATGCCCTGTTATATTCACCTCGAACTATGGAACAGCTAACAGCTATCTTATCGGCCAATGTCTGGAAAGAGAGGGACACCATGACATCCAATTATTGAAGACTAGGAGTACGATACAGTTAACAAGATACGTTTGTGAAACGACATGCCTTTGTAACAGCCTTTTTACAGAAAAGTGACCTTGATAAGTAATACCGAATTTTAATGATGGCCTTGACCTTACAACCATCTGATGCCCACAAGGAACTTATATTCCAAAAATCAGCCATGTATCTGAAGCAGTGCTTAAATACAAGCAAAATGCTAAGTTTTTGGGTTAAGTTTGCCAACTTTGTAATCTTGATGAGCGACATTGACCTTCATTGATGACCCTAATCTTACAATCAACTGATGCCTACCTCTATTCTGTATACGAGCCATGTATCTGCAAAAGTATTTTAATCGAGAGAAAAAAGTTTCTGCATTAAGTTTACATTTGCATGCAAGACAGACAGACATTGGTAAAATAATACGCTCAAGATCTTACTGATATGGGGTCATAAAATTTATTGTTTAGAGTTTATAATTCATTTCCCATGCAAGTCTCTGGTACAATATGAGTGAATCAGAGCTATTGACAAAGCTAGTCATACCAAAAAAAAAAAATGTTGGAAAGTGAGATAGATGACATTAGGCCCTAGATATTTGGCCGAGAAAACTTCATTTTTTAGGATCTATATAAGTTTTCTACTGTGGCAGATTTATTAGACATAATTCTCCAAGACTCAAAATAATGCATCTGGAAATTTTTTGACAATTGACCTTCAACTGAGACCTTTATATTGTGTATGGCAACAAAATCTTTATCACACTTGTACTCATCATAGAGAATGTGTTCCAAAGTGTTTTGAAATGCACCACAAAAGTATGTTTTACTCTTAATACAAGTATGGAACACGCTAGCAATTGTTAAGACACCATTGCATTAACCAATTTCCAGGTGACAAAACTTTAGACTGGTCCAAATTCAAAAAAGCTGCAAATGACAATTTCAAGTTGATACCATTTCAAATGATACTGTCCTTTAGGTAGAAAACAATGTGTAAAACTCAGAAATTGCTTGTGTAGAAATGGGTTCAGCATGTGCACACAAGCTAAGACAAACAAGGATAACTCTTTAAATCCCTTAGCATTTAGTTCAGAATCACTCAAAACAAACCTTGAAGAGAAGAGCTCTATGTACATGAATTCCTAACTTTATTTTGCCTAGTGGTATAACATTACTCTTGAGCTCAAATTTGATCTGGCTAAGAGGTAATTCCCAGCCAAAATTGCTTAACTGTCCTCGTTCTATAGATCCACCCATCTTCTCTGCTACAAACCTGAAAAAAAAAATACACTTCTATAATACTTTCTCAATAATACAATAAATTATACCAAATACTCGGTGTATTTTTCAATGTAAAGCAAGTGAAATTATCAAACTGGTAAACTCATTGTTACAATTGATTTTACCCATCTTTCATACAATACACATGTACTGATGTTTCATGCAAAATGCCAAGGCTCTATGCCTTTTGGGTCAGGAAGAAAAGATTTTCAAAGATTATTTTAAAATTTCACTTTTATTGCCATGGCAACCAGAGTTTTCAAAGGATTTAAATTGTTTTACATACTTTCAAAGCAGACCACCTAAGGAACATTTCTTTCAAATTGGCCAAATGAGTGGATATGTCATTTAAAAATTGTTTTTTATTTCTGTATAAACTCTGTCCCTAAAACCCCAAGGGTAATGAATTTAGCAATTTTGAAAGCAGTTAATACACTGATGTTTCATGCAAAATATCAAGGCTCTACACCTTCTGGGTCAGGAGAAGAAGATTTTTAAAGATTATATTAAAATTTTACATTTGTTGCCAGAGTTTTCAATTGATTTTAAATTCTTTAAGCTATTTCATACAGGGCAACCTGAGGAACATTTCTTCTAAATTTGGTTCAAATTTGGTTCATATTTGGTGATGTAGGTTTAGGTTTAGGAGGAGATGTTGTTTAAAAATTGTTATTTCTATATAAACCCAACCCCCTGGGGCTCCTCCCCTTGGGCCCAAGAGTAATGATTATAGCAATTTTGAAAGAAGTCAATATACTGCCGTTTCATGCAAAAAAGCATGACTTTACGCCTTCTTGGTCAGGAGGAGAAGATTTTTAAAGATTATTTTAAAATTTCACTTTTATTGTCATGGAAACAAGAGTTTTCGAAGGATTTCTTTTTTTAGCTATTTTTGAACGGAATATTTATGCCAAGTTTGGTTCAAAATGGCCCTGTGGTTTGGAAGGAGATGTTGTTTTAAGAAATTGTTGGCAGACGACGCATGACAGCCAAACACTGGACAAAAGTTATCAAATTAGCTCATTTGAGCACTTCTTGCACAGGTGAATTAAAAACAATTGGGATAAGATTTTGTAAAATGAAGAAATTGCATGTCATTTTACACAATATTTTCAACCCAGATAGTGGAAATAATGTAAATTGTCATAACATTTAAGTTGTCATCTGCATCTTCTTTCAGTTTGGACCAGTCTAAAATTTACCTCCTGGTAATGGGTTAATTTCATGTGAGGTCTCTTTTTTTTATCATTAGAAATAGAATAACAATTGGTCTGGCTGCAGCTTTGGCATAATTGTCTTTCTTATCAAAATATGTTGTTTATTTGTGATATCTCTCTTCTTTTCTTTTTCAAAACAGCCATGCTTATAAAACATGGACATCATTTTATGTTTTAAAGTGTCTGCACAATAAGCTTAGTTGGTATAGCACTTGACTTCAAACCTAAAGATCACAGTTTGAGTACTGGGTTGACTAAACTTACAAATTTCTTGTCTTTTAGATGAGATGTTAAACCTAGACACCATTGGATGATGCTTTAAATTGAGCATGTTAACCTTTTCCTGTTTTACAAAATTTTAGACCACCCAAAATTCAAAGGACTTTCAGATGACAATATAAAATCCATTTTATCTAAAAAGTAATCATTTAATAGGGTAGAAATTACTGTAGAAAATGAAGAAATTGCTTGTTACAAGCAATTTTTTCTTTTTCCACAGTGTTTCCTCAAGTATAAAAACACAGACGCAAAAACCAGTAATTGAAAGGGAAAATGTTAAAGAATCAGGCAGAGCTCTCAGTAGTTTCTTCCTGTATCCTTGAACTATACCCTGTAACTAACTAACTGGGGCAACGCATATACATTTCGTCTAATTTTTGCCTATGATGTTTACTCATCATTTTTATTCAGCATAACAAAGGTTAAGATATCCAAAGGTTGAAAAAAACTTTTCCATATCATTTTCTACCCTACCGAATGACTTTTTTTCAAATAAAATCAGATTTAATTTTTTGCCTGCAAAGCCTTTGAATTGGTCAGATCTAAAGTTTGATGTACAGTAAAGATTTATTATTGGCTTATCTGGTTATTATTTCAAGATTTTTCTCTTACATTGCCAGTGCTTGTACTTGTTCTCTGGTTGATGGTAGAGGCTGTATCTTCTCCACCACTTCATCCATGTACTTTAATAGTGTCGGGTCACATGGTGGATCATACGGCTTATTGTCCGTCGCTGAAATAGCCTCTGCCTCCCGCTGTAGTTGGGCCTGTAGCTCTTCTTCTTTTTGTTTCTCCTCCCTCTCTTGTTGTTTGCGAGTTTTTCTGGGGAAATAAATAATTGAATAATGGTCTTCAAAACAGAAAACAAGTCAGCATGTTGAAAAAAATAATTAAAAAAAAAAAAAAAAAATCATATTCAAACAGCATTGTAACAAGCATCTTCTTCATTTTCAACATTATTTTCTAGATCTTCTTTGATGGGCATAATAAAGTGGGATTGCTTTAGAATTGGTCATGCATTGTAATACAGTTTAAGCCAATTTCAATTAAGCAATTCATCAGCTGACCAAATGAAGGAAAGTTCAATAGTAATTCTTTAAACTTGCAAACTTGAAAATGTGGTGAAAAGTAAAAAAAAAAAACAAACAAAAAACAATGTGTTTGTGAAACATGAATGCCCCCAAAACAAAAATTTTTTCATATGTTTGACCTTGACAGATGACCTTGACATTGTCATAGGACCATGACCTTTGTACCAGCAGATGCGTATCATTGAGATCTATCACCATACCAAATATGAACACTGTATCTAAATAGGCTGGTAGTAATAGGCAATGTTAATTTTTTTTATCAAGTTTTGCAGACAGATATGACAGACGAACAACGGTAAAACAATATGCCCCCGATCTTTCGATGCAAGGGCATAAAAATGCAAACACCAGGAGATTATGAAATGTTAAAAGACCATCAAATTTTTGTGGCAATATACATTACCCTTTCCTGTTTTGTAAAATTCTAGATCTGTCCAGGTTCAAGTTGGCTGACAACAATTCAAAGTGGATTAAAGTTAAGGTAATTTCTTCTTTTGTTTTGTTAAGCATGAAATTACAGGGACATAGGAACCTTTGATTAAACAGGAATGGATTAAGTTTTAGTAGAGCTACATATTTTACACAAGACTTAGTGTTTGGAATCACTAGATCGTTGAGTTACAAATAAAACTGCTTAAAAAGAAAAAAAATAATCCGTCTAAAATATCTTTTACTATAACTCATTACCAGATGACAACATTTCAGAGAGGTCCAAATTCAAAGAAATTATAGACAGCATTTTTCATTTGGTGGAATTTAAACAATATTTGTTTTATATGGAAGAAAACATTGTGGATAATGAAGAAATTGCTCATGGCAAGCAATTTTTTCATTTTCAGCAATGTTATATAATAGTGTCATTGCATTGGGAATGGGTTAATCAATCAACAGTCCCACTTTCTGATGCCCTTAAAGATGGGTTCAGAAAATTAATGTGCAAAATGTAGACATTCCTTTTTACAAGCAATTTATGCATTTTCCACATTGCTTTTTACCCAAGAAGACAAACATATGAAATTGTATCAACTCGAAATTGTGGTCTGCAACTTATTTGATTTTGGACCGGTCTAAATTAATGATGTTCAATAATGGGTTAAGAAGTTACCTAAAAAAACATTACTTCTTCCTTTATATACTGTTGCCAACAACTCCCTTGAAAGGTGCTACCACTACCCTTTATTATCATTATAATTCATTGTCTTTAACCCATTCCAACATAACAAAAAATTTAGACCTGTCCAAATTTAAATGAGTTATAGACAACAATTCAAAATTTGATTTTTTTTAGATTTTTTCAAATGTCTGGGTACAAAACATTCTTCACTTAAAAAGTGTTTTCTCAATTGAATTCCTGGGGGGAGGGGGGGCTAAAGGCATTTATGGTGTATTTCTGGCCACTCCCACTAACCTCAGACAAGGCAGCTTTACTGAGATATCAAACAACATTAGTTTGCAAAATATTTGGTCAGAAACAGAGAGTAAATCTTTGGTTGTTGCCCTAACCATCATAACTACAGCTTATTTGTTGCCCTAACCATCATAACTACAGCTTATTCAAGCTATAGTAATGCTTTGACATAAATGTCACCATTTACTACACATGTGATTTGATTGGTCAATCAATTTTTTGATGGACAGGAGTGAGCTGTCAATTACAACAGCTTTTCACAATGATGACAGTTAATAAACTGTTAATAAAATTGTTTAGATTGTTTGATTGATTGAATTGGGTTTGTGGCTGGAGCACCAAACAATGGATTCCTGGTATTTCTCAGACCAGTTCAACCACTACATCCTTTCTTAGCCTCCAGCTGCTATCCCACTTAGGTTTACGAAGCATTGCATGTATTTTCAAGTTGGGAAACACTGAAGTTAAACAGCAAAACTGATTCTAGGATAAACATTGTCTGGTAAAAAAAAAGTCAGAAGAAGATACTACTCTTTGAATGTGACGATGACCCTAGGATAATCTATTAATAAATTACCTAAGACTCACCAAATAAATTCTGAGAGAAATATTTATTATCATAAAAAAACCCTTCAAAACAAATAACCATAAATTATAGGATATCCTTAATTCTATCACTTGAATTTCAAATGTTACATTGATCTTGGATGCAGATTGGATGTTTTTGTAGGCACAGTCATGTACTCAATATATAAAAAACATCAGATAAATTTGATAACTATGTGCTTGACAAAAATAAAATCTCAAATTCAAGTTGGACAAGGATAGATCTGTACATCTTTTCATGGTATAATTTATTAGGCATGAAAATGAAAAAGTTCAACAAACTGTAGTCACCAAATTATTTCCAATAATTAAAACAAGGTGCCAAACTGTCACAAGATACGCCCGTCACACTGCTTAATATTAGCTGGGGGTTTGAATAGAACTGAGGTTATTTTGAAAGAATATTTTTTGTCAAACAAAGTATGAAAAAAAACAAAGGACAATAACTCAAAATATATGCTAGGTAGAGTTATGGTTCTTGTATACTGCACTCCCACTTGGTGAGCTCTATCCATCCATGAAATTTCATGATTCTAGCTATTATACTTTTAGAGATAAACTCCGGACAAGATTCAAGTATGAAAAACAACAAAGGGCAATAACTCAAGAAATAGGCTAGGTAGAGTTATGGTTCTTGTGCACTGCACTCCCCCTTGGTGAGATCTATACACCCATGAAGTTTCATGATCTTAGCTATAATACTTTTAGAAATATTCTCCGGACAAGATTCAAGTATGAAAAACAACAAAGGGCAATAACTCTTAGAAAAAGGCCAGGTAGAGTTATGGTTATTGCGCACTGCACTCCGTATTGATAAGAAGAATATAACTGCCAAGTTTAAAGTCAATCAGACTAGCTATTATACTTTTAGAGGTATACTCTGGACAAGATTTAAGTATGAAAAACAACAAAGGGCATAACTCAAAATATATGATAGGTAGAGTTATGGTTCTTGTACACTGCACTCCCACTTGGTGAGCTCTATCCATCCATGAAATTTCATGATTCTAGCTATTATACTTTTAGAGATATACTCCTGACAAGATTGTAGTATGAAAAAAAACAAAGGACAATAACTCTTAGAAAAAGGCCAGGTAGAGTTACGGTTCTTGTGCACTGCACTCCCCCTTGATGAGATCTATACACCCATGAAGTTTCATGATTCTAGCTATTATACTTTTAGAGATACACTCCGGACAAGATTCAAGTATGAAAAACAACAAAGGGCAATAACTCAAAAAATAGGCTAGGTAGAGTTATGGTTCTTGTGCACTGCACTCCCCCTTGGTGAGATCTATACACCCATGAAGTTTCATGATTCTAGCTATTATACTTTTAGAGATATACTCCGGACAAGATTCAAGTATGAAAAACAACAAAGGGCAATAACTCAAAAAATAGGCCAGTTAGAGTTATTGTTCTTGTGCACTGCACTCCCCCTTGGTGAGATCTATACACCCATGAAATTTCATGATTCTAGCTATTATACTTTTAGAGATATACTCCGGACAAGATGCAAGTATGAAAAACAACAAAGGGCAATAACTCAAAAAATTGGCCAGGTAGAGTTATGGTTATTGCGCACTGCACTCCGTATTGATAAGAAGAATATAACTGCCAAGTTTAAAGTCAATCGGACTTAGGATGACAGAGTTATGCTCCGGACAAAGAAGTGGACACCACCCGGACGCCCGGACAACCGGACGCCCGGTGATCCCATAATACGTCCCGTCTTCGATGGGCGTATAAAAAAAAAGATAACAAAAAAACCCAAAAAAAACAGCACAATTGTGAATGCTTGATGGTGAAAAATATCAATGTCCAAATATGGGCACCATACTGGCACAAATACATTAAGAACTTTCTTTAACCCATTACCCAACGGCAAAATTTTAGATTGGCACAAATTGAAAGATGTTGCAGATGACAATTTAAAGTTTATGAAATTTTGGATTTTTTCATTTTTCTGGAGAGAAAACATTGTAGAAAATGAAGAAATTGCTTGTTACAAGCAATTTCTTCATTTTCTACAATGTTTTCCAAAGCTTTTTTCCTTGGGGGCGTCTAAAAGCGTCACTGAGTGGGAATTGGTTAAGTAGTATGGATAGCCCTTTTTATGGTGAACATACTTGCCAAGTCTGCTGGAAATATCTTTATATGAATAAGAATGAAGTTTGTCATACCAACAATGCCTGAATGTCAATGCCTGCTTTAACACATTCTCATGCGATAAAATTTTAGACAAGTCCAAATTCAAAAAAGTTGTAGAAGACAATTTTAAGTTGATGAAATCGTTAATATCGAAGTCTATAGGGGTAGGAAACATGGATAATGAAGAAATTGCTTGTAAAAGCAATTTCTTCATATCTACAACGTTTTTCAAAAGCTTTCATATTGCGGGGCATTTAAAAGCATTATTGTTTGGGAATGGGTTAAGGAGACAACAATGCCTTAACTTTTTGTTCCAAAACATCTGATTTAAATCTCTATTTGACAATTTTTCTTTTTTCTCACTTTCAGCAATGACTGAATTAAAAAAACTTCATATTAAGTTAAATGCTTTAATATATTTGAAATAAGAAAAATACATGGTGCAATCATTGCTGGTATTAAATGCATTTTCTGTCACAAATGTTGCATTATTAGCCCTTGTCATGCTGAGTAAAATCCTTTTTCAGATTTGTATATAGATCAAAGGGCTGAGAGCACTGAAAGGTCTTAATGATTGTCAATATGATCTGATCTTAGTCTATACCTCCAGCAAAAACATGAATATTCCAGGTTCAGCATGACTAGGGTTAATAAAGTAAGCTTAAATGAATTTATCACATTTCATCATGATCTCTTTTTACTATCTAGTTCTAAATTTAGGGAGGGGTATTAAATCTGCATGTGCAAAGATCCATCTACCCAATTCTGTGACCATAACCAAGGAATCCTGACCTAGTTCTGTCATGCAGTGACCTTAACCTTAATCTCACCTAGCAGATAATCTTCCCATCATTCCATTGACTATATCAATGCTGAAAAATAACAGCTTTAAATCATTTGTTTACCCATTACCAATTTACCGTTTAGATAATATACTAATTCATTACAGTTTGATTGCAATGAAAGCTTTAAGCTGATATGTTCATTCTCAAACACTACCAAACCAGACTGTATCACGTCCCCAAAAGAGAGGCAGTTGCTTAATCTCACTGCTACCGAATACTAAAGCTGGGTAGGCTAGGGCTGGCTATTAAGTGTCTATCCCATGAATACACCCTGAATGCGATAAGATTCGAACCTGTGACCCTCAGATCACATGTAAAGCATCTATATCCCTCAGCCATCGAGTCTATCACGACTTATAAAATGGTTATAGAAAAGTTTGTGAGAAAGGAGGAATCTCATGGAACAAGCAATTACCTATTTACTCGCCTTGTTTTCTACCTTGTTTGGTACTTATTTTCAAAGTTTAGCACACTAAAAGACACTGTCTACAACCTCTTTCAATTTGGACCAAAATTTTGTCATCAAGTAATGGGTTAACAAGAGGTGTTTTTTTTTAACATTCTAGCTTAACCCATTACCATATAATATCATATATTGATGCCTCAAAGTAAATTATCTTTGGAAAACATTTTGAGAAAAGGCAAAATTACTTGAAACAAAAAATTTCTTTTTTTTATACAATGTTTTCTGTCCCATTAGGCAGTTATATTTCAATTTACACACATTTAGAGTTGTTACTCGTAACTTCCCTCATTTTGGACCAGTCTAACATTTTTTTGGTAAGTAATGGGTTAAGTAATGAACAGCATATAAAAACCATCATAACTTCCACCAGCTCATTTATATAACCTTGTAACTATAAATCCACTCCCACACAGTCCAGCTTCTTTTCCTCAAGGAAAAAATCTTTGGAAAATGTGGTGGAAAATGAAGAAATTGCTTGCTACAAACAATTTTTTCATTTTCCAATCATGTTTTCTATGGCTGCTGTTTTCTAACCAGAAGGACTTAGGTTTTTACAATTTCATCCAACTAGAAAATGTTGTCTGCAATATTTTGAAAAATTTAGACTTGTCTAAAATTTGGTCATTTGGTGATGGGTTAAGGAAATAAAACAAGAATAACCCTTTGCCAAACTAATCAAAGCAACATCCTATATTCAGAAGCCTTTTACGACTAATCAAGTTTTATGATTTCAAAAGGAAAGACTTTTACAGCAAATTTTCCCTTTCCATCAAAAGTTATATAAAAGACATTTTTTAAAAAATGATGACATAATACATTCCCATACCATATTATTTTTATACCACTCTAGAAAAAAAGCTTAAAAAAACATTGTGGAAAATGAATAAGTTGCTTCTAACAAGCAATTTCTTCATTATTCACAATTTTTTCTACCACAAAGACAAAGAATTTTAAAATCTTACTAATTAAAATTTGCTTTCTGCAACTTTTTTGAATTTGATTTAGGCTAAAATTTGTGCATGCAGTGTTAAAGTTCCTTTTCTTACATACATAACCCAGTGCCACACAGAGACACTTATTGACACACCTCAAGAAAAACAATTGGAAAAACATTGTGCAAAATGAAGCCATTTCACAATTTCCACAATGTTTTCTACACAGAAAAGTGAAAAAATCTAAAATCCAATACACTGTTATTTGTAGCATGCAACTCCTCTCAATTTGGACCAGCCTAATAAAATTTGTGAAGGAATGGGATGAATTGTTTGCATAAAGTGAATAGATATTGAAGACATTGCGAAGAACAATTACATAAGCTTAAAGCTCACTTTCCTATCAGTTTCCTATTTATTTGTAATTGTCTATTTTGTGAATAAAAAATGTTTAACCCATTACCACACAACAAAATTTTAGATTGGTCTAAAACCAAAGAAGCTACAGGCGATACTTGTCAGTTGATGAAATTTCAAAAAAAATTGTCTATAATGTTTCCCACAGCATTTTACTTGAAGTGTGTAAAAAGCTAGATGAGTGGGAATGGGTCAATCCAAAAAATTATGTTTTATTAAATGGCAGTGAGGAACCAGATTTGAATCAGAATAACATGTCAGTAATTGAAAAGAAGATATAAGTGGGATTGGATTATCCAATGAGTATCAAAGTTTTACAGCCTCATTTGTTGTAAATGTTGGCTTCTTAGAAATTACTATTCTAATATATAAAACTTATCATTATTAGTATATTTTTTTAATATTGTTTTATTTTTTTTTTAATTAGTTGAAAGACAGAAGGCTTGAGAAACTGCCGGTAATGACAAGTAATTGCATAAAACTTTTAGGATACTGTTGAAATATGAATCATTATTTTAATAAAAAATATATGTATTTGAGAATTTTATATTAAAATTGTTAATAATAAGTAGAAATAAGATATATAAACAAAAGTAACCTAGACCTTTGTGACTCACCTAGGAGTCAATGTATTACCAACAATGGATGACCGACGACCCCTGGAATATCAGTAGACTTAAATGTCATATCATGTAAAATTAAATCTAAATTGTAAAAATGATGAGCTTTGAATAAACAGATGGAGTGTCTGTCTAAACTTTGGCAATTACATCAGAACTGATCATGAAAAGAATACCAACCATATTCTACAAAGCATTAATTTCCCATTTCCTTTCAGATATCATCTGTAAAACAATTTTCATTTTAAACTAAATATCTAAACTCAAGACAGAACTGCCCCCCTCTCCCCCCTACAGGCAGGAGCAGTTTGTCCATATAGGAAATAAATCTTGAGGTCCTGTGACATTTAATTTTGATATTTAAACCTTATGCCAAATAAAATCTGGTTGAAGCTATAGTTAGTGATTACATCCATAGTGGATTAACCTAGAACTGCCTCGCTTGGTCTAAATTAAAAGTAGTGACAAATAACATACATGTTTTAGTTTATTAAATCTTTTGGTAGGATAGTGAAAAAAATGCTTGCAAAAAGCGCTGTCTTCATTTTCCACAATGTTTTCCGAAGCTTATTGTCTTGAGGGGCATAAAAAAGTGGAACTGTTTGAAAATGGATTAAGACACAAAGTGTCAGCTATGTGCCTCCCAAAATATTTTTCTTTACTTGTATTCATTGGTGACATGTCCAGCTTAAAAGGGACATCATGAAAGTGTGAAAGTATCAACTAAGCTCAGAAAGCATGAAATACATAGGCTGGCAAAAGTCCAATCTTTTTTATCTTTCCAAATTTCTGAAGGTAGAAAGAGCATTCTACCTCACTATAATCACATTGATTTTTGATAAAGCAACCCTCAGGTTGATTATTGCCAGAGCTTTTCAAAACATTTGTAAAGTTGAGCCAATAAATAATTCATTGATTTGTTACCTATCATGCAAAAAGGGAGCCTCTGGAAAGTGCAAAAAGTATTTGGTATGTTCAGACAGCTAGGGCTCATCAGAGTAAAAACCTTTACATTCTCCACAATACTTATTCTACCAAATCACATATTTATGCAACAAACAATCATTAACCAATTCCCACTCAGTGATGCTTTTAGACACCCTTTAGAAAAATGATTGGGAAACATTGTGGAAAATTAAGAAATTGCTTGTTACAAGCAATTTCTTAATTTTCTACAATTTTTTCTACCAGAAAGTTGAAAAAATCCAAAATTTCATAAACTTTAAATTGTCGTCTGCAACTTCTTTCAATTTGGACCAGTCTAAAATTTTGCCATCTCGTAATTGGTTAAATAACCTCTGCTGGAGCCTGCCTATCTCTTTTTTCCAATATTAACCCTTGTCCTGCTGAATATTAATAATTTCAAACTTTTTTCAAACTTGCGTTTACTTTGGGTTCAAATATTTCCTCAACACTAAAGGAATAAGCAGGTACTATAGATTAAGATCAGACTGCACATCTGTGCAGTGTGATCTTAGTCTAAACACCTGCCCCAACTATTGTCAAAACAGGAATGATTTCCGGGATCTAGCATGACAAGGGTTAATTTTTATTAATGGAATCTATTGTGAGTCTATTTTCACATGACTAATCTCAAAACATTATCTTCTATCTATTTGGATTGACATCATGGACAATTTATATACAGTTTAGCTAGTTACATAGTTACAACCAGTGCTTACAACATGTTTAGATTTATAAGCATTTAATGCATGCAAAAGCAATGAGTAATATAAAAGCCATTTATCAGTACTTTTGGGTAGGATTCTTCAGGTATAGGTATAAGATCCCCCCCCCCCTCTTTACCATAACCCATTACCAGACAGTAAAATTTTAGTCTGATTCAAATTGAAAGGAGCTGCAGACTACAATTTAAAGCTTATGGAATTTTGGAATTCCTTTTACCTTTGGAGTAGTAATCATTGTGGATTATTGAAAAATTGCTTGTAATAAGCAATTTCTTCATTTTCAACAATATTTTCCATGGCTTTATTATTTAGGGCGTCTAAAAGCGTCATTGAGTGGGAATGGGTTAACTTTAAAGATGCCATTTATTCTTAATTCAAGTACCTCAAAAAGAGCACATCATGAGGATGTATGACACTCTGATTTGGGGGATATGATAGTGCATGAACCAAAAAACACTAATGCTCCCAAACAGTTATTTCAGTAAAAACTAGAACCTGTCACAGGAGGTGACTAAATACCCCTACAAGAGCCTTGCTTGATGGCTTATGGTTGGTTAATGGCAAATAGTCTTAAACCAAGGGGAGCTGATGGTTCATAATTGTGGATTGCAAAAAAAATATGAAAATGTTTTAGCTTTTAATATGACCTTGACAAATGACCTTGATCTAGCCTTATGATCTTGACATAGGTACTAACAGAAAGACAGAACCTAACATGTGGAATATGATGACCAATAAAAAGTTATTGTAAATGCTCAAGCTTTCAATGTAGCCTAAAAAGGACAGACAAACAAACATGGTAAAAACTATATACCCCATCCTGTTGTTGTAGGGGCTTTAAGATCAAAACACTAGATATTTGTCAGACATGGATGCCTCTCTGAAGTACTTTTCACATGACCTTCAGCTGTGGCCTTGAAACTATCCAACATAACGTTATGCATGACACAAGTACTCATCAAGTAGAACAAGTCTGCTAAGTTATTTTGAAATCTATCCATAAATGTAGAAGATATACTCCTGACAAGGTTGATTTTGTCACTTGACTTTCAGTTGTAACATTGACCTTAGGTGTATCCAACAGAACTTTACACATGACACTAGTACTTTTTAAGGTGAACAAGTGTTTCAAGTTAATTTGAAAACCATCCATAAATGTAGAAGTTATATTCCATACAATACTTCAACACACACAGCCCTAAAACCAAGGCACTGATTCACCCACTCATACCCTGACAGAACTAACTCTTTATGCCGATTACCATTACATAATGGGGGCATAAAAATATAGGCATAATGCTTGAAAAAATGAATTACATTAATTCCTCTTAGCCCATTCCCAAACGACAAAATGTTAGAGTGGTCCAAATTCAAAGAAGTTGCAGACAACAATTTCAAGTTAATGAATCTTTTACAATTTTTGTCTTTTGGGGTAGAAAACATTGTTTTCCAAAGCTTACATATTGAGGAGGTTTAAAAGGTTCATTGTGTGGGAAGTGGTTAGTAGCATAGATTGCTTTTGTTTTATTTTTTCTTTTTAATGTCAAATTTAGTATACATGACAAGTAAGTACAGGATATTGTTACATTAGGTTTTTATAACTTAGTGTAAGGTAATCAAGGTAAAACCAAACAACTTAATTACCTTAACCCTTTCCTGTTTTTTTAAATTTTAGACTGGTCCTAATCAAAAGAGGTTGCAGACAAAGATGAAAATCGGATGCAAATTGAAATTGAAACAATCCTAGCTATGTGGTAGAAAACATTGTGCAAAAAGGAGAAATTGCTTGTCAATTTCTTCTTTTTTCCACAATGTTTTCTCTAGTCTAAATTATGGCAACGTAAAATCCAGGGTTTGAATAGGAAAGGGTCAAAGAACAAATTAAAACTTAAACATGTCAATCTGAACTTATAACTACACTTCCAAACTATAGACAATGAAAGCAAAAGATGATATTAAGACCTTAGCATTAACAATAATACAAGTACAGTAAAACCTCGGTAGTTCGTAGCGCAAGGGACCGGGGAAATTTATACGAATTAAGCGTAGTACGAACAAAACGGAGGGCAGGGGGTCGGCTGTTTGAGATACACGGAATCGGCCATGGTTTTGTTCTGTCCCCAATTTAGGAATTGATTCTAAATTGGTTATTTTTCTAAACAAGACCTGCAGATATTAATTGAGGAAAACATAAATTAAAAATTACTCATCTTGTATTTTTTATGCTTTTATGATTTTATGTCTGTGTTAATTTTTTTTTGTATTTTTTACACACAGTGCTTGTATCAAATAGTAGACTCCATCAGAGTGATTTCCCTTTACAATACATTGGATCAAATCACTCTGAGACCGACGATTGTGAAGAAAGCAACCGCAGAATAAAAAAAAGAGGTCAGAATTTCTAAGTGCTCAATAACACAGATACTGATGGGGGATGTCAATTTAAAGTAAATTTTCGGCGATAATTACGGGAATCTTTATTCGATTAATTACCCACCAAACAGCCCCTTTTAACTAAAGGTACATGATAACACATTATTTGTCATATAGATCATCAGGTGTGAAAATCAAGGTAAGTGGTGATTAGTGACAATCAGTTTATCACACCTACGAATTAAACATTGGAGTTTCTGCTATAATCATACTTTCGGGACTTGAAATGGCCTACGAACTACGAACTACTGACGTTCGAATTAGACAGAGTTTTCTAACAAAGCTAAAGAAGGAAAAAGATCGGGACCGCGTAAAGTATACGAACGAACACATACCTACGAACCAGTGACGTTCGAATTAACGAGGTTCTACTGTACATGTAATTACATAAAGCAACATTAAGTCTGAACAATCATTACTTACGTAGGAGAATGTCTGTAAATATACATTTCAAAAATGTGTAAATTCATTGAAAACATGAATAAATGCACTTGACCCTTGGTTGATTGAAAAAGATTTATCATTTTCTACTAAAAAGAAAATTAACTCATTCCCACACAATGGTGGTTTTGGACACCCCTTAAGAAAAATACAGTAGAAAACATTGTGGAAAATAAAGGTATTGCTTGTAACAAGCATTTTTTTCATTTTCCGCCATGTTTTACAACCCAAAACACAAAGGAATCTAAAATTTTGTCACTTAAAAAATGTCATCTGCTACTTCTTGAATCTCGACCCGTCACATTTTTTTCCGTCTGGTAATGGGTAAATGTTTTTTCTCGGACATGTTTCAAAAGGTAATCTACTCATCATGGAGATTGTTATTGTGCTGATCTATATTGTTTTTTTCCTCCGAATAGAGGAGGTATCATCCAATCAAAAACTTGACATTCAAGTTTGACCTTGAACACACCCTGACAAATGTTGCTTTTTTTATTTCAGGCATTAAGATTTACCTTATGAGCATGAAAAGCTTTTGATAAGATTATTTATTTTACAAAATAGGAGTAAAATATCTGAATAAAGAAAATGGTCAAAGAAGATTTATCTTGTAAATTAAATGAATAATATGTAAGGAGTACAATATACACTTTCCTTTGAATAAATTGAGATAAATATATTTGTTTGCTTTCATACAAAATTTATAAATACATTTAACCTTTGTCATGCTGTATAAATCACTACTGAATTGATATAAATCATAGGGCTGAAAGCACTGATAGAACTTGTTGTCCAAAAATCAATATTTCTCTTAGAAATCAATTTCTTGAACAACTCTGGCAGGAAAAGTATATGAAGGAGGTGTAGACCAAGATCAGACTGCATGTATGTGAAGGCTGATTTTGGTCTCCACCTCCTGCCAAAACCGGAATATTCTGGGTTCAGCATGACAAGGGTTATCAAAAATGCTTTGGTTGTACAATGATTCTACTGTAATTTCAGAAATTATCAAAAGTTTATATACATGCAAGATTCTCTTATCATCACATGCAGGATAAAATTGAAATTTCAATGATGTCAATTTTAAGAGGTGCAATGTACAAAAAAATCAAAACATGCTGACATATGATGTGCTACTGTTAAGTGTTTAATAGTGTAACAAGATGGCATTAATTCATTCATCTGAGTTCATATTCTCATAGTAACTATTCAGCTCAAAATACCTTTTTATTAAAATATTTTCATCAAAGTTTGAGAAAGATCCAGTCAAACTTTGAATGCATGAATGGAGTTTTATGGTGTGTTGACAGCTGAGGTCATTTAGCCCACTAAAAACGTATAAAATTGTAACCTTTAGACTTGCTTCAAGAAATTGCTCACATTTCGTTGATTTTGGATGGAACATTACCACTTTAAATAGGGTTCTTAGTCGTGCCTGTATAATCATTTACTGCAAATTTACGACAGATTGAGCGAAATAAGTGACCTGTATTATGGCAACAAGGAAATGGTCATCATGGCTCCTTTTACTTAATATCGGATAGACTGTCATCATATACAAAAGTATCTTCCTTATAACATAATATTCATTAAGGTCTAACCCAATGTAATTGATTTCTGTAAATTTGAGAAAGATTGAGCCAATTCTTTTACCTATAGAGACAGTTATACAAAACACGTGATGGACAACATCCAAATGACATTGACGGGTCTTGAAAGCTTAGTGGTATTGTGTTCAGGTAATCTAAAAGAAATCTTGGTTAAAAAAAGGGGCAATATTCTTAAAAAATGAAATTTAGATAGCATGGATTTAATGATAGTATACATATAATACCAAATTTCCAAAATGTTGTCTGTAGTCTCTTTCAATTCAGACCAATTTAAAATTTGTAGTCAGTTCACAGACATTACCAGACAAACAATTTAAGATTGGACCTAGTGACCTAGTTTTTTACACCATGTGACCAAATGTCTAACTCTGCTGACTTATAATGAACAAAAAATTCTGACCAAATATCAAATCAATTGAGCCAAAATTGTGGCCTCTAGAGTGAACAAATTGCTAGCAACCTAGTTTTTTACCCTATGTGACCCAATATCAAACTTGACTAAGATATTATACAGACAAATATTCTGACCAAATATCAATTGATTTGAGGTAAAAGTGTGCCCTCTAGAGTGCAGGCAAGGCTATTTTCAAGATTTGACCTAGTGACCTAGTTTTTAATCCCACATGACCCAATATAACAACTGACCGACATATTATGCAGATAAAACATTCTGACCATGTATCAACTGATTTGAGGCAAAAATGTGACTAGAGTGGACGCAAGGTTTTTCAAAGATTTTACCTAGTGACCCAGTTTTTGACACTTCTTGACCTAATATTGAACTTGTCCAAGGTTTCATGAAGACATATATTCTGACTAAATATCAAATGATTTGACCTAAAATTGTGGCCTGTTGTGTGCACACAAGATGTTGATGTACACAGCTAGGTTACAAAAGCTCACCTTGAGCATTTTATGCTCTGGTGAGCTAAAATAAAGCTTGTTAAATATGAAAATTGTATGGTAGTGGATAAGGAAATATAGTGATGCACATGGAGGGCCATTTCTGTAGATCAGAATCTGAAACCAGTAGTAGGGTGGAAATAGAATAACTTATGGAGGAAACAGGGACATCAGCACTTACAATACCAATAGAATATATTCATATATCATTCCAAACAATACAGATATAATGTCAAACCAAATTACAAATAGAACAATAAATACATTCCATCAAAAACTACTTACGCTTGAGGTGGGCTGTAGAAATATATCCAATGTATTACTCATTATTTGAGATTCAGCTTTATCACATAACTTTAAAAAAATAGTATAATAACACAAAAGCTATAGCCATCAGAAACTGATTATGCTTTGTGAATAGAGCCCTGTCACAAAAAGGGCTCAGATTGACAGACAAAGTGGCAGCTATATGCTCATCTTTCTCCAGACATGCTTAATTTTAACATTTGACCTTGACCTTGAAGCTATCTGAATATTTTTTTTCAAATGGTACAACTACTCATGATAGAGAACAATTATTGCAAGTTATATTTAAATCCATCTATAATAAAAGGAGATATGCTCTGGACAAGCTCCATTTTAATGAATGGCCTCAAACTGTGACCTTTACCTAAAAGTTATCTGAAACTTTGTTTCAAATGGCATATTTACACATGGAAGAGAACCATTGTGTAAAGTTTTTTTTCAAAATCCATCCATGATTTAAGGAACTATGCTCCGGACATGCTTAATTCTAATGTTCAACCTTAAGCTGTGACCTTGACCTTGGAACTATCCAAATATTTCCTTCAAAAGGTACATCTACTCATGATAGAAAAAATTGTACCAAGCTATATTGAAATCTATCAATAATTGAAGGTGCTATGCTAAAATAAATGGAGAAAAGGGTTCAGACGGACAGACAAAGCGGCAGCTTTTGCTTGCCCTTCTCCAGACATGCTTTCATTTTCATGTTTGACCTTCAACTTTGACTTTGACCTTGAAGCTATAAAAAGGGCCTGTGGCTCTGGCGCTCACCTTAGATAAGGCTCTTCTTCTGCAAGGCCTTATACTTACTGGGTCTGGAGAAGACCTTCTTTAAATTAAACTTAAATCAACTCTAGTTGCTATGGTAACAAATGCTTTCAACAGATTTTATATCTTTTAGTAATTATTAAAAGGGGGCAACATAAGAGACATTTCTGCCAAATTTGGTTAAAATTGACCGCATAGTTTTGGAAGAGTTGCCTTTTACATTTCTATATAGGTCCCAACCACTTCTGGCTCTGAAATTTTAGCAATTTTGAAAGGGGTCAATTTAATGATGCTTCATGTAAAATATCAAGATTCTACAATGTCTAGGTCAGGAGGAGATGAATTTTTAAAGATTTTTTCTTCTTATAATTTTACTCTTGTTCTTAGGGAAACCAGAGCTTCCAATTGATTTCAATTCTTTGGTTGAAATTTGCCCAGAAGTTTGGGAGGAAATGTCATTTTAAAAACTCTTCTTTGAATCTGGACCAGTCCAAAATTTTCTGATGTGGTAATAGGTTAATACATTATGCCTGTATTCTCCATGCAGCAATTCATCTACCAAAAGATATGCATCAAGGCTATCAACAACAGATTTACTTTAATCTACTACATGGCAATCAAATTTCTGACCGGTCAAATTTGAAAGAAGTAGCATTTGACAATTTAAAGCTTGTGAAAATGAAAAGAAAAGATTAGGGCAGTGAAGAAGAAATTGCTTGAAAAAGCATTCTTTTCCTTTTGTCCGGGTCAAAAGAACTATATTCTATAAAATGTTATTTCATCTATTAATGTTAATAATGTCATAGATTCAATGTAATGTGATAGATTTGACAAGGGTCGGAATGGGCAAGTGTGATGTATTAGTATATCATTACAAAAACATTTCGATGGGTTAGTGCTAAAACATTGTAAGTGTCTATTGTGTAGACACTTACCATATTTTTGCACTGACCAGTTGACTTTTGATAATGCCTACAATTAAGTCAGTACACAATTATTGCCAAATGATTTTCAAGAAGTTAAAAATGATGGCTTGTAGTAATTATCAATACTCTTTATTCTTGTTCAAGTATCGATTAAAAAGCCCTAAAATGGTTGTAAGTTTTCTTCTATGGTTCATTCTTGTTTCCAATATTTCCTAAATAAATAGTTTGATAAAACAACATGTTTATACACAGGAAATATTATGCTGTAGATGTGTGGGATGGGTTAATAGCTGTTCTATTTTGGACTCCTTTAGAATCGGCTTTCAAATATGTTTAACCAACTCGCACATGATACTGTCTTTTATATGTCCCTCAATCTAATACTTCAGAAAAAATTATGGAAAATGAAGAAATTTTTGTTAAAGCAATTTCTTCACTATCCCCAACGTTTTAAACTCAAAAGATATGATTTTTAAAATTCTATTAACTGTTAATTATTGTTTTAAACTTTTTTAATTTGGATCATTATAAAAATTTGTCACCTGGTAAAGAGTAAAGGTTTCAATAATTGATTCATTCTTAATTTTGAGCTGTGAGGTTTGTTGAACCTTAAAACACACAATTACATATATTTCCTTGTTACTTACAATATTTTCAACAGTAATAGAGTCTAGTTTGTGTGATACATGTTAGAGAGGATTTAGAAGCCTAATATTGTAGAGTTTATTCAGTTTGTTACTGAAAGTAGGATGCAGAGCTTTAGATAAAGAGAGGGTATTTACAATGTTTGTGTCCAAAAACCCTAGGTTGTTGGGACTTTTTAGAATAATCTCAGTCAGAAGATCTTAACATGTAACCACAATTAAGGGGCTCACCGAGAAATGACACTTTTACTGAGCCAGAGTTAAATAAGCCCTAGTGATCTGCTGAGTTTTTTTGAAATTAAGGGGACAATGTCCCCATGGTTGAAAAAAGTAGAAACATAGTACAAAGTTGATGAATCACACTAATAATCTAGCTACCAGAAATAAGGATCCAAGGGGACAGTGGGGAAACTGGGGATATTTATGACTTTTGGCAACAGTGACGCAAAAAACTAGCCTTTGCAAATCACTGATACCCATTGAATGTTTTTGAGATAACACACATGATATAACATTTAATTATCAACTATGTAGACTTCGGTGACAGCTTTACGTTAATGTGAAAATAACATTGTAATGCATGTAATAACGCCATTAATTTTACTAACAGCACTTTGTTGTCCAGTAATGGGTTAATGGTATCCATATTTTATGATCATTCATTTAATATCCTCTATTTTTATAATAGTAATACCCTCTCATCTCTATAGCTCTGAGGATGGGAAACATTTTGTAACCTACTTTGACCCTCTGGCAGATTCCTTATGCACATAATGATCTTTTCTTATAATGCTGTGGAATTAAATATGGCAAATATTGTCTTATCATTGACATATAACACTGCATAATGTTCTGATGGCATTTTTGGTTGTTAATTCAGTGTGTAAAAGTTGTATTAGACTTGTGACTCAACAAGCCTTACAAACTTCTATAGACACTCATTTGAAAGATGAAAAATATATGCTTCAATAGCACTGTTCTTTGTGGTCTCAACAGAAAAGAATATTCTTCGAGAGCTTTTATAAATTGTACATGCACTACTGTTTTAATACATAGAACTTAAATTACCTGAAATAAAAGTATGGCAAGAATTCAGCCAAAGGGTCAAACAGGTTTCAAAATAAGCTAAAACTTATTTCAGATATCAATATTAGTCTGATAAAACTGGTCAAACCTAATCATTTGCAACAATATGAAAATTAAGAATACTGTAAGCAATCAAAATTTCTGTGTTCTGGAAGTTGAAATCATAATGAATATTTCAAAGTAAACATGGGAAAGCATTACCAACCAATAAATGCCATCATAACTGCATAAAACTGCATGAAAATAACACATACCTACATATAAATTGTACCAAAGCATACATACTATACCAGAGCAAATAATTAAACAAATTATATCAAACATACAAATTACATGCAAACATACAAAACTGTTCAGTACTTAAATACTGATAGTAGAACCTGGCTGCAAGTACTTAAAATTGGTCAATTTCAAGTTATGTTATGTGTTCCTGATTAATTTTCAGTCAGTTTTGCTTTAAGCGTACAAGGCCAGACATCACCAAAGTTGCAATATCTTCCAAAATTCTATACAATCCTGTTTTATTACTCCCCCAGGAAAAAAATCTATGGAAAAGATTATCAAAACTATCGAAATTGCTTTTATCAAGCAATTTCTTCATTTCCCACGATGTTTTCTGCCTAGAAAGACAAAGGGTTTTTACAATTATATCAACTAAAAAATTGTCATCTGCAACTTCTTTCAATTTAGACCAGTCTCAAATTTCTAGTAATGGATTAATCCATCTAATGGCTGTTTAAAAATCGAGCAATACAAATACAATTAAGAGTTATTGGTTAACAATTTACCACATGTGGCTTTTTGTTGCCTTAAAGAAAAACTAATGGGACCAAGTGTGAGAACAGGAGAAATCCCTTGCAATAAGCAAATTCTCATTTCTCACTAAAATTACTGTTCTAAATGGCTATTATTTTTAATTTTGAACTTATTTGTATTTTATAGTGCGTCACTTTTTAGGTTAGATCAGAATAAACTTTATTGCCTGGTTAAGAAAGCCCCCATCTCTTAGCACATATATTCAGTAATATACCACATTCACAGCATGGTTGAATACTTACGGTCTGGGTTCTCTTTTCAATAAAAGAGGCCAATCAGATTAAGAGTTCCCACTTTTACACATTTACTAGGAAAACAGATAAAGTGTTCCTACCTTTAAACATTTCCCAGGAAATGAAATCAGTATTCATATTTACAATTATCAAAAATGTAATAAATCAAGAAGGCTTTAGAATATAAAGTTTATAAGAATAGTCTTCTTGAACTGTTTCAATTCTACTCATGTTTTTACACTTAACCAGAAAATGACAAAAGACCCGCAAAAAGGTAAAAAGAAACAGATGGGGTAAAGTTAATGACTGGCCTAAATGAGTGCAGCCATTGCCAGCCATCTTGAAAATGGTGAGCAGTAGAAATATGAAAGTTCAACTTTGTCGAAGAATTAATGTGACATAATTATGCATAAACAAAATTTGAATGAAATCTGCTAACTAAGCACTAATTGTAAGTCACAAAACTTTTTTTCGGGGGGGGGGGGCAAATTGTCAGTCATATTTAAATAAGCACTTTTTACTTAAGACATTCTTTGAAAAGATGCATAGACGAAAAATAAATGAAATATCAAAATGAGGCAGTGTTTGGTTATAATTCCTTTTTTTAATTGGCAGTCATTTTGTCAATAATCTTAGAAATGCCTAATCAGCAACATCAAAAAATTTCAAATTTGACTGAGTTATGTATGAGAGGCATCCATACAAGAAAATTATTTCATAAATAAAGAGGTCATTGTGTGTCAAAAACAGACAGGTGGACAGACACACATATTGATGGCCAGTCAATGCAAAAACTTGAGAGTTTCATCCAATTCTCATTGGCAGGACCGTTATAAGTTCATTCATAAAATTCAATTGAAACAAATTAGGCTAGGCATTTGAAGTTGTAACATATATATGATGTCCTACAGCAGGAGTGAAACATTTCTGTGGATATCTTCTAAATTAATCAATAATAATGGCAATTATGAATTACTGTATTAACCCATTCCCACACAGTGAAGCTTTTGGACACCCCTCAAGAAAAAGAATTGGCAAAACATTGTGAAAAATGAAGAAATTGATTGTAACAAGCAATTTCTTCATTTTACACAATGTTTTCTATCAAGAAAGTTGAACAAATTCTGCAACTTCTTTCAATTTAGACAGATCTAAAATTTTACTATGTGGGAATTGGTTAACCACTGGGAAATCTTGTGTATTTCTCATGCTGTGCAACTTTCACTTTCACACTTGCAGAATTACATACATTTATATCTATGCAAATGAGTTGAAGCCTGTCATGAAAATGTTTATGACCTCAATACACAAAGAGCCCTCCTAGTAAAGGAATTCAAGGGAATTTTTCATTTCATTACCTAAACATATACAATATATATCACATACATAATTTAATATAAGTTAATAGATATTGAATATATGTGTTAATAAAGTACTGAATTTATCTATTTATTTCTACAAAATAGATAAAACCTAGGTAAACAGGTACAACACTGGAAACTTGTTTATATTGGTTTATGGGAGACCTGTATCCCATGGTAACTCATTAAATACCCTGTATTTACAAAATATATTGGACCCCATGGGTAAAATTGCTTCAACATTATAGGTCTATTTGTATATTTTTTCAGGCTTATTGTCTACAATTCAGTATAGGAGAAATACAACTGAACATACATACATAGAGTTGGATGCAATACAGGGATGCTTTCAGTTATTAACCATTTTTAAGTCATTACTCTGCTAAATCTGATCAATATTCATGAGAAAAATATCTATATTGGTAAGTTTAGTGTCATTGATAAACAGAACTTTGGTTTAGAACTGTATCTAGGATATAATTGCTTGCTTATTCAAACTGAGACTATGTGCAGTAGGAAGTTGTTTGCTGACATTACTTACGTTTTAGAATCCCGTCCTGTCCTAGATGATTTCCCAGTGACACTTGTTTTAGAAGCATCTTGTTTCAGATCTATTTCTGCCTGGGATTGAGTCTGAGACAGAGCTGGACTGAATAAAAAACAAAACAGAAAAATAAATAAAAGCTTGCCGAAATAAGATTACATTTTGTCTTGAAATGCAAAAATTTAATCATATCTATTCGGTATGTTTAAATTAAAATGCATCATTCAAGGTTTGGGAAATATTCCTTTCCTGAACCTAAACAGTACCACACAACAAAATGTTAGACATGGCAAAATGGAAAGAAGTTGATAATGTAATTTTTTAGTTGATGAATTGTAGTCTTGAGGTAGAAAACATTGTGGGAAATAAAGATATTCTAAGCAATTTATTCATTTTCCACAATGTCTTTTCAAAGCTTGAGGGTCATTAAAAAGCATGATAGTGTAGGAATGGGTTAACACCTTACCTGTTCAAATTGAAAGAAGTTTCAGTCAATAAATCTGGCATATAAATAAGTTCAATACAATTCAGATATCTTACGAAAAAGCAGAAATTGTTTGACAAGTGCAGTATTTCGCTTGCATCATTATTGTTTTACTTAACTAAAGGCTTGACGTTTTTGACAAAGTTTTCCACTGAATTTTGTCATTTTGACATTCAAACTTGATGGAATAATTTCATGTATAGGCAAATGGCCCCATCCAAACTGGAGAGGTATATTAGTAAAGATGGGAAATTGACCAATGGCAGCTGTCAATCAAAACATCAGTTGACAAATGAAATCATTCATTCAGACTGGAAGTTAATTTTTAACTCAAACATTGGCTGCTTTTTATGTGAAGAACTTTCGTTTGTTGGGTAATTTACACTTTATAACTTCAGCATATTCAAGCTGTAGTTACAACATTTAAGTTGCCAACTAACCATTCTACTTTTTTGTTACTTGCTACTGGCCGTAAATTTTACAAAATGATGCCTTTGAATATTGAATTGGAACTTCCTGTTGGATTTAATGGGTGGAGCCAATGGAGTAAGTAGGCATGATCAGTGGTTGTTAAATTACTTCCTTACAGACAACATCTTGTTTGTAACAATAAATATGGTTCTTACTGAAGTTGGTCAAGACAAAGTATCCTACAATGTCTACAGCAAGAATACCAAAAACGTTTTCCCCAAAACTAAATGTAAAATACAAACAAACTTACTCTGGTTTAGCGTTGATCAGTATGATAGGTCTCTTATCATTCATCTCTTGTTTGGCATATTCTTCAAGTGTGAGGAATTTTGTATCTGGGCGTAACTGACCGACATCATAAAAACCATTTTCAATGTAATTTGTAGAACCTAGACAATAAATAATGATATGATTTTCACCAAACTTGTTTCTTGAATGGTTAATATACTTAAAACTGAATGACTTAACCGCCACCTAAATGCTTCTCTTCCCAATCCCACACAATCTTGTTTTTTGTGAACATGAAGAAAATAAGGAAATAGCTTATAACAAGCAACCCCCTTATTTCCTCATTGTTTCCTACCCAGAGAGACAAGGTTTCTTACATTGTTCAACATGTCTTCTGTAAGCTCCTTCAATTTTGACCAGTCTAAAAAGAATTTGTCTACTATTGTGTTATATGTCTTACAGTCAAGCTGATGATAAAAGAGTAAACATTGTGGAAATAGAATTATTTGCTTGTAACAAGCAATTTCTCCTTTTCCCACAATATTTCATATTATATAGGGTAGTAACTTTTTTAATATACTTATTTTATCCCTTTGAAATCGGACAAGTCCAATTCTTTAAAAAAAAAAAACATTAAGGGTTGAAGAAAGAAGATGTACTGAAATTGTTGCAAAGTGGATCATCAGCATTTTGTCACTCAAATAGAACAATCAACCTTTGACATTCCCCATAAACAATAGGGCACCTCCTTGGGCCATGGATAACATTTGTATAAAGTTTCAAGGTCCTAGGTCACATGGTTTATGAGTTAGGTCATGAAAGCAGTTTTCAAAGTTAAATAGCTACCTTAACCTTGACCTATGTAGGGCTCCCACTGCCTATCACCATTTGTGCCAATTACAAAATAAAAGAGCACCGCCTACGGGTGCCTATGCTCAGCTGTTGGGTGCTGGATCGTGGACAAAATGCATCTTGAGTTATCCCCCTTGATAGTATAGGTTGCTCTTTTGATAGTGAACAAGTGTGCCAAGTTTCAAGTGAATGCCTTTAGTAGAACCAGAGATATCACAATATGTCAACGCCACGGACAACAACGACGACAACAAGGCTATCGCAATACCTCGGGTTTTTCCGAATGGAGCCGAACTAATAAAAATTCTAGCTCCAAAACAGCCAATTGGCAATTTTAATGGCGACAACTTTAAAATTTTTGTATTCAACTGTAAAACAATTTAAGGTTATTGAGTCCATTGAAAGGATGGCCAACACTTGAATTTATAATTCAAACCTATACTGATTTGTTTTTGGAGACATGTTATGGTAAATATCATGTCAATTAAGGTGTATTCTTAACACATCGATAATCTTATTGATTCTAACATTTCCCGAGTGAGTGGGGCTTTCCAGCAACTGCTGTACCATCATGTAAAAACGGATTGACAATTGGGTTCAAAATTTGACCATCTTTAATCTTAGGTCATATTTGGTTATTTATTCAGGTGCAAAATTTAATTCAAACATAATATTTTCTTTTCTATCAACCAATTACATTACAAAGTCACAGACTTTTAGAGCAATTTGAAATATCAAACATTACTAATCAAAGTACTGCAAAGCACCGAAATATGTCTGCAACTCTCAAAAAACCCTTTGCAAAACATTGTGGAAATATTTAAAAAAAATCTACCCCAAAAGACAAAAAAGATTTTCAAAATCCACCAATCAAAATCCACCAACCAACAATTGTCCACCGCAATTTGATTTATCTAAATTTTCAGTGTATGTTAATTGTTAAACTTACTAAGAACTCCAGTAAGGGCATATTTAGCTGACAGATTACTGTCAAGAAGTTTCTGTAAAGCAGCCTCTGCAAATGGACTTTTTCTGGTGCTTGAAGTCTGAATTTCTTGTAACAACTCCATACCACTGAAAATATAACATATGGACATCTTGTACACAATCCCACTATAGTTCTGCCTCTGTCATTTAGTACAATCCTAAAGGATGAAAATTTAGACCAGTCCAAATTCACAGAAGTTGGAAACGACAATTCAAGTTGATGAAATCTTCAAAATCTTTGGTCTTTTTGGGCAGAGAACACTGAGGATAATGAGGAAATTGCTTGTAACAAACAATTCCTTCATTTTCTACAATGATTTCAAAAGCTTTTATAAGGACATTTAAAAGTATCATTGGGAGGGAATTGGTTAATAGGAATTTGAACATTACCTTTTTCTTACTTAACGCATGATAACATTATGATAGAATGATTACACTGATTCAGTGCCTCATTTTAAACCATTCCCACACAATTCTGTTTTTAACAACTCGATGTTGAAAATGCAGAAATTGCTCATCAAAAGGAATTTCTTCATTTCCAACCACGTTTTCTTCACTAAAAGACAAAATAATCAAATTTCATTAACTTAAAATTGTTGTCTGCAGCTTCTATGAAATTGAACCAGCCTAAAATTATGTTGTGGGTTTTTGGGTGAAAATTAGTGAACATTTACACTAACAACAAATGAAAGCAGTTTCTAAAACACATTGATATAATAAACTTCCAGAATTTCACTAGAGCTGTCACTTAACCCATTAGCAGATGACAAAAATCGAGACTGGTCCAAATTCAAAGAATTTGTAAATGACAATTTTTAGTTAATGAAATTTAAAATAAATGCTTATTTTTCATTTTTCCACCATGTTTTTCAAAGCTACTTGCTTGAGGGATATAAAAAGGGGGATCAGTTAAGATTGTTAGACACCAAACCAGGACATTGTCACAAAAACTGTCATCACAAGATCTTAATAGGGCTTTCAATTTCATATAAGATGAAAGGGAATGTCAGAACACTTTTACAGAAAAAACTCTCCTTACCACTATCCCAATTAAGACCAAATTTTGACAGAACAGATTTTTTTGTTCTTTATTTCAATGGTCACAAACCCCTCTAAACAAGCAACCTGCTATTGCAAATTACAACCATTGAATTTAGTACCAACTCCAGGTGATACACTATTTTCAACCCTACTGAAACAACCAGTATGTCCACACCTTGAGACCAATCATTCCTATTTCACACTTCATAAGAGCGACAATAATTGGGTAAAAAACAGTATCAGATGTTTGATTATGTGATATTGGTGTTATATTTATTAAACAGATAAGAATGGTCAATCCCTTCTAGAAATACAGTTGTATAATTTTTTACTTTTTATTTGTATATGTCAAAGATCTTTAATACGAGTTACATAAAGTACGAGTTTAATAAAGCAGAAATTGAAAATGATGAATGGTTTACCAGTTTTATTCTGAACAGTCTTTACCCGGATAAATTAGCTATTAAAATTTGATTTCAACTTAATCAATTACTTGATGGTAAAACTTTAGACAAGTCCAAATAGAAAGATAACAATTTCAAGACATTTAATTTAAAAGATCATTGACTTTTAGGGTAGAAGTTTTTGACAGCTTTTTGCTTGAGGGGCGTAAAAAAGCAGGATTGTTAATTGCATTTCCTCACAATGATGCTTTTTGGTGCCTCTCGGAAAAAACAATTGGGAAACATTGCGTCAAATGAAGAAATTGCTTGCAACAAGCAATTAGTTTTCAACAATGTTTTCTACCAAGAAAGTTGTAACAATCTAAAATTCACAAACTAACTTTTTTCAATTTGGATCAGTCTAGTTTTGTTGTCTGGGAATGGAATAAAAGAAGATATGAGACGCTGAGAATTTGACACTATGACAGATCAAAATGGAGGAATGAAAGAGGATCTAACTTTTAAAGAAAAAGAAGAACTTATCTAAGAAAGCAGTTACAAATTCATGGTAAAAAGTAAATGAGATTAGATTCTCTGTTATATATCTTTGTTTTTTTGTTTGTGTGTACAGTCTAAATGCCAAATAAAGATAAACATGCACACCTTCTTTTGAATTAGTCAAATGACAACTTAAATGACAACAGCTTAATGTACGACCAAACCTCAGTAATAAGACCACCCCAATATTAAAACCACTTTCAAAAAGTACAAAAAGTGGTTTTATTAGAGGGGATTTACTGTACTTACCCAAGTTTACATATTTCTACAGCTGTAGGCTCATCTACAGCACAAACTGTAACAGCCCAGGCAGCATTTCTTCTAACTTCATCATTACACGATCTCAAAAGAGCTATCAATGGGGACAGACCATCAGACAAACGGAACTGAAAAAATAAAAATAAATAGAATAAAATAAATAAATAAAAATAAGAAGTTTTACTATAGCCAATACAGTAAACCTTGACCTTGTCATGTCACCTTAAACTTAATAATAAGACAATGCCTATCAATGAAAGAAATCTATATGAGCATTTTACATTAGGTAGTTGTGAATTTATAGGAAATGATTTCAGGTTAAGTGTAGGATAGTTTGAATGGGATTCTTTGCCACTTTAAACTGTATTTTAGTCATATTTCAGAAGCTGAGGCACCTATCCACAGATTCCTGATATTTCTCACACCAGCACTACCACTAGATCCTTTCCAAGCTCCCTACTGCTCATCAAAGTTAGATTTATGTCAATTCACCCACTGGTGCAGGACAAATCACTCAAAGGATATTTGCTGTGAGCATGGTAAGTGGAGGACAGAGACTAGTAAAAGAAAATGCCCGTTTTTGTTTCTGTTGTTGGAGCATAAAATTCTGGATATAGTCTAACATTAACCCTTAACTCAATACCACAATTAGAGGCTTTCTGACGACCCAAATAATTACAATCATGAAAAGCATGAAAAGCAGAAATTGCTTGTAACAAGTAATTTCTACTTTTATCACAAAGTTTTCTATTCTATTTGGCACTTATCTTCCAATATAGGTGCAATATTAATTTTCATCTGCACCTTCTTTCAATTTGGTCCAGTGTAACATTTCGTTATCTGGTAAATGGTTAACTTATTACCAGATGACAAAATTTTAGACTGGTCAAAGTTGAAAGAAATTGCAGATGATAATTAAAAGTTAATGAGCTTTAATTTTTTTGTCTTTTTTTGGGGGGGGCATCTTGTGAGAAATTAACAAATTGCTTGTTACCGGCAATTTCTTCGTTTTCCACAATATTTTCCAAAGCTTTTTCCTTCATGTTTCTACAGAAGCAGGACTGTGGGAATTGACCATAAAGGTTTGTCTTTTATTCAACATTGAGACACTGAACAGAGCAAGAGAAATATATATACATATGTTCATGAATATGAGCTTAACTTTCCTAAATTCTTTCAAATAAGTACACAATCACAATTTCTTTTTACAAAATGAACTTTATAAACTAGATGACAAACCCTACAAGTAGTGTTACAATGTGAGAGATATCTATAGAATCTTACATTTTCTCTGGAATCTGCATCACACACAAATGCAGCAACAGCAAGAGCTACCTTACTTTGTACAGTTGTGTTTCTGAAAAATGTAATAGTATAATTATAATCATACAATGACAAGTGTATTTAGAGAAACAAACTATGGGCCAGTTTAATTGTGATAGTTTTTAATAAAGTAAAATCATGCTGTTAACTCATGCATTTGTTAGTTTAGTTAGCCATGGCCCCACTTTTGGCCATACTTTATTCCTCTGCATTTACAACAAACCCGGTCTTTCTAGTAGTTAATCTGACCAATGACAGAGATACATTACATGTATTAGAAAATACTGTCAACTACAGTGCAACTTCAATATAACGCTACCTAGAACAGAGCTGAATCCATTACAACGAGGGGTCCATTTAGCTCCAGAAATTTGTTAAGGCGAATATTCCAAAATTGAAACTAGGTATCCAACAGTCTTTGAATCATATCCATTATTGTGACAATCCTCACATAAAGAACTATAAATAAAAGTGAGCATAGCTATTATCGGTTACAAAGTTTTTAAGTTAAATCCTGTTTCGTCCACAGTATGTGGGGTTCTTAGATTTCATCTCTGTCCTTCAAGATTGGAAATATTAATGCTGATTTAAAAATCTATTAAAATGAATAAATATTGCCAACCAAGAAATGTGAAAATTGAAATCAAAATCAACAGTACTGTACCGGCATAACCTAATTTCTACACCATCCTGGAATATCAGTTGTAATAACACCTTATTCTAAGAAACCAAATTAAGGCAAATACTCCAAAGTGAACTATATATTCCTTTGTATCAGAATTTCTTTGATTATTTTGACCTTCCTCATTTTAAAATTTATAAATAAAAGGGAATATGTTTGTGTACCCATTACGATGGTAAATCCATTTTTGTACACTTGCAGCTGGTCTGTGTACATCCAAATTCATAACCAACTAGGTTTCAATAGAGTTCTTTATTGTTCTATTGCTATCATATTTTAATGATTGTAAAGAAGTTAGACCAAGCTCACAACTGTAAAAGAGGTTGGAATATCAATGTTTTCTCACCCTGTCAATAATCCCAGGTGTTCCACAACTGGTTGGTCTCAAAGGAGATAGCCTAAAGGGGTTCCTTAGATTTTACCCCTATCCTCTATGGATGGAAATATGTGCGTTGATTTTAAAACTAAATTTAATTCAACTGATACTGGCAACTATTAATAATAAAACATGTAATTTCTAAAATTTTAAGCTTTTTTGATGTTGGGGGACTAAAACAGGAAAATAATTTGTAGGCCTTTAGAAATTTATTGATTATTTTCAATAGACTGGGAAGGTAAGGGTAGCAATTTTTCATTCTCATTACACCGAATTCCATGGGTTTTGCTAAAACCTCATAACTACAGTTATTTTTCATTTCCCAATTTGTAATATCTATAAAATTCGTTAGAATAATTAAACTTGTTACATTTTCCTCCATTTGGAAGCACTATCTCAATTAATGAACCATAAAATGCTTACTTCATGCACATCTACCAATTAAGGTGATTACAATCACCAAGTTTCATTTAGATCAAGCTAGAAACTTAGGAGGAGTTCCGTTCACATGGCTGTAATTTCAATAAGCACCAGAGACTAAGTTTTAAGGGGGCATAACTGAGGCAAAAATCAATGAACCATTAAATCCTTACTTCATGCACATCTACCAATTAAGGTGATAACATTGATCAAGTTTCAAAAAGATCCAAGCAGAAACTTAGGAGGAGTTGCGTTCACAATGCTGCAATTTTAATAAGCCCCAGAGACTAAGTTTAAAGGGGGCATAACTCAGGCAAAAATCAATAAACTATAAAATCCTTCCTTCATGCACATCTACATATTAAGGTGATAACATTGATCAAGTTTCAAAAATATCCATCCAGAAACATAGGAGGACTTGCGCTCCAGAAAAAAGTGGACGGACGGACGGACGGACAGATGGAGAAGATGAGGCCAACATACGACCGCCTCCGGCGGCTATAAAAAGAGTTAAATTAAGTTTGTAAATCTAAAAATCATCTTGCAGCAAAATTTAGCACAGAAATACAAAGGCACAAATTCTACAATCATAAATTTATGGTGGTTGGGGAAGGGGAATCCGACCAAACTTTGGAACTTTCCCATTAATATGGACACTTTCAAATATACAGCAAGTGTTCTCAATAGAGGAGTTTTACTGTATTTGTACATGAATCACTTAGTTTCTGCATTTCTGTCTGTTTCATAATATTTAGCCAATCCTTTATCTTTCAAGACTACACTATTGGCATTTCTAATGGAGTCACTCATAACATAAGTATAGGCAACCCTTTGTTTTTCTTTGAATACTAAGCATGTTAGGTAAATACTTACTTGGAATTCAGTGGTTCTATCAGAGCTCTTACAACACCTTTATTCTGAGCATCAACTCTGAGGACCTCAATCTGAGCGAGGTTTGTGAGCACGCAGGCAGCATTGGCTACAGCCTCCTCTCTACTATCTACCAAGCAGTTAATCAGAGGTTCAATACCATTTAGAGTTTGGATCTCTCTAATAATAGAATGAAAAATTAATATCTTAACCCATTCCCAAACAATGAGGCTTTCTGATGCCCTTAAGAAAAACAATCAGGAAAATATTGTGAAAAATGAAGAAATTGCTTGAAACCAAGCAATTTCTTCAGTTTCCACAATGTTTTTTATCCCAAAAAATGAAAAAATCTAAAATTTCGTAGCCCTTAAATTGATGTCTGCTACTCCTTTCCATTTGGACAAGCCTAAAAGTGGACGTCTGGTAATTGGTTAAAGCAGTACAGTGGAATCCTCTAAATCGCAATGCTGATAACAGTTACAACTGGCTTTATGTACAAACATTATATCTATAGAACAAATTGTGAATTGCATCTGCAACCTCTTTCAATTTGGACTAAATTTAGTCATATGGTAACAAGTTAACAAATTTCTTCTATATTGAATGAATATTGTGTTACTAGAATTCACCACATTTGATGATAAGACTGAATTTTTGGCTTTGACCATGCTCACACCTATTAATGCTGGGTGACTGGTTAGGGATGTGGGAGTATATCTTGAATGCCTGTACCACTCCAAAGGACAGAATTTACTGATATAGCAAATAAGGACTTAGCCCTTGTCATGCTGAACCCTGAATATTCTGGTCTTGGCAGGAATTGTAGACCAAGATCAGCCTGCACAAAAATGCAGTCTGATCTTAGTCTACACCTCCTGCTTGTATGTTTCCTGCCAGTGCTGTTTGAGAGAAATATTGGTTTTTGAACAAGTTCTATCAGTGCTTTCAGCCATTTGATTTTACAGTAAATCAGTAAGGTAATTTATACAGCAGGACAAGGCTAAAAATCTGAACCATGTAAACCAATCAACTTAATTATGTGTTTACTGGCCATTCCCACGGAGCTCCGCCTCAGATATTAAATGGCGAGAGTTTGTCAAATTTATGGCCAGTCACATGAAACAAGATTGCCATAGACTTTGCTATATTAAGGTCCCTTTTTTTGTGTTGCAGCTTAGAATGGTAACAACCTTATAATATTAACAAGGTCAGGTGATTTAAACATTCTGTAAACAAGAGGACCATAATGGTCCTATATCACACACCCTAGTACGATGCCTCAAGGCTTTATGATATATACGTGATATAAAAGATCCATGCCAAAATTATTTTGGAGAAGAAGAATTTCAAAGATTTCCTTCTTTTATTCCTTTGTATATCAGGGATCACAAAGAAAGACCTATTTTTCAGAGAACAGTAATTCTTTTAAGTTTTTTATTGATAGAGGTCAATAAGTATTCATACCCACCAAATATCAAAGCTTTAGGTTAAGTAGTAGAAGATCTTCAAAGATTTCTTTCTTTATTCCTATCTAAAACTAGACATTGTCGCAAAGCAGACTAATACCCCCCAACAGCGCTTTTTCATATAAAGAGGGCCTTAACAAAAAAAAAAGACATTTTAATTAAAGGGCCATAACTCAGTTAAAAATCAATGGACCGAAAAAGGATATGCACATGTCTGACTTATACCGAGTCTTTCTGTGAAATTTGATTCAAATCCGTCTAATGGTTGCTAAGAAAATTGAGAGGACACAATTTTTCACCAAAGAGCCATAACTCCATCAAAAATCAATGAACCGTAACCAAAAAGGGTTATGCACATCTCTGCTTGATACTGATTATATCTGTGAAGTTTGAATCAAATCGGTCTAACGGTTGCCGAGAAATTGAGCGGACACAAAAAAAGCTACAGACAGATGGAACGACCAACAAGCTAACTCCTATATACCCGAAACATAGTTTTGGGGAGTATAAATAGGCTTTGCTTGGAAAAGGGCTAATTTTCCGAGTATGGTAATTCTTTCAAGCATTTTGGCAGATGGTCCATAGGCATTGGTACATACTTAATATCAAAGCTCTAGGCCATATGCTTTGAGAGAAGAAAATTTTCAAAGATTTCATTCTTTATGTAAAATATGGGATTGCACAGAAAATGGCTGATTTTCAGTGTATGGTAATTCTTTGACGTAATTTGGTAGAGGGTCAATAGATCATACTATATACCAAATATCAAAGCTGTAAATATTAGGCCTTAAGGAGAATAATCTTTAAGTTTTTCACTTGTTTGCCATGGCAACCAAAGTTCTTCATTGATTTCAATTCTTTGAAGTATTTAGAAAGAGAATGGCCTAAAGAGCGTTTCTGTGAAGTTTGGTTGAAATTCCAGAGTTTTATCTATTTCTTCATTTTACACAATTTTGCAAAATGTTTTCTTCCCATAAAGTTGAAAAAAATCTAAAAATTCATGACATTTGACCAGTCTAAAATTTTGCCGTCTTCCCACACAATGACACTTTTAAACGTCCCTAGATATGAAAACTTTAGAAAACATTGTGGAAAATGAAGAAATTGCCTGTTACAAGCAATTTCTTCATTTACCTATATGTTTTCTTCTCGAAAAGACTATGAGTTTAATGATTTCATCAACTTAAATTGGAGTCTGCAACTTTTTCAAATTTGGACTGGTCTAAAAGTTTATGTGGGTATTGGTTTAATACTTACTGGCAGTTATTGCTGTTTGCTGTTGTAAGGTTGGCTAGAGCTAATGTTGAAGATTCTTTGACATCTCCATTGTCTGAACTAACCATTTTTATCAGAGGCTGCATGCCCTCTGAAATGAGAAAAAGAAAATTATGAAACTTTTCTATTCATTATTTGTTACCAGTCTAGGAAATTCTATACTGGTAAAATTGAAAGATGAAGCAGATGAAGTATAAAATGTGGTTAAATCATCAAATTTTGTATTCCAAAATTTAGAAAATGTTGTTTGAAAAACTGGTTTCTAGCATTTTCTCCTATTCTCATTTTGTTTTCCCTACAACTATTTCTTTGGTTTATCAAAAACTAGATTGTGAGATAATATATTTAAGTATAAGGTTGTGTAAAGCATTTTCTTCAATGTCACAGCATTTCCTTTTTTCTTAGGATTGTAAAGAAGAATGATAGTAAGGATGGCTTAACATGTAAGGTTAAATTCCCAGTCTAGAAATGGTAAAACTAAGACCTGTTGACACATTCACACATGACAAAATTTAAGACTGATCCAATTTCAAAGATGGTGGAATTTAAACAAGAGGACCATGATGGTCCTAGATCGCTCACCTGAATTGTCTGCTGTTAGAAAAATGCAACTAGAGACAAATAACTATAACCAGTTTCATGAAGATTGAGGCAAAACTATTACTTCTATATTATTAACAAAGAAATTGTCATTATGGCCCCTTTTCCTGTGTTATCCTATAGAACCTTCCCATAATCTATAAGGTTCATTTTTATGACCTAACAAGTATCCTGACCAAGTAACATGACGATTGAGCCAAAATTATGACTTCTAGAGCGTTAACAAAGAAAATGTCATCAAGGCCCCTTTTCCTGTGTTTTTCAAATAAGGTTCTTCCTTGTGACTAAACAATTATTCTGGCCCATTTTCATGAAAATTGAGCCAAAATTATGGTCTCTAGAGCGTTAACAAAGAAATTGTCATTAAGTCCCCTTTTCCTGTGTTTTCCAAAAGAACCTTCCGATAATCAATAGGCTTCATCCTTATGCCCTAATAACTATTCTGGCCTAGTTTCATGAAGATTGGGTCTAAATTGTGGCCTCTAGACTGTAAACAAAGAAATTGTCATTAAGGTCCCTTTTCTTGTGTTTTCTGATAGAACCTTTCCATAATCAATAGGGTACATCCTTATGATCTAAAAAGATTCATGAAGATTGAGCCTATATTGTGGCCTCTAGACTGTAAACAAAGAAATTGTCATTAAGACCCCTTTTCTTGTGTTTTCTAATAGAACCTTTCCATAATCAATAGGGTTCATCCTTATGACCTAACAATTATTCTAATCAAGTTTCATGAAGATTGAGCCAAATTGTGGCCTCTAGAGTGTAATCCAAAAAATTGTCATTAAGGCCCCTTTTCCTGTGTTTTCGGAAAGATCCTTCTTATAATCAATAGGGTTCATCCTCATGATCAAACAATTATTCTGACCAAGTTTCATGAAGATTAAGCAATAATTGTGGCCTCTAGAGTGTAATCCAAAAAATTGTCATTAAGGCCCCTTTTCCTGTGTTTTCGGAAAGATCCTTCTTATAATCAATAGGGTTCAATAATCATTCGTGCAAAGTTTCATGAAGATAGAGCCATATATGTGGCCTCTAGAGTGTAAACAAAAAAATTGTAATTAAGGCGCCTTTTCCTGTGTTTTCACATAATACCCTCCCATAATCAATAGGGTTCATCCTCATGATCAAAAAATTATTCTGACCAAGTTTCATGAAGATTGGGTCAAAACTGTGGCCTCTAGAGTGTAAACACTTCAATTGTTGACACCGCACGACGGACGACAGACATTCAACGATCACAAAAGCTCACCATGAGCACTTTGTGCTCAGGTGAGCTAAAAAATTTGCCATTTAGGTATATCCATCATTTAGGATAGATTAGCAGGGCCTTCCCTCTGCCGATTTTTCTTTTCGTCATCACTTTCGCTAAATTGAAAAACTGGAGCCAAATCTGTCTCCAAGAAGCCAATTTTTTTGCCCAGTTTCATGCCACTGAAATCCGCTGAGCTAGGAGACTATTGACTAAAAAAATGATCCAATGTACACACACACACAAAACTTAATGATTTAATGTGTAATCTATTATGCTCATTTGAATTAAATCCAGAAAGCCATAATTTTTCAAGCAATTTAGGGATATTTCATTAAATATTCATATCCCTCCCCACATACCCCACTCATCCACAGAGACTCGTAAACAAGTTTGTCTATTACTGTTCTGAACCCTATCAATTGTCAAATCAATCAATTTTATAAATTGAAAAAGAGACTAAATGACATTAGTTTTTGTTGTAAATTTCTTTTCCTGCACTTTTTATCCAAAGTGTTTTTAAGACCGTGATATACTTTAATGGAGATCAAATTCATATCGTTTTTCTGATAACCATTTACCCTAAAATATTCCTCTGTTGATGCAAAAACACAGCTGACGTCATAAAAATGTTGGGTCTAACCATTCTACTCTACGGAGCGTAGGGGTGTAACGTACATGAAAGAGACCAGCGAGACAGCTTTGAGAGGGTTGCCCGCGTCACGCAATTTCCCCAGAGTAAAAATAAGACACAGATTTGTGCAGGAAAATCGTTCATTTGTTTATCTTAGTCAATTTACAATTTTTTCGTCGGACATGTATTCTGGATTTATTGTTAACCCACAGAAATAAGATCTTCTGATTTTGATTTGTTGAATGTTAAACATGTAATGTACACTCTCATTAAGAAGTCTATGATCATGGTCAGAAACTGTCACCTGTATCGTAGGTCATATATTGGATAAGTGTTTGTCACACTTTGTTTATTGCATGACTCGCATGTTTATTGAAATTTGAAACAATCATCACCGTTTTAACACCTAGACTATGATAATCTGCCTTGATTGCAGTCTGTTACAAATTTTTGGACGGGTGGTACTTTATATGGAAATCAATATTGCTTCCACGGAATCATTTTTATTGCCAGCGTTTTTGCCAGATTCAATTTTTTATCACCACTTAGCTTTAATTTTCGCATTTGGCGATCGCCAGGGAAGGCCCTGGATAACATTGTAAAGACTGAAGAAACTGTTTTTGTCCACAATATTTCCAAAGGGATTGTGTGGGAATGAATTAAGCAAGATAGGTCAGCACACTTGATCTTTTAAAACTTAAAATCTTATTTATGGGAACAAGAACACATCTTGCTCTGATCTTGCCTTCAAAACAAGATGTATTTGTTAAACATAAATGCCCCCTCCCCAATAGCTAATTAATTTATATGATACCTTGATAGGCCACCTAGACCTTGATCATAGACCTCAACCTTTGTACCCACAGAATGGCATTTATACATGGAACACAAATGTGTAATAAGAGAACACTATCATTTATCAATCAAAATATATTGCAAATGTTAGATATAAGAGGAAAAATACAGTAACAAACGACTCATTAAACAGAGAGGACAGAAACCAAAAGCCACCGTGGGTCATATATATCAGGGATTGTGCTAGAATATGAAATTGGGGATACATTGACACCTTGACAATGAAATTCTAGGAGTCAATACTTATTTTGAAGGGATGAAAACAATTGATCATAAGAAAATATGCCACCTACCCCATTCTCTAATACTATCTCTACTGGTGAGGTTCTCTGCCATGATAGCCAGTGCTTGTGCGGCTGCTGTTTGAACCTCAGGGGACTCATGACTCAACAAATGTATCAACATCTTCTCTGTCTCTTGTTCATGCAGAATTTTCCTGTTCTCGCCTAGAATGAAAGAGCAGTCAAGAACTTACAAGCATTCTGAAGTATTGCATGGCAATACCAAGTCCCCTACCGGTTTTATATATATCCCTAGAGCGGTATATTTTTTGGGTGGTAAAGGGATTACTACCCCGCCAAAATATTACAGTTGTATCAGATTTTATGAGCAATTCTTAAACACACGCACCTACACACAAACATAAAAAAAGGCATCTCTTTTTGTTGTTAGCTAAATTATACTTCATGAAGTCATCTGTTCCATGAGAATTTAGACCCTTAAGCCCAAGTAAACTTTGAACAAAAGCTTTCAAAAATCTGTCTAGGATTGTGAATGCTTTTCGGTTATCAATATTGACTCAGATAACAAAACCACCTTCATATCACAGAGGGTTTAGAAAAAAATCCGGAAAACTGAAATTTCCTGGTAATTTTTTAAGTCCAGCATTCTTTTCTTCCTAAAAAATCAATGGACCTAAACCAAACTTAAACTCATTCTATACTCATTGATATGGACTTACATACCAAAAATCAGCTCAATTTCTTTGAGGGTTAAGAAAAAAAGTCTGGAAAACTTAATTTCCTGGTAATTTTCTAAGTCCAGCATCCGTATTTTACTCAAAAAATCAATGGCCCAGAACCAACCTAAACTTGTGCTAAAACTAATTGATACAGACTTACATACCAAAAATCAGCTCAATATCTCTGAGGGTTCAGAAAAAAAGTCCGAAAACTGAAATTTCTTGATAATTTCTAAGTCTAGCGTCCGTATCTTCCTCAAAAATCAATGGACCAGAACCAAACTAAAACTTGTTCTGTAACTAATTGATACCGACTTACATACCAAAAATCAGCTCAATATCTCTGCGGGTTCAGAAAAAAAGTCCGGAATACTGAAAATTCCTGGTAATCTTCAAAGTCCAGCATCCATATCTTCCTCAAAATCAATTGACCTGAACCAAACTTAAACTTGTACTGTAATTCATTATTGTGGACTCACATACCAAAAACAGCTCAATATCTCTGAGGGTTTAGAAAAAAAGTGCGAAAACTAAAATTTCTTGGTAATTTCTAAGTCCAGCATCCGTATCTTTCACAAAATTTAATGGACCAGAACCAAACTCAAACTTGTTCTGTAACTCATTGATGGGGACTTACATACCAAAAAACAGCTCAATATCTCTAAGGGTTGACAAAAAAAGTCCAGAAAACTGAAATTTCCTGGTAATTTTCTAAGTCATGCATCCGTATCTTCCTCAAAAATCAATGGACTGGAACCAAACTTGAACTTGTTCTGTAACTCATTAATGTGGACTCACATACCAAAAAACAGCTCAATATCTCTGAGGGTTTAGAAAACAATCCGTAAAACTGAAATTTCTTGGTAATTCTTAAGTCCAGCATCCGTATCTTCCACAAAAATCGATTGACCGGAACCAAACTCGAACTTGTTCTGAAACTCATTGATTTGGACTCACATACCAAAAATCAGCTCAATATTTCCCAGGGTTAAGAAAAAAAAGTCCGGAAAACTGATATGTCCGGACTGACAGACGGACGGACAGACAGACGGACGGAGTGCAAATTTATAGTCCCCTTTGGCTTTTGCCGGTAGGGGACTAATAAAGGAATCTGGTAATAATTTGAAGGAGCTATTTTGATATTCCCAAATCAGTCTGTTAATTAGAGACCAAGGTCAGTGCAAACATGTTATAAGATAGGCTTTTAACACAGTTTGCTCTAACCTCACAATATATTTTACCTTTTGTGTTATATAAGCCTTTCTAAACCAGTAACTCAAGTCTCCTGATGCCGATCACCAATGGCGCCAAATGTGCAAAAACCCCACTTTTTGCTCCAAAATCAAAAAATTGTGAAAGAAGGGGAACTGATATTAAGTTCACTGAAAATGTGATTTACGCTTGAATTTGTCATTTACACTTACACTGATTGGTATCCATGTCGATACAGATGAAATTAGTTAAGCATCACTGACCTTTATTTTTCTAACATCACTTGAGTAATAAATGGATTTTGCAAGCACCCTCTGGGTACCATCATATTAACGAAGATGGCAAAAATTGGTGATGCCCAGGCTAAAAAATTGGCTATTCCTCCAGTAATTTTTTCCTTTGCAATTCATTACCGTGCTGAATTTAACTCATACATAATAATATTCTGTAAAATTGATGAATTAAGTAACAAAGTCATAGGAATTTCGGAGAAACTAGAAATGTCAGAGATTAGAAATCCAAGTACCATGGGCCTCCTACGTCTTGGAGCCCTGTAACTATAAATCTAGAAAACAAAGATGAAAGAAGAAATTTCTTCTAACAAGTAATTCCACCCTTTGCTAAAATGTTCTTTAATGGGACATCTCTTTCAATTAAAATGCTTTTTTTTAACAGGTTAAGAATCAAAGTCACGAGGTCAAGGTCATTATCTCATTTGATAATTAGCTTCTAAAAAGTTTGTGTGTAAAATATGAGCCCCCTTGCACTAATTATAAAAGAGATATTAAAACTTTTACCAAGTTGAACGCCCAGGGTATGACTCTTCTGATACTTTTGTCCTGGGTGGGCTTGAGATTACTTTAACCTTGATTAAAGACTGAGGTTTGCAATATCTAAATATCTTGTAACAAGCAATATTGATAATAAATATGAAGGAATTATCCTTTACCGTTCAAAAATTATGGCCAATCTTATTTATATAACTGTCTATAATCTAGCTCTAAAAAAGACCTTGTTCTAGACTTATGACCATGGAGTTGCTACCAAGTTGACTAAAGAATGTCAATACAACACAATAAACCAATCTTTCTTCCACTTTGATAGTTGAGCCACAGGAGGTCCATGACACCCACACCAGATTAAGTTATAATATTGTTCTAAGTGTATAGATGTATACACACTTAGAACAGTATTGCAATTAACCCGAGATACTTTTAAGGGTCCTGGCTACCCAACTGTCAGACTAAAACTTACAAAACCTGCTTCTCTTTAAACTCTATATGAATTTCAGGGAATCCTTACAGTTAATTAAAGAAAAGGCCATTAAAGTATTTCATAAGCTATTGATAACTTGAATGTGAAAAAAATCCTAACCCATTCAAACAGCATCCGGTTTTTTGCTACAATTACTAACAATTCACAAAAACAATTTTGAAGATGAAGGAATGACTTGTTACTGACTGAGATATCTCTTACATTTATCATGCCATCTGCAACTTCCTTAACCCATTACCAGATGGCAAAATTTTAGACTGGTCCAAATTGAAAGAAGCTGCAGATGAAAATTTCAAGTTGATGGAATTTTAAATTTTTAGTCTCTTTGGAAAGAAAACATTGTAGGAAATGAAGAAATTGCTTGTAACAAGCAATTTCTACATTTTCCACAATGTTTTCCAGAGCCTTTTTTCTTCGGGGTGTAAAAAAGTGTCATTGAGTGGGAATGGGTAAAATTTGGACCAGTCTGTATTCTTGTCATCTGGTAATGGTTAACCCTTTCCTGTTTTTGGAAATTCTAGACTAGTCCAAATTGAAAGAGGTTGCAGACGACAATGAAAACTGGATGCAATTTGAAATGAAACCATCCTATGTAGTAGAAAATATTGTTACAAGCAATTTCTTCTTTTCCCACTATGTTTTCTCAAGTATAAAATCACAGGAACGTAATATTCCGTATTTGAACGGGAAAGGGTTAAACCATATCTATAATTCTAGGCAGAATTAGTAACATACCACTTCTAGCAGATCTACCAATAGCTTTAGCTGCACACATTTTGACATCAGGAAGTGTTGGAATGATTGCCTCCCCTGGCGGAGGCTCGGCACTGTCAGCTGACTCTTGTTTCTTGGCTGCAGATGATAAATAATAGGATTAGTGTCAAAACAAAAAAAGATGCAGGGAAAAGGGCAGAAAAAGCTACTCCCAAAAATGTTTCCAAACAATCCTGCCAATGTTATTAAAAAAAGGAAGATCCAAAAACTCACTTAACCCATTCCAATACAATGAAGCTTTTAAATGCCCCTCAATATGAAAACTTAGGAAAACATTGTGAAGAATGAAGAAATTGCTTGTTACAAGCAATTTCTTCATTATCCACAATGATTTCTACCCTCATAAAACAAGTATTTTAACCATTTTATGGACTTTAAATTGTCGTCTGCAACTTCTTTAAATGTGGACTGGTTTAAATTTTAATTGTGTTGGAATAGGTTAAACAAATACATGAAATTTGGAATGCTTCAACCATAGGTCATTTAGGGTAGACTTTCCAAAATTAAGATTTAACCCACTACCAAATAATCTCACATTATTATGCACAGAACTATATTAAGAGAAAACATTGTAGGAAAAGAAGACAAGAGCACTGCCTATTGGTGCCTACGCTCGGGTGTTGGGTGCTGGATAGTGGACAAAATGCATCTTGAGTTATCCCCCTTGATAGTATAGGTTGCTCTTTTGATAGTGAACAAGTGTGCCAAGTTTCAAGTGAATGCCTTTAGTAGAACCAGAGATATCATGAAATGTCTGGGTTTTCGCAGATGATGACAATGATGACGAAGACACCAATGCTATCACAATACCTAGGGTTTTCTCCGAAAACAGCCAAGCTAAAAATGCTGATTACAAGCATTTTCTTCTTTTCCCTTAAAATTTTCTACCTTATCTGTAGCAAAATTAAATGATTTGACCTCATTCAGAATTTCGTGTATAATCCTATAAATTTGGACCAAAATTTTGCAGCAAATTTTGGGTTGAAGGTTGGAATTGGAAAATGTACTCAATAGTTAAATATTTCCTAATGGTATCTCTTCAAAATGTGCATACATGTACATCAATCCAATACCAGAAAACATAATTTTAGACTGGATAAAGGGGCAGATGTATAGTGAAAAATATGGGTAAAATAGGGTAGAGAACATTGTAAAATGGGAAATAACTTGTCAGTTTAGACAAATCTAGAAGTATGTCATCTAGTAATGGGTTAAGAGAGTATAAATATTTGATACATTAGGAGAGAAAAAATTGTCAAAGTGATGTTCTTAAAATATCAGAATCAAATGCTATAAATCTATGTATTTTTCAGAGTTGTGAAATAGTAACAAAAACACTGTATATGTGTGCCACAGCTCAGATGCTGAAAGTTTTCTCCCTTCTTGGCATGAATTAAAACTTAAATTTAAAACATTTATGTATGGTTTCAAGTCACAATCTCTATTCACAGAGTTATTGTAAAAGGTCAAAAGTTTGAATGCAGAACACGACATCAGTACAGAAAACATTAAGGCTACAACAAATAGTGAAAAAAGTAGAGTAAATGTGTCTATTTGTAAAAATATTGCAATTCGGTGTCCACAAAATATTGTCTTAACCCTTTCCTGTTTTGCAAAATTTTAGACCTGTTCAAATTCAAAGGTTTTGCAAACAAAAATTCAAAGTTGATTATATTTGAAAAATAACCATTTAGTAGGGTAGAAAATATTGTGGAAAAAGAAGAAATTGCTTGATACAAGCAATTTCTTCTTTTTCCACAATGTTTTCTCATTTACAAAATCACAGGGACGTAACAACCAGGGATTAACCAGGAGAGGGTTAAGCATACAGGTAAAAACAGACTCAGTTATCTGTGGAAACTCCACCTAGTACAGAATGAAGCTTTATGAGGTGGGTCTTTCTTTCATGAAAAACATCAATAAAAAGCATTCAATACAAATCGCTTATGAATGCAGGCACAGCTGAAAATATCAGTTTGTTCTTGAAGCTGTAGACAACACAGATCACATAATAACAACAAGTAATAACACCAGTTCTCATATATACCCTATTGTGTATGCTAATACCTGACATTTGGACACTTCATACTGAACAACAAGAGTGCCATAGTCAAAATATACACCGCCACATTATATCCCTTTTTCTGTGTTGCAGTCATGGATGGTAAAAAACTGATAATTGTTTAGTTTAAAACACATCTTATTTCACAAAAAACATGAAATGGGGTCAGACCACAAGTTCTAACAACTCAGTGTTGGTCCTTTCCCTTGACCTTGACCTCATGACTGTGAATATTAGCCTAATAATAGGCAAAAGGTTGTTTTGCATTACCCCTTTTTTCTGTCATACAGCCTAAAATGGCTAAACCTAACAATATGCATAACAGGATGTGGATATATGTGTGTATGGATAGATGTACAGTAGAATGGTTAGATAGAAGGACAAAGAAGATAATACCAATGAACATCCACCTACAGTGGCATATAAAAATGTTGCAGATGATCATTCCAGAGAATTGTAGGTAATGCATATAATAAATAATTTTGATAACTGCATTATTTTGTTAACTTATATCATGGCAAGTCCAACATTGTCATTAATATGATTAACTTTAAAACCACAAGTAAAGAAAAACAATTTAAACAATCTATTGTTCATTTGTTCTCTAAAGCAGAACAAGAGCCTTCTGAAAACAATATGCAAAAGAAGGGTATATGTAAAGTTCTCCAGATTTTGTATTAGGTTCAACTTGTATTTGTTTACTTTTTAAGATTGAGACAAATGCACAGATTCTTCACTGGAATTGTTAGCTTATCTTTGGCATTGATTGTTTTATGCACAGGTGCTGATGACAAAACTTAACAGACAATTTCGTTAATCTCCCGGTTGTTTGAATGACTAGCGAAAGTAAATACGTCATCACTGACTTCATACTTTTATGTAAACAAACCTTCAATTTTGGTGGGTCACAATTTAAAATATCCAAACTTCTTTTGTTTATTGTAGGCTTAGCACATAGAGTTATATTGATCTTATAATTTCAATTGTCATATTCATTTATGCTTCTGGGCATCAAGTATGTTTTTCTTATTAATTTTGTTGTGTGTTTTTAGAAAAGGTATGGTTTTAAAGATGATAAAATATTAAGACTCGGGTGAAACAAGAAGGGGGACTGAGAAAGAGCATGCTACAAGTTGCAATTACTTTTTGGTTTTATTAGAAGACCATACTTATATGCTTATCAATACTCGGATACTATATTTTCAGTAAATTGGGTTTCCGAAGAATTGAACAAGTAACAACATACACTATTACCAGATAGAACACCCATATAATCAGCTGCAAATAAATTAATTGTATGAAATGCATATTATCCAATTGATGGATCGCTGCTGTCAGTCAAAGAATTGATCAACCAATCAAATAACTTATTTAGACCAGAAGCAAATTTTGAACTCTGACGTTGGCCATCATTTATGTGAAAATTTTTGGTTGGTTTGACAACATAAATGTTGTAACTACAGCTTATTAAAACTGTAGTTATGACGTTTAGGTTGCCAATCAACCATTTCACTTTTCTTTTTACAGGGTTCTGGTTATAAATTTTGTAAAATAATGCTGTTAAACATTGTAGCAGAACTTCCGTAGGATTCAGTGGTCATGGCATGCAAAGTCAGTGGGCAGAGCCAGCAATCTATCAAAAGCCGTTTCATGTCAAAACTTGGTATTGTAAAGAAATTGATTAAAAAAAATCAACAACATTTGAAATTATGAAATTGTATTATATTGGTGATTTGAGAAGCCATTATTTAATCATCTAATATGCCATAGGAGGGACAGAAGCCACTTTTTCTCTTTCAAACTATGTTTATAACTTGTACGTTTCCATGTACATGTTTAATCTATTGCCAGACAACACATTTCAGTCTAAAATTAAATGAAAGAAATTGCAGACAATAATTTCAAAGTGAAGGAATTAAAAAAATCTTTGTCTTTCTTGGTAGAAAGCATTGTTGGAAATGAAGAAATCGCCTTTTTACCAGCAGTTTTCAATTTCAAAATGTTTTTCTGAATTTCCTTTCTGGAGTGGACATGGGTTAACAATATGAAAATGTGTTCTGTAATAAAAATCTTTCTTCTTTTGGTTTGGACCAAAGGAAATAATAAAAGATAATTCACTGGCACTTACAATCTTTAGCACTCTTTTTAGCAGCCCTTGATCCTTTTCCTCCTTTATCTGGAGCTCCTTTGGCTCCTTTCCCATCGTCTTCTGGTGGCTGTTGGTCTGTTATGAGGGCAACTAGACGCTTTAAACCACCTGTTTCTTTTATAAGCTGAGAAGAAAGAAAGGTACTACCAATAAAGAAAACTTAGATCCTATTTTTTATCTTCTATTTTTCATTTTTAGGTACTGCTGAATAACATGATATAACCAATGACTAGTTGACAAAATTTTGCACGTGTGTACATTCAAACCATTCCCACACAACAAAATTTAGGCTGGACCAAATCAAAAGAAGCTGCTGATCAAATTTCAAGCTGATGGAATTTTATTTATTATTTTTTTTTTTTTTGTCTTTTCTGATAGAAAACATTGTGGATTATGAAGAAATTGCTTGATACAAGCAATTTCTTCATTTTCCTCAATGTTTTCCAAAGCCTTTTCCCTGTGGGTGCCTAAAAGCGTCATTGAGTGGGAATGGGATAAAGTACTTGTAGATGATATTTTAGGAGGAGTTAAAGTTGAAAATAATAGGCATATTTGATAGAAAACAATGTGAGAAAAGAAAAATTACTGCTCCCTTTCTCAGGATGTTTTCTATATCTATGACTTTTATTTTTCAATGTGTAAAAAGAGGGATTGTCTTGTAATAAGTAAAAGGATAACAGTATGAAATATTTATTGCACAAGATTTCAAGAATATTATTTCCATACGAAATCAGAATCACATCTGTAAATTCTCTCTAATAAACAGTTTTCACATTTTTTTAGGCTCATAGAGGCCATTAAGATTTCTAACTAAAATGAGGGCACTGATTATTTTAATTGCCTACCTTTAGTAATTCTTTTTTATATTCACCACTAAAATCAACAAATTTAATGTGAGAATAAACATGTCAGCCTACTCAAAACTGAAACTCAGTATAGTAAAAGAATTGATGCTTTAGTAAGATAATGAAAGTTGATAACCCAACAAGAGTTAGCCATGGGCCACACAGCTTGTACTGACCACTACATGTCACAAAACATGCTTCAACAATGTTCAAAGGTACAGGTCACTTAGTAAATGCATGATGAACTTTACCATATATCATCATGTAACATACATGTGTGATTAGTTGCACTCTTTTTGGATAGGTTATAGGTAAATCTTGAAAGAAATATGAAACTTTAACCAACTGGGGTACCAAAACCAAAACTTAAATCCAAAGATACAACAGTTGCTAGAGGGTAGGATAGTAGAGTCAAAATTGAGACAGAAAGTTTACCGAAAGGTAAATATTTTTCAAATGCTAATCAGACTGCATCTTTCATCAATTTGGAGCAGTCTTTTTGTCATCTGTTAATTGGTTAACAGTTCCATGAAGCTCCCATATTGCATGGGCATTTTTATTCAGAACCATTAGCTTACCTCCAGACTCTCTACATCCTCTAACAGATTAGACAACACCATAACAGCCATTGTGTGAAGATCATTCCATTCTGGATGTGCAATAAAGTCTATCAACTTTGTTATGGCATCAAGCTCTCTCAGGTTACCACGATTTTCAGCTGTAAAATTAGTCAGAAGAATAATTGCGCTTATGAATAACTTTATAATCAAATGATTGAATATTTTACAACTTCAAGATTTTCCTAAATTGACAGATTACCCATTTCAATCAAAGAATCAATTTATCAATTCAAACATTTGTGTAGATATGATGTGAACTCTGACATTGGTTGACCTTGATATGAAGCATTTTTGTAGGTTTTAAAGGTTGTAACTACAGCTTGTTATGATGTTAAGGTCACAAAATCAAACATTTAATTTTTTGTTACATGTTACTGGCATTAAATGTTACAAAATAATAATGTTGGCATGGCCAGCAGAGTCAGTGGGTAGGGCAGCAATTCATCAATTTAGTCAAATAAGCAAAAACTTTTCTTAATCCATTTCATAAAGATTTAGCTAGTACAGGAAGTGAAACACTAATGCCCTATTGTGGCAAATCTTTATAACTTTGACCTAGCTAGATAACCTTGATCTTGTCAAATGACCTTGATCTTGGCATCAGTAGATGCTTATTGATAACAACATCATGTCAATTACAAGTATTACATCTTGAATATACTTGCAGTAATAAAAAGATGTTTTTAGTTCATTTTAGAATTTAAGGGCAAATTGATCAACTTTGACATTGACTTTAGTCATATGACTGTCTTTAAATCAGTAATTTATGACATAATATGTACCTTCTTAAATAGTTAAGTGGCAGAGAAGCAATGTAAAATGCTAAACTTTTTGTTATACCTAGTAGACAGATAAACAGACAATCTAAAAAGTAAAACAATAATTTTCTTACTATCATCTGATGACCATCAATATAGACTTTATTTCTATTTAAACAGAATTGAAATGTGCAGTAACTTTGATCAGGTACTTTGTTTGAATTTGCTTTAATGCCACTTTTGACCCTTGTCATGCTTGACATAATTCTACAATGAGAACTGCATCAAAATCAAAGGGCTGAAAGTGCTCGATACCCTAGTTATGAGACAACATTTCTTTTGAGAATTAATTTCATTAACAACTCTTGATTAAAAGGATAAACAGGAGGTGTAGACTAAGATCAGACTAAGGCTCCTGATATTTTCCACACCAGAGCTAGCCTCCAGCCACTCATACTACCTAGGTTTACGTTTATCTACCCATTGGTGGAAGACAAATGTTGGAAAGGATATTTGCTGCAGCTTTGGATCAAAGCCTGGACCTCATGATTGAGAATCTAGCACACTACCAACTGCACTATGGCTGCAGCCCCTTGACCAGTTTCTACATCTCATGAACTAGAAAGGGATTTAAGAACAACATGTAGAGTCTTCCAAATACTTGACTTGGAGCTGTAACCTTTTAATAATCTGAAAATTTGTTTTAGATGGCACATGTACAGATGATGAAGAACAACTGTACTAGGTTATTTCGAAATCCATGCACATAATACAGGAGATAGGCTCAAGACACGCTCAATTTGAATGTTAAACCTTGAGCAGCGGCCGTGACATTGGAGCTATCCAAAGATCTGTTTCAAATGACACAACTACTCATGATGGACAACAATTTTGCTGAGCTATTATAAAATTCATCTATAAATGTAGGAGATATTTTCTGGCAAAATTCGGACTGATTGATGCCCTAACGTGCTTATGAACTGAAACCAACATGAGATAATAGTGACAACTTTCTTGCTAAATTACATCTGGACTCTTCAAAAATGTAGCACTTAAGATGACATTACATTTTATATAACATAGATATACCAGTACGGATATATGTTAGGCAATATATAAATGTTGTCAAGCATTATCATACCCTTAGATATACCTAAGTTTGCAAAGTTTTAACATCTTCATTTGATTTACAATCAATAAGTAAACGACTTTGGACAATCAATTGGTTTTGTCATGAAATATCCCATGGAACAATGCAATATATATGTAATAAATATGTAATATTGTGTATACTAATACAACATCAGAATTGCTTTTCATGAGCTTTTTGCACAAAGAAAACACCCTTCTTTTCTTAATTTCTGCAGATACCTGCAGATATTCATGGCTAGATGGTATGAAATACCAGTAATCAGTTTATGTATAATGACATTCTGTGAAATTTTCATGCAAATCCTTCCATAAATGTAGGAGGAGATGTGTTAACAAGATGCCGACATAGGGACAAACTAGAATTATTATCTGCATCTTCTTTGAGTTTGGACCAGTGTAAAATTTTGTCATCTGATAACCGGTTAAGAAGTTCTCTAATTATAATGTGTTTATTCATACATCTGTCTTACTGTTTTGTGATGACTAAAAAAAGTTTCAGGTTGACGGCATATCCTGTTCTAATCCATTTACACTCTAAATCAAATTTTAGAAAACATTGGGAAATATGAATAAATTGCATGTTACAATCCACTTCTTCATTACCCTTAAGTTTTTCTACTTTCTCAGACTTACATTGACAAGAATCTGTTGTCTGCAACATCTTTGCATTTAGACCAGTCTAATTTAGTCATCTGGTATTGAGTTCAGTAGCCCCATCATGTGATGACCTTACTAGGGCTATTAATGACAGCTTTTGTACAATGGCATGTTCTGACTTAAGAAATTGATACATTGTTTATCACTCTTTCCATCTTTTGTTGACCTATCTAGAGCCAATAATGACTGCTTCTGTACAATAGCATATTCTGACTTAAGAATTTTTTACATTGTTTATCACTTTTACCATTTTGTGATGACCTATCTAGAGCCAGTGATGACAGTCTCTGTAATATGACACATTATGACTTAACCCATCCCCAGACAGTGACCCTTTTGGATACCCCTCAAGAAAAACAATCGGGAAAATATTGTGTAAAATGAAGAAATTGCTTGTGACAAGCAGTTTTAAACCCACAAAGTTGAAAAAATCTAAATTTTCATAAGCTTTAAATTGTCGTCTGCAACTCCTTTCAATTTGGAAAAGTCTAGAATTTTGCCATATGGTAATGGGTTAAGAAGTTCTAGCATTGTTATATGTTTATCCCTCTTACCATCTTGTGATGACCTATCTAGAGCCAATAATGACAGCTTCTGTACAACAGCATATTCTGACTTCAGTAGTTCTAGCATTGGCATCAGTCCATCTACCTCTCTGATTGTTGATCTAGTTTGGTAATCCTTTATAAAAAACGATAGGTATGAAATCAAGAATATAATTCATGATCTTTAAAAATCAATATTACAAACAAGGGGGCTAAAACGGCTCTAAATCACTCACCTTAGAACTAGGTGATCACAAAAGCTCACTTTGACGTTGTTGTGGACAGGTGAGCTCAAATCGATCATTCAGAAAATGACAACATTTTTATAAGGTTAAGTGTATGTATGAATATTGAATGCTTTCTTAATCTCTTTCTTTTTTTAGGGTGCACTTTTTGGCTCACTAATAAATGATGAGAATTATTCTTATGTAAATTTGGTCACTTACTGGTATAGTCAAACGCAATAAACCATAATTTTTTTTCATATGGTTTCTTAGAACATACTTATCATGTAAGAATTTTTCTTATCATGATAAACTTACATGCTGAGTTTTTTGCATGTTTAGATGTCAAGTAAGTTGTCATTTGGCTAGTTCAAAAGAAGGTATGTTATAAGCCATTTCTTCATTTTCCACCACGGTTTCCTAGACCCTTTTCTCGAGGGGCATAAAAAAGCGTGATAAATAGGTCACCACAGTCTCTATTTGTCTCCTCAGTTCCACAGTTTTGCCAAGTGAAGTATTGTGTGTGTTTTGAAGCATATTTGATATAAAAACAATTACCATCAATAGTAAAGCCAGTGCTTCAATACTGTTTTTCTGTACATCAGGATCGTGTGAAGCCAGACATCTGACAAGTGGCTCAACTCCACCATTTTCATATATAGCGATCTTTGAACTGAACTCTGTAGCCATGTTTGACATGGCAAGGGCAGCAAACTCATGACAGACTGGATCCTCTGTAGAAAAAGAACAGGTTTCACTCATTATCAGAGGACAAATTTCAGGATTGTCTAAATTCAGAGAGATTAAGGACATCATTTCAAATACCTTGAAACTGAAGATAACAATCACAACAATAAAAACACTAAAATTGTTTTACAGATATAGTTGCCCCTGCACAATTGCTTCCACAGGATATTCAGTTCTGACCTTGAACTTGGGAGTACCAAATACAACTTTAGCATAACACTAGCACCCTTCATGGTGGATATCTGTGCCAAGTTACTTTGAAATCCATCTTTCAATATGGAAGATATGCTCCAGACAAGAATTGGACACACACACACAAACAAACACCCCACTTCATCCATACACCCCACACAAACAGAGGTATCTCTATATGTCTGTCACAATTATATGGAAGGACATAAAGAAACCTAAAAGCAAATTGTCCTTTCATCAGCATGATTTTGTGTAAATAGTAAGTTTGTAATGTCAAAACTAGGGATAATGTGATATTTTGTTATTGAAGGATGAAGCACTAAAGGTTGTGATATAAGTTATATCACAACCTTTATTGCACTCCTAGAATGAATGATCTTCACATAATGGCTGTTACGGTGTTGTCTAATCTGTTATAGTAAGTACATATAACAACTTGTGTAAAAAAAACAACAAAGGACCAATAAAAAGTGGTATCTTAAAAGAATGGTTGCTTTTCACATTTTTAAGTGACATAATCTTAATCTTAAGAATGATTCAATTAATTAAACAAATGAAAAATTCTTATGGTATTTTCAAACTCATTAATATCTTGTTATTGAAACAATTCTTATGAGTTCAAACAAAATAGGATTACATTATCATAAAAATATTAAATCCAATAGTTACTCCCTTTTATGAACTTCTGCTATTTTGATAAAGGTCACTTAACCCATTTCCACATAACAAAAATTTTGCCTGATCAAATTGAAAGAGTTGTTGTCAGCAATCTCTTTCAATTTGATCAAATTTTAAACAAGCCTAGAGTCTGGAGCTCCAAGGTCAAGTTGATACTTAGGAGTCAAAGGTCAAAATGAGGATCGTTTGAATCCCAGAGCAACAAAGTTGAAATTGTTGAAAACTTATATAGGGACTTACATCCCGAGCCCATTTCCAGATAACATAGACTAGTTCAAATTCAAAGAAGTTGTAGACAACAAATTTTGGTTGATGAAATGATAAATGTCCTTACCTTTCTGGGTAGAAAATAATTTATGAAATGAAGAAATTGCTTGTTAATAAAAATTGTGACATGTTATTTAACAAGAGGGTCGTTGGTACTGGTGTGCTCATCCAAGATAAAAGCTCTCTTTCAGCAGTCTCATTTAATGCTAAGGTTAGAATTATGATTCAACTGGGCCTGACCATACTTTATACAACTATAGGCTCTGTTCCTTGGGATTCAAAAGTCTTAATGACAAATTTCAAGGCTTCAGGATCTATATGAAATGTGAAGTACTCTCCCCCCCTCCCTCTGGATATCTTTAAAACTATCTTAAAGGGGGCCACCAACAAACATTTCTGCCAAATTTGATTCGAATTAACCCAATGATTTGGGAGGAGATGTTGTTTAATGAAAGTTTTCATGGACAATGCAAATTGACCAGACCAAGACAAAAGGTGATCACAATAGCTCACTTGATCACTTCATGCTTAGGTGATCTAAAATTCCACCCATTAATCTCAGAGTCATGATGACACAATGCCTCATTATACAGACAAATAGTATTATCTTAATATGCCCAATTCTAGAGCAAAAACGTGACATAACTATTCTCTTGCTTCTCTTAAAAAGTTCTTGCCTTGATAGGAAGTATTTACAAAAACCAAACTATTCATTATATACCTACCATTTTTCTTTAAACAATACATACAATGCACATGAACTAAATCATACATGACAGAAAAATAAAGTATCGGACAGTGTCTAATATGGGTAGTGTAAAATAGCTTCATTTTCCTCGTAAAATAAAGTCAAGATAAGAATAAATGTTATCAGTATGAGAGGAAGAATTTTTGACAATTTTTCATAAACTTCTTCAATATTTATAGAGCTCTTATCTGTGGATATAGACCATTGTTATTAATGAAGAAATTCTAGTACAATCAATTTCTTTATTTTCACAACGTTTTCTTTATCTTTTTCTTTGCAGGGCGTAGGAAGAAACAGACTGTTATGATGTCATAAAAAAATTGTGAAATTCTTACATCATAAAGTAACGTTATTTAGGTCTGTTTTCCTAGATAAATGATTCTTCATTTGTGTATAACTTATGCCAATCCTATATAAGAAAAAAAAATTGGAAAGTATTGAGGAAAAAGAAGGAATTGGTCACAAAAGGCCATTTCTTTATTTCTGCAATGTTTTCTACATCTAAAAACAAAGATTTGAACAATTTCACCACATAGAAACTGTCTTCTGCAACTCCTATCAATTTGATCCAGTCTGAAATTTTGTTGTCTGGCAATGAGTTAAGAAAAATATTATTAGAGGAAACAAGTAAATTTTTACCATCAGGAGCAAGTAAGTTGACTAAAGCCAGATAAGTTGGTTCCTGCTTCCTCAAATACTTTCTTACTTCAGCTGTAAATAGATAAAGATCATTATTGTTGTTAGAGATGAGGTCACTGCAAACCATTATTTATTTATCACTTCACAAAATGTTAAACTTGCCCAAATGAAAGACATTGAAAAACACAAAAATAACTGTCGGAAAAACTAAATTTCAAGCAGAAACCTATTTAATTTTCTTGTACATTTCCATGGCTAATTTTTCTGAAGGTCATTTAAACCCGTACAAGATGACATAATCTGAGACTGGTCCAAATTCAAAGAAGATGCAAATGACAAATTTTAGTTGATAAAATTTTAAAAGCTTCTTTATGGGTAGGAAACATTGTGGATAATGAAGAAATTACTTGTTACAAGCAATTTTCATTCTCCACAATTTCTTCCATTGTTTTTTGTCCTAGAGGGTCTTGGGGGGGATTCAGTGGGAATGGGTGATTAACTATGTGAGGAACAAATTGATCAATGATCAATATTGGTCATGTGGTTCTGGATGAGAAAAAAATCAGGGAATTGAAAGTACAAAATGACAAGCACTCTATGTCAAGCCAATATGGACCAATTAAGCAAAATAAGATAAAGTAAGGAAAATTAATTGAAAATGGCCAAGTGATTTCAGAAGAGAAGATGTTTTACAAATTCAAAGCAAAAATTGTTCTGCCTTGCCATTTCCATTAGTATGGACAAATCACTTAGTTTTTAGAAAGGTCAACCAAGGAATTAGCAATATGGTTTTAGAGTATAAAAATGTTAACTCTTTCCAATTCAATCACTGGCTTTTATGTTCCTGTAAATTTATAATTAAGAAAATATTGAAGAAAAAGAAGAATTTGCTTGTAACAAGCAATTTCTTCTTTTTCTACAATATATTCTAAGCTTCTGACTAGTCATTTTTCAAATTAAATCAATATCAAAATTTTGTCTGCAAAACCTTTGAATTTGGAATGGTCTAAAATTTTGCAAAACAGGAAAGGGTTAAATGAATTAAATGGTAACGAATGTTAAATCCTACTAATTGGCAAATTTTGAGATGGTTCATCCAAGGGATATCACTTCCTAGTTTTATTGAAATTAGTCACATGATTCAGAGAAAAAGACAATTAACCTATAAACACATGACTTTTACATTTTTAAACATTGAAAAAAAGTCTAACTAAAGAAACATTATGGAAAAAGAAGTAAATACTGATAACCAGCAGTTTCTTCTTTTGCCACAATATTTTCTAACTTAGCGAATACAAAACTAAAAAAAATTAATGTCTTCTTAAATCTAAATTCTTGTAATTGGTTAAAGAGATAAAAGTAAAATAAGACCTCCCTCTGTCGTGCCATATGTATGATTGAATCAAATTTTATGTTTTGAAACTATACAAAGTTTGCTCTGAACTGGCCTTGTAGTTTATGGAGGAAATTTCATTTAAGGAAATCAAAGTAAGGTAAAGTGATGTTTCCGTTATATCACAGTGGCTAATGCACCTAACAAAGGATTCCCTGTCATTTCTCCTGCAAGCACAAGTGCAATAATAACATTAACCCTTTCTCGTTTTTGGAAATTTTAGTCTAGTCCAAACTGAAAGAGGTTGCAGACGACAATGACAACTGGATGCCATTTGAAATGAAACCATCATATGTGGTATAAAATATTGAGGAAAAAGTAACAAGCAATTTCTTCTTTTTCCACAATGTTTTCTCAAGTATAAAATCACAGGAACGTAAAATCCTGTATTTGAACAGGAAAGGGTTAAATACTATATACCACCTGCTCATCAAACATAGGTGCACCATTTATCATCCTCCCATTGGTGAAACACATGAAGCTTGTCTCAATGACTTCTATTAAATGTTTGAAAGAATGCTGATTGAGCTGCGCTTCAAACTCACTACCCCAGGATTGAGTGTGCTACATACTGAGCTAACTAGGCTTGGCTCTTTATTGATATAGATTAACTATACTTACGATGAGCTGTCATGACTCCGACTGCCATACAGGCATTACGTCTTACAATCTTGTCTTCACTCTGCATCAGTCCAAGTAAATGTTCAACAGCACCAAGATCAAGTAGTTGTTTCTTGTTTTCATCACCTAAAATATGCCAGGGGGATTTCAAACAAAAATCAATTACCAGTCAACAAAAATTTAGACTGGTCCAAATTTATAGATGAAGCTGACAACAGTTTCAAGTACATGTAGATAGCATTTCAAATATCTCTTGTCTATTGTGGGAGAAAATGATATGGAATATGAAGAAAATGCTAGTAAGGTGCAAATTCTGCATTTCCACATTATTTTTTGAAAACATATCTTAAGGGTCTTTATATGAACTCAAAAACTAAATCACACTGTATGAATATGCAAAGTGGATACTTGAGTTTGATTTATTCTTTAGGTTCATACCTTACACCATTCCAACACTATGAAAAGTAACTGGAAAAACATTGTGTAAAAGGAAGAAATTGCTGGCAACAAGAAATTTCTTCATTTTTCACAATGTTTCTAGCCAGAAAGTTAAAAAAATCTCAAATTTCATAAATTTTAATTGTCTTCTGCAACACCTTTCAATTTGGACCTGTCTAGAATTTTGTTGTCTTGTAATGGGTTATGAAAAAAAAAATCATTCATTTCTTATACTTTAATATCATCAAGCAAAACAAAGTAAACTGCAGGCATACTAAATTGTTGTGTGTTCAAAATTTTGTACAAGGAAGTATGAAAAAAAAATCGGCCAAGCAAAAACCTTGAATATTGATAGACAAGACTAAACGTACAATGACAATGACACCCAGGCTACAATGATACCTCATATTTTATTTGAAAAAACGTGAGGTAATAAATCTTTTTGACCCATTCCCACACAATCATTTTAACGCCCTTCAAGAAAAAAAAATTGAGAAAAGATTGTGGAAAATGAAGAAATTGCTTGCATCAAGCAATTTCTTTATTTTTACATTTTTACTATCAAAAGAGTTGATCTACAATTTCATATCCTTTGAATTGTCTTCAACTTCTTTCAGTTTAAAATTTACCTAACTGTAATATTACTAATGCCTTACATTTGTCTACAAATTTGTAGATAGCTTCACAAGCTTTAGACTGTACATCTTCTTCTGGACTGCTCAACATCAAAACTACAGTGCCAGCCTGTCTGCTCTCAACCAGTAGGGTGTCAAACTGTAGACAAAATAATTTACAAACGACAATATAGAATTTATTCATTATCAGACAACAAAAATTTAGCCTAGTCAAAATTGGAAGAAGTTGCAGATAACAATTCAAAGTGCATTTAGACATAGACTTAAGTTCAACTTTAGGAAGAGAACAATGTGAGGAAAGTGTGTGCTAAAATGGGGTCTTTTGTTGGACAAATGCTAAAGATTTTGAAAATATTATGCTAATTTTACAATTAATACTTAAGAACTTTCTAAGCTACATTTAATTCTTTAACACATTACCCTGTTACTTTACGCATTACAACACCAATTTTCTAATAAATATGCTTTATGTGATATCAATAAAAGCAATGATGGCATTATACTTGTTACCACAAGCAGGTCTCTGTTTCAAACACATAATAAAATATTTAAACCTTGGCCTGCATTTATGTGAAGCATTTTTGTTATTTTGGCAATTTAAATGGTGTTACTATAGCTTATCCAAGCTGTAGTTACCATGTTTAAGTCTACAGCCAACAATTTTATTTCTCCATTACATTATACTGACCATAAATTTTGCAAAATAACATCATTTAATATCGAAGAGGAACTTCCTGTCTGATCTCAGTGGGCACAGCTAGTGGGCACAGCTAGTGGCCCGTCAATTGGTGAAAATAGTTCATGAAAGTATCAATGGGATCTAGTACATGGTGATAAAATGGTTTATTCCCGATTCTCCCACATTTCAAAATATCGATAAAAAATTGATACAGGTAAGGTGTGAGATAATCCCTGCTTGGGGCTAAATTACTTTTAGATTCTTTAACCCTATTCCACGAGCCTTTCAAATGGAAATCACGAATCCATGTTAACCTTTGCCGTAGAAGGTCCATTTTTCGATTGCAAAAGGGAAGTGAATTCATTGCGAAAAAAGGAACAGTTACTTATAACGAGCAATTTCCCCTTTCTAACATTTCATATGCCAGGCTTTCTGACAGTTACCTTTTTTCAGACAAGTATTTTATCTCTTTCTCAGGAATAAATAAGTAATGATGTCGTTGAGGGTCGAGCAAAACCTCTTAACTTCAGCTTTATTCAAATTGCAGCCAAGAGATCTTGGTGGTCATTGGTCGATTTGTTGTATTGATGCGAAACTTATTTAGCAAACATAAATATTTGGAAAAAGATAACAGCTCATCCATAGACCAGTCGGGATAATTAAGAAACAAATATAAAGTGAGGTAGAATGACCAGTTCATATTTAAAAAAGATAAACATTTCGATCTTGTTATTCTGTGATCAAAGAAATAGTGGAAAGGGATTAGTGTGGAATCGTGTATAACAGAGAAACTTATACCAATTACAATGTTCTATCTGGGTCATTCTACCTTATTACGGACGAACAACTTTTTAAACGGACAAAAACCCCTTATCTTCAGATGCGAGGGTTTAGAATTTCCAAAAAAGTCAAGACGACTTTTGTTTTTACTTAAAGCAAAAGACGTCTTATTATCTTAATACCCCCCAAAATTATTTAGATACAGTTTATTTTCAATTGCTTTATATTCTGAAGATTTCATTGACTAGAAAACCTTATATATCCGAATCTTTCAACGAATGTTTATACACACGCAGCAAATACGAAGCTACATCAGCATATTGTACCAGCGTCATAGTCTCTTCAAGGAGTCAGTCTTGCAGATCAGCCAAGTGCTCGCCTATCTGGCGTTACTTCCTTCTCTTGAAAGGAATTTTCCTTCGGCAGCGTATTGCATCTCTAATACGAGAGAGCAAGGGCTTCGACGTTGGAAGTGGTTGCATGTCTCATTTTCGTCTTCACTTTCTAAGTTTCATTTTTGCTTCCCCTTCAGAATTACAGAATTAAACATAGTTATCAATTAGATTTTATTCGTTTTCTTGTGGCAGATTAAATACGAAAGTCTTATTTATTAATTGGTTTGATTCGATTAATCGCCAGAACCGGCATTTCACGATCTTTTATACACTATACGAGTGGAATACAATTTGAACCTAACTGTAATCACACATTTTCCCTTACTTCCTTCTTCCAACCAGGTAAATTGTATTATTGGATTTTCAAATGTGGGAGAATCGGGAAGACACTATCAATTTCATTTAATTGAAGAGAAAATTTATAGCTTGAATTGGCAAGTGACAGAAACTTTGCTCTATTAATCTACTGTATGTGCATAGAACTACATGTTTTTGCAATTAAGCATTAAACCCTTTGAAAACAGACACCAATTTTTCTATTTTTGACTTGTTTTTCTATCCTTTTTATGCCTCTGTATGATGACATTTATAGTGTTGGTAGGTGACCAAAGCGTTGTAACTCTACTTTATTTAAGTAGTAGTTACAAGGTTTTTTTTATCTTCATATAACAATATTGAACAGATTGACAATTCCTAAATCATGAAAGCTATAGCAGACCCTTGTCTGCTGTACTCACAACATCATCTGGAGGTGGCTTTTCATCCTTTTTCACCTTTTTACCCATTTTGGACAAATACAACTTCTACTGTCTGAAAAATAATTCAAAATAAAGATTTGATTTTGTTTGTGTTTACCATTTATCAATTGACAGAAAACAAAATGTTTGGCAGAAAGAAAATAAAAGAAAAAGTCATTTCTGTAATAATGTTATTCTGTATAATTTCTTGTTTATTTTCTTTTTTTAACAATCATACAGCTAATAGTTATTAAATGTTGATTGAAATTAGAATTGATCTAGGAAAGAAAAGGTAATTCCTCTTAAATTATGCAAGCAAGAGTTATGGTTCTTGCACCAGAGCATACTCTGGGCAAAAATTTCTTTAAGCCAACCTTTTGAAGATTCTTCAGCCAATTAGGCTTTACTGTATCAAGCTTCTTAGCCGATGCAGAAATATTTAAAATCCGTAAAGATTTTTGAAAAAGAACTTTAAAAGTTTTCAATGAAAATACAAAACATGTTATTTATTCAATAATTACTTTAATCTTCTTCTGCTACTTTAACCCTTTCCTGGACAAACCCGGGATTTTATGTCACTGTGATTTTACACTTGAGAAAACATTGTGGGAAAAGGAGAAATTGCTTGTAACAAGCAGTTTCTTCTTTTCCTACAATATTTTCTACCACATAGGAGGGTCAGATTTCAAATTGCATGCATTTTTAATTGTTGTCTGCAACCTCTTTCAAATTGGACCAGTCTAAAATTTCATAAAACAGGAAAGGGTTAAATTTCATGACATTCATTTCAATTGAAATTCTATTAGAACCTAAGAAAAACAAAGACTGACATTGTAGTAAAGAGATTTATCACACCCTTCCTTTTGACTTGCCACGGCATTTCTTTCAGTAAAAGTCATTCAAACAATTTTAAAATTAGTATTTGGTAACAATTACATAAATTCCCTTTTCAATGTTCAAACTTGTCTGTGTGTTGAATAATGCCGGTAAATCAGGAAACTGCATTTTGGGGTTGAAATTTAAACTTGTGACCTGCTTATGAGATCCAAGATACTGCATAAGCAAAGAAGAAATGTATTAGGCAGTGATCTCTTATTGGTCCACCGAAGTAATAAATAAAAGTGCTGACTTTTCTCATGTCAAACCAATAATAACTTTACAAATCAGACCCTTTACAGTTGTTTGGTTTGAGATTTTTAATCCATAATATACAGCCATTGGATTCCAAATTATAACTACATGCATAGATTAATTTAGCTGTAGTTACAATACTTTTGGGACCCAGCAGTGATTTGTAGTTTCTCTTGTGAACAAGGAGGATTCCTAGACTTTGATTGAATTCTTATGTCTTTTAGATACAAATTTAGTCCCCACCTGCTCACTTTTGGAGGTGAATTTTGAAATGAACTATTCAAACCCATTCCCACACAATGACGCTTTTTGAAGCCCCACAGATAATAAAAAACCTTCAGAAAAAATTGTTGAAAATGAAGAAATTACTTGTTACAAGCATTTTTTTTCATTATCAACCATTGTTTCTAGCCCAATGTTAAAAAAAATGAAAAATTTCTTCAACTCGAATGTGTTGTCTGTAACTTTAAATTTGGGCCAGTCTAAATTTTTGCTAGTGGTAATAGGTTAACTTTGTTCTTGATCGGTGGTAGGAAATATTCAAAATACACTGTTTAATATCGTTATTAGTTCAATCAATAAAATTCAAGCAAGAAACTGTGGCTAGCTGCAAATTGGGTCCACATGCTGAAGGGCACTTGACTTGCTGGCGGGTAAACTAATTATCGATTTTTGGCACTTTTGTTATTCCCTAAATCTACAGGTAACGTGTGAAACCCTTGAATTCTTTCGGTTTCAAGTCGATTTTGATAGATGATGGGTGAGTTAATCAATATTTCAACGAGAAATTTAACGAAAATTCGGACAGATTTTGGTGTAATTTTTGAAATTCAGATCAGTCTGGCAATTCAAAATTCAGTCTAGATCAGCAATTTATCAGATTTCTGGAGCCCTGGTAATTTGGTTACTGTAATATCCTTAAGTCTCCTGTATTCAAGCAGTCTCCTGTATTGAAGCAGTCTCCAGTATTCAAGCAGTCACCTGTATTCGATCAGTTTTATTTCTGCGCATGCACAGTTTACTCATGATATAAAAACAATGTTCAAATTGGAAGAAACCATTGTTAATCAATGTCAATGTATAAAATAAGCTACAAGAAAACAAATTATCCTCATGTCACCCAACACATACTATTTTTACCCTTCCATACAAATATTTTGGGTGTCCTGTTTTGTTCTTCATGCTAACACCATTGCCATGTAGACACTTTTTGAAATTTGGGCAAATTAATAGGAGATAACTTGATTCATATAAGTCTGATTCGTCAATGTAGCAATTTTGAAATTGATCCTAAGACGCATAGTGCCAAGGTGCTGGATTGTAGGACACTGAATTTGGATCTCTATGACCAATGTACACAAACATATTGATTTTTATAACAAGTTTTTTTACAACTCTGTTTTATCATCATCATCTCGAGTTCCCCCCCCCCCTCAGGGAACCAACCTAGGTATCCCCTGGGTCTGAGTCACGGGTCCTTCCCTTGCTTGGGGGAGGGGGGACCAGTTTACCCTTGGCTTCGGTAATTACCATATGCCGAGCAGTTATTGGTGTATTAAGACTAATGTTGAATAAGACTGAATATGTGCTTTATCTACTAATAATATATTATATGCGCCCTGTGGTTAAAAGGTAGGACTAAAAATAAAAAGAGAAAGTATAAAAAACAAAAGTAGCATGGAGGAGGAAAGGACACCAGCTGCCAGCAGCAATAAAAAGACTTCCAAGGACCAATAAAAATATAGACATGCATTATTTACAAATAATCCACAGGGTGCAACAAATGGTAGAGTTTCTCGCTTGATGTTTAAAGAGCATTACCCCGTTTTTATAACCATTATCTACAGAAAGCAAATAAGTGGTGGAGTTTATATTAATTAGTTTAAGTTTATATAATACAATAATACAACAATATAAGGTTTGTCTGTGATAGCCAGCAAGTGAAACAAAAAAGTTTCGACCCTGGACAGGGAATGGTGGATCCACCCTGACCGGTCAGGATTTCAACCCCACCCCGACCCAGAACAAGACAAGATACTATCGAATAATATGGGAAAATATCGACCCTGGACAAGGAATGGAGGATCCACCCTGACCAGTCAGGATTTAAACTCCATCCCCAATTCAGGACCGAAGACAAGATACTATCAAATAATATGGGAAAAATATTGACCTTGGACAAGGAACGGAGGATCCACCCTTACCAGTCAGGATTTCAACTCCATCCCCCATCCAGGACCGAAGACAAGAGACTAACTAGGTAATGAGTATCGACCCAGGACAAGGAATGGAGGATCCACCCTGACCAGTCAGGGTTTCAACTCCATCATTGATCCGGGACCGACAAATTAGTTGGAATATTGGTTAACAAGCAGAGACAGCCCTGACCCACCACGACCGGACAGAGTCCGATGCATATTACATGCATCACCTCTGACCGACCGTGCCAGGCCGGCGGCTCCCCCACCAAGGACAAATATACTGCTGCAAGGATATCAGGCCCTAAAAATCAGAGAAAGATCAGATCCGATAAGGACCCCCTTCCCAAACGGGCCTGATCCCGACAACAAGAACAATTGTGATAAGTATTAATTCTAAGATATTTTTAACATGGTATAAGGGGCAGCTTTAGTGGTGCCCTAAGATTTCAAAAAGTTATATTCGCTGTATGAGTATGTGTGGAACTGAGCAGAAGAACTTTTAAAATGCAAAGGGGTGGTCATCTACATCCTAAAAATTTCAATGAAGGGAGTCGAGGGATAGTCCTGACGGTTCACAGGGTGTAAGGCCCAAATCAGAAAGACGGACGCCATGTTTCGACGTCCAGGATTCAAGAAAAAATCTGATACACCCAGACAGTGCACCAGGTCCCTTCAGGGTAAAATACTTTATAAAAATGATGATCGGCAACGAGCCCCGCCCAGTATTACGCTCCGGTCCCCCACCCCATCATGATCCGCCATCCGACCATCATACTATCTATTTATATATATACTCTTCACCTCAATTATCATGCATGTAAGGAATCCGGGGTTCAGTACCAATCAAAAAATGTTTTTTATCTGATGACATAGTTTTTATATATCTTACATACATTTAATTCATCTTTTAGTAAAGTTTTTGTCCAGTTCCATTCTAAACTTCTACATGAAATTTATGTTGAAAGTTGCCTTGTTGACCCTTTAGAAATTTTGGATTGCTTTTGCAGTTATCATGCATCTTACAAAAGAAAGTCTCTATGACAACCAAAACCAAGCAAATTTATTGTTTAAATTTTTGTCATCCATCTTTTCTTTTAAACAATCAATCTAGAAGATTTATTTGATGTAAGTTTTAGTTAAGAGTTATGAAAACTCATGCTAAATTTATCCCCTGTCCCCAATTTTGTGAAATGTATTATTTGGGGGTCAATTTCACATCTCTTAGGGTTTAAGTTAAGTGTGCTGTATGGTATTGGTGTTTCTCACAGCAACAGTTACGGGCCCCAAAAACTAAATATCCTGTGAAAAAATAAGGTCACCAAAGTTCACTGGGACTCTTTAGGGGCCATGCACGATAACTTAGGTATGCATGATAATTGAGTTTTGACAATACTGCCCAACTCCCCTTTCGGGTATTACTGGCAGGTGCGCGTCTGTGCTGGAATAAAACTGTTAGCCATTGGTTTGGGTGAAAAATATTTAAAAGGTAGATTATACTGAAAAAGGAAAATTTGTTTGTGTCTTAGATACTTTTAAGGGAGAGGGGAGTGTGTGAGTTACTTTGGGGGGTGTTAGTCCAACATCCCTTCACTGCTTAAAAAAGGTATTTGCAACCTCTGACTTCATTCGGGAAGACATTGAAGCATGTTCTAGCTATTATCGTAAGTATTTCTTTAAAGGTAATTATTTATCAATTTACAAAAAAAACTTTTTTTAGCTATCATTTTTTCTTTTCTTCTTTTAAAAAAACCCCGGCTACCCCACCCACTTACCCGTCTTTCATCGCAATCAACTGCAAATGCATTCAATGGCCTGTTGTTGCAGAAATGTCATTACAGTAAATGCATACCGATTAGAAATAGTTTTAACTTCTTTGTATATCTTACCTTTCTGTAAAGGGCTTTAAATTAAGGTTATCTTGTGCAACTTCCAGGCCCTATTCGGAGTATCGAGAGTAAACATGTGTTTGTTGCTATATGACGTCACCTGTTTCTGTGTAGAATCGAAAGGTCGAAGGTAAAAATAAACTGGATAAAAGGGATATAGCAGACTGGGAAGACTGTACCATATACGCTGCTCTCCGATACTTTACTGGTCGGATTAGGACAGGCTCGCGAGTCAACAAACACAAAGGCCTTCTTTTTAAATGGTCATTCAAGCCAATAAATGTATCATTATCTAGTTTCTCTTTGAAATATTTGCCTCACGGTCTTTTCGGAAGGCTCCTAATTGTGTGACGGGTCACATCGGTTTCATAGTAAGATTTTCGGAATAGTATGAAATTAGCATTATAAGTTCTAATTATTTATAGAGGTCCTAATTACAATGTCTCATTGTTTTATTGAACTATTGCATGATCATTTCAATGATCAACTTGTAGCCTACACCAATCGCGTCTGTGAATCAAATAACCTCTCGACCAATGAAATCATTCATTGAGACCAGAAATGAGTTTTGAATTTTAATATTGGCCACCATTTTGTTAACCCTTTATGTTGGTTTGGCGACTTAAACGTCGCAACTACAGCTTATTCAAGCTGTAAACTTTGCGACGTTTAAGTTACCAACCAACTTTACTACAATTTTGACCAGATGGTTCCCTACATATGGGAATGTTGGAAACTTGATAGCTTGCTAAATACCTGCACAAGTACCCCCTGTACACCCCCCAACCCCACCCCACCCCCCCGAAAATTACCTCATTTGGTTTGATAGCGACAAATGACATTTTCGGACGAAAGAGTGACAAGCATAAGTGTTAAATACATTTGAACGAATTGGATGAAGAAAATGATTAGGAAAACAAGCTTAGGAAAACATAATGGAAAATGAAGATTTTTTCTTCTCGAGCAGTTTATTCATTATCCATAATGTTTACCTCAAAAGAAGAAAAAATGCTACAATTCCATCAGTATTAAATTTTCGTCTGCAATTTCTTTGAAAAATGGACCAGTCTAAAATTCTAACGCCAGGTAATGGGTTAATGCCTGCAAATCTGACAAATACCAAATAATAGATAATAGATTATTCCGTAAATTACTCTTTTTCGGTTTGACATCGATAAGTGTAATTTACAGAAAAAATGACAAGGATATATGAATGTGAGATTTGAACGAACTGGGAAGATGAAATAATAAAACCAGAAAGAAGACTTAATAAGATTATATTTATTATATTTGTGATAGTATTTTTTTAGAACTATCCTGCACTAACCGATATAGATATCCATTCCAACAAAAATATTGGTGATCTATAACAATGAAGTACATGTACACGATTTTCTTTTTCTTTTTTCGAGTCGTCTAATTATACAAAGAAACATAAAAGTCCTTAATCCATTTCAGCACAATCCCGCTTCTTAGCACACAAAGATAAAAAGGTTAATGAAAACACCATGAAAATGAAGAAATTGCTTGTTTCAAGCAAATTCTTCAATATTCACAACGGCTTTAATTGTTAGGGTGCAGCTTCTTTGAAAGACGGATCAGTCTAAAAATGTGTGGGCTGGTAATAAGTTAATACAAACTTAGACTGGCACAGCTGACGACATTAACAAGGCCCTCAACCCATTCCCACACAGTGACGCTTTTGGACGCCCCTCAGGTAAGACATTTGTGAAAACATTGTATAAAATGAAGAAATTGCTTGTAAAAAGCAATTTCTTCATTTTACACAATGTTTTCTTTCTAGAAAGTTGAAAAAATGTAAAATTTTAAAACTTTAAATTGTCATCTGCAGCTTCTTTCAATTTGGACCTGTCTAAAAATTGGTTGTGTCGGAATGGGTTAAAGTCGACGGCGGAATCAATCTTAATGCAAACTGTACTTTATGGCAGATGCAATTTGGTTTGATTTCTGTTGTATTGCTCTTCCATGGCAAGACAACCAAAGCCATGATTATTCTATCTAGTTAAAATCTTAATAAAAACTTAGAAAATACACGATTTCGTATTGTTAAAAGCGATATCGAAATACCACTTTCTTGTAAATTTTTCTGAGTGGGACAGTTCTGGCTTTTTGAAAGTTACACAAAGTGCTTTGATTACATGAGATAAAATAAATACACGTATCATATATAAACGGAATTCGAACAACAAAACACACTACATCGCATACACAACTCAAGAGTTTTATCAAGTATGGAAAAAAGAAAAAATAGGACACTGTAGAATTTCAAACTATCAATAGTCTTGAAGCTTTGATCATTCGTAAGGATTCTTCCTGACAGATACATACGAAGGAAGATTCAGGCAGAAAAATCGTTTATCTGTGAAACTTTCGTGTCTTAGCTTTATCCATTTTTAGGTAACCAACTTAATGCAATCAGTCTAACACATATCTGCATTGTTTTCCAGATTGCTACACCAATACATTTTAGAACAAGTTCTATCAACTCTTTAATTTTTACGTACATTTTGAAATCATATACGATCAATCTTGCTCGAGGGACCACGTCTATAAAATGACCACTCCCATAAAGCGACAATAATCGAAATCCCCATTTAGAAAGCAAAATATCCTGAGAAGTGAAATCAATTTTCTTAAAAAGGATCGTTACAAAATCCTATGTTGTTGGAACTCATTAGAATCGTCTCAATGAGACGATTCTAATGAGTCCCAACAACATAGGATTCAGCGAGACATCTGTAAAATATTTCCTCATTCCGTCATATCTTTCACGATAAAGTGTATTAAACGACCTTTCTTGTAAGCGATCACTTTTTGGTCCTCCCTTCAGTGGTCGCTTAATACAAGATTTATTATATTGTAAAAGATCAAGTTCTAATAGTTTTTATCGTACTAGGATGTACCACTACTTAACTGGCGCCAGATTCGGTATACTAAACTCTTTCCAATACAGTCTCTGACTTTTACGGCCCCTTGATATTCTACTTGGGGAAACATTGTTGAAAAAAGGATAAACTGCTTGTAACAAACACTTTTTCTTTTCCTCAAAATTTTCATTCATACAGGATGGCTATCTACTATATAATGTCGTTTGTTACCTCTTTGAATTGTAATGTTTTAATTCTTGAAAATAGTAAATGGTTCAAGATCACATAAAGTAAGTAGTAGAAGCATTAGATTGAAAGTGCTTAATGACGCCCACATATGCGCAGATAAAACCCTTTCCCGTTTTTTTTTTTTTTTTTTTTTAAATTTTAGACAGATCCGAATTGAAAGAGGTTGCAGACAACTATGAGAATTGGTTGTAATTAGGAACGAAACCATCATGTGAGGTAGAGAATATTGTGGGGAAAAGGAAAATTGCTTGTTACAGACAATTTCTCCTTTTTTCAGAGTGTTTTGTCCAGTATAAAATCACAGCGACGTAAACTTCCGGGTTAACCCTTTCCTAATGAGTCCCCCCTTTTTACGCCCCCAGATAAAAGCTTTGGAAAACATAGTGGGTACTGAAACAAGCAGTTTCTTCATTGCCCACAATGTTGTCTACCACAAAATACAAAGAATTCTAAAATTCCACCAACTTCAATTTATCGTCTGCAACTTCTTTTGAATTGGACAGATGTAAAACTTTTTGTCTGGTAATGGGTTGTTTAGCACTCGCTTTCTTTTAGAAAAACAAGAGGACCACAATGGTCCTGAGATCTTCCGAAATTCAACACAGCTGTCCATGGTATGGTCACTTGCTGCTTGTTCTTTATTATTGAAATGGTGTAATATCAAATTGGATTCATTCATTTTCAAAATCAATCGACCAATTACGGCCGTCAGTCAAAGAATCATTCGATCTTACAAAACACTCATTTAGACCGAAACTGAACTTTTTTTATTGGCGAAGCATTTTTGTTGGTTAATTACGACATTTAGGTAACCAACCAACAAATTTACTTTTAGCTAGGAAAGCATCAGCTTTGATTGCTTAAGGTAACAGACAAAATTTTAAGGTCTTCTCAGAGTTCAACGAGTGCAAACTGCCACTGGAGGCTTGACCACTAAATCCATTGAAAGCCTACGCCATAAATAGCAGTTCTCATGTATTTCAGGAATAATACAAACTCTATTCAAATTGTAGAAATTTCTTTCAAAAGCATGTTATTTAACACTTCCAAATTAATTCCGATTTTAAGCATCTCAAGAAAGAGCTTTGGAAAAAATTGTGGACAATGAAGAAATTGCTTGTCACAAGCAATTTCTTCATTGTCCACAATGTATTCTACCCAACAAGGGAAAGATTTCTTAATTCAACCAACTTAAAATTGTCGTCTGCAACTGCTCTTAGTTTGAACCAGATGATTATCTTTTGGGGTAGTAAACATTATGGAGAATGATGAAATTGCCTGTAGGGATTAATTTCCTCATTTTCTAGAATGTTTGCTTAAGCATTTATCTTGAGGTGCGTTAAAAGGTATGATTGTGTGGGAATAGGTTAAACTTGATCATAACATTACCAAGAAGCGCTTTCATATAAATCTTAACAACGACGGAGCTAATTCTGTATAATTTCGAGAGTCACAAGACCTGAAGAGAATTTAGATTTTTCGAGAATTTTCGAACTATTGACCCACTTTTGATCCACTTGCGAACCAGGCCTAAATCTTACTTTGCAGATAAATCTGATATAATTGTACAAAATTGAGACCTCTTCACTGTTAATGAGATTTTTCAAAAATGTACACAGCTACGTTTTAAGCTAAGAGTTAACCCTTGTCATGCTGAATCCGGGATATGCCGGTTTTGACAGGAGCTGTAGACCATGATCATCCTGCGTATAAGTGCAGTCTGATCTTAGTCTACACTTCCTGCTTATATATTTCCTGCCAGAGTTGTTTATAAAATTGATTTCTAAAAGAAATATTGATTTCTGAACAACACGTTCTATCAGTGCTTTCAGCTCTTTGATTTTGAGTAATTCAGAAAGGTGACAAGAGTTAATTGTGGCATCTAATATACTTGACACGATGACATACATTCTGACATAACAAGCATTTGTTTTTCATTTTCCACATTGTTTTCCTGAACTATTTTCTTGAGATGTGTAAAAAAGGCGGGATTGTGTGGTAATGGTTTTAACAAAGATGTTTAAGATGAATGTCGATCAATGTGGGAGTTCAAAGTTCACTTCAGGTCAATTTATACCATTTAATTGGTCCATCGAATTCTCATTTTGTCTATCGAATTTTCATTTGATCGCTATCCATGAATAAGCTCACCTCGAACAATGATAATGCTAATGGTCAAAGTTAGAGATTATGTTAGAGATTCTGGGAAAACAAATTCGAATTTTTAAAATATTTTATAAAAGTTTTATAGAATTACATGTACTAAAATCCATTTTTAACCAATCGTTGCTGCAAACAATAAAATTTGAACTCCGACATTGGTCATCATTTTTGTTGGTTTGACGACATAACCCATTCCCACTCAGTGACGCTTTTAGACGTCCCAAGAAAATTTTTTGGACAATATTGTGAAAAATGAAGAAATTACTTGTTACTGGCAATTTCTTCATTATCCACAATGTTTTTTACCACAAAAAAAAGAACATTTCATTTGCTTTCACATGTCGACTGCAACTCTTTTCTATTTGGACCGTTCTAAAAATTTTCCACCTAGTAATGGGTTTAACGGCAAAAATACATTTTATTCAAGCTGTAGTAACTGAGTATAGGTCGCCAACCAATCATTTCTTATTACATTCCGTCAATTACAAACAGTCACAAATTTTCATTCAATTTCTATACAAAAAAGGCAGTTCTAACAGATGCCGGCTTATTATTCTTCTCAATTTATGTCACTGACAGGTTGTTGAATTGTGTTCGCACTCTTTCCTTTTATCATCCCACACCGTGTTTAGTGAGCAGGACATACTGTACTGTTGGGTGGCACCAACACACGCTATATATCCAACACAGGTCCCACAGGACTGGTAATTCCCATCCGGGATGTCCGAAATATCTGTACAACTGCTTATACACTGGCTACCTGGATCAGAAATGAGACATCACATTTCTTTCTTGTTGTTAAAACATACAATATTAACATGAAATAAGGTAAAACATTAGATAACCTTTTCTATTCAATCCCTGGTTTTTACGTCCCCGTGATTTTATAATTGAGAAAGCGCTGTAGAAAAGGAAGTAATTGCTTGTAACAAGCAAATTCTTCCCTTTTTACAATATTTTCTACTATGCTGAATGGTTATTTTTCTAGAAAATTTCGTCTGCAAAACCTTTGAATTTGGAGCGGTCTAAAATTTTGTAAAAGAGGAACGGGATAATGAAAGACAGATAAACCTCTGATAAACATTATCGCATCATAATTCTGCGATTTCTGAAACTAAGCTTTAATAACATAAGTAGAAAATGGACTTTTTTCATTTTTAGATAAGGCATCTTGGTCAAACCAAACCTATGGTGTTGTTCTGTTGTTTTGGGTTACGCTTAATCCCTTCATTATTTTTTCTATATCTACGTTGCAAATGACCAATCGCTTGCCCATTTCGTTTGCCCTAATCCATTAACTCCGACAGGAAGTCACGCTTCGATTTTGAACGGCGTTATTTTGCAAAATTTATGCCCAGTAGCATACAACAAAAATGTAGAATGGTTGGTTGGCGACCTAAATGTCGTAACTACATATTCGATGTTTAGATCGCCAGACTAACAAAAATGCTTCACATAAATGGCAACCAATTTCGGAGCTGAAAGCTCAATTTCGGTCTGAATGAATGATTTGATTAGTTGATTGATTCCCTGATTGACAATCGCGATAATTTTATAATGATGTTTGAACAAAACACTTGTTTAAGATATTGCTATTATTTCCTTGTTGTGAATCAGACAGGTAGTTTATTATTATTTATTCTTTTTTAAAAAAAGGTAGAACTTGAGGTCACAGCCAGAGGGTTAAGCTCTCCCTATCAAGCATTATTCAGGCACTGATAAGTCGGAAAATACCATTACAGTTAAACTTATATTAAGCGACCACGCAAGGTACGGCCAAACGGTGGTCGTTTATGGGAATGGCCGCTTAATTCATTTTTTGTGATATAAATGTGGAATCAGTTCGACTGCATACAATAGTATTGAAGAAATTTCACTTAATCCTATGCTGGTGTTTCTCTAGAGAAACATTTAGTAATCTGTGTCTGGAATACGTGTAACCTATATATGTGGCCGCAATCATACAAAATCACATAAGTTAATACATTGACCTTTTTATTTTACTTCATCTAGGGACTTTTCTTTATTTTGCGAGATCAAGGGTTGAATGAAACATCATTTTCATATCTAGCTCGAAGCGTCTTGATTTTTCCATTAACAACAAATTGATTTTAGTTTCTCATATCAGAATTCATGCGTTTTGATTGGCTAAAATATTTTTCATACTACCATAGATAAAATTTTGAGCACACAATCATTATATATGCTAGCACACACAATACGTATAGATCCATACAACTTTAGTTTTATTTTGCATGAAGGCACTGAATTGTGAGAAATGAAGAGAATGTTTCTTTGTTATCATTGAGGTGTTAAGCTAAAAGCTTAATCATAATAAATGAATCCGCTTAATAAATTCACAAGGTGTAATTTAGTTGTTAGCTTCATACCTCAATAAAAACAAAACATATTCTCTTCATTTTTTAAACATATTTGCGTCCGGGTATAAGGGAATATACCGTGACTTAGATTTATTCGGTATATTACGATGATTTTGTTAGACTCTCATTCATGCCTTTTTACTAGTAGTATGTTATAATAGAAGTTTACCTGAAGGGCACGTTGATGAATTGTCTCGACATTGTTTTAAAAAATCATCCCATACTAGTGAACCAGTACAGTTCAATACAGTAATATTTCCCCCGCTACAATTTGCATACATATTACATCCTTCGCACGACTGGTACTTGCCATCCCTTAGTGATCCACATGAATCGATGCATCTTTCTTCTTCGCCTGTTGCACCTACAAGGAAAATGTGGTATCGAAAACTGAAAACATTATATGGAAGCAGAGGCATTCAAGTATTCAGCTAGATATGAAAGTATTGCTATTCGCACAGATTGGCTATCTAATGTTTGTTTAAACCGTTCTTAATTTAAACATATTTTATTTGCATTACTTCATATAAATATTTATAAAAATGCCAACATATCGATCAATATCAAGCAAACAGGATTAGAAAGGAAGCACAAGCTTATGATGTTCTTCTCCCAAATGGTGATTCAAGAGGTGAACTATTTTTTGTTTTAAGATAGTTAAGATATATACTGAATTTCTTTCCGATGTACGACTACGATGTAACACCTCTGTCGAGAAAACATAACATGTAGAAAATAATGCGTTGATGAGTTGTAACCATGGCGTTCTTTGTGTGTCTTTAGGGATCAATAGCAAATATGTGTCAATGTAAAAATCGTTGTTCCTATTTTTATGCTTTACATTAGAAGTTTTATACTTAAAGGCGCTACCTGTCTTTAATGCAATGCTTGACTTCAAGTATCATTTTCTCATTGTCTAAATATGGCAGATTGTCGTCCCCATACGTTAAAGTGTCACCACCAATGATTCCAGTATTTGTTATTGAGCTTAAGAGTCTATTTGTTATATTATTATAATTTACACATTCGAGAAAACAAAAATGATGGCTCGTCCCAATTTCACCATAAACAAAAAGAGGTGACAAAACAATTTTTTTCACTGTATAAATGATGAATTAGAGAGCTATATTTATTTTTGATCTTAGTATGTAAAACCTGAACTTTCCTTTCTCCTACAAAGTACAATTTAATGGGAATAGGTTTATTCCTATGTAGATAATTATTAAAACATGATAATGTATTCTGATCACTTATGTCGATTTGCAATTTGTTCCACTCGTCAATAACCGTAGGTAGGAAAGATCTTCTGCACAGCTCTGTTCTACAGTTAGGATTTCTGTGATTATGAAACCCACGTAGACTGTATGAGGATATGCTTCTTATACTTTTCGAAACATATAATCTTTGGTTATACAAACCGTTTCTTTGTTTAAACGAGTACAACTAGTACTTACTGTTTACTGCAACCAACAGAGCAAGTAATCCTGCTGTAAATATTATAGTAAATGTCTTCTCTGAAGGTGTTACTGCAAACGCCATGTTGACTTGATTGTTTTCTGGAGAAAGAGACAAAAAAAAAAAGAATAAAAAAGATAGAAAGATGGATGTGTGAACGCATTCGTTTTATTATAAAATTGACCAAAGAGCTCGAACATGAAACAATGGTTATGTTTCTTTTTGATTCCGATATTTTTCTTTTAAACTAAAGGGAAGGGATATCTAACTTCTGCGATACATGACGATTGAACAACATTCGATTAAGTTTCAAGGAATTTAAGCCACATTTTAGATTTTCATTTTCATTTTAGCTCATAGATCTGAGCATCGACGCGGTATATTATAGCACGATATTCACAGCAAAGTATATTTTTACAAATAAACACTGGATTAAAATCAACAGAGACATATGACTTATTTTAGAGTTTAAATCCGAATTTCGGGGAAGCTCCAGAACAATTTATGCTTCCTAAATCCTTCACTCCATGTTAAGTAGAGTCCTGTCGTAAAACGACGATGGTCTGTTGCTCTAAAGGTAGGTATCGATGGTTTTACATGTCACAGATTTTAATCATTTTTATTTCCTCTCTTATGCTATTTGAATACAAGCTTTTCAAAAGCAGTTTTACGAAAATCAGAGGTCGTTTATCAAAATGACCGCCTCGATGTCCGAATGGTATAGGTGCTTGACTCGTGATCTTATGGTCGCGGGTTCGAGCCCCTCCGTCACCAGGGTGTGTTTATGGGCAGGGCACTTCATAGCCAGCTAAGTCTATCCAGCTGTAAAATTGGATAGCAATGGGTTTATAATAAGATATCTCGACTGACAATGTTCGAGATCGGCTCTTTAACCTTAAAAGCTTTTGTCGCAATCGAACTGAAATAAATTCGTATAAACTAAAATAAACCAGAGTATTTCCCTAATATCCTATGTAGGCTGTTAATCTACTTTTTAATTACAGCGAAGCAGTTGCTATAAATATTGGTTCATTCGCGTGGTGCGTATAACCGTTGGAATCTATCATTTAGTTTGAATCGCCCAAACAACGTCACCAGAAGATATGTTTGCTAGCCGGCTTTCAATTCTGTAAAGACCAGTCCAAAATTATTGTAAAATTTAATATAGACATTTATAGAAGTCTTGCGCTCACCACTAGATGTGGCATAATTTAGGATGTTGGTTGATTTTCTTATCACTCTGTACACTTCGATTGACTCTGGGTCATAAGCAAATGAGGTCATGCGGCGTCGATAAGCGAACTCGGAGATATCTAAAATAACTTGGAATTCTGCTTAAACTTTCCTATAGAACCCCAAACCTTCCAGATTACCGCGTATTTATGGGCAACTGGGATTTTTTTCTTATCTAGGTTTCAGACAAATCGATATCTCCATTTAATAACCCTGAGAAGGTATTTGACTCCGTAACTAGCGGTAAACTTCATAAAATACCTTAACAGTTGTATCTTGACTAAGATTTGAGTGGTAACGTTATCTGTAATTGTTATTTAGATTGATGGATTGAATGGGGTTTAACGCCGCTTTTAACATTATTTCAGTCATATCGCGAAGGCTGGAGCACCTAACAATGGTTTCCTGCTATTTCTCACACCAGTACTACCACTACATCCTTTCCTAAGTATATAGAAAAGACAGATATCTACAGAATAAAAAATGTTCCATTCAAATGAGCAAATAGAATGTGGTCATGATTAATTGACCTATCGCGGCTGTCTATCAAGGAATAAACCGACCAAATCAAATAATCTTTTCAGCCCGGACCTGAGTTCGACTCCAACATTGGCCGCAATTTTTGTTAGCCATTATTGTTGGTTTGGCGACTGAAACGTCGTAGCTACAGGTCACCAACCTACCATTTTACTTTTTTTGTTTCATACTACTTGGCAGAAATTTTGCAAAATGTCTCCGTTAAAAATCGAAGCGGAACTTCCTGTTGGAGTTGATGGGCGTGGCCAACAAAGTAAGTTGGCGGGGCCAGCGATTGGTCAATTATATGAAGGGGTTTATTTTTCATAAACTCTTTCAAAGTATCATATGACATAATAACTTCATCAAACCAAAACGAGTGTTTACAAGACTAAACTACAAGCTATACGAATTATTGTCGTTGGGGCACAAAACATTCTTTAAAATGACGCCAAGAAATCATCTCCTAGCTATGGGATTAAACGAGCCTGAATATTGTGAAAAACTATTTACTCATTGTCTACTGTGGTTCACAGCAGTCCAAATACGAACTTCAAACTCTCTTTGCTCGGAGAATTTGCATGATGTGACAGGTCCTCCTTAAATTTTTATTCCTGAATTACAAAATCATGGCTACAACGTAGTAATAGAAAAGTGAAGAAATAATACAACATATTAAAACTATATGATAGTTTTGGTTATTCGGAATAAGTGAAAATTAGTTCGAAATAAATTGGTCAATTCGTTTTTTTTTTTTTCATTTTGATAGCCGCGAGGCGTAAAATTAATGAAAAATATGATGAAATGCGAGCATAGTCATTAGATATTCGTTGCAATTTTACAGAAAAAGCCTTCTGTAGGCCCGTATATGCACTCTTTCGTCTATGTACAAATAAACAAAACTTCGCCAATTGTGTGCCGAAAACTCCTTTTATTTTGTTTCATTTGTACTGAAATATCATAAAAAACCCCCGAACTGCTCTTAAAGTTTTGCAAGGCGCGATTTTGTGTCGTGAACTTATAACTGTACTGAAATTGACCGCATTATGGATATGAACGGCAGGGGAGGGGGCTACGATGTTGCTTCAGGTCGCATGGAAAAGCTTTAACCCTTGGTTTTAACAATATATCAAGTTACGGTTATTCAAACAACCACAGGACGCGTACGTGAGTACAAATATAAGTTTCCTTTTATAAATTTTTCTTCTCGGTGGTGAAAACAAAACTCTTAAGAAATGCTTGAAACATCTATCCGATATCTGCACCTTTTTTAATCTTGTATTTTCCATTTCTTTTTTCATTTTAGTATCAATGTATCCGAACCTGCTTTTTCAAAATATCTCCTTTTCATGACCTCATACTAGAAATTCAAAGTATCAAATTCTAAAAATAAATGATAATAATAATAGTAATAAAAATCTTTCATACCTGATATGGTTATTATGTGGCCGATAGTTCAAGTGTGAAAACCAGTCGAAGGATGTCCTGTTTTAGGCGGATAAGCCATCTTATACCCTGTTTCGATTTCCTTCAGTGATTTTGGTTGACAGTGGGCGGAGAATGTCTCAACGCTTGAATTCTATCCTACAGCGGGTTACCAGCAAGAATGTGCCAGGTATCTATTCAAGTTATAGTTAGTACAATCTTGTGAACGACCCTATGGATGTACAAGTTATAGTGAGTGATTAAAGGTCAACTTTGGGTACACCTGCATAGACAAAATTGACTTTCGCTCACTATCCACACGACTAGCAATATAGACAAGAAACAATCCAACTTGACTGTAATAAGTTTAAAAGTCCGACGCCTATTTTTTTCCAAACAACTCCCCTAAAAAGAAAATTATTATTTCTGGGTCGTGAAATGACTGCTGGCTAAAACTTTGACCTGAAAATAAATATGTTTAACATTGACTCCTCTTCTGAAGAAATGAAGAGAATATACAAAGCGGATTCATACATTAGTCTGATTTATTGATTTATACCTCAATGAAGAACTCTCTCCAATTTTCATAACATAATGCCATCAGGCAGAACAAAGTAAATATTGTACTATTATTCCCCATGAGTATATTGAAAGAAGGGAATAGGAAGTATAATGGAGGACAGGCATAATACGATCATAATACACCACCATTATCAAATTTCAGGAAAATTGAAAATTCCTGATTCAGAAAGTCAAGTCGTTGAGCCATGACAATAGCTAATGCGGTTCTTCTGGGATGTGCTGCTTTGAATCCAGACAGATCTTTATAGAAGATTCCATCATACAGTAGAATTCCATCAGACAAAATTACACTTTTTTTGTTTTATACAAAGGCCACGCGCTCCTCGAAGAAAACACAATTGTTGACCTTAAAAGTTCTAAATGTATATATCAATACAAAACCTTGACCGTTTTCAAGTAAGGTGACATTTTACTGATTTTCTAGTGTTTCGGCCTCACCCCCGAGCATTGCAAAATTTCAGACCTGTCCAAACTCAAAGGGTTTGTAAGCGAGATTTAAATGTGGATCTAATTTGAAAAATAAAAAATCAACAGGAAAGAAAATATTGTGTAACAAGCAATTTCTTCTATTTCTACAATGTTTCCTCAAAAGATCAGGGGCGTAAAATCAGGTATTGCACAGGAAAGAGTTAATAAGCGTACCCTTTATACAAGCAGCATCGTATTAGATTTTTTCTGTATTTCATTGCTCTTTGTTTAAAAAAGGGCAAAGTTTATATCCTCATTTGTGAAGGAATTTGTTCTAAACCTTGTAACTATTTTCTTTACAAGTTGTGAATGTTGGAGGTGGAGGGTTCCATCATATCATTTAGAATAACAATAACTACAGGAATATGAAAAAAAAACGCTATTACAAATAACGTATTAAAATCCATTTAATGGATTTTTGAAAATCATTAAGTTTTTGGATCTTGATTTCATACTTCATAAAAATGTCACCTTCTGGCTATCATCGTGTCAAACAGATTTTTATACATATTTGATTAGGAAGCACAGCCTACATGCCAAGTATATATCAAAGTACTGATAGTACTGAAGGCCAGGAAATTATGGAAATTGTAAAATACAAATACAAAAAAAAAAAAAAATAAAAAATGCACGAGTAGGCAGAATGATATGATTTGCAATATGTACCTTCATCGTTTGCAGTTCAACAATATACGGATTTAGTAATATACTAAAATTTAGGTGTTCAATTAAGGTCCAAGATTATAAAACTTCTTCGTACTCAAATGACAATTTGCTCAAACTTCGACTTCAGATAAAAGATGAGTTTCTGTAGAAATGATATCGCAAATGCGTGAAAATTGAAAAAGGGTGGTAAATTGTTCTTGTTCTTAATTATTTTTGTTCTCTCTCTCTTACTTTTTAATACAATATTCTGAAAAGTATAGTTTTGCGAAAATAAGAGGTCGTTTATAAGAATAAATTAATAGCCTACGTAGGCCATTTATCTATTTCCCCAACAGCCTACGTAAGCTATTAATCTTTTTTTAGGTTAAGCCGAGAGAGTTGGGTCATTCAAGTGGTGCGTATAGCCACTGGAATACCACATTTGGTTTGAATTGCTCAAACCAACGTCATCGGTACGTCATCAGGAGTTATGTTCGCTAGCCGGTCTTCAAAGATCAGTCCATAACTGCATTAAAACGAATATAGAAACATCGATACCTCTCTTGAAATGTAAATTAGAAATGGAATAATTATTCAAATTTGAATCTTGAGTAAATTCTCAATCGAGTAAGAACAAGATATATGTGTTAAATACCAATGCACCACCAATTCCACTTTTCAGAAAAGGTTGATACATAGGGAAACAGGTAGTAAAACCAATGGTAAAGCTTAAGTTTTGCTCATGTTTAACCTTGAAAAATGACCTTAACTGATGACCTTGAAGTTTGTACCAACAAAAAGGTCTTGCAATAATCATGTGAAATATTACGGCTGTATCACTTGCCAATCAAGAGTAATGACAAATGTTAAAAGTTTTTTGGCGAACAAACAGAGTAACAGACAAACAGATAAACAGACAGGACAAAGGCAATATGCCCTCGATTCATCAATGCGCGGCCATAAAGAACATTAATTATCTTGGGCCCTGGTGCTAATATTTATGAAAACACTTGCTGCTTTTAGGAAAGTGTTACAGATACCCCAACAAATATTGCTTTATTTCTGAAGGCTTTGATGACAAGTAATATTAATCATAGGGAAACTAACAAGGTCAAGTAAGTGACTCTAAATAGTGAATGGTGTCAGGATCTCAGTTCTGTAAATTGACCATTGACTTTTGCCTAAAATTTATTGAAACAACTTCATTAGTACTCACCGAGGGGAAGAACGGTGCCGAACTGTTTTGAAATCCAAGAATGTAGAACAAGGTCCCGACAAGGTCAAGAATTGTCTTTTGACCTTTGCCAGTTTTCCTATTCGTTTATAATATTTGGTAATTGTTCCAATTTTTCATTGGAATTAGGATTTCATATATATCTTGGGCTTTGATAATTCAACAGCAGTCCCAAACAAAAATACTTTTTATTAACATCCGCATTAAACTTGAAGCTCTTTGCTAAAAGGTTTCTACCAAATGATGACTGTTCTGTGCAATCATAGTTTGGGCTTCTATAATTCACTTAGCAGTCCTTTAACAATAGTAATTTTTAGTAATATCTACATTAAAAGTGAAGCTCTTTGCTAGAATAGGTGGAATATGGCCTTGAAATGGTTCGCGGTGGTGTTTCTTTCGACGATCTTCTTATAATTCAATAAATGGTAAATTCAATGGTAAATAGATCTGCTTTTCTGTGGATTCAGCGACTTGATACGTGGCCTCCTAGGCCAACGTTTTTTACCTAAAAATAGATCAGTGACGCGCTTTTGGTCGCTAGAGGCAAGGAAATCCCTGAGTATGGTAATTTTATGAACGATTGAATACAATGCAATATTTCTAATCAGTTATCAATCATCTCAGACAGAAACCTTGCGTGCGGTGATACAGACGTACTCCGAAAATGTGAAAAGGATCTTCAGAAATATTTTTATTAGAAAGTCAGTCATCCGCTTAACATGCAAGTCCGTGTAAAATAAACACTAGGTTATTTATTGAAGGAATAAAATGAAAGAAAAAAAGAGTGTATGTAAGGGACATTTTTACGTTTGTAGAGAAGGGTGGTCTTTTTAAAACCGCTTGAAATATATCCAAGATCTTCGAAATATGCCCGTTTTCCTCCTTATACATTTTACAACGATCAACCAATTTCTGGAATGCCGCCCGGAAGTCTTCTTTAGGTATGTGTTGCAGAGACTGTAGACCGCACTGCCTTCACCTTAACGGGGTTCAAAACGGTGTACTTCTGGCATTCCCTTTACCTTTGCCTGTTTTACAAAATTTTAGACTTGTCCATTTTGAAAGAGGTAGCAGATGACAACTTAATGTGAACTTTATTATATTACTGTCTTATAGGGTATAAAATATTGTGGAAAAAAAGAAAAAAATGATTGTGACAAACAATTTCTGCTTCTCCTACAATATTTTCTCAAGTATAAAATCACATTGACGTAGAAATCAGGGATTGTACAAGAAAGGGTTAATCTTATAACAACCAAAAGTCACATGGCCGGGGATGAATGGGTATGATCAAATATACTGAGCCCAAATACTTTCAGATATTCCTGCACCGCAGCAGATTTATGGACCGGTGCGTTGCCATGGAGTAAGTTGTTGACGCGGACAACGGTGCACTGTGTGAGTTTCTAATAGAAACCAACAAGTTCAGTTAGGACACTTTTTCTGTAAAATTTTGCAATGACAGAATTATGTTTCGGGACTGGAATTTGAAGGACTTGACCTTTCGGATTAAAGAATGTTCATATAACATACGATTTTACGTTTTGCAACGGCGAACAATGACTAGTCTGTCGATCTAAGATGAAACCCAAGCCTTATTTTCAGCCCTACAGCCGGGTAGAAAATGATAAATCTAGGTTTGATCTGCTGCAACTTTCTCTTCGAAACGACTTGGGTCACATTTACCATATTGATCTATAAATTGCGATGCATCTCTAACTCGACTCTGTTTCTACTCGTCAGAGGGCAAAATTGGCACCAAGCAGATTTTACATAGCATAAGTTGTTTAAAACGCATGGCGAATGAATTCCACTTAATTATTCTTTTTTTTTTGTACAGTATAACGTGTGTCTGCCCTAATTAACGTTTCACACCCACAACGTTCTTTCCAGTCAAAACAGAAACCGGCCTACCCATTCAATGGTCATTCTCAGTTCTCAGACAATCATTAAAACGAAATACCCACTTGCAAAGTGTAGCTTGAAGTACTGTTCACATAACCCTTTTGCAGCAGCATGATTTGTTTTTGCGGAAACCCTAACTATGCTCGAATTTTACAATCTACTCTCTGTTCAGAGATTTATCCATCCATAATGAACGCTATATATTCCTATTGTGTATGAAAATACTTGGCTCAGTGTGCACGTTGACCTTACACGCCACATATCATGCAAGCATGATTATGCAAAATCAGAACAAGAAACTATCCTAGTGCTCAAAATCCCGGGACAGTCAATATACCCGGTCACGACAGTATTACCGTTTTACATAGGAAACGTTAAATGCTACCATGTGTCTTTAAAGATCTCTTTTGTCTAAAAAGACATTTGTAGACAATGAAAACAAATCATAGCAAAATTTCGTAACTAAAGCTCCAATAAATGTGTAGTTGCGACATTTTGCATGCCCAACGACATAATGTTAAAAAAGAGAGGGAAATAAGGAAATAAAGAAGTAATCGTGCAGACACAAATCTCGTCGGTGGAAAGCTTTAGCTCATGTACTTCTCTTTTACTCTATCGACCTCCCTATAAAGTTCCGTCGTTATCATTACTTTCCAAACACGGCTAGGAAAAGCCAGGATTTCCTACCGCTGAACAAGAAATGTGTCATGCATTTGCATAAGCAGAGCCATACTCTGTCTGTGCAAAGCTTGAGCCCGCGCCGAGTAGTATTTGATCTACCTTTATACTTTACAACCACTAGGAAATGGTCAACATCCTTCGCAAGTTCAACCAGCGTAATAATAAATTCACGGGATTGATACAATAGTGGAAAACAATAGAGTATAAGCCAACAAAGGAAACTACTCAGAACTTTTGGTTCAAAGGGTTTGTGTCGTTATTCAAAAATTTTAATAACTAACATTTCAAAAAGAGATTGGATCTAAAGAAGGTCAAAATGTTGTCTTCAAATATTAGTTGGTTTTATAAATATGAATATATGATGAGTTAGAATCATTATTCAAACGTCCATCGAAATGTTTCGATTCTGGTCAACTTCCATAGTCGGCGCAGCCGGACGAAGTACGATAGCTTTTGTAAATCAAAGATGGTCCGTTAATGACGAGACTATAAGTTAATTTGTACATCCGCTTGGGTCAATATCTAGACAAACAAATGGAATCGCAATAAGTTTTGATGATTTTAAATTTGAATTAAATAGAGGAAGTGTGAATTATTTGAATGGAAGGAATGAATAATTTTCAATCCATTTGAAATCAAAATTGACGAGATTTGTGTCAATTTCCTGGTGCTGTTAAATTTTAATCGAAATCTGATGTTTTTTGTATCCAACAATCCGCCATAACCACGGAATTTATCGTCGACCGTTGATCAAAACCTCGTAACTACAGCTTGAATGAGCTGCAGTTACGAGGTTTAGACCATTCACCGACGCTATGTATATCTGGCAAGTAATAAAAGTGCCAAGGTAGTGTTCATGTTCCGCTTTGCAAATTTGTTCCACACTTATAAGTTTATGTTCATGTCATTTTAAAGAATTAAGATTATTATCTTATAAGTTTACAGACATGTCTGTATCAAATTATCTGAATGGTAACCGATTGCATCAAATAATTTAAACCAAATGTTTTAGATTTAAATCTTTATTAAAGGGCTGACATTTCATTAAAACCTAGTTCCTATATCAGGCTCACTTAGGTACACTTAGGAATGCCATGTCAAAACCAGTTAAATACATTGGGTTTGCTATATATCGTAGTTATTTAACTGAGAGAGAGAGAGAGAGAGAGAGAGAGAGAGAGAGGGAGGGACAGAGATGATTTGTTTTGTCAATCAATATTTTTATTGACAGCGGCGATCCTAGTCATTGGTTCCTTGTATAGTTTACACACCATTACAACGAATGAATAACCATCTCGATCAAAGAATCGATTGACCAATCAAATCAATTGTTTTTACTGGAAGGAATATATCGATCTCCGACGTTTATTTCAAACTTTTCTATCGCGACTTATACAATGTAAATAAAGCTGTAAATACGACATTTTACTCGCCCCATGACGACATGACTACCTTCCTTTAGTTTTATGTCCATGACTACATATTGTACAAACCAACACAGTTTGACAGCCGTTTGACAGCCGTGTCAGTGGCCAGTGGGCGTGGCCAGCGATCCGCCAGTACCAATAATAAATCCGAGAAATCAGCTGCTTTTACCCCAAAGCTGATGCTGCTTACATGTATCACTCACGAATGGTGAGAGAAAAATTACGTATGTTGCGATCGCTTGACCCATTATCTGCGGACAAAGCTTTAGACCAGTCCAAATTGAAGGAAGTTAAGACGAGATATCAATTTGGCAATTTTCAAAAATTCTTTGTTGCATGGAAAACATTGTGGATAATACAGAAATTCCTCGTAACAAGCATTTCCTTTAGGTTCCACAAAGGTTTCCAAAGCTTTCTTTTTCGTCGGGTCGAAAAATGTGGGCTTGTATGGGCCTTGGTTAAAATGCTTGCCGAGCTATGAAAACAAACTTACGGTCGTAGAAATTAATTTTTATCATTATGACATCTTAAAGGGATAATCTGATAATCACAATTTTTAAATACCATTTTATTTGCATTTAAAATTTAATGATTTATGATAATGGTTGTTATGAAATTTCAGTTACCAATTTAAATGCCGATTGAAAAATGATTATAAAATTTTTTCCCACAAACCCTACATCTTTCTACCTATGGTGCTCGAAACAGTCTTCTTTTATTTCTTGGTCCTAAAGTACTGATACAAGTATGTGTATGTTACAACCCGTTTTGTAATAAAACCCCGTTGTTTTAATAATTTACTACAAAATGTTTCGGGAGAAAATTATTACAATTCGGGTAGATAGTAACAACTGGAAATATAATAAAGTCTGAAGTATACTATAATATTCTGAGCGCATTTAAAGAAATTCTATCAATCTTTATAATTATGAATGGTCATGTTCAACGCCTTTACATTTTAATTCAAATTTATAAAATTGGTCGTAACTGAATATTCGATTGTGTTGTTCATCTGAACTGATCGTGCCGTTTGATTAGAACGAGTTGTTTGGGATGATTGTTTAAAATAAAAACAAACAAGTCAAAATTACTTATTAAAATCTAGATAGTCAGCAACAACTTTAGTAAAATCTTACAAAAATAGGTTTTAATTACAAAACTAGGTTTTAATTACAAAACGAATTGAACTATGTGTAGGCTTTAATACCCCCATTCCCATACGATACCGCTTTTAACCAATATCAATTAACCTATTCCTGAACAAGCCCTCCTTTTTACGCCCCATGGAAAAAAATCTATTGAAAACTTCGTGAAAAGCAATTTCTTCATTATTCACCATGTTTTCCATTAAAAAGGTTGACAAAAATGAAAAAAAAAAAACATCAACTTGACATTGTCGACTGCAACCTTTTCAATTTGGACCACTCTAATTTTTTTTTGTGAGGAGATGGATAAAGGCTCTTCAATGAACTCTTTCCAACCTTGAAGTTTCAACATGGTTTATATCATGTGGTTATATTATTCGTCAAAATATAAAAGGATCCTTATTGGACTGCATATTTGGCATTACCTGAGCAGAATAAATTCCTTTGTAGATCTAGTGCGAAACCTATCGTCCACCGTGCGTGGTGTCCGCGGTCGAGAATCAGAGCGTCGGCTTCCCGATCAAGGGGTCCCGAGTTCGATTCTCGTGTGCTGTCATTGATCTTTGTTCTTTGATTGGTCAACACATTCGACGTGAGTACTAGTGTATTCTCCAGAAAGCACAATCGGGAGCGATTAATCTAAGTTGGAAGAAAATGCTTCCCGATCGATGTAAAATGAATAAGTTTAAACTTATCGACTCTGTACAGTCTACATCTAAAATGGCCTTTCTATCATACTATATCTATGATAATATGTATTTTGAATGCGACACCCGGTTAGCCTCTGCTCGATCCATTTTTTTAAAATTATATTTGTTTAACGGGTCATCGAGAGGTTAATTTTTTATACATTTTATTTTGAAACTACAATGTTCAATTCATTCCAATATGATTACCCTCTTTGGCGTTCCAAGAAAAAGGCTTAGAGAACAATGTGGAAAACGAAGAAACTGCTTGTATCAAAAGGAATTTCTTCAATATTCACCTTGTTTTCTACCTAAAAAGACTTTCCATCAAATAAAAATTGTCGACTATGATATCTTTGAATTTGGAAAAGTTTTAAATTTCGATTTAAGAAACAGGTTCCAGACAGGGTAACTATTTTAGTATAACTGAACTTTGATATTATCTTTGAATTCTACGCTGGGTTATAGCTATAACGCTTAAATAAATATTTGCCAAAAGCAAATTTGCAACTCATTTATTGACACTGTTGAAATAATCGTTGTTGTCAATATCAGCTTTTATTTGATACATTCGTTCAAAATGTGCAAAAATATCAGATTTATAGCAGCTGCAAGAATGATGGGCCTATAAATGTACAAAACTAATGTGAGAAGATGAATCCGTCGTAATTCTATGGAATTCAAGAAATATTATATTTAGATATTTTCTCCACAACGGTCGCAAATATTATATTTCGATATTTCTCCACAACGGTCGCAAATATTATTAAAGTCAACCCTTATTAACATCCTTACCAACCGCAAACATCCTTACCAACCGTTTGATATTTCAACCGATGTGCCCATACCTGTACAAACCAGGGATTTTACGTTCAGGACTATGATCTTATAATTAAGAAAACATTGTGGAAAAAGAAGAAATTGTGTATAACAAACAATTTCTCATTGTACCACAATATTTCTACCTAATAGGCTGGTTTCACTTCAAATTACACAAAATCTTATTGTCCTCTACATCCTCTTTGAATTTGGTCCAGTCTAAATTACAAAATTCGGGAAAGGGTTAACCGCGAACATATGTTTTTAACGCACATGAATATTGATGTCATTAAAAACACTATCATTGTTGCAAGCTATTCCAAATTTCTCACAATTCTTCATCCCCTTTCTGGTATTTATGTGTCACATTTCCCGTATTATGAAATATTGTTTTCGCATTTTCTCCATTTGAACAATTCTTAATTTTTGTCGTTAAATGGAGTAAAAAATCTCGAAATTGTTAAGGCTCTGAATAATAATAATTATAAGACATCTTTGAACAAAACTCTCTTTCGGGATTTTCGCCTACTATAATATCAACTTGGATAAAATGCTACAGACGCTTGTATTCTATATTTCGACAGGTTAGTGCAAAAACATTCTAAGTGTCTTATACAACGTACAGACAGGGTGTTTTGCATTTACCCGTCAATAAGTGGCAGTGAATCTTTTCAGTAATTATCATGATTATATACTTCCTATTCTGAGTTTGGCTACTATAGTTACCAGGCCTAATCGTGCAACACTCACGCAATGACAAACATAGTTCATTAACCCATTCCACCAAACCAAAGGTTAAGACTGGTCCAAATTGAAAGAAGATGCAGTTGACAATTTTAAATTGATGGAAGTTCGATGTTTTTGTATGTTTGGATAGAAAACATTTTGGATAATGAGGAAATTCTTTGATACAATAAATTTCTTCATTTCCCGCAATGTTTTCCAAAGACCTTTTCCTTAGACGCGTAAAATGAGAGATTTCGGGGAAATGGATTTAATGTCAAATATGAAAAACTAGAGCAGGATTATGAATCATTGAAATTACATTATGGTTTTTTTTTTGCCCCTTTTTGCTAAATATTATACCTGTCCAAATTTAAAGGTTTTGCTTCGGACTCGTTTTTCAACGCCTAACAACGCATTGACTGGGTTACTGCCCCTAGATCTATCGATACTAGACAGCGGGCTACCAGTTTAAACAACGCATTCTCGTGAGAGGTTTATCATATAAAAAAATAACCAGCTGATTATCCTCTATATCCCTTATTTACTACATGATTTAAAGGCATCATAAATGCCTTAATCCATTCCCACAAAAAACCTCCTTTTTACGCCCCCAAGAAAACAGCTTTAGAAAACAATGTTGGATATGAAGAAATCTCTTGTGTTAATCATTTTCTTCATTACCCGCAATGTTTTCTATTCAAAAAGAAGAAGAATAAGAAGAAAAAAAAAATAATTATAAAAAAAATATAGATGTCGACCTCTATCAATTTAGACCAGACTAAAATTTTACCGTCTGGTAATTGGTTAAGCAGCCAAACTAACAAAAAAACTTATAAAAAAATGTTGGCCAAAGTCGGATTCTAAACACACTTATTGGCTAAATGGATAATTTATTTGGTCGCCTGATTATTTGATCTACACCATGATTGGTCAATTATAGGCGAAATCAAAAGAAGGCGGTTTGTCGTAACGGGTGTTAGTGTAAGACAAAATGGGAGGGGATTACGGAGGGTTTCATATAGTGCCAAAAAGCGGCTATCTAACAGACCATAAATAA